>CM072813.1:56439120-57054462 GCA_036937905.1 Salvia rosmarinus
TCCCGCCGGAGCTGCCGAGAATCTCGTGCGCACGCTGCCGTGCCCTGCCGAGACCTGCCGAGCCGCGTCACCGAGCGCTACCGGGGCTTCCACGAGAAAATAGCGCACCCCGCGTCTCCCAGTGCCGCCGAGCATGCCCGCGCACGCTGAGGTTTCCACGCTCATGCTCGCATCGAGGCGGCCGTGCGTTGCCGAGAATCTCTCGTGCGCGTCGCCTGGCCGTGTCGCCGAGCGCTGTCGAGGCATCTTTGAGGTTTTCCACGCGTGATTTGTTGATGGTCGTTGAGGTTTCCCGCACGATAAACGCGCGCCTCGCCTGCATCTGCCGAGGACCGCCGGGTGCGCACGCTCAGCGCCGAGGCGTGCCGAGGCATCTGTGCGAGAATCGTGTGCCCCGCACGCCCGGCTGCCGAGCCGTGCCGCCCAGCCTCGCCTGATGATGCTGACGACTCTCACCCCTATCCACCCGGAAGCTGCCGAGGACAGCCGAGACGTGCTGCGAGCGCCGAGCACGTCCACGTGCCGTCGGCCGCTCACTCTCGGATGTGCGTCCGATTTTCCGGTGACCTCCCGTCGTCTCGTTCTTCGTGCTTTAATCTTTGTTCTTCTTTTACAGATAAGATTTACAAGAAAAAATATAATCTAACCACGGATTTTCTCGTGGTGAAAAACAAAATCCGACAAAAAATAAAACGAGCCACGATGAACGATAGATTCACAATTAATTAATTGCGCACCTTATAATCAACGTGAATTAATCCAACAGAGCCAAGATACTGATCCCAGGCTCTGATACCAATTGTAGGGAAATCTGATTTTAACCCTCTCCCGAGGATCTATCTTGGATGTTTAATTCACCATACATTGATTATATACCTAGCATGCACCTATATAATTAATTGCAACACGAGGAGTTTTCTCGTGTTTACCTTGAATCTGTCGGGAAAAAGGATCAAGACTCGTGCTTTGATCTTCCTGATCGATCCCGTTGCCTAAACTCCAATGCCGAGTGAGGACAATCTATGGAGAATGCTATAGAAAAACGTCTTCTTCCTTCTCTCAAGATTTTGAAAATTCTCACTATTTTGGAATAGTAATTCTCAAAAATTATAGCTTAAGCATTAACCTTGATTTTCTCTCTCACCTTATATTTATAATGCAACCCTAATCCTATCATGATAGGATTTATGCATATCTAATAAATATAATCATATCACTTAAGATAGAGAGGATCAAGCAGAGTCCCAGTGGGACTCTAAGAGAGAGGTGGACGATTTTCATCTTAGCAACTGGCCTGGATGGGCCAGCCCAGGGATCAAATGCAAGGAATAAAGATGGGCCTCAAATAAATTAATTATCTTATGCTCAGCCCAGAACATTCATTATCATTTATTCATGTCACTAGAGAATAAATGCTGACGTAACCTTTATTATCGAAGTTGAGTCGGACATGCACTTAGACTTTACGAATCCCCGTATTTAAGATATCATACGTCCATTAATTATTTACAGCGATCTGACTGCTTAAAATGATTAATATCATTAATTCCTTAAGTAGTACCACTCAACCTTATTATTGTACTTGAGATAACTCAACCTGCAGGGTTTAGTACAATAAATCTTTTGAGCTTCTTAAGGGGACGTCATCATCCTAAACAGATACGGTGACTCGACACAGGTAACTAGCATGACATACAAGCACTGCCACCACCCAAGATGCAGAGAATTGGGTTATCTCATGTAACCCTCACCCATAACAAGTCAAAGTGATGGTTAGCAACTCATACTCACCTAATACCTTATCGAGGTTTAGATCAACGTAAGTCTCCGAGATCTAGGTTCTTCACGACGGTCAGATAGAAGAACTCGTCTCATCGTTATCCATCAATACGCCGAGACGCATCAAAGATAGACAAGCAACCAAGTCAAGTTACTTCTTATCTATACCATGACTATACCGATAACTCGTCCTCAAGTTGTCTCGGTTGTGATACTTTTTATATCTCATTAAGCTTGACCAATCATACAGACTTCTGTGATCTACAACACACTATATGATCTAACTTATATATGAGATAAAAGGGACAAACATATGCAATCAAGTAAACAATTCAGATAGGAGATTGTAATAGTGGTAACAGGAAACATTGTATACAAGCTCAACCAAAACTGCTTCCAGTATACAAATCCAACAATCACCATATGTCTCAATGAGTATATAAAACTCAACAACAAGCTTCAATCATCTCATCTTAGCCATAAAATCCCCTTAAGACATACTTTATGTCTAACGTCAAAACTCACGTGAGACGTCATCTAACCCTAACGAACCTCTATACATGCTCAACTATCATTAAAGATCATCATTTTATCAATAAAATATAAAGATCAAAGCTTTGCAATTGAAAACCCATTTTCGCCGACAAACAAAAATTTTACAGTTTTTGAATACGTCGGCGGAAAAATCCGAATAAATCATTTTAAACATTATTCATATCATAGAATCCAAATACGAAGTCAAAATGATCAAATAAAATCAAAAATCCAACAATATAAGGGCTTAGGGTTTCGGTCATTTTGGGCTTTTTCATATAGTTTCGATTTCGAACGTTTTTCTTGCTCCGATCATGTTTATATCAATCCAATAACATATATATGAAGGAAATTCAATCATAAAAACATCATATATTCAATATCAAACATCCCCTTATTTTTGAAAATTACATGAATTTACAAACAATAAACATATACTTTACAAATTCAACGCTAAACAATACGTAGACGATGAATCTATCTTAATATCATGAAATAATTAAACAAAACATACTCCTTAAAATTTCCCCAAATGACCGAAAATCTGATTTCAACATAGGATCATATTTTTTAAAATTTCAAACCGTAGATGTGTTCTAAATACGAAATTATACCTCTATTCGAAGACCGATCAAAAATTCAACGGTTGGATCTTTCTAAAATTTGCTCAACGTGTTCAAAATTTAGTGCGTGAGAAAGTGTGTGTGAGTGTGTGTTACGTGAGTTTGGAAGAAAATTGGAGAAGAAAATATGATTTGAAAAGTCTAAAGTATACATATGTAATAATTATATTAAATTTTGATTTTCTTTTATAAGGGTGATTATTCACCCTATTCTAGAAACTCATTAATTTCCTTTCTTTTTCTTATTTTCTTTAATATATAAAAATCACTTTTGTTGTAGAAAATAATTATAAATATTGTAGAATAATGTACAACGTTTTTATAGCGAGAAATCGACACTAATTATCCGATAAAACAACCTCTATTTGAATCTCTACTTTTAAACTCAATAATTGCCATAAACATCAAAATATAATAATTAAACATATTTTTGACCTTAAAAACTATTTTAAATATTTTGCTCTTCATCCGAGCTTAATTGGCAAACGCCGATGTCATAAAAACGTAGATTTTGAAATTCTCAATTTTTTGAAATCAAGACTTCTTTGAGCATGTATCTATCATCTCAAGACTATTGAAATCTAGGTCTTCTTATTCTAAATAAAATCTTGGAATCTTATCTCAGATTCTATCTCAAATCTGTCTCAACTCGAAGCTTAACGCAAAAGCTTCTAACTTAAACAGCTATTTCTTAAGGATGCAATGCCCTTCTTATAAGCTCTTAATCAGGAGCTAATCTTTGCTACAGAAATACGGGGTATTACAGGATATTAGTGTTTATTATTGATGTATGATGAGAATAATTTGTTGTGTGAATTAATTAGAATTTTTGAAAAAATTTAAGTGATTTTTCAAAATTTTCGAAAACCATAAAGTGTAAGGTTTTGATGTCAAATTTTTCTATGTCTAATGTTATTAGATATTAATGATCCTATGTTAATATAGTGTGTTATGTGAATTTATAGGAATTTATGGAATGATTTTGTAAATTGTTCCAAAAATTTCAAAAATATTAAAGTTGGAAGTTTAGAGTTTCAAATATATTTTATTAAATGTGATCACATATTTAGGCCCAAGAATATGTTTAATATATTCTATGAATTTATGTGATTTTGAAAATGAGGTATACTATTTTTTACGTTGAAATATTTTGTTAAGTGAAGTAAAATTTTAAATATAAAGTGTTATGCTTAAATTAGTTTCATGTATATGTATATTTGGGCATGATTGAATGTTAAAGTGAAATTATGAGCATTATTGGAATATAATTAGTAATCAATTAGAATTAGAACATATTATGCAAATTAATTGTTCTAAAGATGAATTTTAAAAAATACATGTATTTGAAGTTGAAATGACTTGATTAAAGTATAAATGTATGAAGTATGTTAGTGCGTGAGTAGAGTTATGTTGAACGCACAGAGTTATGTTTTACGCCTAGTATAATGATCACACTATTTTCTAACACGAAAACGTGCAAGTAGATAGGTAAGTCGAGTATCGTATCCACAGGGATTGTAACGCGAAAATACAGAAGCTAACTCAATAATACTTCATCATTATCCAAGTAACGAATTTGTTTTGAAAGGTTTGGGACTTTGAATATTTAATTCAAAGCCAAAGGTAACAAAGCAAATAAAACGAAAGCGATAAATATCAAAGAGATAAATAAACTAAGAGACTAACCCTAGAGATGTATTAATCCTACCCACATCGTATGTTTATCCTGCTTCCTATTAACCAATTTTAATCCAGCCAAGATGAAAGATCACATATGTAACCAACAATTTCAGTTACGACAATTGTGGTAGTGGATTACTAATTTCCCTATTACTGTTACGTCTCTAGGTGAAAATTAGCAACTCCAAAAAGATCACAAAAAATATGCTTCCTTCGAATGTTCCTTCTCAGCTACGACTCAAGGCTTATCCGTATTGTGCATTCAAGATCGATTGTCAATTAAAACTGTTAAGTATTCAACTGGCAACTATGTATGTATTAAAGTTGATTAGAAATTAACACATAAGATTTAGCACCGAGAATCACAAATCAATGCCTGGAAGGTAAATAGCAAATAACAGGAATCACCACACTAAGGATAGAATCATACAAACCCTAGGATTAGAACGGAAAATTAGCTAGACATAATAATGGAAATAAAATACGAATGAATCATAAAAATAAGAGTTGAATAGATTAAACTCGTAATGTAATGTCTGAAGAACAATCTAGGCATCAGCTACCACGTTTGCCTTACCCGGGTGATAATTTATACCACAGTCGTAATCCTTTACCAATTCGAGCCATCTTCTTTGCCTCATGTTTAAATCTCTTTGCTCGAAGAAGTATTTCAAACTTTTATGATCTGTGAAGATCTCACACCTCACTCCATAGAGATGGTGTCTCCAAATTTTTAGTGCATGTACTACTGCTGCTAGTTCCAGGTCATGAGTTGGATAATTCAATTCATGTGGTCTAAGTTGTCGGGATGCATAAGCTATCACTTTTCCTTCCTGCATCAACACACAACCCAGTCCATTCTTGGAAGCATCAGTATAAGCCACATACTTTGTATGCTTCGAACCGCTAGATCAAGCACTTGTTAACATTTCTTTGAGCTTTTGGAAATTCGCCTCACATTCTTCAGTCCAAGTAAATTTGATTCCCTTTCGGTGTAGCTGTGTTATTGGCCTTGCTATCTTTGAGAATCCCTCAATGAATCTCCGATAGTAACCAGCTAATCCTAAGAAACTTCTGATTTCGTTTTGGGTTCTTCGCGATTTCCATCCTTGTATCGCTTCTACTTTTGCGGATCCACTTTAATTCCATCTCCGACACAATGTGTCCAAGGAACATTACTTCCTTAAGCCAAAATTCACATTTCTTGAATTTAGCAAAAGTCGCTCGCACCTTAAGATTTGCAAAACCGTCCTCAAGTGTTCCTTATGTTCTTCTTCATTCTTTGAATAGATAAGAATATCATCTATGAAGACTAAGATAAATTTGTCTAAGTATGGATGGAACACTCTATTCATGAGATCCATGAATACGGCTGGTGCATTTGTTAATCCAAATGGCACAACTATAAATTCATAGTGGCCATATCTTGTTCGGAATGCAGTTTTAGACACATCTTCTGGTCGCACCTTGAGTTGATGATAACCTGACTTGAGGTCGATCTTCGAGAACAAACTTGCTCCTCGTAACTGATCAAACAAGTCATCTATCCTTGGCAGTGGATATTTATTCTTGAGTGTCAGTTTATTCAGTTCCCGATAATCTATGCACATTCTCAAGGAGCCATCTTTCTTCTTGACAAATAAGACAGGTGCTCCCCAAGGTGATACACTAGGTCAGATAAAACCTAGGTCCAACCGTTCTTAGATTTGGATTTTCAATTCTTCAAGTTCCTTTGGAGCCATTCGATAAGGTGCTTTCGACACTGGAGCTGATCCTGGTTCCAAGTCGATGGTGAATTCCAACTGTCTATCAGGGGGTAATCCCGGTAAATTTTCGGAAAACATTTGGGAATTCTCGGACAATCTCCACCTCTTCCGCTTTTATCTCTGTTTTATCTTCTCCATTCAGGTAAACAAGAAATGCGCGACATCCTTTCTTGTTTATCATTCTTCTTGCCTTCAGTGCGGATATAATCAGAATTTTCTTCCCCATGTTGATTCCATGAAAGCTCGTAGCTTCTTGTCCAGGAAAATGGAACGAAATTTTCCTTTCCTTACACAGAATTGTGGAATGGTTTTCTACTAACCAATCCATTCCTAGGATTATATCTACATCGCCCATAGGTATTATGTTCAAGTTATTCGCCAGAACCTTAAGTGATCCTAGGTTCAACTCTAGGTTCGAGCAAACATGCGTAACAGTCATAATCCCTCCTATGGGTGAAGAGATTCTAATTTCCCGATTCGCTCGTTCAGATCTAAGTTCCAACATATCAACACATGCTCTTGCTATGAAAGAATGTGAAGCACCTGTATCGAACAAAAGTATAACAAGTATGTTGAGAAGTTTTCCCACACCTGCCAGGTTTCCCTGGTTCTGTTCATTCTACCTCCGGTGTAGAGCATAAGCTCACTTTGGCCGATTGAGGTCGACGGTGCTTGCCATTGCCGATTCTTGTTGTTGTCGTGGCTACATCGCTGCACGACGTTCTTCTTCTTCGCCGACGTTCTTCTTTGTGGTCTGTTGCCGTTGTTGTTGCTGACGTTGATGCTGTGGTTGGGGCTGATATTGAATAGCCCTGAGGGGTTCGGCATGGCCCGGCTGGTTTGGCCTTCCCACTATTCAGCGTATCCTCAGGCAATTATTAGCATAGTGGCCCTTCACACCACACTTAAAACAATTGACCAAGAAGCACACTCCCTTGTGAAATTTTTGGCATTTGGGCGCGAAGAGCCCTTATCTCGCTTGTGGACCTCCCATTGAGGAAAAGACCGCCTTCTCCATTCCTCGCCTCGAGGTGCCACGTTCCCTCGCCATGGTCGCATGTTATTCAATTTCAAAATTCCCTCGGTTGTTGTTACCAAATTCCTTCCCACTTTCTTTTACCCTTGTCCTTTGATTTTAAGGCCCCGAACTTGTCTTGGCTTATCCTCCGCATAGCCGCCTCAATATCCAAAGCCGACCAAGAGCCTCATGTAGGTCAAATCTCCATGATCAAGTAGAGACATCCTTATCTCGGCCTTAAACCATTTCTAAACTTTTCGACATCTTCATGTCCGTGCTCACTGATCAGAGCATACCTTGACATATCGCAAAGTCGCGATCATACTGTCACATACATCTTTTCCTGTTTCAAATTGAAGAATTCATGCTCCTTCCTCTTCCTATAACTTTTTGGGATGTATTTCTCATACATCTCCCTCTTGAAATCCTCCCATGTAAAATCATCCATCTGTTCTGGTGCTAAAATTTTCATTCTAGTTTCCCACCAGAAGTCAGCAGGTCCAGTGAGTTGAAAAGTAATACATGACAGTCGCTCTTGCGCTATACATCTGAGAAAGTCGAAAATTCTTTCCATGGTCCTTATCCATTGTTCCGCATCATCTGGACTTCCCTTTCCATTAAAAGAATGTGGGTTCTGCCTAAGGAAAAGTACTTCTATTCTACGATCAGGTGGAGGTGGGGGTGGTTGTGGTAAATCCTCATTTTCCTGTAGTGGAATTCTACCTCTTCCCCTACCTCTTCCTCTTCCTCTTCCTCTTCCTCTTCCTCTTCCTCTTCCCTAACTCCCTGCTTAGGATCTCGTCTAGGTGGCATTCTGTTATTTAAAAAATATAATTAACATCGCATATCATTATCAGAATTTAAACATATATAACATCATCATATAATCTTATCATCAAACAGCTTTAATAAAACCATCCATCCTTGTCATACTCATTTTTGCCTTAAAAGCCCATTTCAGGGTCATCATGTATATATATATGAAAATTTTGCCTCCAAAAGGACTGGTAAGTACAAGTTGCCAACACAAAAGGAAGTCGAGTACATACTGGCACTTCTTCTAACTTAACCATCGTCAACTAACATACTTAATTACATAGCATTACAAACATACTAAGCTTCTATTTCTACTACCTTACATTACCAAACACGCTACACACATACAATATTATACATATCTACACAAATTTACATCCACTAACGTCGTCTTTAGCCTCTACCACTCACCCTCGTCCGGTCTTCTTCTTCAGGATCCTCCTCCGGATCCTCTTCTTCCTCAAAGTCCTCATCAGAATCATCCTCACGTGCTCGTACCCGAGATGGTCCTGCTCCGTCATCCCCAATGGCATGTATATCACGTACTGGACTATAGTCATCGCGAGGAGTAGACACCCTCATGCGTGCCGTCTGAGGATATGGCGCTGCTGGAGGCGGTGGCGCCATCATCGGTGGTAGGATCGGGAGTGGTGGTCGTGATGGATGTCCAACCGACAGTGGGGGAAAAACTGGCGTCCCCAAAGCTATCGGTCGTGATGCCCTAGTCACGTGTGCAGGTTGGTCTCCTCGCCTGGATATCTACGTACCACGGATCGAACACTGAGGAACCTCCAGATATACCACTCGCGACACATCACGCCTGTATACTCTCGGGTAAGATAAGGTCCTATTGGTGCAACACGATAAACATCGTAAACATAACTCAGGTGACTGATGAACCTCGGTAGATCTGCTATCAAATCGTAATTACCGTCCACGCGGTAGATATAGTCACCCGACTCTTCCCTGGCATAGTTATCCCAATCACACGGTAGTCGAGTCAAGAGTCGCTAACACCGTCGAAATCCGTCACACCATACTCATGTGCATCCATCCAGTGTCAGAGATAATGCATCAAAAACTATCCAAAGCGGTCACCCCAGCACATTCCATAAGTGTGGTACGCTCGAATCACTTCTTCCGGTGTAGCTCTCGGCCCTAACCTTCTCCTTGCCGTGCGATTTAGTCCTCGCCATCCGTCATGCATAAAACTATCATAAGTCAATATATATATCTCGATAAATGATAAGGTAAACTTAAACACATCTCATAGCGAGATAGATAAACGGACATATCTATAAGGCAATTAAAACAATCCAAACACATCCGAATAGCGGATAAATGTTATCGGGAAAGGTCCTCATATACAACATACGTTGTAGCTTTCTTTAAATTATTGGGAAGCTTACTATCTAGTAGCATTCTGAAATTCTTATCATACTATAAAGTTCTCGTTCTAAGTAAACCATAAACTAACTTCCACTGACTCTCGTAAATCCTGGCCAAGGAATCAAGGATTCGTTCCTTCATAATAAATAAAGTACAGTGCGTTAGGAGTGCGTAGGCGAAAACCGTGTGTAAATCGGAGTTCAAACAAAGGAGAACGGGTGTAAAGCCCGCGCGCCCGCGCCGAGGTCATAGGTGATGCCGATGCCGATGCCAAAGTCGTACATGCCGATGCAAACGCCGAGGTCGTGCATGCCGATGTCAATGCCGAGGTCCTACATGCTGCCGAGGTCAAAGTCATAGAGGCCGAAATCGTATTTTCAGATGCCGATGTCGAGGTCATTGCCGAAGTCATTGCCAATGCCGAAGTCGTTAATGCCGACGCCGAAGCCGAAGTCGAAAAAGATCATCATCGAAGTCGAACTCGAAGTCAATACCGAAGTTATGATTTTAATTACCAAGGCCGAGATCGAAGTCGTTCATTTTCGTATCCATCTTTTGCTTTCCGATCTCGAAATGAAATGAAGTTCTCAAATCTATTTTTACTTTTGTTCTCGAAATGGGAGGAAGTCCTTACATTCGTACTTCTATGTTCTTTCGCAATACGTGATCATGCTTCTTATATCGTCTATGTTCTTTTTGGAATGAGATATTCATTTGTCATAATCAACCTTGAGATTTGAAAGTAAAGTTTCAAATATTGAGAACATAGTTCGTTTTAAACATACACATTTCCTTGAATTTCGAAAAATTCATCCTTTCAACTTTGGCCATTCACGTTCATTTCGAACATACTCATTCATTTCTCTCTTTTATCACTTTGCATCACTTCCATTCCCAACATTTTCCATTACTTCCATTTCATATCATTTGTCATAACTTCCATTTATTTCAAATCAATTTCATATCTTTCATGAATTTCAAAACATGATTCCAAAATAAATTTTTGAATTTTCTTTTCAATCCTTTTTCGTAACTTTTGTTTCAATTAAACTTCACAACATTCCTTCACTTTTAAAACATGATTTCAATTACTTTAAGTTTTTCCTTAAATATGCAGTCCCGTACCTACATATTCTTGGAATCTCTTTCTTTTCAAAACTTTTGAGAAGAAATCATTTACCTCATTCCGGTTGAGCTTGATGTGATGGAGTGTTAGTCAGCTGATCTCTAGAAGTCTAGTGACTCAATCTAGACTTGACTTTGAAAGAAGGTTTTGGATTCAAAGAGCGAACTGCTCAAATACCACTTTGTAACATCCTCTAATCCTAAGGGCGGATTAAAGAGGACTAATACTTGGAACAGTAATCAAAGAACATGAAATGCAATTTAATCAAAGACTTATGGGACATAATTCAAGTAAACTAAGAAGCTTCAACCATTATATACATTACACACATAATATACAGGTGAGACTCGATCGACAGATCGAAAAGAATTCCAATGATCTGAAGGTATTCAACTGTCAACATCAAAACATAAACATAGTGTTCTATCGCAGCGGAAAAGCAGGTGAATACACATATGACGATGTGTATTCAAGGTTTCTAACATATCATTATCAAAAGGGTTTCGACTGCTCAACAAACCTCCATCCATCATCTGCTCAACCTGCACATTTAAAAACAAACATGCAGGGCTGAGTACAAGAATGCACTCAGTGAACTCATGCCAAAACATTTTATCAATTTAAATTACACTGCCCCATCAAAGTAAGATACAAGGGTTTTATTTGAAAAGGCCTTGTACTTACAAAACATTTTCATCATTTCATAAATATTTGTCTGGCCAGACATATTTTCCTTGTATGTATGATCCATATCCTTTCTCATATTCTAGGGAAAACATATGTTTAGCCCTCGCCCCAAGGATCTATCTTGGATATTTAATTCACCATACATTGATTATATTCCTAGCATGCGTCTATATAATTAATTGCAACACGTAGGGGTTTTCTCGTGTTTACCTTTGAATCTGTCGGGGATGAACGGATCGATCGGATCGAGACTCGTGCTTTGATCTTCTGGACTGTATCCCGGTTGCCCAATCTCCAACGTCGAGTGAGGACGATCTATGGAGAATGCTACGGAAAAATCACCCTTTGCTCTCTCACAAAACTCACGAAAATTCCTCCCCAAACACTATGGGATTCTCGAAAATATGTGTAGGATTAATGAGCATTTACCTAGACTTTATCTCTTACCTTATATTTATAATGCATTACCATAATCCCACAAGGAAAGGATTTATGCATATCCCATAAATATAATAATATCCTTATAGGATAAAGAGAATAAAATCTTACCATAGAGAGCACATAGGGGGCGCCGATTTTCTTGTGCTAAAGGGCCTGGATGGGCCAGCCCATGGATCAAATGCAAGGAATAAAGATGGGCCTTAAATAAATTAATTATCTTATGTTCAGCCCAGAACATAAATTAATTTATAAACATTTATTCATGCCACTAGAGAATAAATCTTGACTTACCCTTTATTACCGAAGTTGAGTCGGGCTTGCACTTAGACATTACGAATCCCCGTATTTAAGATATCGAACGTCCATTAATTATTTATAGCATTCTGACTGCTTAAAATAATTAATATCTTTAATTCTTTAAGTAGTATCACTCAACCTTATTATTGTACTTGAGCTAACTCAACTGCGGGGTTTAGTACAATAAACCTTTGAGCTCCTTAAGGGACGCCATCATCCTAAACGGATACGGTGACTGACATGATAACTAGCGTGACATACAAGATCGCCACCACCCAAGATGCGGAGAATCTTGGGTTAGAACATATAACACTCACCCATAACAAGTCAAAGTGATGGTCAAGAACTCATACTCACCTAATACATTATCGAGGTTTAGATCATCGTAAGTCACCGAGATCTTGGTTCTTCACGACGGTCGAGATAGAAGAACACATCTCATCGTGATCCTTCAATACGCCGAGACGTCAAGATGAACAAGTAACCAAGTCAAGTCACTTCTTATCTATACCATGCACTATACCGACAACTCGTCCTCAAGTTGTCTCGGTGTGAAACTTTTATATCTCATTGCTCGACCAATCATACGGACTTCGTGATCTTCACACACCGTATGATCTAACTTATATATGAGATAAGGGGACATAGATATATGCAATCAAGTATTCAATTCGGATAGGAGATTGTAATAGTGGTAACAGAAACATTGTATACAAGCTCAACCAAACTTCTTTCAAGATACAAACCAACAATCTCCCACTTATACTAAAGCAAACTTTAGTATACAATGTGTCTCTTCTAACTATTACAAACAAAACCATCACTTTACATCTCCCACTTATAAAAAGTTTCCTTTCTAAGTGGGTGCCATCAAGCGCAATCCAAGTCCTCTAACGTGTCCGTAGTAGACTTTTGCGGCGTGCTCTTCGTGAATGGATCCGCTAGGTTATCCGTCAGATCAATCTTCTCAATCAAGACGCCACCTCGCCTAACGATTTCTCGTATGACATGGTACTTTCTCTCTATGTGTTTGGTCGCCTTAGGGTCCGTGGTTCCTTCGAGTTTGCATCGCACCGAGTTATCACTGAAAACTATGATACTCTTGGGCAAACCAGTACCACATCTAGATCCATGAGGTAGTTCTTGAACCATACTGCCTCCTTAGAAGCCTCAGGCGGCTACATATTCGGCTTCCATGGTAGAGTCCGCAATGCATCGCCGCTTTGCACTCCGCCAGATACGGCCCACCTCCCAAGGTAAACACATAGCCCGAGGTCGACTTTTTCTCATCACGGTCGACTTGGAAACCCAGTCTCAGATAACCCAAAGGCATTAGACTATCCGCATGGTAAACCAGCCTATAATCTCGAGTCCTTTCGTGTACTTGAGTATATTCTTTATCGCAATTCAATGAGCTTGTCCAGGTTAGATCGATATCTAGCTACTATGCCCACCGTGACAGCGGATATCGAGCCTCGTGCATAGCATAAGCGTACATGAGACTTCCTACGGCAAGCGTAATGAACTTGTCTCATTTCTCTATCTCCTTTGCGGTCATAGGGTATTGCGTCTTAGATAAAGGAACGCCATGTCCGCGAAGGTAGCAATCCTTTCTTGGCGGTTTGCATACTAAAACGAGTAATCACAAGATCAATGTAAGACGCCGAGATAAGCTCAACATTTTCTTCTTACGATCTCGGTAAACCTTGATCCCAAGAATGTACGCTGCATCTCCTAAGTCTTTCATTTGAAACCGATCGATAACCAACTCTTTACGCCCCGATAATGACTTCACGTTGTTGCCAACTAGAAGAATGTCATCTACATAAAGTGCAAGAAATACCACATCACCGTTAACATCTAACCGATACACACAACTCTCGCTAGCAACTGGTAAATCCATAAGACTTTACCACTCGTCAAAGCGTAAGTTCCATGATCGAGGTTCGCTAAGTCCATAAATGGACTTCTTAAGCTTCCAAACTAGATGCTCTTCACCCATTACCACATAACCTTGGGTTGTTGCATATAGATGTCTCTACCTTCCTCAAGGTAACCGCTTAGAAAAGCGGTTTTAACATCCATTTGCCAAACCTCTAGGTTGAGTGGGTGCTATGGCCGTAAGAATTCGATGGACTTGAGCATTGCTACGGCGAAAAGGTCTCATCGAAATCGATGCCCTCAATCTGAGTGTACCCTTTCGCCACAAGCCCGGCTTTAAAAGTCGAAACCTCTCCATCGGAATCTCTTCCTTTTCAGATATCCACTTACTACCCACGGCTTCCTCGCCATCCGGTAGAGGTGTCTTTCATATACATCCATAGCGCGTTATGGACTCCATTTCTAAGTCCATAGCGGTGTGCCATGATCTTGCATCAATGTCTCAGATCGCCTCCTTGTATGTCCATGGGTCGATTATTGCTCTGCTCGCTTCTCGGGACTATATCCAAGATTGTCCCACTAACATAAATCGCCGGGTCGACGAACAACCATCCTACTACGACGAGGTTCTACAGCACTATGGCAACGGTGGGTGCGTAAACTTGTGGTTCTCTATCTTGCACAACTTGTTGGGTAGGTACCACTCATGACGATCGGTATCTCCATTGGAACTCACCCACTTCAATTTCTTCAAGTATCCGTGTCGATCCCTCCCACTAGACTCGACATCTCGCACCTTTCGCATAATCGGTGGTGGAATACGATCATCTTCTAATTCTTGAAGAATGATTTCAACTTTGGATTTATGATTTTCATGTAGTCCTCTTCTAAGAATCGAGCATTAGTGCTAATAATGACCTTCCGATCCTGGGACTATAGAATAAACCACCTTCGTTCCTCTAGGATAGCCAATAAACAGCCTTGCGCTGGATCTAGCCTCCAACTTGTCGCCTTCTTGTTCAAAGACGCGTGCCGGATCGCCCATATCCTTATGTGGTTTAAACGGGCTTCATACCAAACCACAACCTCGAAAGGGTCTTTTCGATCGACTTGATGGTACTAGATTTAGCAAGTATGCCGTTGTTTCTAAGGCATACCCCGTAATCTAAATAGGCAATGTTGCATAACTCATCATTGATCTAACCATTTCCAAAAGAGTCCTATTTCTTCGCCCGACACACCATTTTCTTTGTGGTGTCCGGTGAAGTGCGCCAGATGTAATCCCACACTTCACTAGATAGTCCATAAACTCGTTATCGAGGTATTCGCCACCGCTGATCGTAACGCAGTGACTTGATACTCTTACCAAGCTTCGCCTCCACTTCCGCCTTGAACTCTTTGAATTTCTCAAACATTCGGACTTCATGTGAAGCGGTATATGTATCCGCATCTGAGTAATCACAATGAAAGTGACAAAATACTGTATCCTCCACGAGCTTGTGTGGACATTGGTCCACACAGTCGAATGGACTAGCTCTAACATTTCTTTGGCTCTATAACCCTTCGCTTTGAAGGGTCCGTCGACATCTTACCTTCTATATGAGATTCGCAGACCGGAACCGAGTAACCGTGAGATTACCCAACGCCCATTCTTAGCCGGTCTTTGGATCCTATTTAGATTGATGTGACCTAATCTAAGATGCCGAGAGAAAAGTAGTGTCATCTTGCTGAAGAAAACTTTCTTTTAGGGTTTGATGAAGATGCAACATAGTTATAGGTATTATGTTTTGCGTAAATAGTATAAAGTTAATTATATAACGTACAACACGTATAACTTCGTCATTTCTTATGATAGAAACACCACTATCAAAAATAATGAATATCCATGAGTAAATAATTTCAAACAGAACAAGGTTCGCAGAAAATCCCGCACATATAAAACGCTCTTTCAAAACTAAACTGTTTTTCAAACATAAAGTAACATCTCCAACTGCAACGGCCTCGACTTTTGCCGTTGCCCATGTAGATCGTTATCTCGCCATCAAACAGCTCCCTTGTCCACGTGAACCCCTGCAAGGTGTAACAAACATGATCGATTATACCGTATCTACTACCCAAGAATGGGTAGAACAAGTCGCTAAACATGTTTCACATTAAAGCAAGCGCTGCACTGAGCCTCGAGCATAGGGCACTTGGCCTTCCAATGCCCGGGCCCACCGCACTGAAGCACTTGCCCTTCTCCTTTGGCTTCTTCAAGACCGTGGCAACCACGCTCTTGTTCCCATTACTCCCATCGCTTGCCTCGCCTCTTCCACCTTTGGTACCCCTTTTCGCTTTCCATTTTGCAACGAAATTTTGGGCCCTTAGATGCGCTAGCAAGAGCATGTGCTCCTTTTCCCATAACTCCTTCCGCAAAGAACGAGATCATTAAGCAACCGACTAAGTGTAAACTCGGTCTTGCTCATGATCGCATTCACGCCGAAAGTTCTCAAAAGACTTGGGCGGTATTGAGGATGATATCGACCTTGGCCGTCGTCATACCTCCTCCCAAGTGATCAAGACTATCCATGAGATGAGTCATGGGAGACATGTTCATGGACCGAACTTCCTTCTTCCATCTTACACGCCAAGATTTCTCTCATTGTGTGGAAGCGATCGTCCGATCCGACCGCCCAAACTTACCTCGAGACTTGACCAAATATCGGTCGCGTCTCACCATCGATCGATGTTACTGATGCAAGCCTTTGGACATAGTAGTCATCATATAGCATTTAGCCATATTGTTCGACTTATTCCAAAGTCCGCTTGTCTCGTTGCTCATTAGTCGATGCGTCAAGAAGGCATCGGGTTTAGGAGTAGTGAGAACAAACATGTGTTCTTCAATGATAAGAACATATTCCATGTTTCGCTTCCACTGATAAAATTTGGACCGGATAAGTGGATTGTGCGAGCATATTGATAATCGTGTAAGAGATATATCCGAAAAGATAATGTAAACACATAAGCATACGATCGCACATAATTTGTAATAATATTGTAACCTTTTGATAAAACAATATTGATTGAAACCTCCAATCGCCAAGGAATTCCACATGCAAGCCACGCTGTGTGATCGCCACACACGAACCCTCGACTGCACTAAAATGTACCTTTTAGTCGCTTAATTTCAATCCATGTCAACTTATCCTTATGACAAATGAAATTAACGATTGGACCTTACCGCACCACATCACTATCACAAGAAGGGACTTCGCGGAAGTTGTACTCGAGGTGATGTCAAGCATTGACCACAATTTTAACAACGAGAATGAATTTTAGAATTGGCATACTCACCTCGGACCATACCGCTCCAATTCAAATTCTTTTGTTATCTCATTTTATATCTATCTCTAGAGAACTTATGAAAATCGCACATGCAAGCCACGCGTGTGGATCGCATATATGAAACTCCCACTTCTCAATAGATTTAAAATGTTTTATTTAGAAATCTCATCTAACAAACTTATGATAAATAAAGTGCAAGCAAGCCACGCGTGTGGATCGTTTACTCACAAAGGCCTCACTTTGTTTAGAGATCAAAAAGTGGAGGTCTTGACATTTTAATTTGAAAAATTAATTTGTCGGGTTGCTTGCTTAGTCTTTTTATTCAAAAGGTTTGTCCATGCAGATCACGTAATCCCTAGCATGCTTGTCTATAGAACTCAACATGTAAAACATGCTCATGTAATTCTAAAATATGCTTGAAAACGCGATACACCTAGCATGCTTACTATGCGCACTTAAATACGTAAAACACTTAAAGGTTTGTCAACGTAATTTAAACATACATATCATGCTACCGATAATATAAACATCCACGACATGCAATGAACGATAAAAATAAAATAAAACGCTCATCGTGGCCCACTCGTGGAACCCACTGACTTTCGCCTAATCTATTACATAGAATTGCAAAGCACGTAATTAAACAGGCTTTAAAAGCCAAACCTCTCCATCGGAATCTCTCTTCCTCAGATATCCACTTACTACCTACGGCTTCCTCGCCATCCGTAGAGGTGTCTTTTCATATACATCCATAGCCGTTATGGACTCCATTTCTAAGTCCATAGCGGTGTGCCATGATCTTGCATCAATATCTTGTATCGCCTCCTTGTATGTCCATGGGTCGATTATCGCATGTTCGTCTGTGGGACTAAATCCAAGATTCACCCACGAACATAAATCGCTCGGGTCGACGAACAACCTCCCACTACGACGAGGTTCTACAGCACAATGGCAACGGTGGGTGCAGATACTTGTGGTTCTCTAACTTGCACAACTTGTCGTAGGTACCACTTGACGGCCCAGATCTCCAAAGGAACTCCCACCCACTTCAATTTCTCAAGTATCCGTGTCGATCCCTCCCACTGACTCGACATCTCGCACTTGGCCTAATCGGTGGTGGAATACGATCATCTTCAATTCTTGAAGAATGATTTCAACTTTGGACTTATGATTTTCATGTAGTCCTCTTCAAGAATCGAGCATTAGTGCTAATAATGACCTTCCGATCCTTGGGACTATAGAATAAACCACCTTCGCCCTCTAGATAGCCAATAAACGCCTTGCGTCACGATCTAGCCTCCAACTTGTCGCCCTTCTTGTTCAAAGACATGTGCCGGATCGCCCCATATCCTTATGTGGCTTAAATCGGCTTCATACCAAACCACAACCTCGAAGCCGGTCTTTTCGACCGACTGGACGGTACTAGATTTAGCAAGTATGCCGCCTCAAGGCATACCCCGTAATCTAAATAGCAATGTAGCATAACTCATCATAGATCTAACCATTTCTAAAAGAGTCCTATTTCTTCGCCTCCCACACACCATTTTGTCAGGTGTGCCTTTGAAATGTTGCGCTGGGATGTAATCCCACACTTCACTAGATAGTCCATAAACTCGTTATCGAGGTATTCGCCACCGCGATCGTATCATCAGCGACTTGATACTCTTACCTAGCTTCGCCTCCACTTCCGCCTTAAACTCTTTGAATTTCTCAAAGCATTCGGACTTGCGCGAAGGTGTATATGTATCCGCACTCGAGTAATCACAATGAAAGTGACAAAATACTGCATTCTCCACGAGCTTGTGTGGACATTGGTCCATTGTGTCGAATGGACTAACTCCAACATTTCTTTCGCTCTATAACCCTTCGCTCAGCGGTCCGGTCGACATCTTACCTTCTATACAGATTCGCAGATCGGGAACGGAGTAACCGTGAGATCACCCAACGCCCATTCTTAGCCGCCTGGATCCTATTTAGATTGATGTGACCTAATCTAAGATGCCGAGAGAAAAGTAGAGTCATCTTGCTAAGAAAACTTTCTTTTTAGGGTTTGATGAAGATGCAACATAGTTATAGGTATTATGTTTTGCGTAAATAGTATAAGCTTAATTATATAAGGTGCCAACACGAGATAACCGTCATTTCTTATGATAGAAACACCACTATCAAAAATAAATAATATCCATGAGTAAATAATTTCGACACGTAAACAAGGTTCCACCGAAAATCCGCACATATAAAACGCCTTTCAAAACTAAAACTGTTGTCCCAAAACATAAAGAAACATTCCAACTGCAGCGACCGACTTCGCGCGCTGTCCATGGAGATCGTTATCTCGCCATCAAATAGCTCCCTTGTCCGCAGAACCCCTGCAAGGTGTAACAAACATGACTGGCCATGCCAGATCTACTACCCAAGAATGGGTAGAACAAGTCGCTAAACATGTTTCACATTAAAGCAAACGGCGCACTGAGCCTCGAGCATAGGGCACTTGCCTCCAATGCCCGCCTTACCGCACTTGAAGCACTTCGCCTTCTCCTTCGCTTCTTCAAGCCTCCGTGGCAACCATGTTCTTGTTCCCATTACTCCCACTATTTCCTCGCCTTTACCACCTTGGCACCCTTTTCTATTTCCATTTTGCAATGAAAATTTTGGGCCCTTAGATGTGCTAGCAAGAGCATGTGCTCCTTTTCCCATAACTCCTTCCGCAAAGAAACGAGATCATTAAGCAACCGACTAAGTGTGAACTCGGTCTTGCTCATGATTGCATTCACGCGAAAGTTCTCAAAAGACTTGGGCAGGTATTGAGGATGATATCGACCTTCGCCTTCGTCAATACCTCCTCCCAACCGATCAAGACTATCCATGAGACGAGTCATGTGGGAGACATGTTCACGGACCGAACTACCTTCTTCCATCTTACACGCCAAGATTTCTCTCATTGTGGAAGCGGATCGTCCGATCCGATCGCCCAAACTTACTCTCGAGACTCGACCAAATGTCGGTCGCTGCTCACCATCGATCGATGTCTGCACCGAAAGCCTTTGGACATCGTAGTCATCATATAGCATTTAGCCATATTGTTCGACTTATTCCAAAGTCCGCTTGACTCTACCGCCATTAGTCGATCGCCAAGAAGGGCATCGGGTTTAGGAGTAGTGAGAACAAACATGTCTTCAAATGATAAGAACATATTCCATGTTTCGTTTCCACTCGATAAAATTTGGACCGGATAACGGATTTTGTGCGAGCATATTGATAATCGGCATAAGAGACATATCTAAAACGATAATGTAAACACATAACATACGATCGCAAATAATTCAGAATAATAATATTGTAACCTTTGATAAAACAATATTAATTGAAACCTCCAATCGCCAAGGAATTCCACATGCAAGCCACGCGTGTGGACGCCATACATGAACCCCACTGCACTAAAATATACCTTTTAGTCGCTTAATTTCAATCCATGTCAACTTATCCTTATGACAAATGAAATTAATGATTGGACCTTACTTGACCACATCACTATCGCAAGAAGGGACTTCAAGGAAGTTGTACTTGAGGTGATGTCTAAGCATTGACCACAATTTTTAAAACAGAGAATGAATTTTAGAATTGGTATACTCACCGGACCATACCGCCCAATTCAAATTCTTTTGTTATCTCATTTTATATCTATCTCTAGAGAACTTATGAAAATCGCACATGCAAGCCACGCGTGTGGACGTTTACACATGAAACTCCCACTTCTCAATAGATTTAAAATGTTTTATTTAGAAATCTCATCTAACAAACTTATGATAAACAGTGCAAGCAAGCCACGCGTGTGGACGTTTACTCACAGTGCGTCTCACTTTGTTTAGAGATCAAAAAGTGGAGGTCTTGACATTTTAATTTGAAAAATTAATTTGTCGGGTTGCTTGCTTAGTCTTTTTATTCAAAAGGTTTGTCCATGCAGATCACGTAATCCTAGCATGCTTTTCTATAGAACTCAACATGTAAAACATGCTCGCAGAATTCTAAAATATGCTTGATAAAACGCGATAAACCTAGCATGCTTACTATGCGCATCCAATTACGTAAAACACTTAAAGGTTTGTCAACGTAATATAAACATACATAGCATGCTACTGCATAATTTAAACATCCACGACATGCATATGAACGATAAAAATAAAATAAAACGTTCATCGCGGCCCAATCGTGAAACCTGCACATTTAAATCTAATCTATTACATAGATTTACAAAGCATGTAATTTAAACAGGCAAACGGGCCTCGCGTGCACGGGCACGGACCGATTCAACAATGGGCTCATGTGCACCGGCACGGAACGGAAATGCGGAAAAACGGGTCCGGGCGGTCGCCCAAAGAGTGCTGGGCAGCTGGGCTAGGCAAAGCCCAGCCGCCCGACCTACCGCCGCCCTTGCCAAGGCCTCGCTGAGCTGCCTCGCGGTCGCTAACGCGACCGCGACCCGTCGAGCACGCGTGTGCGGCCACGCCCCAGCGAACGCCCGCCGAGACATCGTCGCCAGCTGCCATACCGCGACCATGAGTACGCGCCGCCGCCGGGTTTCGCGCATGCACACGCTGCGCCTGCCGCCCGCTAGCTCGCGACAGCAGCAGCTTCGCTGGTAGTCCTCGCGATCGCGAAGTTCGCTTCGCTAAGCGCCAGGATCCCGCGAGAACGCGCCCGTCGCCCGCAGCCCTCGCGACGCTTCTTGCGATCGCGAGACTCGCTTCGCGAAACCACCCGTAATACGTACCGAGAACCCCTGCTTTTTCCGTCGTTTCGTTCTTCGTTCGCTAAATCTCGTTCTTCTTTACGGATAAGATTTACATAATAAAATCTAATCTAACCACGGATTTTCTCGTGGTGTAAAACAAAACCAACAACAACAACAAACGAGCCACGATGAATCCACGGATCCACAATTATAAAAACGCACGTAATAATCAAACGTGAATTAATCCAACAGAGCCAAGATTCTGATCCCAGGCTCTGATACCAATTGTAGGGAAAACGTATGTTAACCCTCGCCCCGAGGATCCATCTTGGGTGTTTAATTCACCATACATTGATTATAAACCTAGCATGCGTCTATATAATTAAATCGCAACACGTTGGGGTTTTCACGTGTTTACCTTTGGATCTGTCGAGGTGGATCGAACGGGATGAACGGATCGAACGGATCGAGACTCGTGCTTTGATCTTCTGGACTGTATCCCGGTTGCCCAATCTCCAACGTCGAGTGAGGACGATCTATGGAGAATACACCGGAAAATCACCCAAGCTCTCTTCAACAAAAATCTCGAAAATTCTCTCTCTCAAATGTGAGATGACCGAAAATTTTCTTCTTAATTTGTGAGCATTAGCCTAGACATTATCTCATACCTTATATTTATAATGCACTACCTTAATCCTATATGGAATATTACCATAATCCTATATGGAATATTACCATAATCCTATATGGAATATTACCATACTCTTAGGATTATTTCCATACTCTTAGGATTATTTCCATACTCTCAAGATTATTACCATAATCTTATATGGAAAGGATCTATGCATATACCATAAATATAATTATATCCATGTGGATAAAGAGAATAAAATCTTGCCAATTGAGCAATAGGGGGAACCGATTTTCCTCAGTGCTACGGGCCTGGATGGGCCAGCCCAGTGATCAAATGCAAGGAATAAAGATGGGCCTCAAATAAATTAATTATCTTATGTTCACCCGTAACATAAATTAATTTATAAACATTCGATCATGCCACCAGAGAAAGAATGTTTACTTACCCTTTATTACAAGTTGAGTCGGGCTTGCACTTAGACATTACGAATCCTCGTATTTAAGATATCGAACGTCCATTAATCATTTACGACAATCAATCGCTTAAAACGATTAATAACTTCATTTCCTTAAGTAGTACCACTCAACCTTATTATTGTACTTGAGCTAACTCAACTGCGCAGGTTTAGTACAATAAACCTTTGAGCTCCTTAAGGGACGCCATCATCCTAAACGGATACACGTGACTCGACTGAGATAACTAGCGTGACATACAAGATCGCCACCACCCAAGATGGAGAATCTTGGGTTAGAACATATAACCTCACTCATAACAAGTCAAAGTGATGGTCAAGAACTCATACTCACCTAATACCTTATCGAGGTTTAGATCATCGTAAGTCACCGAGATCTTGGTTCTTCACGACGGCCGAAAGAAGAACACATCTCATCGTGATCCTTCAATACGTCGAGACGCATCAAAGGCAGACAAGCAACTAAGTCAAGTCACTTCTTATCAATACTGCAGCCTAAACCGACAACTCGTCCTTAAGTCGCCCTCACCGTGGAAACTTTTTATATCTCATTAAGCTCGACCAATCATACACTTCGTGATCTTCTACACATCGTATGATCTAACTTATATATGAGATAAGGGGACATGATATATGCAATCAAGTATTCAAATCGATAGAGATTGTAATAGTGGTAACAGAAACATTGTATACAAGCTCAACCAAACCGCTTTCAAAGATACAAATCCAACAAGAATCCCACACTTCACTAGATAGTCCATAAACTCGTTATCGAGGTATTCGCCACCGCGATCGTAACGCAGATGACTTGATACTCTTACCAAGCTTCGTCTCCACTTCCGCCTTGAACTCTTTGAATTTCTCAAAACATTCAGACTTGCGGTGAAGCGGTATATGTATCCGTACCTTGAGTAATCGTCAATGAAAGTGACAAAATACTGTATCCTCCACGAGCTTGTGTGGACATTGGTCCACACGTGTCGAATGGACTAGCTCTAACATTTCTTTGGCTCTATAACCCTTCGCTTTGAAGGGTGCGGTCGACATCTTACCTTCTATATGAGATTCGCAGATCGGGAACGAGTAACCGTGAGATTACCCAACGCCCATTCTTAGCCGCTTTGATCCTATTTAGATTGATGTGACCTAATCTAAGATGCCGAGAAAAGTAGTGTCATCTTCTTGAAGAAAACTTTCTCTTTTAGGGTTTGATGAAGATGCAACATAGTTATAGGTATTATGTTTTGCGTAAATAGTATAAAGCTTAATTATATAACGTACAACACAGATAACTTCGTCATTTCTTATGATAGAAACACCACTATCAAAAATAACGAGAATATCCATGAGTAAATAATTTCAAACAGAACAAGGTTCCACCGAAAATCCGCACATATAAAACGTCTTTCAAAACTAAACTGTTTTCTCAAAACATAAAGTAACATCTCCAACCGCAACGGCCTCGACTTTTGCCGCGTTGCCCATGGAGATCGTTATCTCGCCATCAAACAACTCCCTTGTCCACGGGAACCCCGCAAGGTGTAACAAACATGATCGCCATACCCGATCTACTACCCAAGAATGGGTAGAACAAGTCGCTAAACATGTTTCGTTACTAAAGCAAACGGCGTACTTGAGCCTTGAGCATAGGGCACTTGGCCTTCCAATGCCCGGTCTTACCGCACTTGAAGCACTTGCCCTTCTCCTTGGCTTCTTCAAGACTCCGTGGCAACCACGCTCTTGTTCCCATTACTCCCACCGCTTGCCTTGCCTCTTCCACCTTTGGTACCCCTTTTCGCTTTCCATTTTGCAACGAAAATTTTGGGCCCTTAGATGCGCTAGCAAGAGCATGTGCTCCTTTTCCCATAACTCCTTCCGCAGAACGAGATCATTAAGCAACCGACTAAGTGTAAACTCGGTCTTGCTCATGATCGCATTCACGCCGAAAGTTCTCAAAAGACTTGGGCGGTGTATTGAGGATGATATCGACCTTGCTTCGTCAATACCTCCTCGGTGATCAAGACTATCCATGAGACGAGTCATGGGAGACATGTTCATGGACCGAACTTCCTTCTTCCATCTTACACGCCAAGATTTCTCTCATTGTGTGGAAGCGGACTGTCCGATCCGACTGCCCAAACTTACTCTCGAGACTTGACCAAATATCAGTCGCGTCTACCATCGACTGATGCTGTAGCTGCAAGCCTTTGGACATAGTAGTCATCATATAGCATTTAGCCATATTGTTTGACTTATTCCAAAGTCTGCTTGTCTCTCGCTGCTCATTAGTCGATGCGTCAGTAAAGGCATCGGGTTTAGGAGTAGTGAGAACAAACATGTGTTCTTCAGCGATAAGAACATATTCCATGTTTCGTTTCCACTCGATAAAATTTGGACCGGATAAGGGATTTTGTGCGAGCATATTGATAATCGGTGTAAGAGATATATCTGAAAAGATAATGTAAACACATAAGCATACGATCGCACATAATTTGTAACAATAATATTGTAACCATTTGATAAAACAATATTGATTGAAACCTCCAATCGCCCAAGGAATTCCACATGCAAGCCACGCGTGTGGACGTTTACACATGAACCCCTCGACTGCACTAAAATGTACCTTTTAGTCGCTTAATTTCAATCCATGTCAACTTATCCTTATGACAAATGAAATTAACGATTGACCTTACTGCACCACATCACTATCACAAGAAGGGACTTCGCGGGAAGTTGTACTCGAGGTGATGTCTAAGCATTGACCACAATTTTAACAGCAGAGAATGAATTCTTAGAATTGGCATACTCACTCGGACCATACCGCTTCCAATTCAAATTCTTTTGTTATCTCATTTTATATCTATCTCTAGAGAACTTATGAAAATCGCACATGCAAGCCACGCGTGGATCGCGTTTACATGAAACTCCCACTTCTCAATAGATTTAAAATGTTTTATTTAGAAATCTCATCTAACAAACTTATGATAAACAAAGGCAAGCAAGCCACGCGTGTGGGCGTTTACTCACAGGTCGCCTCACTTTGTTTAGAGATCAAAAGTGGAGGTCTTGACATTTTAATTTGAAAAAATTAATTTGTCGGGTTGCTTGCTTAGTCTTTTTATTCAAAAGGTTTGTCCATGCAGATCACGTAATCCTAGCATGCTTGTCTATAGAACTCAACATGTAAAACATGCTCAGTAATTCTAAAATATGCTTGAAAACGCGATAAACCTAGCATGCTTACTATGCGCACTTAAATACGTAAAACACTTAAAGGTTTGTCAACGTAATTTAAACATACATATCATGCCATTGCGATAATATAAACATCCACGACATGCAATGAACGATAAAAATAAAATAAAAACGCTCATCGTGGCCCACTCGTGGAACTCGCACTTTCGCTTAATCTATTACATAGAATTGCAAAGCATGCAATTAAACATCGAACGGGCCTCGCGTGCACGGCACGGACCGGATTCGCAAAACCGAATTTGGGCCGGATCGGTGGAACGGGCCGATCGGGCCTAAAACGGAATCGGGCGAAAACGGGTTCGGGCCGAAAAATTTTGTTCGGCCGGGTTTGGGTCAGTCGGCCCAAGATGGGCCGGGCCGCGCTAAGGCATGCCCCGCGCGCGCGCCAAGACCGCCGCCGCTTCTTCCGCCACAAGACCTGGCGTGCTCGCCTCATGAGCTGCCTCGCGGTCGCGTGGGACGACCGCGACCACCGAGCTCACCCGCGCCCGCCGAACGTCGCCGAGCAGCGCCGAAGGCCGCCGGGCACCCGCGAAAATCGTGACGCCCGCATCGCCGCGCCGCCGAGACCTCGCCGAGGTTTCTCGCGCAATCGAGTCGCCGAGAAAATCGCGCTCGAGGTTTCCGCGTGCGATTCGCGCCGAGCCCGCCGAGCACGGACAGAGCGCGCCGAGGTTTCCGTGCGATAAACGCTGCGTGCCCGCTGCCGCCCACCGCTGCCGCGCTGCAAGACGCTGAGGTTTCCGCGACGCTGTCTCGCCGAGGCCGCCGGCGCCGCCGAGGCCTCGCGAGATTCGCGCGCTCACGCCGCCCGCACCGCCGAGACCTAGTTGAGGTTTCCGACTGCTCGCCGAGATCCGCCGAGCGCACGCTCGGCGCCAGCGGTGCCGAGGGCCCGCCAAGCCGCGCCAAGACCGCCTCGGGCCGCCGAGCCATGCGCCGCCACCCACCGCCCTATCCGCCCTAGTCCGCCGATGTCGCTGAGAACGCCAAGACGGCGCCGAAGCGGCCGTGCGCCCGGTTTCTCCCGCGAGTCTTCATCGTCTCGTTCTTCGTGCTTTGCCTTGTTCTTCTTTTACGTATAAGATTTACGGAAAAATAAATCTAATCTAACCACGGAATTCTCGTGGTGAAAACAAATCCCAACAAAAACAAAACGAGCCGATGAGAACGATGATCCAACAATTAATTAAGCGCACGTAATAATCAAACGTGAATTAATCCAACAGAGCCAAGATTCTCGATCCTGTGCTCGATACCAATGTAGGAAAACATATGTTTAGCCCTCGCCCGAGGATCTATCTTGGATATTTAATTCACCATACATTGATTATATTCCTAGCATGCGCCTATATAATTAATTGCAACACGTAGGGGTTTTCGTGTTTACCTTTCAATCATCTGGGATGAACGGATCGATCGGATCGAGACTCGGCTTTGATCTTCTCGACTGTATCCCGGTTGCCCAATCTCCAACGTCGAGTGAGGACGATCTATGGAGAATGCTACGGAAAAATCACCCTTTGCTCTCTCATAAAACTCACGAAAATTCCTCCCCAAACACTATGGGATTCTCAAAATATGTGTAGGATTAATGAGCATTTACCTAGACTTTATCTCTTACCTTATATTTATAATGCATTACCATAATCCCACAAGGAAAGGATTTATGCATATCCCATAAATATAATAATATCCTTATAGGATAAAGAGAATAAAATCTTACCATAGAGAGCACATAGGCGCCGATTTTCTTGTGCTAAAGGGCCTGATGGGCCAACCAGGATCAAATGCAAGGAATAAAATGGGTCTTAAATAAATTAATTATCTTATGTTCACCTGTAACATAAATTAATTTATAAACATTTATTCATGCCACTAGAGAATAAATGCCGACTTACCCTTTATTACCGAAGTTGAGTCGGGCTTGCACTTAGACATTACGAATCCCGTATTTAAGATATCGAACGTCCATTAATTATTTATAGCATTTCGATCGCTTAAAATAATTAATATCTTTAATTCATAAGTAGTATCACTCAACCTTATTATTGTACTTGAGCTAACTCAACTGCGGGGTTTAGTACAATAAACCTTTGAGCTCCTTAAGGGACGCCATCATCCTAAACGGATACGGTGACTCGACATGAGATAACTAGCGTGACATACAAGATCGCCACCACCCAAGATGCGGAGAATCTTGGGTTAGAACATATAACCCTCACCCATAACAAGTCAAAGTGATGGTCAAGAACTCATACTCACCTAATACCTTATCGAGGTTTAGATCATCGTAAGTCACCGAGATCTTGGTTCTTCACGACGGTCGATAGAAGAACACATCTCATCTGTGATCCTTCAATACGCCGTAGACGACGGCATAGACAAGTAACCAAGTCAAGTCACTTATCTATATCGCAGCCTATACCGACAACTCGTCCTCAAGTTGTCTCGGTTGTGAAACTTTTATATCTCATTAAACTTGACCAATCATACGGACTTCGTGATCTTCACACATCGTATGATCTAACTTATATATGAGATAAGGGACATAGATATATGCAATCAAGTATTCAATTCAGATAGAGATTGTAATAGTGGTAATAGAAACATTGTATACAAGCTCAACCAAACCGCTTTCAGATACAAATCCAACACATATAACATCTCATAAACTCATCTCGGCCAGAAGGAGGCCTCCTCCCACGGACGCCGTGATCGCCGAGAACCCTTTCAAAGACACAAATACCAAATAGTGCACAAAATCCTTGCCACTCCAAGCATGGGATACTAATTCCCAATCATCCTTGGGTACTAACAAGGATACTTAATTCAATCATTTCATAAGTTGGGAGCTACCCAACAACATTCACAATTGCTCATGGATAGGATACATACATAAAACATAAACATTTTGGGCAGGTAATTAAATAAATCATTTCATCATCATTTCTTGCGAATAAGCATCGTAAATAAATCATTTGGTAATCATTTTATCCTTTTGAGTATAGTAAAGCCCACCTGGATTGTCGATTCTCAAAATACGATTTCTTTCTACGTCGCTTGATCACGTCCGTGTCCACCTTTACGTAAAAACTAATTTAGTACGTCGGTTACATTTTTCGAGACGTCAAAGTTTAATAAACTTTGATAACTTTTTAATATAATAATTTGCACCCTTTAACTAAATTAGTACGTCTTTTCATCGTATATCTTAACTAATAATTTTTCGTACTTCGATAGAGACGTAATATGATCTACGGTTTCATTTTAACCATTTAGGTTAAACGTCGAACTTATACTAACGTCTTTCGATAAAATGATTTCAATATCGTTTCTCACAAATGAGATATTCTTATAAATTTAATACGTTTTACACGTATTAGTGTATTTATTCTACGTATATCATACGTTTAGACTTAAGTCAACGATTTTGACTTTTCTTAACTTATTTTTCGAATTATTCACATATTTGTTAACTAATTTCCATATAAATCGATTTTCAATCGATTTCTTATCATAAAACCCTAATTCTCGATTTTTCACGTTAATCAATAAACATGATCAATATTTTACTTTAATAATACCTAACTTATACATTTCATATTATTTTCGCATCTAACGTTATTTAATATAACGTTTCGCCATAAACATAGTATACTATGTTTATAAAATCCCATAAATTCTTAGTCGGTCTAAAATATTTTCTAAGGACATAATATACCATCTCCCTTGATAACTATTATTGTAGGCAAACTCAATGAGGGGTAAAACATCTTCCCACTTTGCACCTCGATCCAACACTACTGTTCTCAGCATATCTTCAAGTGTTTGAACCGTCCTTTCCGATTGCCCATCGGTCTGTGGATGAAACGCCGTGCTAAAATTCAACTTCGTGCCCAATTCTTTTTGTAAGCTAACCCAAAATCTTAAAGTAAATTTGGAATCTCTATCAGACGTGATAGATTTTGGTACCCCATGCAGGCGTATAATTTCTTTTACGTACAACTGGGCTAACTTATCAGATCCATGAGTAATCTGAATTGGCAGAAAATGTGCACACTTGGTGAGTCTATCCACTACTACCCATATAGCAGTGTTCCCTCTTTTCGACTTTGGCAAACCTTAAAAAAAATCCATCGCTATTTCATCCCATTTCCATTCGGGTATTTTCAAAGGCTGTAACTTTCCATAGGGTCTTTGGTGCAATGCTTTCACTTGCTGACAAGCAAGACAACGCTCTACAAAAAATGCTACGTCTCGTTTCATTCCTTCCCACCAGAACTTTCCTCGTAAGTCTGATGCATCTTAGTACTACCTGGGTGGGCGGTATAAGGAGTATCATGAGCTTCACTCATGATTTCATTTCGGAACTCGTCATTGTTTGGAATACACAATCTTTCCTCAAACAATAAGGCATTGTCTGACGCTTCTCGAAAATCCTTCAGCCCTTCAGTTCTTACCTTGACTCTTGTTCTTTCCAACTTTTCATCCTTCCTTTGTTCGTCTATTATCCTTTTTCTTAAGTCAGACGTCAATGTGAGTGTAGCAATACAACTCATGATTGTCTCTGGTTGTTCAACCATTTCTATCTTCATTCTTTCAAACTCTTCAACGAGTTTTTCTTCCTTTGTAAAGAGATATCTTAATTTGGATTGATTCTTACGACTCAAGGCATCAGCTACCACGTTTGCCTTACCCGGGTGATAATTTATACCACAGTCGTAATCCATTACCAATTCGAGCCATCTTCTTTGCCTCATGTTTAAATCTCTTTGCTCGAAGAAGTATTTCAAACTCTTACGATCTGTGAAGATCTCACACCTCACTCCATAGAGATGGTTTCTCCAAATTTTTAGTGCATGTACTACTGCTGCTACTTCCAGGTCATGAGTTGGATAATTCAATTCATGTGGTCTAAGTTGTCGGGATGCACAAGCTATCACTTTTCCTTCCTGCATCAACACACAACCCAGTCCATTCTTGGAAGCATCAAGATAAACCACATACTCTTGTCCGCTTCGAACCGCTAGCATCAAGCACTTGTTAACTTTTCTTTGAGCTTTTGAAATTACCACATTCTTCAAATTCAAGTAAATTTGATTCCTTCGTGTAGCCGTGTTATTGGCCTTGCTATCTTTGAGAATCCCTCAATGAATCTCCGATAGTAACCAGCTAATCCTAAGAAACTTCTGATTTCCTTTTGGGTTCTTGGCGATTTCCATCCTTGTACTGCTTCTACTTTTGCCGGATCCACTTTAATTCCATCTGCCGACACAATGTGTCCAAGGAACATTACTTCCTTAAGCCAAAATTCACATTTGCTGAATTTAGCAAAAAGTCGTTCAGACCTTAAGATTTGCAAAACCGTCCTCAAGTGTTCCTTATGTTCTTCTTCATTCTTTGAATAGATAAGAATATCATCTATGAAGACTAAGACAAATTTGGCTAAGTATGGATGGAACACTCTATTCATGAGATCCATGAATACGGCTGGTGCATTTGTTAATCTGAATGGCACAACTATAAATTCCTAGTGGCCATATCTTGTTCGGAATGTAGTTTTAGACACATCTTCTGGTCGCACCTTGAGTTGATGATAACCTGACTTGAGGTCGATCTTCGAGAACACACTTGCTCCTCGTAACTGATCAAACAAGTCATCTATCCTTGGCAGTGGATATTTGTTCTTGAGTGTCAGTTTATTCAGTTCCCGATAATCTATGCACATTCTCAAGGAGCCATCTTTCTTCTTTACAAATAAGACAGGTGCTCCCCAAGGTGATACACTAGGTCAGATAAAACCTAGGTCCAACAGTTCTTGGATTTGGATTTTCAATTCTTCAAGTTCCTTTGTAGCCATTCGATAAGGTGCTTTGGACACTGGAGCTGATCCTGGTTCCAAGTCGATGGTGAATTCCAACTGTCTATCAGGGGGTAATCCCGGTAAATTTTCGGGAAAAACATCTGGAAATTCTCGGACAATCTCCACCTCTTCCGCTTTTATCTCTGTTTTATCTTCTCCAATCAGGTAAACAAGAAATGCGCGACATCCTTTCTTGTTTATCATTCTTCTTGCCTTCAAGCGGATATAATCGTAATTTTCTTCCCATGTTGATTCCATGAAAGTCAGCTTCTTGTCCGTGAAAATGGAACGAAATTTTCCTTTCCTTACACAGAATTGTGGAATGGTTTTCGCTAACCAATCCATTCCTAGGATTATATCTACATCGCCCATAGGTATTATGTTCAAGTTATTCGCCAGAACCTTAAGTGATCCTAGGTTCAACTCTAGGTTCGAGCAAACATGTGTAACAGTCATAATCCCTCCTATGGGTGAAGAGATTCTCATTTCCCGATTCGCTCGTTCAGATCTAAGTTTCAACATATCAACACATGCTCTTGCTATGAAAGAATGTGAAGCACCCGTATCGAACAAATGTATAACAGGTATGTTGAGAAGTTTTCCCATACCTGCCATGTTTCCCTGGTTCTGTTCATTCTACCTCCGGTGTAGAGCATAAGCTCTAGCCTGGGCCGATTGAGGCTGACGGGGTGCTTGCCATTGCTGATTCTACTGTTGTTGCCGTGGCTGCTATTGCTGACGTTGTTGCTGCTGCTGCTGTGGCTGTAGCCGTTGTTGTTGCTGACGTTGATGCTGTGGTTGGGGCTGATATTGAATAGCCCTGAGGGGTTGGGCATGGCCTGGCTGGTTTGGCCTTCCCACTATTCCCGGGCGTATCCCTGGGCAATTATTAGCATAATGGCCCTTCACACCACACTTAAAACAATTGACCAGTAAGCACACTCCCTTGTGAAATTTTTGGCATTTTGGGCAAGGAAGAGCCCTTATCTGCTCTTGTGGACCTCCCATTGGAGGGAAAAGACTGCCCTTCTCCATTCCTGCCCCTGAGGTGCCACGTTCCCTTTCCATGGCCGCTTGTTATTCGAATTTCCAAAATTCCCTCGGTTGTTGTTACTGAAATTCCCTTCCCATTTTCTTTTACCCTTGTCCACTGTATTTTGCGTCTGAGCTTTTGCTGGCTTATCCTCTGGCATAGCTGCCTCAATATCCAAAGCCCGACCAAGAGCCTCAGTGTAGGTAAAATCTCCATGACTGGCGAGAGACATCCTTATCTCTGGCCTTAAACCAGTTCTAAACTTTTCTGACATCTTCATGTCCGTGCTCACTTGATCAGGAGCATACCTTGACATATCGCAAAAGATGCGATCATACTCTATCACAGACATCTTTTCCTGTTTCAAATTGAAGAATTCATGCTCCTTCCTCTTCCTATAACTTTTTGGGATGTATTTCTCATACATCTCCCTCTTGAAATCCTCCCATGTAAAATCATCCATCTGTTCTGGTGCTAAAATTTTCCTTCTAGCTTCCCACCAGAAGTCAGCAGGTCCTGTGAGTTGAAAAGTTATACATGACAGTCGCTCTTGCGCTGTACATCTGAGAAAGTCAAAAATTCTTTCCATGGTCCTTATCCATTGTTCCGCATCGTCTGGACTTCCCTTTCCATTAAAAGAATGTGGGTTCTGCCTAAGGAAAAGTTCTTCTATTCTACGATCAGGTGGAGGTGGGGGTGGTTGTGGTATATCCTCATTTTCCTGTAGTGGAATTCTACCTCTTCCCCTACCACTTTCTCTTCTTCTTCCTCTTCCCCTAACTCCCTGCTCAGGATCTCGTCTAGGCGGCATTCTGTTATTTAAAACATATAATTAACATCGCATATCATTATCACAATTTAAACATATATAACATCATCATATAATCTTATCATCAAACAGCTTTAATAAAACCATCCATCATTGTCATACTCATTTTTGCCGCAAAAGCCCATTTCAGGGTCATCATGTATATATATATGAAAATTTTTGCCGCAAAAGCCCATTTCAGGGTCATCATGTATATATATATGAAAATTTTACCTCCAAGAGGACTGTTAAGTACAAGTTGCCAACACAAAAGAAAGTCGAGTACATACTGGCACTTCTTCTAACTTAACCATCATCAACTAACAAACTTAATTACATAGCGTTAAAAAAATACTAAGCTTCTATTTCTACTACCTTACATTACCAAACACGCTACACACATACTATAATATACATATCTACACAAATTTACATCCACTATCGTCGTCTGAAGCCTCTACCACTCACCCTCGTTCGGGTCTTCTTCTTCAGGATCCTCCTCCGGATCCTCTTCTTCCTCAAAGTCCTCATCAGAATCATCCTCACGTGCTCGTACCCGAGATGGTCCTGTTCCGTCATCCCCAATGGCATGTATATCACGTACTGGACTATAGTCATCGCGAGGAGCAGACACCCTCATGCGTGCCGTCTGAGGATATGGCGCTGCTGGAGGCGGTGGCGCCATCATCGGTAGTAGGATCGGGAGTGGTGGTCGTGATGGATGTCCAACCGATAGTGGGGGAAAAACTGGCATCCCCAAAGCTCTCGGTCGTGATACCCTAGTCACGTGTGCAGGTCGGTCTACTGCTTCACGATATCTCGGTACCACGGGATCAACCACTCGAGGAACCTTCGTATACAGCAACTCTGGCGACACATCACGCCAGGTATACTCTCTCGGGGGAAGATAAGGTCCTCTCGGTGCAACACGATAAACACTGTAAACATAACTCAGGTGACTGATGAACCTCGGTAGATCTGCTATCAAATCGTAATTACCGTCCACGCGGTAGATATAGTCACCCGACTCTTCCCTGGTATAGTCCTCCCAATCACACGGTAGTCGAGTCAAGAGACGCTTAACACCGTCGAAATCCGTCACGCTATACTCATGTGCATCCATCCAGTGTCGGAGATAATACATCAAAAACTCTCCAAAGCGGTCACCCCAGCACATTCCATAAGTATGGTACGCTCGAATCACTTCTTCCGCGTAGCTCTCGGCCCTAATCTTCTCCTTGCCGTGCGACGAGTCCTCGCCATCTTTCATAGACAAAAATATCATAAGTCAATCAAGATATATCTGATAAATGTTGGATTTGTATACTGAAAGCAGTTTGGTTGAGCTTGTATACAATGTTTCCTGTTACCACTATTACAATCTCCTATCTGAATTGTTTACTTGATTGCATATATCTAAGTCCCCTTATCTCATATATAAGTTAGATCATACGAATGTGTAGAAGATCACGGAAGTCCGTATGATTGGTCAAGCTTAATGAGATATAAAAGTATCACGGTGAGACAACTTGAGGACGAGTTGTCGGTATAGTCATGTATAGATAAGAAGTGATTTGACTTGGTTGCTTGTCTATCACGCCTCGACGTATTGATGGATCACGTGAGATGAGTTCTTGGATCACCGTCGTGAAGAATGAGATGAGTTCTTCTATCGACCGTCGTGAAGAACCTAGATCTCGGTGACTTACGATGATCTAATACTCGATAAGATATTAGGTGAGTATGAGTTGTGACCATCACTTTGACTTGTTATGGGTGAGGGTTACATGATTTAACCCAAGATTCTCTCGCATCTTGGGTGGTGGCGATCTTGTATGTCATGCTAGTTACGTGTCGAGTCACGTATCCGTTTAGGATGATGACGCCCCTTAAGGAGCTCAAAGGTTTATTGTACTAAACCCCGCAGTTGAGTTATCTCAAGTACAATAATAAGGTTGAGTGGTACTACTTATGAATTAAAGATATTAATTATTTTAAGCAATGAACGTAAATAATTAATGGACGTCTTATATCTTAAATACGGGATTCAGAAAGTCTAAGTGCAAGCCCGACTCAACTACGAAAATAAAGGGGTAAGTCAGTATTTATTCTCTAGTGGCATGAATAAATATTTATGAATTAATTTATGTTCTGGGCTGAACATAAGATAATTAATTTATTTGAGGCTCATCTTTATTCCTTGCATTTGATCCCTGGGCTGGCCCATCCAGGCCTGTGGCTAAGGTGAAAATCGCCCACTCTCTCTCCTAGTCCTACTGGGACTCTGATTTGATCCTCTCTATCCTAAAGGATATTATTATATTTATTAGATATGCATAGATCCTATCTAGATAGGATTTGGGAGTGGATTATAAATATAAGGTGAGAGAGAAAATCAAGGCTAATCCTCATCCATATTTTCGAGAATTCTATTGCCAAAATAGTGAGATTTTTGAAAATCTTGTGAGAAGAAAGAGGGTGATTTTCTATAGCATTCTCCATAGATTGTCCTCACTCGACATTGGAGATTAGGCAACCGGGATACAGTCCAGAAAATCAAAGCACGAGTCTTGATCCGTTCTACCCCGACAGATTCACAGGTAAACACATGAAAACCCCTACGTGTTGCAATTAGTTATAAAGGTGCATGATAGGCATATAATCAATGTATGGTGAATTAAACATTCAAGATAGATCCTCGGGAGAGGGTTAAAGTCAGATTTCCCTACAATTGGTATCAGAGCCTGGGATCAGTATCTTGGCTCTGTTGGATTAATTCACGTTTGATTATAAAGTGCGTAATTAATTAATTGTGAATCTGTCGTTCATCGTGGCTCGTTTTATTTTTTGTCGGATTTTGTTTTTCACCACGAGAAAATTCGTGGTTAGATTAGATTTTTTCCTGTACATCTTATCTATAAAAGAAGAACGAAGATGAAAGCATGAAGAACGAGACGATGGAAGTTCACCGAAAAACCGGACGCACGACACGAGCGCAAGCGCTCGGCGCCAAACGTGCGTTCTCGGCGGCATTGGCGGACAGGGGCGGCGGCACGGGCGACAGCCTCGGCTGGTCGCGGGCGGCGGCAGCCGGCAGCGCCGGACAAGCCTCGCGGTTGGCGCACCGGCGTCGGGCGACACGGGCGCGTAAGTCGCGTGCTCGGCGGCCGGGCATGCGGACGCGCGAACCTGCACAAGGCCTCAAGACGCCTCGGCGCTAAGGTGCGAAACCTTAGAGCAGCGGCGCGGCGCTCGCGCGATAGCGAGGCAGCGCTTGGCGCTTAGGCGGCAGAAGCACGCGATCATGCACGCTGGTTGCGCCCGGCGGCAGCGGCAGCAGCGGCTCGCGGGTGGTCGCATCGTGCGTGCAAGATTCTCGGCGGCCTCAAAGACGAGATTCGTGTGCGGAAACCTCGGCGGATGCTCGATATAGCCCAGCACCTCTCGGCGACCTCGGCGGGTCACACGGGCGATGGCGTGCGATGCGACTTGCGCAGCGTCTCGGCGAGCCGCAGCAGCGAGCGGCTCGGCAAAGACCGGGCGACGAGGGTGTGCGATTCGCGCGGGAACCTCAACACCCGGATTTCTCGGCATTGCGGGTAAGGCGGGGCACGCGCTTCGCGCGCGAATGTCCCGCCTGCTCTCGGCAGTCCTCGGTGGCGCTCCTCGGTAGCCCTCGGTAGGGCATGGGCGACGGTGCACGAGGTGGGTGACGGTGTGCTGGGCGCGCGCATGGGCTGTGCCCTAGCGCGCGGCCCAGCCCTTATATGCTGACCCGGCCCGTTTGTTCTGGACCGACCCGACCCGGTTCGGCCCAGATCCGAAATTTTGACCCGGTTCCAGATTTTCGACCCGGTTCGGCCCGTGCCAATGATCTGGCCCGTTTTCTATTTTTCGGCCCAAATTCTATTTTGACGAATCCGGTCCGTGCCCGTGCACGCGAGGCCCGTTTCCGAGTTTGAAGATCTGTACTTTATAAATTTATGTAATAAATTAGGCAGGGAAGTACAGAATCCACGAGTGGGCCGCGATGAACGATTTTATTTTATTTTTATCGTTCAAAGCATGTCGTGGATGTTTAAATTATGCAGTAGCATGCTATGTATGTTTAATTACGTAGATAAACATGTTATATGTTTTCGTGATTGGATGAGCATAGTAAGCATGCTAGGTGGTAGAGGCAATGGAAACAATGGGAGCAGTGGGAGCAAGAACATGTCTGCCACCGGAGGCTTGAAAAAGCCAAAGGAGAGGGGCAAGTGCTTCAAGTGCGGCAAGACCTGGCATTGGAAGGCCAAGTGCCCTATGCCCAAGGCTCAAGGTACGTCATTTGCCTTAGTAATGGAAACATGTTTAGCGACTTGTTCTACTCATTCATGGGTAGTAGATACGGGTGCGACTGATCATGTTTGTTACACCTTGCGGGGTTTTTATGACAAGGAGCGTGTGATGGCGAGATAACGATCTCCATGGGCAACGCGCGAAAGTCGAGGCCGTTGCAGTCGGAGATGATACTTTATGTTTTGATAGAACTGTTTTAGTATTGAAAGACGTTTTATATGTGCCGGAGTTTCGGCGGAACCTTATTTCCATTTCCAAACTATTTATTCATGGATATTCTGTTATTTTTATAGTGGTGTTTCTATCATAAGAAATGACGAAGTTATCTGTGGTGGCACATTATATAATTCGCTTTATACTATTTCTACCAAACATAATACCTATAACTATGTTGCATCTTCTTCAAACCTTAAAAAGTGAAAGATTTCATCGCAAGATGACACCACGTATCTCTGGCATCTTAGATTAGGTCACATCAATCTAAATAGGATCCAAAGACTGGCTAAGAATGGAGCGTTGGGTGATCTCACAGTTACTCCGTTCCCAGTCTGCGAATCCTGTATAGAAGGAAAGATGTCGACCAGACCCTTCAAAGTGAATGGTTATAGAGCCAAAGAAGTGTTGGAGCTAGTCCATTCTGACCTGTATGGACCTATGTCAACACAAGCTCGTGGAGGGTACGAGTATTTTATCACTTTCATTGACGATTACTCAAGGTACGGATACATATACCTGCTTCACCGCAAGTCTGAATGCTTTGAGAAATTCAAAGAGTTTAAGGCGGAAGTGGAGACGAAGCTTGGTAAAAGTATCAAGTCACTGCGGTCTGATCGCGGTGGCGAATACCTCAGTAACGAGTTTATGGACTATTTGGTGCAGTGTGGGATTACCTCCCAACTCACTACACCGGGCACACCACAACAAAATGGTGTGTCAGAGAAGAAATAGGACTCTTTTAGAAATGGTTAGATCGATGATGAGTTATGCAACATTGCCTATTTCATTCTGGGGGTATGCCTTAGAAACGGCGGCATACTTGCTAAATCTAGTACCATCCAAGTCAGTCGAAAAGACCCCTTTCGAGTTGTGGTTTGGGCGCAAGCCTAGTTTAAGCCACATAAGGATATGGGGCGATCCCAAGACATGTCTTGAACAAGAAGGCGACAAGTTGGAGGCTAGATCCGGCGCAAGGCTGTTTATTGGCTATCCTAGAGGGACGAAAGGTGGTTTATTCTATAGTCCTAAGGATCAGAAGGTCATTATTAGCACTAATGCCCGATTCTTAGAAGAGGATTATATGAAAAACCATAAATCTAAAGTTGAAATCATTCTTCAAGAATTAGAAGATGATCGTATTCCACAACCGATTAAGCCAAATGTACGAGATGTCGTGTCTAGTGGGAGGGATCGACACCAGATACTTCAAGAAATTGAAGTGGGTCGAGTTCCACTAGAGATACCGGCCGTACAAGTGGCTCCTATTCAGCAAGTTGTGCAAGATAGAGAACCACAAGTTACTGCACCCACCGTTACCATTGTGCCAGTAGCGCCTCGTCGTAGTGGGAGGGTTGTTCGTCAACCCGAGCGATTTATGTTCATGGGTGAATCTTCGGATTTAGTCCCAGGAAATGAGCAGGCAATAATCGACCCATGGACATACAGCGAGGCAATACAATACATTGATGCAAAATAATGGCACACCGCTATGGACTTTGAAATTGAGTCCATAATGACTATGGATGTATACGAAAGACACCTCTACCGGATGGCAAGGAAGCCATAGGTAGCAAGTGGGTATACAAGAGGAAGAGATTCGGATGGAGAGGTTTCGCTTTTAAAGCCGTGCTTGTGGCAAAAGGTACACTCAGATTGAGGGCATCGATTTCGATGAGACCTTTCACCGTAGCAATGCTCAAGTCCATCGTAATTCTTCTCGCCATGTGACCACTTAAACCTTGAGGTTTGGCAATGGATGTGAAACCGCTTTTCTAAACGGTTACCTTGAAAAGGTAGAGACATCTATATGCAAAGAACCCGAAGGTTATGTGGTGAAGGTGAAGAGCATCTAGTTTGGAAGCTTAAAAGTCCATTTATGGACTTAAGCAAGCTTCACGATCCCGAACTTACGCATTGACGAGGTGGTAAAGTCCCATGGATTTACCCGTTGCCTAGCGAAAGTTGTGTGTATCGTTTAGATGTCAACGGTGATGTGGTATTTCTTGCACTTTACGTAGATGACATCCTTCTACTGCAACAATGTGAAGTTGTTATCGACGTAAAGAGTTGGTTATCCGATCGGTTTCAAATGAAAGACTTGGGAGATGCGTACATTCTTGGGATCAAGGTTTACCGAGATCGTAAGAGGAAAATGTTGAGCTTATCTCAGCGCCTTACATTGATCTGTGATTACTCGCTTTAGTATGCATCGCGCAAGAAAGGATTGCTACCTTCGGACATGGCGTTCCTTTATCTAAGGAGCGATCACCTATGACCGCAAAGGAGATAGAGGAAATGAGACAAGTTCCTTACACTTCCGCCGTAGGAAGTCTCATGTACGTAATGTTATGTACGAGACCCGATATACGCTATGCGGTAGGCATAGTAGCTAGATATCGCCTAACCTGGATAAGCTCATTGATGCGGTAAAGCATATACTCAAGCACCGAAAAGGACTCGAGATTATAGGTGGTTTACCATGCGAGATAGTCTAATGCCTTTGGGTTATTCGGACTCGGATTTCCAAGTCGGCCGTGATGAGAAGAAGTCTACCTCGGCTATGTGTTTACCTTGGGAGGAGGAGCGTATCTGGTGGAGTGCAAAGCGTTGATGCATTGCGGACTCCACCATGGAAGCCGAATATGTAGCCGCTTCAGAGGCTGCTAAAGAGGATGTATGGTTCAAGAACTGCCTCATGGATCTAGATGTCGTACCTGGTTTGTCTAAGAATATCATAGTTTACTGTGATAACTCAGGTGCAGTGACAAACTCGAAGGAACCACGGACCCACAAGGCAACGAAACACATAGAGAGAAAGTATCATGTCATACGAGAAATCGTTAGACGAGGGATGTGCTGATTGAGAAGATTGGTACTGCGGATAACCTAGTCGATCCATTCACGAAGAGCTCGCCGCAAAAGTCTACGAAGAGCATATTCGAGGACTGGATTACAAGAAGATGGCACCCACTTAGAAAGGAAACTTTTGTATAAGTGGGAGAAGTAAAGTGATGGTGTTGTTTGTAATAGATAGTAGAGACACATTGTATACTAAAAGTTTTGCTTTAGTATAAGTGGGAGATTGTTGGATTTGTATCTTGAAAGCGGTTTGGTTGAGCTTGTATACAATGTTTCGTTACCACTATTACAATCTCCTATCGAAATTGTTTACTTGATTGCATATATCTAAGTCCCTTATCTCATATATAAGTTAGATCATACAATTGTGTAGAAGATCACGAAGTGCGTATGATTAGTCGCTTAATGAGATATAAAAGTATCACGGTGAGACAACTTGTGGACGAGTTGTCGGTATAAAGCTGGTATAGATAAGAAGTGACTTGACTTGGTTGCTTGTCTATACCGACACGTCTCGACGTATTGATGGATCACAGTGAGATGAGTTCTTCTATCTGACCGTCGTGAAGAACCTAGATCTCGGTGACTTACGATGATCTAAATCTCGATAAGGTATTAGGTGGGTATGAGTTGTCGACCATCACTTTGACTTGTTATGGGTGAGGTTACATGATTTAACCCAAGATTCTCGCATCTTGGGTGGTGGCGGTCTTGTATGTCATGCTAGTTACGTGTCGAGTCACCGTATCCGTTTAGGATGATGACGCCCCTTAAGGAGCTCAAAGGTTTATTGTACTAAACCCCGCAGTTGAGTTATCTCAAGTACAATAATAAGGTTGAGTGGTACTACTTAAGGAATTAAAGATATTAATTATTTTAAGCGATCGAGCAGCGTAAATAATTAATGGACGTCTGATATCTTAAATACGGGATTCAGAAGTCTAAGTGTAAGCCCGACTCAACTTGAAATAAAGGGGTAAGTCGGTATTTATTCTCTAGTGGCATGAATAAATGTTTATGAATTAATTTATGTTCTGGGCTGAACATAAGATAATTAATTTATTTGATGCCCATCTTTATTCCTTGCATTTGATCTCTGGGCTGGCCCATCCAGGCCTGTGGCTAAGGTGAAAATCGCCCACTCTCTCTCCTAGTCCTACTGGGACTCTGATTTGATCCTCTCTATCCTAAAGGATATTATTATATTTATTAGATATGCATATATCCTATCTAGATAGGATTTGGGAGTGCATTATAAATATAAGGTGAGAGAGAAAATCAAGGCTAATCCTCATCCATATTTTCGAGAATTCTATTGCCAAAATAGTGAGATTTTCGAAAATCTTGTGAGAAGAAAGAGGGTGATTTTCTATAGCATTCTCCATAGATTGTCCTCACTCGACATTGGAGATTATGCAACCGGGATACAGTCCAGAAGATCAAAGCACGAGTCTTGATCCGTTCTAACCCGACAGATTCGTAGGTAAACACGAGAAAACCCCTACGTGTTGCAATTAATTATATAGGTGCAAGCTAGGCATAAAATCAATGTATGATGAATTAAACATCCAAGATAGATCATCGGGAGAGTGTTAAAATCAGATTTCCCTACAATAAACAGATAAGGTAAACTTAAACACATCTGTTTAGCAGATAGGATAAACTGGACATATCTATAAGGCAAGTAAAACAATCCAAACACATCTGAATAGCAGATAGATGTTATCAGGAAAGGTCTTCATATACAACATACGTTATAGCTTTCTTTACATTACTGGGAAGCTTACTATCTAGTAGCATTCTGAAATTCTTATCATACTATAAAGTTCTCGTTCTAAGTAAACTATAAACTAACTTCCACTGGCTCTCATAAATTCTGGCGAAGGAATCAAGGATTCTTTCATTAATAAGAAATAAAGTACAGTGCGTTAGGAGTGCGTAGGTGAAAACCGTGTGTAAATCGGAGTTCAAACAAAGGAGAACGGGCCAAAACAAAATCACTGCGCAGTACAGAAAAGCCCGCGCGCCCACGCCGAGTTCGTAGGTGATGCCGATGCCGAAGTCGTACATGCCGATACCAACGCCGAGGTCGTGCATGCCGATGTCGACGCCGAGGTCGTACAGGCTGCCGAGGTCAAAGTCATAGAGGCCGAAGTCGTATTTTCAGATGCCGATGTCGAGGTCATTGCCGAAGTCATTGCCAATGCCGAAGTCGTTAATGCCGAAGTCGAAAAAGATCATCATCGAAGTCGAAGTCGAAGACAATGCCGAAGTTATGATTTTAATTGCCAAGGCCGAGATCGAAGTCGTTCATTTCCGTATCCATCTTTTGCTTTTCGATCTCGAAATGAAATGAAGTTCTCAAATCTATTTTTACTTTTGTTCTCGAAATGGGAGGAAGTCCTTACATTCGTACTTCTATGTTCTTTCGCAATACGTGATCATGCTTCTTATATCGTCTATGTTCTTTTTGGAATGAGATATTCATTTGTCATAATCAACCTTGAGATTTGAAAGTAGAATTTCAAATATTGAGAACATAGTTCGTTTTAAACATACACATTTCCTTGAATTTCAAAAAATTCATACTTTCAACTTTGGCCATTCACGTTCATTTCCGAACATACTCATTCATTTCTCTCTTTGATCACTTCCATTCCCAACATTTTCCATTACTTCCATTTCATATCATTTGTCATAACTTTCTATTGATTTCAAATCAATTTCATATCTTTCATGAATTTCAAAACATGATTCCAAAATAAATTTTTGAATTTTCTTTTCAATCCTTTTTCGTAACTTTTGTTTCAATTAAACTTCACAACATTCCTTCACTTTTAAAACATGATTTCAATTTCTTTAAGTTTTTCCTTAAATATGCAGTCTCATACCTACATATTCTTGGAATCTCTTTCTTTTCAAAACTTTTGAGCCAGAAATCATTTACCTCATTCCGGTTGAGCTTGATGTGATGGAGTGTTAGTCAGCTGATCTCTAGAAGTCTAGTGACTCAATCTAGACTTGACTTTGAAAGAAGGTTTTGGATTCAAAGAGCGAACTGCTCTGATACCACTTTGTAACAGCCCTCTAATCCTAAGGGCGGATTAAAGAGGACTAATACTTGGAACAGTAATCAAGGAACATGAAAGGCAATTTAATCAAAGACTTATGGGACATAATTCAAGTAAACTAAGAAGCTTCAACCGTTATATACATTACACATATAATATACAGGTGAGACTCGACCGACAGATCCAAAAGAATTCCAATGATCTGAAGGTATTCAACTATCAACATCAAAACATAAACTTAGTGTTCTATCGCAGCGGAAAAGCATGTGAATACACATATGACGATGTGTATTCAAGGTTTCTAACATATCATTATCAAAAGGGGTTCCGACTGCTCAACACACCTCCATCCATCATCTGCTCAACCCGCACATTTAAAACAAACATGCGGTGAGTACAAGAATGCACTCGGTGAACTCATGCCAAAACATTTTATCAATTTAAATTACATCGCCCATCACAAGAATCTGAGGGTTTTATTTGAAAGGCCTTGTACTTACAAAACATTTTCATCATTTCATAAATATTTGTCTGGCCAGATATATTTTCCTTGTATGTATGATCCATATCCTTTCTCATATAACATCTCATAAACTCATCTCGCGCCGTAGAAGGAGGCCTCCTCCCACGGACGCCGTGACCGGTTGTGAACCCTTTCAGCACACAGTCACCAAATAGTGCACAAAAATCCTTGTCACTCCGGCACAGGATACGAATTCTCAATCATCCTTGCGGGTACTAACAAGGATACGAATTCAATCATTTCATAAGTTGGGAGCTACCCAACAACATTCACAATTCGTTCATGGATAGGATAGATACATAAAACATAAACATTTTGGGCAGGTAATTAAATAAATCATTTCATCATCATTTCTTGCGAATAAGCATCGTAAATAAATCATTTGGTAAGCATTTTATCTTTTTTAGTATAGTAAAGCCCCTGGATTGTCGATTCTCAAAATACGATTTCTTTCTACGTCGCTTGATCACGTCCACATCCCACCTTTACGTAAAAACTAATTTAGTACGTCGGTTACGTTTTTCGAGACATCAGAGTTTAATAAACTTTGATAACTTTTTAATATAATAATTCGCACCCTTTAACTAAATTAGTACGTATTTTCATCGTATATCTTAACTAATAATATCTCGTACTTCGATAGAGACGTAATATGATCTACGGTTTCATTTTAACCATTTAGGTTAAACGTCGAACTTATACTAACGTCTTTCGATAAAATGATTTCAATTATGAAATCGTTTCTCACAAATGAGATATTCTTATAAATTTAATACGTTTTACATGTATTAGTGTATTTATTCAACGTATATCATACGTTTTGACTTAAGTCAACGATTTTGACTTTTCTTAACTTATTTTTCGAATTATTCACATATTTGTTAACTAATTTCCGTATAAATCGATTTTCAATCGATTTCTTATCATAAAACCCTAATTCTCGATTTTTCACGTTAATCAATAAACATGATCAATATTTTACTTTAATAACACCTAACTTATACATTTCATATTATTTTCGCATCTAACGTTATTTAATATAACGTTTCGCCATAAACATAGTATACTATGTTTATAAGATCCCATAAATTCTTAGTCGGTCTAAAATATTTTCTAAGGACATAATATATCATCTCCCTTGATAAAATTAAATTAAAATTCCTAATTCTACACTTGTAGCTCTCGGCTCTTATACAATATTTTCTCAAACTTCTTCCAAAAATTCTTCTAAATTCACATAATACACTATATTATCCTAGGATCATTAATATGTATTAACATTAGCTATAGGAAAATTGGACATCACCTTTCCTATACTTATAGCTCACGGTTCTTATACAATATTACCAAATATTTTTCTAAAATTCTAATAAAATTCCACAATGCCTAAACATCATCCTATATCATTAATACATCATAATATCCAACAATTTCAACTTACATATCAATATACCCAAACATATACCTCTCGATTTTTTTTTCAACATGAACATACATTTTTTAAAATTCTAATAAATTCACATAGTACTTAATCAAGGCCCTAGATCAATAATATGCTATAATATCACTTCAACATAATTTGTACATCAACATACAATTTCAAATAATTTTTGGTAATTATAAAAACATTGCATATAATTTCTAAAAATTTCCAATAATTCATAAAGAGCTCATTTACTATCATATATCATGAATCCAACAATACTTGAACCATAAATATTTTCGATCACTATCATTAAAATATAACATGCTTAGTTTTTAATTTAAACATTACATGTGAAGCATATACATCATACTAAACATTATTAATGAACAACAAACTTGATAGCATAATTTATCCTATTTTTCTCATTAAGAACCTAAGCATATATATTAAAATCTAACGGTTGGAAATCAAAAATTTTAACGTATATATATAGCTCGTTCGATTCCTAACCTTTTTACCGGTGTCGATTGATTTGTGCAAAGGATTTATATCTAGGTTTGGTGAAGAAAGGAAGAATACACTCTTTCTTTTCTCTCAAAGAAGCTTACGGTAATGGTGGTTGAAAAGAGAGATGTTTTGGTTTGATGTAATATCTATCACTTAATACTCATTAGTTAAAATTAAAGGAATAACACAATTAATACACTTAAGGTATCCTACACTCTCTCGGTCATATACACACACAATTGCAAGCCTTTTAGTTGTGACTCATCATTAATATGTCATCACTTACACATATTAACTACACATCACAACACATTGAATGAAACAATTAAAATCCTACACTTTGGTCCATATATGCGTCGGCACTTTCATTGCCAAAGGAAGAGTTTTTTTCTTTTTCTTTACTCTAATAAATAATATCCTACACACAATATGCAAGACTTTCTATATGATGACTCACTTCTAGTACATCATCTCTTACACCATAGTAAATGTTATTGACTTAACCAAATAAATGAAACAAACATCCTTCACTTTGGATCACAAAACCGCCGGCACTCTCATGCAAAAAGGGAGGAGCTTTTATTTATTTTGTCTTATACTATGTATATAATATCTACACAATGCCAAATGCAAGCATAGTCATCAATTAAGAGTTTTAAAAATCCTTCTCACCTTACTTGAATCAATGTACACGGCTATTACCATGCCAACACACATCCACTTGATCCTCTTCATTTATTATCTTGGTTTGTGTGTAATTAAATCCCACTTGATTCATATAATTACACATCATGCAAAGATAGCAAAAATTCATTCATGTTAATACTAAGGTTACAATGTTCACGGCTCTTTCATGTCTAAGTGTCCAGCATTTTATTTTTCTTGCAATTTATAGATATATTACATAATATATGTCTTAGATGATAAATTAAATCATAGGAAAAATAATTAAAAAGATTCATGTGTCAAAACCCTAATTTTCGAAATTAGGGTTTTCGAAAATTGTACATTTTATTCCATAATTATTCCTTAATTCTTTAGCATTATTTTAATAATAAATAATGCTCTTATTACATAAAATAATCATAGGAATTTAAATACTATAATTCCTTGATCGTTAGACTAAATTTTCTAATCGTCTCTAAACGTTGGCGTTCGAAACGTCTCAAAACGTTCATAATCAAATCATCTCCAAATGGTCGTAATAAAGTCGTAATCACTTTATTAATTCATGTCATTAGTAAGGGAATTTAATTCTAAGCTTCGTCACTTAGAAAAAAATTCGTAATATTAACAATCGATATTCAATCGACATTAAAATATTACTGCCGAAAGAATTTATATAAAATATATCCCTTAATTCACAATCAATTGTGAATATGATATAAGAATTCATTATATCATAAATAGTCAAAAACGATATTTGATAAGTTACTAATTCAATTATCGCGGCGAAACCCTAATTTACGAATTTTAATTATCGTAATTAGGCTTTAATTCTTCAGGATATTACAGAATCGCCACCCCGAAAAATTCGGCAATAGGGGTGAAGAATCCCCCTAAGCAAATCCTCGCATTCCAAGAAACTTCTGATTGCATCTGAAAATGCTAGGCGAGGAACATGCCGGCATGAATCTTCTGTCTGGTCGCAGCACCAATCATGATTCTCATATCTTAGGAGAGGACTGTGCCGGCGTTGGTGCGGGCATATATCGTGAAAGTGAGGAGGCGATGGAAGTAGCGGATCGTGGGATTCCGTATCGAGCTTGCCTTTGCCCTCATAGCATCATAATACGGGGTCTGCTCCACTGCTGGATCGATGAACAACGCCACATCTCGTGGGCCGAGTTCTCTAAATCTCCGATGTATTTGCCGTCGGGGACGCCATCAATGATTGTGTTCAACTCATCTACTGAGAGCTGCCGGGGCTCGTTGCCCAACTGAAAGGTTTTGTAATCTGGCGACCCTTGCGTCTTGTGGACATAAAATCTAGTGTGAGGATCCGGTACGTCAAATAATTCACTGTGATGATAGAATAAAGATCGGATCGCTCGGCTAGCCACATGACATCGTTGGCTATCCCCATCCCCCGACAAGTGTTTATGTACATAATTTTAGAGTGTCGGTGCTTCAGCTGCACCAACCGCCTCCATCGGTCCCTTGTAGATGGGCTAGGCAAACGTACTCCAAAGTTCTACGGGTGAAATTCATCTATCGTTTTCTCCTGCGAGGAAGAAGCGGGCTCTTTCCCTTTGCGCTTGCTACCGGATGTACACGGCGGCATATTGTACCTAAAAAATATTGCAATGTTAGCTCATGTATATCAAATAAATTTTGAAAACAAACGTCAACCCATTCAATATAGAGCTCCCCCAAACTTGGAATTATCAAAATTCTTCCCCCCGTGTTAACATATGGTCGTACAAAGCATAACAAGGGAAAGAATACACACATATTGGCAAAATATATCATATGCCAAAATTTTTGTTGCCTCGTGGCCGCCCTCACGAGTGCTAGGGTGGTCGCGAGGCACTGGCTTGCGACCGCGAAGGAGCTCGCGGCCAGGCTAGCGGTCGCTAGCCTGGTCGCTAGTCGCGATGAACGGCTAGGGTTTCACGATTTTTGACCCCAAAACAACAATGCAGATGAATTCATCCAATAATATACTTCAATGAACACAAATATACCTAACAATGTAAGAAGCATGCTAAAAACCATAAAAATCTAGCAATATATGTTCTAGTTCATAAACTCTTCAATATTTCACAACAAAAAGAAAACAATTGGTCAAACTCTTCTAAATCATGCTTACAAGCTTAAATCAAACAAGAATTGAACATATGAAGCATACCTTGAGTGGAATTGACTTAGAAAGCTCAAAAGTTTGAGAACTAGGGCTTGAGAGAGCTTGAGAATGTATGTTTTGCTGAAAATGTGTGTGTGTGTGTGTGAAAAATGAGGGGGGTGGGTTAAAAATCAGTTCAAAATACGCGGGTCGACACATGTAAACGGGTCGGGTCACGCCTCGCGGTCAAGCTAGCGATCGCTAGCTCGACCGCTAGTTCTGCCCAATACGTTCTGGACACTTTCTCGCGATCGTCCTCACGATCGCTAGGGTGGTCGCTAGTCTTTAGGAAAATATTATGTCCCTTTTCTCGCAGCCACCCTCGCGATTGCTAGGGAGGTCGCTAGGCTTGACAAAAATGTTCTGTCCTGACCGCTAGGCCGGTCGCTAGACGTGACCCTTTTTTATGTTTTAATCAAAACAATTATATTTTGGGACACAAAAACGACCAACAAGACATGACAAGACAAAAACAAAGAAAAACAAAACAGAAAATAAGAAAAACAAAAAGAAGGTAAATATATTGGGTTACCTCCCAACCAGTGCTAAATTTTTCGTCGCTAGCTCGACGTTACCTCTCACCAATCAGGCGATTTGATAACTGACCTCCTCATCAACTTTTGCTTACCTCTATACTTTGCGTTTACAGCAGACCACCATTTAGTGTGGATGTTCCCTCCCCCCCCAAACTTGAACGAATCACTCGGGGTTCCCTGCTGACTCAAGCTTTTTCTAGAAGACTTCCCAACGACTTGACGGTTGCCATCTAAGTGCGAGACAGGGTTAACTATGGCAGTGTTGATCGAATGACAATCCTCATGCTCCGAGTTATCATTTCGCTTTATGGCATCATATATTGAAATAGTCAACTCCTTATTCACACGGAAGGTGAGATCACCATCCTCCACATCGATCAGAGCCTTGCCTGTGGCTAAAAACAGTCTCCCGAGAATGAGAGGCGTGTTCCCATCCTCTGGCATATCAAGGACCACAAAATCCGCTGGAAAGATGAAATCTTTGACTTTGACGAGCACGTCTTCCACTATCCCCCTTGGACGGGTAACTGATGCGTCTGCCATTTGAGATCAATAGTAGTAGGCGTTATCTCTCCAATATCCAATTTGTTAAATATAGATAGCGGCATCAGGTTGATGCTTGCCCCTAAATCGCACAGAACTCTGTAGAAAGTATGCCCTCCAATAACACAAGGTATAGTGAAGCTGCCTGGATCTTTTTGCTTTAGCGGCAACTTCTTTTGCAGCACAACACTGCATTCTTGAGACAAATTTATAGTCTCGAATTTTTTCAACTTCTTCTTGTTGGCAACAGCGTCCTCTAAAAAATTCATATATCCCGGCGTATCTCTGAGTGCATCTAGCAATGGAATATTGATTTTCACCTTCTGGAACATCTCCATGAATCGGGTCAGCCTCTCATCATGTTTCGGCTTGACTAGCCGACTTGAAAACGGGACCGGAGGAGTGTACGTTGGATAATTCTTCTTCGGGTCTGCCTCGCGGCCACCTTCGCAACCGCTAGGGTGGTCGCGAGCTCCTGGAGCCGCGTCTGCCTTCTTCCTCGTGGCCGGGCTAGCGGTCGCGAGCTCGTCGTCAGAACTCTCTGTACATTTTCTCGCGGCCGACCTAGCGGTCGCTAGGTCGGTCGCTAGCTTCTCGGGAATACGTTATGTCTCTCTCCTCACGGCCGGGCTAGCGATCGCTAGCTCGATCGCGAGCTCCTCCTCGTTCAGCGCACGTCATTCTCCTCGTTCAGGATGGTTCTGGTAAGCTTTTCCACTCCTCAACTGGATGGCAAAACACTGATTCTTCAGGTTTACCTCTGTAATGCTAGGAAATTGACCCGATTTATGTTGCGCATTCTGCTGTGCAGCTATCTGGCTGATCTGGTTCTCCATTATTTTCAAGTGTTTACCCATCGCTGCTACGGTGGATTCCAGATGAGCAACTTTCTGAGTAGTGCTACTGATGAACGAGTTCTGATGCGTCGCCAGTTGTTGGTTGCTCACAACCAACTGCTGCATCATCTCCTCTAAGCTCTGCTTCTTCGGCTTCTGCTCGCAGAATTCTAAAACATGCTTCAAAACGCGATAAACCTAGCATGCTTGCTATACACATCCAATCAGGAAAACATATTTCATGTTTATCTATGTAATTAAACATATATAGCATGCTTCTGCATAATTTAAACATACACGACATGCTCTGAACAATAAAAATAAAATAAATTCGTTCATCGCGGCCCACTCGTGGATCCTGTACTTCCCTGCCTAATTTATTACATAAATTTGCAAAGTACAAATCTTAAAAAAAAATCTCGAAACGGGCCTCGCGTGCACGGGCACGGGCCGAACTCGTCAAAACTGGATTTGGGCCGAAAAATTGAAAAACGGGCCGAAACAGTATATTGGGCCGGGGAGGGTCGAAAATCTAGAACCGGGTCAAAAAGGGTCTAGGTCAAAAATTCGGGTTTGCGCCGAAACGGGCCGGGTCGGCCCAAGTGGACTAGGCCGCGCGCGCTAGGGCACAACCCATGCGCACGCCCAGCCACACACTGTCGCCGACCTGCTGCCTCGTCGCACCATCTCAGCCTGCTCACGTCTCCTACCAAAGTTGTCGAGAGCTGTCGCCGAGCGCTGAGCCTACCCGAGAAGTTCGTGCGATACTGCCGAGAAGGACCTACCTGCGACTCATGCGCTGGGCCTACCCACACGCTTCGCGCGACGGGCACCCGTACGCTGTTGCCCAGGCGCTGCCGAGTGATGCGTGCCCGTATGTTGCCAAGGATGCCGAGCATCGCCAGACGAGCTGCCGAGCGTGCGTGCGTGCGGGTGCCGAGTGATGCGCCCCCCGTCGCGCGTATCCGCCCAGCCTCGCCCGGCCAGCCGCACGCCTCGCTTGACTGTCGAGAACTCCCGTCCAAGGTCTACCAACGTCTGCCGAGAGCCCTCGTGCCCGTCTGCCCCTGTTCGTCTGATGACTCTCCAAGCTCGTGCACAGCTATCGAGCGATGTGCTGCGAGCGTCGAGCACACCCAACGTGTCGTCGCCCTCACGCTGTGCGTCTGACTTCCGGCCAGTCTCATATCGTGCCGTGTGACGGGACTCCATCATCTCGTTCTTCGTATTCTTCGTCTTCGTCTTCGTCTTCATTCTTATTTTACATATTAGATTTACAAAAACAAATCCTAAACTAACCACGGATTTTTTTGTGGTGAAAAACGAAATCCGACAAAAAAATAAAACAAGCCACGATGAACGACATATCCACAGTTAATTAATTGCGTACATAATAATCAAACGTGAATTAATCCAACAGAGCCAATATACTGATCTCAGGCTCTGATACCAATTGTAGGAAAATCTTATTTTAACCCTCTCCCGAGGATCTATCTTGGATGTTTAATTCACCATACATTGATTATATACCTAGCATGCACCTATATAATTAATTGTAACACGTTGGTGTTTTCTCGTGTTCACCTGCGAATTTGTCGGACAAAGAATCGGATCAAGACTCGTGCTTTGATCTTCTGGACTGTATCCCGTTCGCCTAAACTCCAATGTTGAGTGAGAGCAATCTATGGAGAGTACTGCAAAAATTCGCCTTCTTCCTCACACTTGGAAATTTCAAAAGTCACAATGATCTCACTATAATTTTCGAAAATCTCTTTTGCATTAGGATACACTGATTTTCTCTCACCTTATATTTATAAAGCAACCATAGAATCCTAATAGAATATGATCTTTACATATCTAATAAATATAATAATATCTTTTCAGATAGAGAGGATCAGAACAGAATCCCAGTGGCATTCTATGAGGTGGACGAATTTGAGGTAGTTTTCAGGCCTTGATGGGCCAGCCCAGGGATCAAATGCAAGGAATAAAGATGGGCCTCAAATAAATTAATTATCTTATATTCAGCCCAGAACATAAATTAATTCATAAACATTTATTCATGTGACTAGAGAATAAATGTTGACTTACCCCTTTATTTCCAAAGTTGAGTCGGGTTTGCACTTAGATTTCACGAACCCCGTATTTAAGATATCGCACGTCCATTATTTATTTATAGCATTCGGACTGCTTAAAATAATTAATCTTTTTAATTCCTTAAGTAGTACCACTCAACCTTATTATTGTACTTGAGATAACTCAACATGCAAGGTTTAGTACAATAAATATTTTGAGCTCTTTAAGGGGCGTCATCATCCTAAACGGATACGGTGACTCGATACAGGTAACTAGCCTGACATACAAGCACTGCCACCACCTAAGATGCGGAGAATAATTGGTTATCCCTTGTTACCCTCACCCATAACAAGTCAAAGTGATGGTCAGCAACTCATACTCACCTAAAACCTTATTGAGGTTTAGATCAACGTAAAGTCACTGAGATCTAGGTTCTTCACGACGGTTAGATAGAAGAAATCATCTCACTGTGATCCATCAATACGTCAGAGATGTATCAGTATAGACAAGTAACCAAGTCAAGTCACTTCTTATCTATACCGCAGCCTATACCGACAACTCGTCCTAAAGTTGTCTCATTTGTGATCCTTTTATATCTCATTAAACGACCAATCATACGGACTTACGTGATCTTCTACACACTGTATGATCTAACTTATATATGAGATAAATGGACATACATATGCAATCAGGTAGATAATTCAGATATGAGATTGTAATAGTGGTAACAAGAATCATTGTATACAAGCTCAACCAAAACTGCTTTCAGTATACAAATCCAACAGAATGTAACCCAATGATGCACACTAAACGTATATATGTTTCTTATGTGCGTGATACTTAAAGGTAATTATGCAAATATGTTTCAAATATGAATAGTGTAGTTTGGTATTGTGCACAATAATCAATAAAACAGTGCATAAGAATCTATGAACTCGATGATGCCATGAATATCTACTATTATTTTATCCGAAAAAAATTGTAATGCAATATTCAAGAAATTATATTTTCATATTTTATAGGAAAAATAAAAAACAAATGAAAAACATAAATCTCCGCAAATAAATATGTATCGTAAATATATCATATAATCCCATATTTTTAGGAAAAGTCTGTACAATCAATAACATTTTTACTATATTAACCTTTTCGAGAAAAACTGTAAAACTAATTCTAAAAATAAGTATAAATCTCAACCATCAAATCAAGAAAAATATACGAATATGATTAGTTCTTATTTCTCAAAAAAATATAAGTTCTCGTTTGATCCATCTCCTATATATATATATAGGGGATGATTAACGTGAGAACCATTTTTATCATGAGAACGTGAGAGCCAAAAAATGATGAATTCATTGTGAAAATTGATGAATCCGCTGGGAAAGTTATCGAATCCAAAAAAATTGAATTTTCGTCTCTCATGGGATTCGAACCCGGGTGAAAAATTTTGAATTTTGGAATTCAGTAATTTTCTCAACGGATTCATCAACTTTCATAACAAATTCATTTGGTTCTTAGTTTTTAGGATAAAAGTGATTCTCATTTGAACCTAAATATAATATATATAGGGGTTGGATCCAGTGAGAACTCATCTTTTTTTAGAACTTGAGAACCATGCATAAGACGTTGAAGATGACGCATAAAACAATATAAAGTTGTACATAACGAAAACTTTCTAAAATTGTTGCACAACAAAATAATTTTAGAAAGTTTTCGTTATGCATAACTTTATACCGTTTTGCGCATCATCTTCAACGTCTTATGCATGGTTCGCAGAGTTCGCAAAAAAGATGTGGTTCTCATTTGATCCACCCCTATATATGTGTGTGTGTGTATATATATATATATATATATATATATATATAAATGATATGCTAGTCACATTCCGTAAGCACCTTTTATGAGCACCGCTCGCGTTTAATCCACATTAGCATTATTTTTTTTTGTTTTATGCAATTTTTTATATTCTTATATTGTATGAATTGTTATTGACATCATTAATTTTAAAAACTAAATAAAAATCAAAGCTTGATTCGTTCATTTTGCCTTTTAATTACTTCAAATAAATTAAGAATAGCATGAATCGAGTTATGATTTTTATGTAATTTGTAAAATTTTGATGCCAATAATAATTTTTGATCTATTAGAATATATAGAAATATACAAAACAAACACTACAAGAATTTCGCTAATAGACCACGGGGAATGCCCATGGTCTATTTCAAAAATCCGCGTGGTCTACAAAGGTGTAGTCTATTACGTGCGGCTATAGACCACGCGGTTTCCCGTGGTCTATTGGGTTATAGACGGCGGAAAACCGCGTGGTCTATAATGTTATAGACAACGGCCACTGAAGGTGAACCATGGCCTTTCCCGTCGTTTATGACATTATAGACCACGCGGTTTTCACGATGGTCTATAATCGAATAGACCACGCGATTTCCCATGGTCTATAATCGAATAATATATTTTTGTTATTTTATTATTTATTTAATACTTATTTTCATAATTTGAATGCATGTTTCGCTAATTAAAATAATAATCCAAAATAGATATAAAATATTTCTCATAATATTTATATCAAAATCAAGGTACACATTTCATAAGCATTCAAAACGTTATATCCGGAAATTCCCAATCTACATGTATTTTCTAACTAGCTACAAGTATTTTCTAACTAACTACTAATATTTATCCAAAAATATCCATTCACCATCTTCAACAACAAATATTTTCTAACTAGCTATTAAAATTCATCAAAAAAAAAAAAATCAACTTCACCATCTTCAAGCATTTCACCATCTTTGCTTCAACAACATAATTCATCTAACTTGATCTCATCTACATTATTAGAATAAGATGTAAAATGGTAAGAAATAAAATTTAGTACATCAAAATCATTATGTTCAACAAAAAGTATGAAACTTACCATCGTCAACCACCATAGAATCAGCGACTAACTCGGACCACTCTATACGGACTTCATCGATTTCTTTTTTCGAGTAAAAGCCGTTAGAAAACTATTAAAACAAAATAAACATTCTATTAGTAAAAAAGTAAAGAATTAGTATTTAGAAAATTATAGATTAAAATGCCACTTTATGATTACCATAGTAGGAATTGCAATGTCAAGTAACAAAGGTCCTAATCCACAATCCGTTTATTCATCGAAGACAACACCGTTAGGGAAATAACATAAAGATATGTGCATTACTCTTCTTAAATCATTTATATATGAGATTTCATACATTGGAGATTATAGAAAACTGCATAAAACATGAAAGATTAAGCAATGAGGTGATGTCCATCAAAGCCAGCAACAAAAATATTGAGGTCAACCAATTACCAACTTCTAGACCCATGAGCAATCAAATAAGAAACAATGAACATGAGCAATTCAGGTACAGAGGAAGCTCATGGAGAAATGGCTGTTACCAAAATACTTAATCAAGAAACCATACCAATTTGAAAAATTCTCATCTGCCGACTACCATTCAATCTTCAGATACATAAATTCTACTTGCAAAGGAGTGAAGTTTCACCATATTGGGCCAAATGTAAACCACCTTAATTAGGACAAGTTCAGTAATTACATACCTTAAAAAAGATAAACCAATCTTTTCCTTGAGCCAATGACTTGATTAGGGACTCCACCTTATCCCATATGCATTTCATTGCGAAGAAAAAGCTTCTCACATCAACTTCTGAGATCTCAAAACATGATGATGGTAATGTAGGAACTGTAGATCCAAATCTGTAGTATATGTGTTGTAATTTGTAAATACCCTAACATGATTTCAATGAAATACCTACAAAGTAATTACGCTATATAGTCACTCAGTGATAATAGTGCTGAGTGTTTATTTTATTTATAGAAAATATCGTAACCTGCCAATAGATCAGATGTAGTTGTTTAATTCAGAAAAAATGTCCAGAAATAGATTGCTATAATGAACACGGGATGTTGCTACAGAATTACATGGAAGTATGAATATCATTAAACTGTGCAGCATAGAGTAACCTCATATTCGAAAGAAGAAACTAGCAGAATGATATCTAATCTAACAAGCAAAGGAAAGGATAGTTAAATCAAACTTACCCAGTCATTGGTAGAACATGGTGCCCACAAAGCAACACGATGGTTAGCAGTAGCAGCTGGGCAAGAGATGAAATAAAAGTATTCCCAGACAGGAAAAACCAGTGATACAGAAAACCAAGCAACACAAAACAAATAAAGGTCTTCTTCTCATCACACCACAGCAAAATATCTACAACTGCAGCAAAATAACACACATCACCAACATAGAAAAAAAAACCCCAATAACTCTTTCTACAATACCTATTGCATATCAGACAGAGGATGTGCCATCTGTTAGAAAAAATACTGACTCGAAAGTGTGTGGGTGCAAGGAGAGAGGGGGTGCATTGTAAACAAAGCTAAATCAAAGCACATATTAGGAGTCTAGGACAGTTGAGATGCTTCAGCTTATAAAGGGAAAGGAAGGGTTTATGCTATACGCAATAGATTCAATTAGTGAATAATATTTTAAATGACGAGAGACAGTGCAGATGAATTAGCAAGGTTATTGATTAACGGGGACTTTAAGTTTCCAACATCATCTAATTGAATAGAAAATTTGAAGAAACCTAAAGTCAAGAACAAAATATATGACCGCGCCGCAATATCATGGACTGGAATATAAAACCAACCTTGTCCACCACCTAACAGCTTTTCTATTTTTGATGGTTCATCGATGCATCTGTATCTATCTCATAAAAGCTGGCTCTATGGCCAAATTGGAGAATGAATCAACAGTTAGTCTCATCGCTTCCTGTGACAAACAACAAACTCCACTTCAAGGCATGTAGTTGGTGCTCTCTCAACTCAGACTTGGGATGTAAATTTCCCAAGTTATTGAACAAGCAATAAGTTTATGACATAAATTGTTAAACATAAAATTTTCATTATGCAAACCATAATCTTGCAAAAGATACTATACATAATAGCTGACAAAGCTCTATCTTCTGAAACATAAAGCATCCACAAACTTTAAGTTTATATAAGAGGCAGTGACAAAATCTAAGAAATGCCTTCTTATCAAAGAGCTGAAGATAGGAACCTTTTTGGAAAGTTCGTAGCATCTAACATTCAACGGGAGAATAATACCTCGGGTATCCTAAGCGCTCTAGGAAAAGAAATGCAAATTCCCAAAATTTCATTGGCTCCATATTCGTTATAAAGAAGGCCTGCAATATAATTCAGCACAAAGTACCATTTCACAACAAGTGAGAGTGATTGACAGAACAAAGAAAATAACAGCTCAGATTTTGACGATACCTTTCCAGACACAGTACCCATCTGAGCACTCAGAGATTCTTCAGCACAGATGTGAGCATGAGCAACATTATCAACATATGTGAAGTCCGACAGATTGTTTCCACTTCCTATAATAAACTGAAATGAGAAAGCCTAATACTAATTCCAAAAAATACATAACTAACTCAATTAATAATATAGAACATGCAACAAAAGAAATTACAAAGAAAGATCTTATGGTTTGTAATTTTTCCAATATAATGAGTAGCCATTCAGCAAGAGAAACACATGGCATATAACTTAATGAAGAACTAAACAACATTTAAAAGATATCTTTTGCAGAGTCTTTATGAGACATCAATGTATACCTTATCCCAATTAGATTTTGCCATATTCACCAGCAAGGGTATGAGTTGTGGATCTCCAGGTCCAAATACATTGCAAGGACGAAGTGCACAAGTTAAGAGGTCGTCAATACCATTTGCAGACAAGATCAGTGCCTCAGCTTGGGTCCTAAGGTCAGCAACCATATCCCAGAACTGCAGCATAGGGTTCATGATGAATGTGTGTGTGTGAGGGGGAGAGAGAGCAGAAGAAAGCCTCAGAGTTTCAGCAAGACACATACCTGCCCAGAATATGGCAAGGATTCATCTCTATCACGTATGTCATGGACATCATCAAAAACTACATCAGCAGAACTATTGTATATTAACTATTTAACACTGCATTCTCGACAAGCATTCACTACATTTTTTGCACCTACGGAATTGTGGCAAATAAGGACATCAGACAAGATGAAATGCCAGTAGATCCTACCTGCTAAATGAGAAATTACCTTGAATGATTACTTTGTAGCAAAGATAAAAATCTTGAGGAAATAAATCCATGGAGTCAGTAAAAAATACAACGGATACTCCTCTAATAGCTGCACAGATATAACAAGGTGTTACTAAGCAGCAATAGAAGAGCAATATGTGTTCTGTTTTTTCATTGTCCCCAAAGAAATCGCACCTTTGTTAAATATCGAGAGGAGAGGTCCCGAGGAGCTGGGCGGCGATGCGGCGGCAGAGCGGGGCGACGGCGACGAGCTCGAAGAGAGCAGGGGAAAGACGACGGCGTATCGCCTGGAGCGGCGGCGGCAGAGCTGGGCAGGGGCGGTGACGATGCAGAGGCGGAGAGTGTTTAGGCGGCGACGGTGTGTCAAATTCACAGTGGAGCAGCGGCGTGAGGCGTGGGCAGCGATGCGGCGACGGGAAGCGGCAGGAAAATGGCAGACGACGGCGGCGGCGAGCAGGAGGTCGACGGATTGAACGAGGAGGGGGGGAGTTTGAGAGAGTATTGTGAATTTCGGCTAAATTTGAAAAATTAGGGCCAAATTCCCCAAATTAATTAAGTGTGAGTAAAAAAAATTAACTAAGGCATGAAGATGGGCTAAAAGACCACATGGCTAAGTGGCGAAAGACCACGTGGCTAAGCCCACCAGTATTTAGTCGGCGTGGATGTTGAGCGATGCGGAAAAAGTTGTGGTTAATAAAAGTTATCTTGTTAATAGGCCAGCGCAGAAGGCGTCGTGGTCATTATATGAAAAATACGCTAATAGACCACGCGGTTCTCAGCACCGTGATCTATAACCGCTTAAAATATGGTTATAGACCACGCGTTTCACCACCACATTGTCTATGTCATAATGACCACTTTAATCTTAATGCGTGATCATGACGTGTGATCTATGAGCAAAATTCTTGTAGTGAAAAAAATAGTGCTAACATGTTCTAAACTTGAGTGGTGCTCACGAAGATACTCATATATATATATATATATATATGGTTGGTTATGGTGAAAGCTCCTTAAATGTAAAGTAGAATAGTAGATATCTTTCATATCACAGAAGACAATCGAATTAATGTATTATATGAAAGTTTAGCACATATTTCATCCATTCGTAGACATATCTAAATATATTAGTTTAGACATCTTTCATCGCAACAGAAGACAAGAAGAGTTATAGTGTTGCACAATAATCCAGAAGACACAAAACACAAATCAGAAGACACACTAAAATTAAATCTCAACCATTGATATAGCAAATCAAAGGCCAGATTCATTATATATATATATATATATATATATATGAATTGGTTCATATACATATAATCCTTAATATACATAAATGAGAAAAATCATGTCTATTAGATTTGAAAATCATACTGTTATTTTTAAGTGTGCATCTGAATTAGTTATAACCACATTTCTATATATAATTGTGTATTTGTGCATCTGCCTCATAATTTGTGCATTCAATTTGAAGTGTCCATATAACCATATAAATATATATATATATATATATATATATATATATAGAGGATGAATCAAATAGTACCCGAACCAGAGATAGTATGTAGTACTCAATCTCATCCACTCATCTCATAGATGCTATGGTTGAGATTTTTTCGGACTTTTTAAGCTTAATTTCGCTGATTTTCGTGAAAGTAATGGTAGATTAGTAATTTGATTTGTTATGTGATTTCGAAAATAAACCATGCATATAGTTGAACTGAATTATGCATTCAAATGAACACAATATGAGTTTCAATTTTAATGCATGCTGAAACACAATCCCAGCGCTCGCTCGCACGCACCCAGCGTCACCCAACGCCCGCTCGCACGCACCCAGCGTCGGTTGGGTGCAATGCAGTGTTATGTTGTTTTAACTGCAGTGCTTTGTTGTTTTAAATGCTGTGTTATGTTATTTCATATAAATTATTTATTTTTGTTGTGGCTCTTCCCAAACCCAAAGACCCATACTCACCGACGCGTGCGGCGCCCCTATCCAATCGTCGGCACACACCAGCTTCCTACCCAAAGGGTTGGGTGCAATGCAGTGTCATGTTATTTTGAATGCAGTGTCATGTTATTTTGAATGTAGTGTTATGTTATTTTGTATGCATTATCTGTGTTTTATTGTGGCTCTCCCCAAACCCAGCTCCCGCGTATACCCGACGTTCGCGGACTCCTCTACCCAGCGCCCGGTGGGCACCTTTCCATTTTGCCCCTGAGCGAAAAATGGGCTTCCACGTGTCAAATTTTGATGCGTCCACGTGTTCAAAATGTGTGATCTAGATTGGGTACTACATACTATCTGGAGACCGGGTACTACGGGAACCCAACCATATATATATATATACTTAGCTATAAGTTTATTTCTATCGATCACAATTTTCGTTTTCGATAATATTTTATATAATACTTTTTTAACACAATATCATGGCCTCAATACATATGTATGTCTAATATCGTTACATAAATATGGCAAAGAGTACAGCTATAATCAATGTAATATGAAACAAAACTAATATGGCATAATTAGGTGATAACTTATCCTTCATTCCTTTTGCTAATATGGCAAGTTAAAAAAATCACCTTCTATAAGTCAATATGGCATTACAAATTTATTGGTGATCTCCTATCCAATCATTTCTTAGCTAGTTATACGATTGAGTGTTATAAATTGTTATTTTCTATAAAAGGTGGTCTCTTATACATCCGTCCACATATGTGGACTTTGATATTTTTCTTTATTATAAAGGATATTTGATTTTTTTCTTCAATATAAATTATATTTAAGCAAATGAACCTTTTGTTAATGTAAATGATACTTTTTTTTATAAAAATTGATACTTTTATCCGTTCGCATGGTGCAGACGATGATGTTCATTTATTCAGTATAAAGCCACTCCTTTCTTTCATTATATATCCATATGTTGTCGCTTCAAATAATTAACCTATGACAAATGCATCAAGACTGTAGAAATGATGAGAAATACCAACTTAATTCAACTTAAACGCCAAAATGGAAAGAAACATAACGTGGTGCTGAACTTTGCGTTGTCTCGCATACTTGTCAGTTGTCACTACTTACTGTTTTCATTATCAACTTGACCCTTGTTTTTCTAAGACTATTTTTTTGTCTTAGTTTTGCTGGATTTGCCCGATGGACTGGGAATTAATAACGACCTCCCATGTGAGTACTATTCATCAAGATGGTATCACGAATATCTAATTGATGAACAATATATAGTTTTTAAGGATGAGGTAATCTACGGTTATTACCTAAGGTGCACATTGAGTAATCCTATTTATATGTAATAACATGTATACTATACATGATAGATAAACCATACTTAAAAATAAGATATAACGACAGACTTGATCTATATGAGATGTTTGTATAATTCGAAATTAAGATCTTTGGAATCAAAAATACCCACACCAGAACATTCTCAAAGGAAATGAACAATAAATCTCTTAAGTAGTAATAGAGGCTGAGCTAGGATGAAAGATAAGTAACTTAATTCTCATCGAAACTTTGAAGAAGAGAAAAAAACTTGAACATTGAAATATGAATTAGGACTCTGTTCGTATGAATATTTTATTTAGTTTATGAAGGAAAAAATGGTATTCACAAAATCATCATGTTATTTAAAATTGTTTATTCATATTTCAAAATTCAAGTTTTTTTATGAAATTCACTCTGATCTTTTATAAAAAAATTACATGTGCTGACTAAATGGCGTTCGGTTCTCGGTTAGAACCGAATCGAATTGGAACTGAAACAGTTCCCATTAGCTGAAAATCAAAAATTCGATTCCGGTTCAGTGTTCGGTTCCAGATTTGGAATTTTTTCGGTTATCGGTTAACCGATGACCGATTGGTTTGGAATCGAAAAAACTCTTTTTATTTTTAATTGTTATTTTAATTATTATATAATTATTTAAAAATTCTAGGATCTCAATTTTTAATAAATTTTATTTTTTAATGATTAATTAATTTATTTCAGTTTTTCGGTTAACCGAAAATCGAATCGTAATAACAGATTGGTCTTTGGTTAACCAAAAATCTAATTCAATTTGGTTTCGATTCCACTTTTTAGGATAATTTCGATTTGATTAACCGAAACCAGATCATTTAATTTCCCACCCCTACATGTGGGTATCATTTGGATGCTAAGTGGACCGATTTCTCCAACTCACCAAGAACTAACAATTATGTCCCTTGAAATTTTATGAATGTTAGATTAGGATACAAAATTGAAATTTTTGTATTATGTGGATATCATCAATAGTAGTATATGACATATTATAGACGCAAATGGTTTGGAATATTTTAGATAATATTTTATATTGGATTAAGTATAGGTTTATGTTATGAATTTTGGATTTTTTCTTTTAAAATGGCTTAAAGATAAGTTGACTCTCGATCACGGGCCAAAAATAAATGAATACTCAAACTAATTTTCAAAAAGACTCCATAACTCAAACTATAAATTGTAAACTTTTTTTATAAATGTCCAAATTCAAAATCAGGTATATTTACTAGGACTATAAGACTAGAAACTGGCAAACATATCAAAGAGAAACAAATGAAAAATCACTTCGTATTTTATTTTATATTAACTAAACGAAGGTTTATATTTTCTTCTCGAAACGTGACATGATAACCTAAAATCTATCTAAAGTCACTAGGAGTTTCTAGATTAAGAGACTCAAAAAAAAAGAAGACTTGAAATAATTAAATTTTTGTCGCATTATTCTATTTAGAGAAAAATGAAAGTTTCTGATCCAGCACAAAAAGACAATTAGCTTGACAAAACATGTCAAGACTACCCAACTAATCTTCCAATAAACTGCCAAAAGCGGCTAGCTTTTGGCCTATAATTATATTTTGTAAAAAAAGTGAACATGTATACAACATATAATATCTATACACATATGCTTTCCTTCTCAAAAGTTGTAATTAGAAATAATATCTTTATAAATTACGCTTGTCTGTAGTGGTGCCTGGATTTGAATCTAATCTATTGGGCCATCATTGTAAGAATTTAGTTCAACTGCGCATCTAGAGTAATTACAATTCAAATTGATTTATCAAATCTTGACCCCAAATACCAGTCTCATCATGGTAAGTTTCTAATCATTCTTTCTTTCTTTTTTCATTTTTTCTGAAATGGGTAGTTTTAAGCTTTAATTCACAACTAGGTCTTCAATGGCAAAAACGTGCTTATAGTCCTCTAATGATGGTCATATAATCCATTTATTCCTATCTTCCAAAGAATTAACCTAATAAATACTATTTGTAAGCTTTAATTATATTCTTAAATTGCTTATTAAACGATCAATTTGTACAATTTTGGGGATGTAGTAAAAATTCAAGGATTAATTAGATGATTTGGTTGTAAAGCATGTGAAAAATAAGCAGATTATCAAATTTTTCATTTAATATAGATATTTTTTATGACGCTCAATATTTTGTACTTTGCTAGATAGTACACTTTCTCACATTGATTTCGCCTCAGTTCTTCTAATATTATTTATTTAATTATCATTTACATTGAAAAAAAGTATCAAATATTATTGACCTAAAGGTACCAAAGGACACCATCTCATTTTCCTAAAGTCTAAATCAAGATAAAAATATGTTTAATCAGCAAATAATGACCGACACAGAAGAACTTAATTACTTTTTATTGTGTGACAGCAGGTTGGATTTAATTGATAATTAAATACAAAATTTGAGTAGTTATTATATGACTTGATATCACGTGTAAAACAATAGAATGTGTTTTTAATAATTACACACAAGTTTAATTAATAATTTTAATTAAGAATTTGGTGGTGTTTTGCATATTTTGGATCTGTACTCGACGGGTAAAGGGTATTACATATGCATATGTATATACATTTGGGTGTATGTATATATTGACTGCAGCCATATGACCCTTTCAATGCTTTGCGTAGATAAGGTAAAGATCAATTGTAAATTGTAATTATCCTTCTTCACCTTACTTAGGTAATTTATTAGACAAAACAAACAACTTTTTGACTATGCTGATTATTTATTGTTCAACAAATTCGCCTTAATGTTTTGACAAAGAATTGATCGATCGTTTCCTAATTCTACTATGGGGGTCTCCCGTGCGGCGCGCGCGCATATGAGATCACCAATTAATTTTTAATTTATTTAATTATTTAATATTAAATTAATTCTAATTAAAATTAATTAAGTAAATAAATCTTAATTGTAAATTAATAAATAATAATTTTTAATTAATAAACTCTAATCATGAATTAATAAATTTTAATTTTAAATTCATAAACCCTAATTTTAATTAATAAACTCTAATCATGAATTATTAAATCTTAATTTTGAATTAATAAACCCTAATTGGAATTAATAATAATTGTGAATTAATAAACCCTAAATTTGAATAATAAACCCTAATTTTGAATTAATAAACCGTAATGAATTAATAAATCCTAATTTGAATAATAAGCCCTAATTTTGAATTAATAAACCCTAATTATAAATTAATAAACCCTAATTTTGAATAATAAACCTTAATTTTGAATTAATAAGCTTTAATTATGAATTAATAAACCTTAGTTGTGAATTAATAAACATTACTTATGAATTAATAAATTCTAAATTTGAATTAATAAATGAAAAATTAATAAATTTAACTATAAATTAATAAAATCTAATTATCCTTACTTATCATAATTAATATATAATTATTTTTTAAAAAAAACAAGGGTGAGCTCACGGTGAGGCAGAGCTCACCCAAGTTTTTGTCTTCTACTATATATCCTTTTTTTCAAGATACAAAATATATATGTGTGTGTGTGTGTTGGCCTAGTGGTAGAGTGGTTAATACCCCAGACCAAAGGTCTCGGGTTCGAGTCCATCGTGGCGCAGCCTTTAAAATTTCTGTATTAATTGACCAAAAAAAAATACAAATATATATCCTATCATGTAACTGAATATATATTAATTACATTCAAGCTAGTACAAACTAGACCATATCGTCCCCTAGGGACAGCCCAATGGTTAAGGTGGGTTCCTGTGATCGAGAGGTCACATGTTCGAACTCCACTAAACGCCTATATGGGTTTGAGCTGTCACACCTGGTTTTCCAAGTGTGGTTTACACATCTGTGTGGTTTGCGCTATTGCACAGGACCGTGGGGTTACCGGTCAAGCACCTTAGGTAGCGGCTGCGGGTTCCCCATGATACCAAAAAAAAAAAAAATTAGACCATATCTGACTTATATGAGTGTGGCTGAATTTGCTGCATAAGGCTTGTTCATTAATTACTATCTAAGGTAACTAATGAAGTAGTATTTATATAGACTTTTTTGAGGATATAAATACATCAATATATAACTGACAATCAAGCACGATCTGTAGAATTAAAAGAATAATATTTATATCTTTAGAATGACCTAATTATTAGAATATATAGGTGAGCACATTATTGAAAGATCTTGTAGTGATCTTATTCAATTGTGGCTTTGCATATTGCACAAGATAACTGCATTTGCCCCAAGACACCCGCGATTAGCATAAGTAGAGTTCTTCTCATCATATAAGAAAGTAAAAAGGAATAATGGATCATTATTCTTATTTCTTTATCAAGGACTTTCTGGCAAACCTATGGCTGATTGAGAAACCCCTGCATGCATGTATTATAATCCATTTAACCGTGCAACCATATTTAATTTAATTTGTATCTCGTGAAAAACTACGAGCTATACTATAATGTAGTAAAGTACATGTATGTGTTCATAAAATAAGTGTTTAATTGTGCAATCAGTTATTTGAACTTTCATTTGTTGCAATTTAAAACAAAGCAGTGAATTTCAGTAATTTCGTTGGCAGAAAATTTTAATTTCTATAAGAAAATAGATAATTTAATATCTAACTAATCAATTTAATCCGCGCGACTTCCAATAAAAACTAATATATATACTAGTTTATTTAAAAAAATAGAAAGTACTATGGATGAAATTGTTGAAATTAAAGTGGTTAATGATTTTGATAACAAAAGCTTTAAAACTTTGTGAATTAATTAATATTAGGGTAAATATCACTTTAAACCCCAAACTATACTCATTTTATCAAAAATATCATGAACTTTAAAAATTATCATTTTAAACCCCAAACTATTAACATTTTATCAAAAAATCCTAAACTTTGAGAAGTAACACTTTAAATCTCAAACTGTTAATTTTTTTTTATCAACAATACCCTACATCAATTTTTCATCTCCCGAAATTGGACGAGAAATATCTTCTGATTGGCTCATCGGATATATCCAGCGTTCATTTCTTGCCTTCAAAATTTTGATGTGACTTATCGAACGAGAAAAAGATATTTCTCGTCTAATTTCAGGAGCTTAAAAATTGATATAGGGTATTTTTGATAAAAAAAAATTATCAGTTTGAGGTTTAAAGTGATACTTCTCAAAGTTTAGTATTTTTTTGATAAAATTTTAATAGTTTGGGGTTTAAAATGATATTTTTTTAAAGTTCAGGATATTTTTGATAAAATGGGTATAGTTTAAGGTTTAAAGTGATATTTACACTTAATATTAGTAGGACATTAAAAAATTAACAAAATAACAGACAGAAACACACACGTATTTGAATTCATGGAGAATCGCAGTCTCTACTTTCGATGCGTACTGAGTAAAACTTCACGTTCTTATACAATAAGCTACAAACCACTCAATACGAACAGATAACGTGCATGTATCAATATATATATATATATATATATGTATATATATATATATATCTACGGGAAAATGACATATATTTATCCCGCTATGAATAGTAATTTTTAAAAACAAGAGCAGCACTAATTGATTGTGTAATAATTGGAGTGTTGGCAGTGGCAGCCAATCTAGAACCTTTGTCAAGCTGACCTCGACTTCTAATTAATATTTCTTCAATTTTCTTAATGTTACATGGCAATTGAAAGAAACGCTTTTTCCATCCTCAAATGTTTGACAAATTCAAACATTTACTACACCACGAAACCGGCACAAATCCTCACACCACAAAAGAATACAATACACAACTTGCCAATAATTCTAAAATATTTATTATAATTTAATACTTCAAACAATATATACAATTATAATAACTTCACTCCATTGACTAACATGGCTTACATATTCACCCATAAACCTAATATAAATATTTTCTTCACCATTGCCGATAAGGATAGCCAGCAACAAACCAACATATATTCCCATCACCCATCAAAACGACCGCCACCCATCTCCCATTTCCCTCCGCAGCCGCCATGGACATGCCGGGCTTCTCCTCTGGCCGGTCTCCGAGGCGGGAGCTTCAAGGCCCCCGCCCCGCCCCCCTCAAAGTGCGTAAGGACTCCCACAAGATCCGGAAACCGCTGATGGCGCCCCCGCCGGTGGTCAGCCATCCCCACCACCCTCCCCAGGCTCCGCCTAGGCCGCCGGTCATAATCTACACGGTGTCCCCCAAGATCATCCATGCAAACCCTAACGAGTTCATGTCGCTAGTCCAACGTTTGACTGGCCCCAACGCCATGTCACCCTCTTCGGCCCCTGCCTTCGCCTTACACGAGGGCGGGGGCGCTGTATCCCCAGCTGCCCGTTTTGCCTCCATCGAACGAACAAGATTGCTCAACGGGAGGAAAACGGCGCAGGCCGCCGACCAAGATGCGGAAACGGTCGACGGAATCGAGATCGATACGTTATATCAAAAAAGTGGACAGTTTCCCGGCATTTTATCGCCAAATCCAAACGCTCTTCCTCCAATTCCGCCTAATTTCTTCAATATTTCTTCGGATAATAATAATCCCTTAAATTTTTTTCATGATTTGAGCCCGGTTTTACATAGCAGTAGGAATTATTCGGAAAATAATTTCATCTTTCCGAGCCCCTCAACTTTCATTTCGCCGCACATAAACACGCCCTCTCCAAACACTTTAGATCTCTTCCACAGCTTATTTGACCTATAATCGTAGGAGGAACCGCAGGAAAGTACCCGTAGAGAATTAGATGCATGGATTATTCTGCTTTCAGAGAAAGGGATTACGTTGGATTTTGCTTCGTGAGTCCTTCAATGGCGATGATGAGATTCATGGCTGTCTTTAGCAAGTGGGCCCGGCTTCTCATTGTTGGTATTTAATTCTTATTGATTATATTATATTATTCTCCTTCTCTTTTACAGTTGAAAATTTAATTTTTGTGGGCCTTGTTAGTTTTTAGCTCAAATACTTGGTTTTTGGTCGTTGTTCGTTGTAGTAATCATCTTAGTTTGTGATAGCAATTCTTTTTGTCACATTTGGATTGTAATATCTTAACAAACAAGATGACTATTTTGCCGTTCTTGTAGATACTAATCAAGTTGAGTAAATACCTTTTTAGCATGGAATCGGTCATTTATTTACACATACAAATAATTAAATACAACAAGAGTTGAACATGTTTGTAATGAACGATGAATACTATACATACAATGAAACCTAGGATTTGTGACATGGGATGAATCCTTGTTTGACCGTTCTTTTGTTTCTTTTCTTGTTTATCAATGGCTAACTTGGTCGGTTTGCAACTATTGGAAGAGGGTTTTGGATTTATAAATTTTTTTGGTGTTTTTTTTCTGCTTGATGGACATGCGTTGCCCTCGATTAGCTAGGTAGATCAAATTCTTTTGTATTTATTATATATAAGCGGCAGATTAGTTTCATTTACACTATGTTTTACATTTTCATTGCGATTTTGAAACTCTATCTACATGTTTTTACAATATTATTCTATTTTACATTGTTAGCAAAATGAATGAATGATAGTGTCATCGTTGTATACAGTGCCGTAATCAGAAAATTTTGGGGTGAAAGCTCAAGCTCCACCATTTATTTAAAGAAAAAATTGGAGGGGGCTACTGCAAAACAGCAAAAGTTTCCGATTATTCTGATGAGGGGCTTCAGCCTACCTCAGCCCCCTACATTCGCCAATCTTTTATATATATAGTGTGCTCGTAGGATAGTTCTCGAATGAAGCAGTGCTATTTGTCCCATGCCAAATGAATTGTAATCATCCCTTGGTACCGTACCGTACACATGTCTTTTCTTGACGTTGAAAAACAAAATTTAGTCTAAATGTGTTTGTTTGGAGATTAAATATACACAAAAACTTGTGTGCGCGCGGTCTCACGCTGCACGCACAAGTTTTGTGTGTGTTGTTTTATTATTTTGTATTTTATTTATTAATTCATAATTATGGTTTATTAATTTATAATTAGTATTTATTAATTCAAAGTTAGGGTTTATTAATTCAAAGTTAGGGTTTATTATTTTCAATTAGGGTTTATTAATTCAAAATTAGGGTGTATTATTCAAAAATAAGGTTTATTAATTCTAAAATTAGGGTTTATTAATTCAAAATATGGTTTATTAATTCAAAATTAGGATTTATTAATTCACAATTAGGGTTTATTAATTCAAAATTAAAGTTTATTATTCACAATTAGGGTTTATTAATTCAAAATTAAGATATATTAATTTAAAATTATTATTTATTAATTTACAATTAAAGTTTATTAAACTAATTAATTTTAATTAGAATTAATTTAAACTAATTAATTAATTAATTAATTAGGATTACTTAATTAACTAATTAATTATGATTAATTAATTAACTAATTAGAGGTGGTCTCACTGTGCGCGGGCGTGCACAGGAGACCATAATCCAAGAGATCCATATACCATCTTCAATGTTCCTACCTGTCGGGGATTATCTTGTAGACGTTATTCTAAATTATTTCATCATAAGCTCTAAAAATATGACTTTGATCAATAGCGTTTGGGGCAATTGAACCAATATTTATAAATATTAATTTCCGAGGTTTTCCTTTTCAAATCATTAAACAGAAATATATTCTAAAAATAAAATGTATTGGCTTTTAGTTGAGAAGAAAAAAGTGTCATGTGTGCTCATATGGAAGCTTTTGCATGTATTCTTGAATATTGCTCAAAGTAGGGAGAAAATAGAAGTATTTTTTAAATTTAAAAACCTTGTTAATAACGAATAAAAAATCAAGTAATTATATGAAAGGTAAAGGTCGATGATGGTAGGGTGCGACTTTTAGCTGTTAGATGGAGCAAAGGTTAAAATATATTTAAGGCCTTTATCCGTCCACCTAATACACGAAGACGTGTATAATTAGTTTCCAATTAATTAATGGATTAAATAAAATCGACGGTCATGTGAATGTAATCTGCTTTCATTATTTTACTAATCAAATTCTTTTTTTTTTACAGACATTCATTGCAAGATGCATGAATACACACACTCAAAGTCTCTTGTCTAACCTATCAATCCCCTCCCCGAGTAAGAAGACTTCTATATACCACCGTTGTCATATGCATGAAAGGCAAATATATGATATAGATCAAATAAGAAACTCTATCTATATTTATCATTGTATGATTTACGATTATCATAAAAATGAACATTAACATAATATATAAAAGTATATATTGTTATAAATTTTGATATACCTATAATATCCTTGTATAAAAATTCTTTTGTATCTAAAATTCTTGAAAATTATGACAAATTTTATTTATTTTCCATATATATATATATATATGTGTATATAGAGAGAGTTAGGTTCAAATGAGAACCATTTTTATCCTAAAAACTAAGAACCAAATGTATTCCCTATGAAAGTTGATGAATTCGTTGAGAAAGCTAATGAATTCAAAAATTCGAAATTTTTTACCCGAGTTCGAATCCCATGAGGGGCGAGAATTCTATTTTTTTTTATTCAGTAACTTTTCCAATTGATTCATCAACTTTCACAATGAATTCATGATTTTTTGGTCCTCACGTTCTCATGATAAAAATGGTTATCACGTTAACCCTCCCTATATATATATATATATATATATATATATATATATATATATATATATATAGGTTGGGTTTTCAGTAGTATACGATCCTCGATAATACATAGTACCCAATTTAGACCACACATTTTGAACATATAGCCGTACCATAAGCTGACATGTGGCAGCTCCTTTTGCTTTTCTTTTTCTTTTGTTTTTAAATTTTCACAAGGGGCAAAATGGAAAGAAAACAAATCAGCATTCTTCTTCTTCTCCTTGGCGGCAGCTAACGGGGGCGGCGGCGACAGTGGCAACGACAGCAGATGGCGGTAGCGACAGACAACAACAGCAACATACATGAACAGCAAACAACAATAAATTTTGAAAGAAATAAAAAGGAGAAAAAACAATTGAGATCAAAATTGAAGATGAATTTGATAGAGGATTGAAGAATTGAGAGAGATGGTGGCTATGACGATGGTTCACAGTAAACGAGGAAAGAGACGATGGAATTGACGGAGAATGATGGATGAGAGATTTATTGTCGAAAACTGTAGTAGCCCGAAAATTTTATAGTAATTATTAAAGCTTAATTAGGTGTAATTAAGGGCTTAAAAGCTATTTAAACCCTAAGAAGTTATAAAATTCAATATAGTGAAATATTAATCGGCATGAATCCAATTAATTGAAGATTTGGACATATGAGATTGGAAAATGTAGAGATTTATTTGAAATGAGTTTATTTGTGATAAAATGTGAATTATGTGTTTATTAATGTATGTTTAAACGCATGAAAAATGCTATAAATTAGAAATTATGTTATGAATTGCATTAATTATTTTTGAATGTTATTTTTTTAAAAATGAGAGAAAATATTATTTAAGCTATTAATTTGCTTGAATAAATTTATTTTATTAATATTTAGTGATAAAAGAATTACTTGGTGTAATTTTCGAAATTTAGGAAGCAATTAAATAATTAGTTGAAATTTAATATATGAAAGGATTTAAATTATGCTATATGAATCTAAATTCAATTTGAAAATAAGTTGCATTAGATTTTATAATTTAATTGAGATATGATCATATTAATTAAATTATATTATGGTATGGAATTAGTAAGAATAGGGGTGTAATTATAATATTTTTGAAATTTGTGTTTAATCATTTTGAAAATTGGAATAAATGTACATTAAATTAAAATTAACATTCTAGAAACTTAATACATGAAATATATCATCTTTCACCCCATTATTTTTCTTCCATTTTCGGTACACACACATAAGAGCACACACAAAATTTTAAACTTCAATTTTAATCCATAATCAAGGGTGAAATTAAGGGATAATCATTCCAAGTGAGGTAATTCCTTGATTTAACTTAAGTTTGTGTAATTTAAATTCATGAAAAATATGTTTTATACTCTCATAATTTTTGAAAATTATGGGTGAATGATTATGGTTGATTTGTTTAAATTTTGTTATGTTTATTGGTTTAAGTATGTTTATTATGCATAATTAACATGTTCTATGGTTTTAAATTGTTTAAATTCATGAAGATTAGAAATTCAAGAATGGTACCTAAACCCTAAATTTTGGATATGATTCATATGTTATGATATGATTGAATTAATCTTGAATATATGTTTAGGGATGATTATAAACATCATATGAATGAAGAAATTAAAAATTAAACCATGCTTATTAAATTTCCTAAAATTTTCGAAAATGAGGATTAGTAGGAACTTAATGATTTTGATTTTTATTGATGAATTTTATATGATAATCATGCTTAGGGATATGAATAATGTATAAAATGAATTTATAGGAATTTAATTCAATCATATACTAATAACCTTAAATTTTCGAAAATGAGGGTATATGTTGAACTTTGATTTCTTGATTTTATTTGATATATTTGAGTTGATATTTGAGATCTATAATGAAAATAAGGATTAAGTAGAATTTATGGGAATTTTTGAACATAGGTATCAAAAGTTAGAAAATTAAAGTTTAGTAAGGGTTATGATTTTATGTGAGAAATTTTAATCAAGACTTGAACGAATGATGGAATTATGATCATTGATGATAAATGAGTATGATTATATGATATTTGATAATTAATAGATTGTGGATATTAGAAATATTGAAATCTTATAAATACGTGGTTGAAGGACATTAGCCGATTAAAGTATAAATGAATGAGTTTAAACTTGTTTTAAATTCCTAAGTGCATATTTAAGTATATGGTGATGATATTGAGGAGTTTGGGATAATATTGGTGTAGTTTGGTGTGTTTGGGCTATACATATTACAGATGTTACTCTGCCGAAATTTCGGTAGAATTTGATATGAATAAGACGTTTTAGATATTAATTGATCACTAATGGTATAAATAAGTAAGAAAGATTACTAAAGTCAATAATAATCTTATGTTACAAGGATCAAGCAGAGGAAACCGGAAGTAAAGAACGAGGAAACAAACTTGTTGGAATGAACGTCATCCAGGTGGGTAATGCGTTACAAATTTATTTTGAAGCAAAACTTATGATATTTTATGGGCTTGTTTTATTATGAAAGTATTTTAGTCACCACATGATGAGTATGTTGAAAATGAATGTTTTACCACATTGTGGGTATGACGGCAATTTACCTATCTACGGTAGGAAATTGTTATATACTGTGCACAAGTAGATGGCTGTGAACTTGCCCCTGTAGGCGGCCATGGTACTGGGATGGAGGCCTACTTTCCTTTACCGAACGACGTAGATATGGTATGATCGTAGTTGTGATCCTTCGGGACCAACTCGGGTATGTGATGCCGGTATGTTTAAAAATGTAAGAGTCGTGATATGCTACTGAATGTAAGAGTCGTGATATGCTACTGAAAGATCCTTATGAAACATTTATTCAAATTGTTTTCTAAAGTCTTATTTGAAAGGAATTTTCTAAGTTTTGAATGTTATGTTGGCTATTACCCACTGAGTACCTTCTAGTACTCACACCCAATAAGTGTTTTATGTTGCAAGTTGAGCATGGAAGAGGCGTGGTTTGGGACTGAGCGGAATAGTTATTTTGTTTCTCTTACTGCGAACTATTGTGGTTGAGTGTCATGTCTTCATACATGACAATCATTAGTCTTCCGCTGTTAACCTTGAAAACGTAAAACCGTACTTTTGATAAACCTTGTAAATATTTCAAAAGTTTCTATGTATGTATTCCCGAGGTTATGTTCTCGTTAGTGAATATTGCTGTTGCTGAAAATTTTCTGAGTGCAGGTTGGCTTACCCCATTTACAAACGTTATATTTTCCGTTTGTTTTAAAAACTTATTCTCTAAATCACTCTTTTATTGAAAGATTATCGTAAATTAAACCAGTCACGACTTGATTATTTAGTTAAATAATTTATTAAATAGTCAGGTCGTGACAGAGTGGTATCAGAGCATTTGTTCGCTTTGATCCTGTGAATTTTCTTTCCTTGAGCCAACCTTTCTTGTAAACCCTTAAGTCATTGGTAAAAGCATAGTGTCCAGCCCATCTCTTCAGCTCAACCAGGTAAAGTAAGATGTGAATGTCGTGCATATGTGAATGAAATGTGATTATGATGAATCTTATGATGTAGTATGTATGTGATTCCCCTTAAAGAAGTTATGTTGTTCTAACTGATATAGAAGTGATATTTGATTATAGGATGGTAAGGACAAAAACTACCGCTCGAAAGAACGTTGCTTATAGACCGTTGGGCTTAGGATATATTAACAAATTTTATGCGCTACGAATGAGACCAGAACAGGGCATGCAGTTCTTCCTTCATCATTTCAAGGTCATGTGGCGATCGGTTTTGAAGTGTGGAACGACCGAGCTCGATGGACTTCTTCAACTGGTGGAAGCTTTGCCTCCTGACTGGAGGGGATGGGCATCCGAAATAGCTCTCGATTATGTGCATCCTGATATGGAATGTAGAATTACTGGCAATATTAAGAAGTTTATAAGAATCCTTAAAGACCAATTTAGGACGGGGGAAAATCCTCCACTTATTCCTTACCGTCCCTTTGATTATTTTATCCCTACAGTTCATAAAATTTTAGATGATATCCTTGATCCAAAAAGTAAAAGAATTAAACCTGTATCTCATGAGCTTGTTAGAGCCAGTCCTAAATATGAGTATTGTAATGATGATGATACTTTGTTTCCTCTCGGACCTCAGTGGACCTTGGATGATCTAGATTTATTTGATCAACCATTTGCGCTGAAAACCCCTTCACCAACCCTGTCTCCTCTTCCTGAAATTCCATCGATAATGTCTTCCACTGAGGTAGAACATGAGTTTAATCAACAAGCATCTGTTGGCACTTCTTACCTACAACCTTTGTCTATGAATGAAATGCCTTCGTTGTCGGACCCATCCCTTCTCTTGCCAGGAGAGTCTGCTAATACAGTTACTGATCACACTCACGTTTCCGAAGAAGAAGAGGATCCGGAAGAGGATCCAGAGGAGAATGGGAAAGATTAGGAAGATAAGTGAAGGTTGTGAATAGTTAGGAAGTAATGCAAAGCGGAACTACCAGCCTGTAATTATGAAACTAACCTGTGTGTAAAAGTCCCCAATGAGGCAATTTTCTTGTAAATTATAAACTGTTCTGTTATCCTTGATGTGATTAAATGGTTATGTCTTTACCTTCTGATGATTATTGTATTTTGTTGCATATTAAAATCCCTTTCCTTTGTTTGATATTTTATTAACTTGTGGAAATAATAAATTTCTTTTGAAGTGAAATACCTCCTCGAAGAAGAAACCAGAACATGGAAGAAATAGCAAGTAAAATCACTCCCCAAAACCTTCATGAACAAAACCTTTATGATCGTGAACCCTCTCCCCCGAACAGAAAAATAGCCGAACTTTTTCTTCGTCAGAACCCACCTAACTTCACAGGGGCTAGTAGTCCCGCCGAAGCAGAAGAGTGGGTAAGGACTGTGGAGAGAATCTTTAAGTTTTTGAATGCAGTGATCAAGAATGTTTGTTGTGTATAAACTTTCTTATGAAAGGACCCGCAGATTTTTGGTGGGAGGCAAGACAGAAAACTCTCATTCCAGAACAAATGGCGAACTTTACTTGGGAACAGTTCAAGGAAGAACTGTACGCTAAGTTTATTCCTCGAAGCTATAGGAAACAGAAGAAATTGAATTCATGAATTTGAAACAAGGGAATAGGGCGTGGTGATACGATCGGAATTTCGCACATTATCCTGATATGCACCTTACAAGGTAGAAACAGATGAAAAGATGGCTGAGATGTTCCGCTCCGGATTGAGATTTGAAATCCGGATTATTTTAGCTGCTCAACCACCCATGTCTTACGCCGAGACTCTTAACCGTGCGTTAGACATGGAAATGGAGATACAAGCAGAGAAGAATGCTACCGAGTTAAATACTGGTGTACCACAAGGAACTGTACCTTCAAGATCCTCCCAAATGGAACAAAGATATAAAGGAAAAAGAAAGTGGGAGACGCGAGGAAATCCAAACAAAAGACCGTTTCAGAGGCAGGGACCCACGGCGTCAAGATCATTTTGACCGCCGATAACCGGACAGACATTCTCTTCTCCGAATCAGATAAGACCACCCATGTGTCCCCAGTGCAACCGTCCACATTTCGGTTTATGTAGAAGCGGTAGCAACACTTGTTATTCGTGTGGGCAATTTGGCCATTTTGCTTCGCCGTCCGCATGCATGTAATGTGGTGGAAGATGAGATAGAGCGAAATCTTATCGACCTGTTCAAACGGTGAAAGCAATGACCGGGTATTCACAACCACCTCGTAATCAACTCCCTCCACCACAAGTTACTACAATCCCAGAAGCTTCAACTCCGCAGGCATCATCCCAATCTCTACAAATTCAACCTCAACACCAACAGGCGTATGCACTGAAACAGAAACAACCAGAAAAGAGTACGAGAAATTTGACAGGTATGGCCCAGTTAAAAGGTATATCTTTTATAGTTTTGTTTGATACGGGAGCATCGCATTCCTTCATTTCTACTGCATGTGTAGATAATCTTGAACTTCCCGTAGAACAAACTGAAATAAGTTTTAAAGTGATGACTCCCGTAGGAGGGGCGACGGTAGTTGATCAGATATGTCCTAACTTAGAGTTTGAGTTAGGATCACTAAAACTAAAAGCTGAGTCATTACGTCTCCTATGCATGTGGGATGTAGATATTATCTTGGGAATGGATTGGTTAACGAAGAATTTCGCAACGATTCGTTGTGAACAGCGAGAAATCGCATTTCAACCACCAGGAACATAACCCACTTGCTTTTACGGGATCGATGAGAGAAAAAGAAGGGTGCCTGTAATATCAGCCTTACAGGCAGAAATATTGTTAAGGTGTAATGACAATCGTGCTTATCTCGTATGTCTAAGCAAGGAAAACAAGAAGGATAGAAAGATTGACGATGTACAAGTTGTAAGAGAATATTCAGACGTATTCCCAGAAAAGTTACCCGGTGTGCCTCCAGATCGACAATTGGATTTTGTGATCGATCTAGAACCGTGGTCGCACCAATCTCCAAAGCGCCAGATCGAATGGCTCAGGAAGGAGCTGCAAGAGCTGAAAGTTCAATTACAAGAACTTTTAGACTTAGGATTTATTCGACCAAGCGCATCACCCTGGGGAGCGCCAGTATTGTTTGTCAAAAAGAAGGACGACACCTTAAGGATGTGTATCGATTATCGAGAATTAAACAAGGTGACGTTGAAGAACAAATATCCGCTTCCTCGAATTGATGGTTTATTTGACCAATTGAAAGAGCAAGGGTATTTTGAAAATTGATCTGAGATCGGGTTACCATCAAGTGAAGATAAAACCCGAAGATATACCGAAAACCGCTTTTAGGACCCGATACGGACACTACGAATTTGTAGTGATGCCGTTTGGACTGACCAATGCTCCGGCTGTGTTCATGGACCTTATGAATCGTGTATTCCATGAATATCTCGATAAATTTGTACTAGTATTTATCGATGATATTCTGATTTATTCAAAGAGTGAACAAGAACACGAGGTACATTTGCGAATTGTATTGGAAAAACTGAGGACGCAGAGATTATATGCCAAGTTTAGCAAGTGTGACTTCTGGCTGAAGGAAGTAAATTTCTTAGGGCATATAGTCTCCGCTGAAGGAATTAAAGTGGATCCTGCCAAGGTTCAAGCGGTACAGGAGTGAAAATCACCTACGACTCCAAACGAGATTCATAGTTTCCTAGGCTTAGCTGGGTATTATAGAAGATTTATCAAGGGATTTTCCAAAATTGCTAAGCCAATGACGCAATTATTGAAGAAATGGGTAAAATTTTAATGGTCCCCAGAATGCGAAGACAGTTTCCAAGAACTCAAAGAAAGACTGACCAACGCTCCTATTTTAACAATACCTGATCCAGAAAAAGATTATACCATATATACGGATGCGTCGAGAAATGGAATAGGATGCGTCTTAATGCAAGAAGGAAAGGTCGTCGCATACGCTTCACGACAATTGAAAATTCACGAACACAATTATCCTACTCACGATCTGGAGCTCGCAGCGGTGGTCCACGCATTGAAAATATGGAGACATTATTTATACGAATCAAGATGCGAGATTTTCACGGATCACAAAAGTTTGAAGTATTTCTTTGAACAAAAAGATTTGAATATGCGGCAACGAAGATGGCTCGAGCTGGTTAAAGACTACGATTGTGAGATCAAGTATCATCCCGGAAAAGCTAATGTCATCGCTGATGCTTTGAGTAGGAAAAATAGGAAAAATTAGGAATCCTTTTTACAAATCAAGAAGAATTTCTAAAAGAGTTCGAAAGGATGAAGCTGGAAATCGTATTGCCTCCTCAGAATATACAAGGAATTGTTGCAACGTTGGTGGTGCTTCCAGACTTGAGAGCTCGAATAATTGAAGCACAAAGACGAGACGATCAACTTGAAGCATTACGAGCTAAAATCAGAATAGGGAACCTTCCGGAATATCACGAAGCAGGAGACAATGAAATTATGTTCGGCAACCGAATCTGTGTACCGAATTACAATAAATTGAAAGCGAAATTATGAGTGAAGCTCATAATGTTCCGTCACGCACATCCCGGAAGCACAAAGATGTATCAAGACCTCAAACAGAAATTCGTGTGGACAGGAATGAAACAAGACATTGCATCCTACGTTGAACGATGTTTAGCGTGTCAGCAGGTAAAAGCCTTACATCAAAGACCGTATGGAAAGTTACAGCCTTTGGACGTGCCTGAATGGAAATGGGATCACATCGCGATGGATTTCCTAACGGGATTACCCAAGTCTAGACGAGGAAACACTGCTATCTGGGTAATCATTGATTGTTTAACCAAGAGCGCTCATTTCATTCCAATTCCGATAACGCATGGAGCTGACAAGTTGGCGCAGATTTATGTTCGGGAAATTGTTCGTCTACATGGAGTGCCGGTCTCAATCACCTCAGATCGTGATGCCAAATTCACCTCTCGGTTCTGGACTACTTTTCAAAAAGAATTGGGTACTCGATTAAATTTTAGTACCGCTTTTCATCCCCAGACAGACGGTCAGACCGAGAGAACAATTCAGACCCTGGAGGATATGCTCCGAACAGTGGTGCTTGATCGAGGAGATCAATGGGAACAAGTTCTACCATTGATCGAATTTGCTTACAACAACAGTTATCAAGCTACAATCGGTATGGCTCCGTACGAAGCACTTTATGGCAAGAAATGCAGATCACCTTTGTATTGGGATGAAGTGGGAGAACGAAAGATTCTTGGCCCGGAAGCAATCGAAGAAATGGTCCAAATTGTACGACAGATAAGACAAAGAATGAAAGAAGCACAAGACAGACAAAAATCCTACGCTGACAATCGTCGTACGGAAGTGAAATTTGAGATAGGGGACAAAGTTTTTCTCAAAGTTTCCCCAACCAAAGGAGTTCACCGTTTTGGAATAAAAGGGAAACTTAAACCAAGATTTCTTGGACCTTATGAGATATTGGAACGAATCGGGCCAGTAGCCTATAGGTTAGCGTTGCCTCCACGCTTCACTAATGTACATGATGTTTTCCACGTGTCTCAGCTCAGAAAGTATGTTTATGACCCACAACATATTCTTCATTATGACGAAATAGTTCCCGATGCTGATTTAAGCTATGAGGAAGAGCCTGAAAGCATTTTGGACCGAAAAGAACAGAATTTAAGGAATAAAGTTATTCCTTTAGTAAAAGTTCAATGGAAACATCATGGTCCAGAAGAAGTAACATGGGAACTAGAAGATCAAATGAGAGAGAAGTACCCTGACGTGTTTAATAAGGTACAAAATTTCGGGGACGAAATTTCTTTAAGGGGGAGGGAATGTAGTAGTCTGAAAATTTTATAGTAATTATTAAAGCTTAATTAGGTGTAATTAAGGGCTTAAAAGCTATTTAAACCCTAAGAAGTTATAAAATTCAATATAGTGAAATATTAATCGGCATGAATCCAATTAATTTAAGATTTGGACATATGAGATTGGAAAATGTAGAGATTTATTTGAAATGAGTTTATTTGTGATAAAATGTGAATTATGTGTTTATTAATGTATGTTTAAACGCATGAAAAATGCTATAAATTAGAAATTATGCTATGAATTGCATTAATTATTTTTGAATGTTATTTTTTTTAAAAATGAGAGAAAATATTATTTAAGCTATTAATTTGCTTGAATAAATTTATTTTATTAATATTTAGTGATAAAAGAATTACTTGGTGTAATTTTCGAAATATAGGAAGCAATTAAATAATTAGTTGAAATTTAATATATGAAAGGATTTAAATTATGCTATATGAATCTAAATTCAATTATGAAAATAAGTTGCATTAGATTTTATAATTTAATTGAGATATGATCATATTAATTAAATTATATTATGGTATGGAATTAGTAAGAATAGGGGTGTAATTATAATATTTTTGAAATTTGTGTTTAATCATTTTGAAAATTGGAATAAATGTACATTAAATTAAAATTAACATTCTAGAAACTTAATACATGAAATATATCATCTTCCACCCCATTATTTTTCTTCCATTTTCGGTACACACACATAAGAGCACACATAAAATTTTAAACTTCAATTTTAATCCATAATCAAGGGTGAAATTAAGGGATAATCATTCCAAGTGAGGTAATTCCTTGATTTAACTTAAGTTTGTGTAATTTAAATTCATGAAAAATATGTTTTATACTCTCATAATTTTCGAAAATTATGGGTGAATGATTATGGTTGATTTGTTTAAATTTTGTTATGTTTATTGGTTTAAGTATGTTTATTATGCATAATTAACATGTTCTATGGTTTTAAATTGTTTAAATTCATGAAGATTAGAAATTCAAGAATGGTACCTAATACCTAAATTTTGGATATGATTCATATGTTATGATATGATTGAATTAAGCTTGAATATATGTTTAGGGATAATTATAAACATCATATGAATGAAGAAATTAAAAATTAAACCATGCTTATAAATTTCCTAAAATTTTCGAAAATGAGGATTAGTAGGAACTAAATGATTTTGATTTTTATTGATGAATTTGACATGATAATCATGCTTAGGGATATGAATAATGTATAAAATGAATTTATAGGAATTTAATTCAATCATATACTAATAACCTTAAATTTTCGAAAATGAAGGGTATATGTTGAACTTTGATTTCTTGATTTTATTTGATATATTTGAGTTGATATTTGAGATCTATAATGAAAATAAGGCTTAAGTAGAATTTATGGGAATTTTTGGACATAGGTATCAAAAGTTAGAAAATTAAAGTTTAGTAAGGGTTATGATTTTATGTGAGAAATTTTAATCAAGACTTGAACGAATGATGGAATTATGATCATTGATGATAAATGAGTATGATTATATGATATTTGATAATTAATAGATTGTGGATATTAGAAATATTGAAATCTTATAAATACGTGGTTGAAGGACATTAGCCGATTAAAGTATAAATGAATGAGTTTAAACTTGTTTTAAATTCCTAAGTGCATATTTAAGTATATGGTGATGATATTGAGGAGTTTGGGATAATATTGGTGTTGTTTGGTGTGTTTGGGCTATACATATTACAGATGTTACTCTGCCGAAATTTCGGTAGAATTTGATATGAATAAGACGTTTTAGATATTAATTGATCATTAATGGTATAAATAAGTAAGAAAGATTACTAAAGTCAATAATAATCTTATGTTACAAGGATCAAGCAGAGGAAACCGGTAAGTAAAGAACGAGGAAACAAACTTGTTGGATTGAACGTCATCAGGTGGGTAATGCGTTACAAATTTATTTTGAAGCAAAACTTATGATATTTTATGGGCTTGTTTTATTATGAAAGTATTTTAGTCACCACATGATGAGTATGTTGAAAATGAATGTTTTACTACATTGTGGGTATGACGGCAATTTACCTATCTATGGTAGGAAATTGTTATATACTGTGCACAGGTAGATGGCTGTGAGCTTACCCATGTAGGCCGGCCATGGTACTGGGAAGGAGGCCTACTTCCCTTTACCGAACGACGTAGATAGGGTTGACCGTAGTTGTGATCCTTCGGGACCAACTCGGGTATGTGATGCCGGTATGTTTAAAAATGTAAGTGTGGTGATATGCTACTGAAAGATCCTTATGAAACATTTATTCAAATTGTTTTCTAAAGTCTTATTTGAAAGGAATTTTCTAAGTTTTGAATGTTATGTTGGCTATTACCCACTGAGTACCTTCTAGTACTCACACCCAATAAGTGTTTTATGTTGCAGGTTGAGCATGGAAGAGGCGTGGTCTGGGACTGAGCGGAATAGTTATTTTGTTTCTCTTCTGCGAACTATTAGGTTGAGTGTCATGTCTTCATACATGACAATCATTAGTCTTCATTGTTAACCTTGAAAACGTGAAACCGTACTTTTGATAAACCTTGTAAATATTTCAAAAGTTTCTATGTATGTATTCCCGAGGTTATGTTCTCGTTAGTGAATATTGCTGTTGTTGAAAATTTTCTGAGTGCAGGTTTGCTTACCCCATTTACAAACGTTATATTGTCCGTTTGTTTTGAAAACTTATTCTCTAAATCACTCTTTTATTGAAAGATTATCGTAAATTAAACCAGTCACGACTTGATTATTGAGTTAAATAAGTAATTAAATAGTCAGGTCGTGACAAAAACCATAAAGCTTTATTTAACAATGTTGCACGAAACACAAACATGCATAACAAAGCACGTTCATGCATTATGTTCATGCACAACAAAACGTAAAAAATGTTTTGTTGGCCAACAAGCGCTAAAGGGCACGCGCTTCCAACCTACATGCATTATTGTGTTCAATCGCATGTATTTTTGTGTTCATTTAAATGCATAAGTCAGTTCAACTAGATATATGGTTTGTTTTTCGCAATCACTTAGCAAATCAAATTACTAATCCAACAACGAAATCAACGAAATTAAGCTTAAAATCCCAAAAAAAAAATCTCCATCATAGGATCTATGAGATGAGTGGATGAGATTGAGTACTATATACTACCTCAGGCTCGGGTACTATTTGATCCCATATATATATATATATATATGTATATTAGGTTCAAATGCGAATCATTTTTATCCTAAAAACTAAGAATCAAATGTATTTTCTATGAAAGTTGATGAATCCGTTGAGAAAGTTACCGAATTCAAAAATTCTGAATTTTCACACGGGTTTGAATCCCATGAGGGACGAAAAATCTATTTTTTGGATTCAGTAACTTTCCCAGCGGATTCATTAATTTTCACAATGAATTTATCATTTTTTGATTCTCATATTCTCACGATAAAAATAGTTCTCACGTTAACCTTCTTCTCTCTCTCTCTCTATATATATATAGGGTTGGGTTCCCGTAGTACCCTGTCCCCAGATAGTATGTTGTACCAATCTAAACCACACATTTTGAACACGTGGACGCATCAAAATTTGACACGTGGAAGCCCATTTTTCGCTCAAGGGAAAAGTCGGAAGGTGTCCAGCGGGCTTTGGGTGCCCAACCGACGCTTGGTAGAGGAGTCCGCGAGCTTTGGGTATCCGCGGGCGCTGGGTTTGGGGCGCTGCATTCTTAATAACATGACACTGCATTCAAAATAACATGACACTGCATCGCACCCAACCGGCGCTAGGTGCGTGCCGACGTTGGGTAGGGGCGCTGGGTACGTGCCGACGTTGGGTAGGGATGCTGGGTGTGTGCCGAAGCTGGGTAGGGACGTTGGGTGCGCGTCGGTGCTGGGTTTGGGAAGAGCCACAACAAAATATAAATAATGCATATGAAATAACATAACACTGCATTTAAAACAACAAAACACTGCATTTAAAATAAACATAAAACTGCATCGCACCCAACCGGCGCTGGGTGCGTGCGAACGGCGCTGGGTGCGCGCGAGCGAGCTGGCGGGTGTTGGGTGGCGCTGGATGCTTTCATGACGGCGCTGGTCGCAGCTACTGAAGTGCGTTTCCAGCATGCATTAAAATTGAAACTCAGATGCATATTTGTGGTCATTTGAATGCATAGTTCAGTTCAATTATGTGCATGATTTATTTTTGAAATCACATAACAAATCAAATTACTAATCTACCCTTACTACCACAAATTAACGTGTAAAACTTTTAAAAATCAGGCGCGAATCTCAGCCACACGATTAATAGGATGGATGGATGAGATTAAGTACTATATACTATCTGGGGCTCGAGTACTATTTGATCCCTTCTATATATATATATATATATGCATCTCCATATCTTTCACCTAGTATAAATAAATAGCAGTTTATTAGAATTAGTAGTAGGGAGCAATATTTTCAATCTTCCCAAGCAAATTAAAAATTTAATTAGTGTATCCAAGAGAAATTTATGGTGTGTATTTCACAAATAGAATCAGGAAAGATGAATAAAACGAAACAAGAGATTAATTCGAATTGGGCAAATACCATATCTGACTTGATCTTTAGGATCATTTTTGAAAGTGTCTTAACATTTACAAAAAGATAATGTAATATTTTGTTTATTTGACTTAATATAAACTAACATTAGATCAAATTCCCGATACCATGTCGAATGTAGAGTAAGAAAGATATGCAAAGTGGATACTTGAATAATCTACGACATTACACTTACCAAGAATTTGATCCCACATCATTTTTCAGAACTGGAAATTTTGAACCAATGTTAATGTTGTAATTTGTATTAAAGTTATGTCAAGCATAAACAGTTACTCCCTCTGTTGTTTTTTAAGTATTCTATTAGCATTTACTTTTTAATAAGTATCATAGTTCGCAATTTGAAATTAAAATTATAATGTATTTTCTATTTACCCATATTTAATACTACTGAAATTTGATAATTAGTTGTATGAATGCATTTATTATGGTAATTAATAAGTTTACGAATGTAAATTTACCTACTTTTGTAGTTTGTGCGGTTTGATGGCAAGTGCACTTAAAAAAGAATGGAGTGAGTGTATTGTAAACAAGAACGGAGTGAGTGTATTGTAAACATGGAGACATTTTTTAAGACGATCCTAACAATCATGTTAGAATTTGATATTTTCTCATTTCATTTACTATAATATTATCACAACAACAATAAAAAAAATCATCTATTGAGATACACTAAAGTGGTGTTAACTCCCGTTATAAGATACTCTCTCTGTTCCACAATTTCTTTTCTGGAAATTCTTTTCATATAGTTTTAATAACAGTTGTTGAGTGTATTGTGAGAATAATAAGAGTTTTATATTATTATAGTGTTAAATTAATTAATAATGAGTCATGGATGGTAAAATATGTAAATAAGTGATTTATTAAGGATAAGAATGAAAGATACAAAGTAGGTCATAAATTGTGAAAGATATCAATGTAATACCCGAGAAATTTAAAACTTTGAATTATTAATTTATTTAGCTAAATCGGGTTTGGAAATTAGAGCGATTATTAAAAATTTATAATCGTCGACGTTCAATTTTATTTTGAACGAGAAAATTTAAACGAATACAGTTACGAACCGAACCAGATGTTTTACACTGGATAAATTGTCACATCACAACACATCATTTCAAATCCCATAAAATCTTCAACTTTTCCCTACATGCTCACTCTTTTCAAAACTCATCATCACACTTCAAGGAATCCTATGACAACTTTACAACAACACCCCTATCTCCTCTCATATGTAATTAAACAACCACATTCACTCTACTATCCTATCCTTCGATCAGTCCAGAGGAGAAGAGAAATCAATTCTCAACTTCAGTTAATATCAACATCATACAGAAAATTCAATCCAACAATCACAAGGTATTCATCTCGATTCCACCTCTGTAATTTTCATACGAGTTCAATAAATTATAAGCTTGTAGAAGAGATGAACGCGTGAAACTGGAACTGAATTTTTTTTTACAAAGTATTAACAAACAATTACAGAACTTAAGAAATTCTTAAGAACATGACCGAGCCACTAGGGCTCGGCTATCTTCAGACGGTGCGGTGACCGGAGCAAGGGTCACGCGGCACGGCGACGACTTCCCGGAGCACGGTGAGTCGGCGACCTGAAAGAAAAAAAAAACGAGAGTTAGAGAAGTTAGTGTGTATGTGGCGTGTGTATTCTGTTAGGAAAATAGGCCGTGGGCGGCGTAGATCGCGACGGCGGCTGTCCACCGGAGACGATGCAGGGAGGGGTTCGGCCGGATCTGCCAGCAAAGACTCCAGATCTGGCGCGGTGGCGACGGCGGCGATTTCGCCTAGAGAGGGAGAGGAGAAAGAGTTGGTGTGGGGTGTGTGTCGCATACGTGTGTGTGTTCCGTGAGAGAGAAGAGGAGAGGAGGCGGCGGCGAAAGCACGCCGACCAGTGACATGGCCGGCCGGAGAGGCGGTGACGGAGGCGGCAGATCGCGTACGTGTGTGTGTCGCGTACGTGTATCTGTTGTGAGAGAAAGAGAGAGACCGGAGATGATGCCGAGGTCACGGCGGCACAGCTGGCCGGTCGGCGATGTGGCGATCGGACATGGGGCGGCGACAGCTGTGTGTGTGTGTGTGCGCGTGAGTGTGTGCGCAGAGAGAGTGAGAAGAGGCGAGGGAGAGAGAGATCAAATGGGGGGGGCTACTGCTGTTCCTTTTATTTTTATGGACTAGGGTAGTATTAGGTTAATTAGTTGTTTAATTAATGGTTTGGGCTTTATCCAATTAGGCTGAAAATTTAAAATGATATGGGTTTAAGTCATGGGCTAGAGTTTCATTTAAGTTTAATTAATTTATGTGGGCCAAAATTTATTTTCTGTTGGGCCGAGAATAATACTTGATTATGGGCCGAAGATAATAATTAAAGATGGGCCTTTGAGAATAATTTGATATGGGCCAAAACAATTTAAGTGTTGGGTTGAAAAATTTATGCTAAGGCCATATATTATATATGGGCTGGAATTTAAAATGGTAATTGGATCTAAGGTTAGATGAGCTTCTTGAATTAAATTGACATGGGCTTTATTTAAATTTAAGGTGGACTTAGATTTATTTTAATGTTAGGCCCTAGATTAAATGAAGAATGAACTCTTGAATTAAAGAGTAATCTAAAGACCAATTAATTATAGTGAGTTAATTAAACTCATGAGATTTAATAAAGTCTATATATATATATATATATATATTTTTAATAACATAATTAATTAATTATGTTAAGGAATAATTTGAGAATTATTCTTTTAAGTGATTTATGTATATAATGAGATGGACCTTATGTAAGGAGTGATTGGAATAAAATCCTAATTACCGAATATTTAAGATGAATTAAATTAATTTGATTGATTAATCAAATATTGTTGGACTTTTTATTTAATCCATTTAATTAAGTTTTAATTATGGATTTACTTAATTAAATTAGAGATTTAATTAATGAGTTAATTATGTCAAGTAGATACTTAAGAAATATTATTTCTAAGTAACTCAAATTTATAGAATGATCATTAGGAGATGATTGAAGTAAGAAAAATTCTTATTTATCGTGTAGTATCGATATTGGTTTTCTTTAATAGAAAATATGGGACGTGTGAGATGAGAAACGCGGCGAAGAAATATTAGTTATGGATGAGTTATTGAAACTCGAATTTGTCGTCTGGCGTTAACAAACGATTTAAGATTACTTATGAACTTAGGATTCATAAATTATACGAAACGACGTGGAGAAACATTGATGGAAGGAAAGAATGCAACGACGAAGTGTCGCCTATCGTCATGACGAGACGAACCTAATAGCCGAAGTATAGATTGTTACTAAGTCGTATCGATAACGAAAATCATGAAACTCTAAGATTTAAAAGATAATGAATTCGTTAAATCTTAACGATGCTTCAAAAAAAAATGAATGATGTATTAAATTATATTTTTACATTGACAAGGTCCAGCGTGGACGTAAATGAAAACGGCAAAGGATCACTATCATGTATGTCAAGAAAGTCAATTCTTAAGGTGGGCTTTTCTTTTCTTATCCCTCAAGGATAAAATGATTTATTTATAATGCTTTATGCAAAATGAAAAGTATTTATTTATGATGCTTTCTCTTTTGAGAAATGATGAGGAAAATGATGTTCATGAAATTACCTGCCCAAAATGTTTATGTTTTTATGTATGTATCCTATCAATGTGTTGGTTCGCCTTGACAATGAATGAAAGAAAAGTTGTTGGGTCGCTCCCAATTCATGAAAAATCAATTCGGATCCCGTGCTTTATAGCACGGATTAACGTGTACACTCAAGTTGACTGTGTGTTGTAAGTACAATTCACGGCCGGTCACGTGACGTGAGGAGGCCTCCTTCTACGGCGTTCGAGATTCGTGAAATGTTATATGAGGAATGAAAGGATATGGATCATACATACAAAGAAAATGTCGGCGGATGATTTATGAAAATGCAAGAAAATGTTTAGTAAGCACGAGTATTTCAAATAAAACCTCGTGGGTTCTTGAAGGCGATGTAATTCAATGAAAATGTTTTGGCATGAGTCCACCGAGTGCATTCTTGTACTCACCGCATGTTTGTTTTTAAATGTGCGAGTTGGTGGTGATGCGATGGAGCGGTGTTGAGCAATAGAATTCTTTTGTCATTTGAAAGTTAGTACCTTGAGTGCACATCGTCATACGTGTATTCACATGTTTTCATTGCAAGAATACTAAGTCATATGTACATTATGTTTGTCAAATCTCCAACGCATTGAAGTTTTAGAAGTATTCCTGATATATGTCTCATATTTCAATGTTCCATGTCTTTGTTACGTTTCTTAATTCCCGTTCCGAGTAATAGTCCCTGCTAATCCGTCCTCTGGAAAAGCGGGCCGTTACAATCAATCAAGGATATTATTGAAGGTGATAAGTAATGAGTATTTTGAATTGTTGAATAATATTTATAAATAAAATAAAAATTTGAGGGATGTATAAAAGATGAAAAATTAGAAAGAAGAATTGGAAAGAAGATTTAGAAAGAAAACTCACTTCTTTGTCTTTCCTGCCAAAAATCAGAAAAGTGAATTACAAAAAATGGAAAGAAACAGAAAATATATCGGCTGGCTCAGCTGTATGTTTTGGGAATCTGAAAAAAACAAGTGGTGCTGACAGCTTTGCTAGCTTAAGCATGATCTCACTTTCATCTTTCTTATCTTAATCTTTTAATAAATTTGACCGCCGCAAATGTAGTGAATTGGTCTCTATTCATTTATTTTAGTTAATTATATCTTTGAATAATTAGACCAAATTCGATCTCTTATATAATGAAATTATTAATTCTCTGTTAACTTTCTCATGTAGCTGGACATTTCAATAACAATATGTCACAATACATAAAAATGGTATTTTCAGATAACAAAAATTCCAAAATATATAGTCATCGCTATGCACATAATCTTTTAACCACTTTCAAGTCTACAATCACACCAATGAACAATTATATATATCTTTTTTCTTAAAAGCAAAAATAACAAAGTGCAAACATTTATAATTAGTTACAAATTCGAAATAAGATTTCTTCTTTCTTTTCAAAGGAACCAACCATCAATGTTAATTCAGTAATTAAAATGTGATGCATCAGCAACATAACACATCAAATAATACTTAGATTTGATTCAAATAATATTAAAAGCATGCAATTTAAGAGGAATATCTAAAGAATACGAAGAACATAAATCATTGATTATTAAAATAGGACAAAAACTTGGGTGAGCTTAGTCTCACCATGAGCTCACCCTTGTTTTCTGTTAAAATAATTATATATTAATTATGGGAGTAAGGATAATTAGATTTTATTAATTTATAATTAAATTTATAATTTTTAGTTATAATTTATTAATTCAAAATTAGAATTTATTAATCCATAATTATGGTTTATTAATTCAAAATTAGGGTTTTTATTCAAAATTAGGATTTATTAATTCATAATTATAGTTTATTAATTCACAATTAGGATTATAATTCACAATTAGGGTTTATTAATTTAAAATTAGAGTTTATTATTCAAATTAGGGTTTATTAATTCAAAATTAGGGTTTATTTTTCAGAATTAATATTTATTAATATACGATTAAGGTTTATTAATTCACAATTAGGGTTATTATTCATAATTAGGGTTATTAATTCCACTAAGGCTTTATTAATTCAAAATTAAAATTTATTAATTCATGATTAGGATTTATTAATTCAAAATTACTATTTATTATTTCATAATTATGATTTTTTAATTTACAATTAAAGTTTATTAAATTAATAAATTTTAATTAGAGTTAATTAAAAAATTAATTAGGGGTCTCACTGTGCGCGTGGTGCGCACATGAGACCACCCCTTGAAATAGAATATCAATAAAGAACAAACACATTATCAATATCAAACTACTCAAATCATATGTCTAACAAGCCTTATGTATAGATTGCTAATAAAACCCTAGATAAAACATCTAATCCTATTAGAAAACTAATGCAGAAATAGTAATCCTAAACTAAACAAGATATATAATTTAAAGAGCAAGAATAAAAAGATAATAAATTAAATTAACTAATTAATCTCATCTCCATCAAAATGGTAGTAGTGTCTATGACAAACGATTAATAAAAACCGGGGGTGATCATTCCCTTTTCACATGTAAAAGGTGTATATAGAAGGTAAGTCGAGTATCGTATCCACAGGGATTGTAATGCGAAAACACAGAAGCTAGCTCAACGATAATTCATCATTATTCAAGTACAGAAATTGGGTGAGAGGTTTAAGGGCTTCAGAATTTAATCTAAAGCAGGCGTAACCATGATGAAAATAAAACAAAACAATAAACACACGGAAGATAAAGCAGATAAGAGACTAACCCAGGGATGCATTAATCCTATCCACAACGTATGTTTATCCTGTTCCTATTAGCCAATTTTAATCCGACAAGATGGAAGATCACATATATAACCAACAACTTGATTCGACAATTGCGGCGAAGAGATTACGAGTTTTCCTACCATTCTAGGTGAAAACAAGTAACTCAAAAGGATCACTAAGAATATGCTTCCTACGAATATCCTATCTCATTTCGACTCAAGGCTTATTCGTATCATGCATTCAAGATCGATTGACAATTAATACAATTACGTAATTAACCGACAACTAGATATGCATCAAGATTGATCGAAATCAACACATATAAATAAGCACCAAGAATCATGAATCAATGCCCGGAAGGTAAATAGCGATAATGTAAATCACAACATATAGGATCGAATCATGCAAACCACAGGATCAAGACGAATTTTAGCTACGCATAATTAAATTACCAAAGCAATAAATAATTAAATAAAACATAAATTAAGATAGATAGATAAAACCGTAAGAATCCACGAAGAACAATTGTAGCGACTTGGATCCGGAAGAAATTCTGAATTCTAATACTAAACTATGAAATTGGAATGAAAATACTTAAAGAAAGAGCTAAACTAAATTAAGCGGAAAAGAACTTGCAAAAGAAAATAAAGAAGAATTTGTGTTACGCTGCGGAATGGTGTTTTCAACCACCGATCTATCTCCTATTTATAATAAATCGCGAGCTCCTTTTCACGTTCATTTCCCATCCTTCTCGATTCGGATTCAGAAGTACACTCGGAATCGGAGTCTCGCCTCGCGAGGCGCTATCGCGGGAAACGGTCGCGATGCCCAAGCGTGAAAGAATCTCCGTGCGGTCATCTGTTTGGGCTCGCGATCAATGGTCGCGATGATGGATCGCGATCTTTGGTCGCGACGCTCTTCGCATGATTTCGCGATCGTAGGTCGCGATGGTTATTCGCGATGCCGGGTCGCGAGGCCTCAATGATGCGCTTCAGCCTTTCCTCGCGAGACATCCTCGCGTGTGTTGCTCATTCATGCGCGAGGAAGGACTTTAGTATACAGCCGTGTGTATTCTCCATTTTTAGATCAAAACCTGTGCTAAAATAACAAAACTACACACGGCATCATATCTTTCAAGGTAAATGAAATATATCACAAATGCAGCTCAAACAATCCTTTATCAATTAGAAATAGGACAAATATAACCTTTTAAAACAGGTAAAAATGAGGCTTATCAACTCCCCAAACTTATCCTTTTGTTTGTCCTCAAACAAATCGTAACAAAAGAGAGCGACCGGAGACAAGTAAGGAGTCGAATGATAAAAGCAATAAGCCTCGAGCAATGAGCAATAAGCGATTCAATCAAATGAATCAAATCACAACATCTTCGTTAAACTTCACACATAATAATAATCATAAGCACAAGCCTTCTCAAACTTGAATCCTCACGACATGGATATACATATAAGAAATCTCAAACACTCAAGTGTATCAAGGAGGATGTATACTCTCCAAGTTTAAAAACACATGGAATCTACCATAAGCTTGCAAATCGTCTAATTCTCCATTGCTCAAATATGTGCTCAAGAACTAAGATCAAGAAGGTCTTTATATAAGGTTATAATGTAGGCTCTTTGGTAGGGTAGGATATATTTAGGCTAAGTGACTCATAATCCCATAATGAAAAACATCATAAGTATCACAAGACATAATTCCCAAACTTTCACAATTCATTTCAAAACTCTACACCAAAAAGTCATTTTTCTTTAAGCACTCCATAATTTTCATATAAGTAATATACTCATCTCAAAGCACTAGCTACTTACCCATTTATGTTCTTTTCACACACTTGTGTCATTTATTTATTTATTTATTTATTTTTTTGAACTTATATGGGTAAGCAACTATTTTTATTATTATCACTTCCTCAACAATTATTCTCTTTCCTTTCTTTTTCTCAACCTTTCATTCAAGCAACCAAAAATCACACTAACAACATAACCCAACCCACGGCTATATGAATGAATAAGGTAGGGTCAAACGGCTCATCAAAGGATAATAACGAGTTAGTGTTTGGATAGTGTATAGGCTAAGAAAAGAATGCCTAATATCATTTCAAAATTCTTAAGCACATCAATGCAACCTCGAAAAAGAACCAGAGCAAGTTCTAGAGAAACACATGCTATTTCAAACTATTCACACAGGAAAAAAAAACAAGACTGAAAAGATATGACAGTCAAAAGCTCAAGTCTCACAGGTTTCAAAAATGCGATCAAGTTCTCAAAGGCTTAATACTCACAACAATCATAACATGCTTCGTCTCACAAAATCAATTACAATAGATTTTCTAAAAAACAATTCTCATCATCGGCTGCTCGTTATTCAACTCAACCCACAAAACAGACATAAAACCCAAACACGAAAAACAAAACAAACACAAACAAAAAGAAAACAGAACAAAAACGAAAAAACAAACCAAAACAAAGAAAAACATTGGGTTACCTCCCAACAAGTGCTAAATTTAAATGTCTTTAGCTAGACCAATACTAACCTCGATCAATCTGGCGATTTGGCAGCAGTCTTCTTACCAAATCTTTGCTTGCCTGCATATTTTGCGTTGACTGCAGACCACCACTGAGTGTGGAAGTGGCCTCCCCCAAACTTGAACAAGTCACTCGGAGTTCCATGCCGAGTCCATCTTTTCTTTGTAGCACCCTTGTCAACTAGTCGGTTGACATCCAAGCTCGAGATTTGGCTAGCTGCAACAGTGGTGATTGAATGACACTCTTCATGCTCTGCACTATCGTGTCGCGGGATGGCGTCATAGATTGAGATTTTCAGCTTCTCATCGTTAACACGAAAAGTTAGATCACCTTCCTGCACGTCAATTAAAGCACGACCAGTTGCTAGAAAAGGCCTACCCAAGATTAGTGGTTGATTTTTAAATTCGTGAATGTCTAAAATAACAAAATCACTGGAAAGACAAAATCACGAACTCTTTCCAACACATCCTCAACTATCCCCTTAGGGTGTCGCGATCGACACATCGACCATCATCGATGATATCTTCGCCGGCTTCATCTTTCCTAGGTGCGGCCGATTGAATCGTTCAAAGGCATCGATTGATGCTCGCCCCAAGTCGCACAATACATTTGGAAAAGTTTGCTCGGTGATCTCGCATTCTAACGAAACCGCCGGGATTCTTCGCTTTAAAGGAGCTTCCTCGCAAGGCAAGATCTGCATTCTTCTGGATAGGGTAATTTTTCAAATTTCCCTAATTTCTTCTTGCTTGCAAGCGTCTTTAAAAATTTCATGTATCCGGCATGTTTCGTAGCGCTTCAAAGAGAGGCAAATTGATCTCAACTTTTTGAAAAATCTCTTTGAAACGCGCAAACTCCTCGTCATATTTTGACTTGACTAGTCGACTCGAAAATGGGACCGGAGGAGTGTACGTGCGAGAATTGGATTCTGGAGGCCCTTCGCGGTTGACCTCGCGACCGCTGGGAAGGTCGCGAGGCGTCTGCTCTGTGCTGCAATCCTCCTTCGCGTTCGAACTTGCGGGCGCTGGGTCGCTCGCGAACAAATCTGGGGCATGCACAATCTGATGGCTCGCGGTCAGGCTCACGGGCGCGTGCTCGGTCGCGAGCTTCCGTGGGGAAATTTTGGGACTCCTCGCGATCGGGCTCGCGGTCGCGAGCTCGGTCGCGAGTTTCTGCTCCAGTTTACTTTCTTGCTCCGTATGGCTCGGGTAAGCTTGTCCACTTCTCGTCTGGATGGCAAAACATTGATTTTTCGGGTTCACCTCCGTATTACTCGGAAATTGGCCCGTCTTTTGTAGTGCATTCAACTGTACGGCTACTTGACCAATCTGATTTTCCAAAATCTTCATATGCTTTCCCATAGCCATCACAGTGGACTCCAAATGATTAATCTTCTGCTCGGTGTTGCTTATAAACGAATTCTGGTTCGTTGCCAATTGTTGGTTGCTCACAACCAACTGCTGCATCATATCTTCGAGACTTGGCTTCTTGGCTCTTGAATTACACCATTCGAGCAATGCTCTTGGAGGTTGTTGGAAGTTATTGGGGTTGGCATACGAGAAATTTGGGTGATATCTATTATTCGGATTGTATGCCGGATTTCCCCCATGGTTCCTCTGATTGATATGATTAACCTCCTCTGTCTCGATCTGACTCTTCAAAAGAGTGAATTGCTTCATCAGCTCGTCGTATTTTGAATCAGCCTCGATGGCTGCTGCTTTAACCATTGGCGTTCTCTCCGTTGGCCATTGATAACTATTTGCCGCCATCTCTTCTATGATGCGACTCGCCTCCTCTACACAACGATTCAATAAACATCCACCGCCGACGCATCCACTATGCTCCTTGTATGCCATGTCACCTTTGTAGAACTGCGTGATCTGTTCTTTGGAGAATCCGTGTTGTGGGCACTTTCTCAATAGGCCCCGAATCGCTCCCACGACTCGAACAATGACTCATCTCCTAGTTGGGAGAAGTGGGAGATCTCGGCGATGATTTTACGGGCTTTGGTGGCGGAAAATACTTTGAGAGGAACTTTCGCAAAGATCCCCAATTGTTTATGCCCGTGCGGTCCAAACTCTTGAACCACTCCTTCGCTCGATCGAGCAGAGAATCCGAACATGCGCATCCGAATCGTGTCTTGTGGCACCCCATTCATTTGATGGTGTCACAAATGTCGAGAATGTCTCAAGATGTGCATTCGGGTCCTCTCGTGACTCCTCTCCCAAACCGCTCTCCTTGTACCATCTTGATTAGGGCGGCTTTAACTCAAGTTGTTTGCATTGACTTAGGGCCCCATCCCTCCTTGGAATTGCTCGGTGGGAGGTCGGTACATATAATTGAGAGGTCTCGTCTCGGAGCGGGGACTAGGAGTCCCATATTCGCCATCGGGCGCTGCATCTCTGCGAAATCGGCTAACATGCGTGCAGCTTGCTCGGGAGGAATGCCCTGCTCGTGGATTAGCTGCCATTGCAGCCCGTCTCTTCTCTCGTCCTCTTCTCCTTTGAGAGCTTTCGATCTCGGGATCTAGTAATATTTCGGAGGTCCACGAGATCTTGACGCATAAACTACCCGAGAAAAGAGAGAATTCACTCGTAACGATAAATAAATAATATAATATATAACTTGAATCAATAAATCCAAATCATCAAATTATTCCTATGTAATCTTAACAATTCCCGGCAACGGCGCAAAAATTTGATCGCTCCCTTTTTCACACGTAAAAGGTGTATATAGAAGGTAAGTCGAGTATCGTATCCACAGGGATTGTAATGCGAAAACACAGAAGCTAGCTCAACGATAATTCATCATTATTCAAGCACAGAAATTGGGTGAGAGGTTTAAGGGCTTCAGAATTTAATCCAAAGCAGGCGTAACCATGCAGAAAATAAAACAAAACAATAAACACACGGAAGATAAAACAGATAAGAGAGACTAACCCTAGGGATGCATTAATCCTATCCACAACGACGTTTATCTTGTTCCTATTAGCCAATTTTAATCCAGATAAGATGGAAGATCACATATATAACCAACAACTTGCCACGACAATTGCGGCGAGATTACGAGTTTTCCTACCATTCTAGGTGAAAACAAGTAACCCAAAAGGATCACTAAGAATATGCTTCCTACGAATATCCTATCTCGCCACGACTCAAGGCTTATTAGTATCATGCATTCAGGATCGATTGACAATTAATACAATTACGTAATTAACCGACAACTAGATATGCATCAAGATTGATCGAAATCAACACATATAAATAAGCACCAAGAATCATGAATCAATGCACGGAAGGTAAATAGCGATAATGTAAATCATAACATATAGGATCGAATCATGCAAACCCTAGGATCAAGACGAATTTTAGCTACGCATAATTAAATTAACAAAGCAATAAATAATTAAATAAAACATAAATTAAGATAGATAGATAAAACCGTAAGAATCCACGAAGAACAATTGTAGCGACTTGAATCCGGAAGAAATTCTGAATTCTAATACTAAACTATGAAATTGGAATGAAAATACTTAAAGAAAGAGCTAAACTAAATTAAACGGGAAAAGAACTTGCAAAAGAAAATAAAGAAGAATTTGTGTTCTGCTCTGGAATGGTGTTTTCAACTACTGATCTATCTCCCTATTTATAATAAATCGCGAGCTCCCTTTTCACGTCCATTTCCCCATCCTTCTCTGATTCGGATTCAGAAGTACACTCGGAATCGGAGTCTCGCCTCGCGAGGCGCTATCGCGGGAAACGGTCGCGATGCCCAGGCACGAAAGAATCTCCGTGCGGTCATCTGTTTGGGCTCGCGATCAATGGTCGCGATGATGGATCGCGATGCCGGGTCGCGACGCTCCTTCGCATGACTTCGCGATCGTAGGTCGCGATGGTTATTCGCGATGCCGGGTCGCGAGGCCTCAATGATGCGCGCTTCAGCCTTTCCTCGCGAGACATCCTCGCGTGTGTTGCTCATTCATGCGCGAGGAAGGACTTTAGTATCTGATCGTGTGTATTCTCCATTTTAGATCAAAACCTGTGCTAAAATAACACAAACTACACACTGCATCATATCTTTCAAGGTAAATGAAATATATCACAAATGCAGCTCAAACAATCCTTTATCAATTAGAAATAGGACAAATTTAACCTTTTAAAACAGGTAAAAATGAGGCTTATCGGGGGGGGGGCGGGGAATTGAGGATAGACAAAATCTCTGGTACGATTGGCCTCAATATGCATGCGGATCCCAACCCGACCTGTAAACCCGATCCAATCCGCCATATATATTGACCTTTCTTCATTTTTTCTGCACTTTCTTCCTGGGTTTCCATTTTTTTTTTCTTATCTTCCTTCTTTCGGTATCTCTTACAAGAAACTCCGGCCTCCATCACGTCAAATCTTTCGTTTTCGATTGAACACCGACCGCACCCCTCGGAAGCAGATTTTCCTATGTTGTGATTTTGATTCGGGAAAGGATATCTCCCTTTCATGATTCTATACCAGGTTGCCCTAATTCATTTATCTGCAATTCTAATGTTTGCATGTGTCTTAAGATGGTATGAGCTGAGGGATTGGATAGTGTAGCTTAATTTGACATCTAATTCATTTAAGCGCCGAAATATCTCAAACCCATATTGCTAGCTAGAAGTTGGCTCATCATCCTAATTCAGCACCAATTGTCACGTATATTAATGATCAATTTATACTTATATACTAAAGAAGAGCAAATTCGAACTCAATTCGAAAAAGCAAACCAAATAGATAAATTCGATTCAATTGGCAATGTGCAGGAATATCACCAAAAGATTAAATTAAAATGATTCGTGCATTTAGTGAATAATTTATAATATAATACCAACTACTTTAAAACACCACGTCAGTTTGGCCAACCTTTTCGAATCTCAATGAAAACAAAAATTACAAATTGAATTTAGTATCAAAGTTGTTATTCATTATTTATTAAATGACAATTAATTATGAATGAAAGTAGCCTTTCATATGATTAAAAATGATATTTCTTCTGAATAAAAGTGACAATTATTATAAATAAAAGTGATAGTTATTTTGCTTTATAATTTTTAATATATTACTAACAATAATAATTGTAATACTCCGTTTTTCTCGATAGAATTTTTTCAAAGAATTTTGAACTTAGAATTCATTAAGTCGATTATTGCCCTGATGAAAGAAAATTTCTAAATTCCAACAAAATAATTTTATTTCATTAAATGTTATGAAATGATTACAAAAATTATTATATATTATATAATAATCGAATATGATTTATATATATATAAACTTATAAGTCATATATCAATAATTATGCTAGTGTTTAATTTATTAATGGGCTTTAGTTTAAAAAGCCCAAGAGAAAAAGCCCATGGATAACCCAAATGCTATACACTATATGAGCTTATTCTTATTCTTTTTGGAACCCTAGCCTCCCTCATTCACTCACTCACTCTTACTGCAGCCTCAACAAATCCACACAAAGGTAGACTTTGAATATCCTATTCTTTAATATGTATGTGTTGATAAGAGTGAGTGTACATGTGTGTGCAGTCGTGTGTGTGTGTGCGTTCGTGTATGTGGTATGCATATATTTGTGTGTGTGCTGTGGTATGAGAGAGAGAGAGACAGAAACGATGGCGGCGGCGTGGTGGCTCCGGCCACCGGCGTACGGCCGAGAAGAGAGGGAGGCAGGCGACGAGAGGCGAGGAGGAGAGGGGTGGCACGACGCTGAAAGGGGCAGCGACATGGCGGCGTTGGCGCTGCCGTCGCGTTGCGTGTGCGTGCGTCGCGTGCCTTGTGTGCTCCACCGTTCGCGTGTGTGTGCATCTCAGCGTGGTGTGTGTTACTCTGCTTGTGTGTACACGCTGTGTCTCAGCCGTGTGCGTGTGTGTGTTCGTGTGTGTGCGTTGGCGTTTGTGTTGTGCGTCGTGTGTGTGTGTGGTGGCTGAGACGAGGAGTGGTGGTGGCGGCGACGCTACGGGCGGAGAACGGCGACTGTCGCCGCGGCGTGCGTGGCTCGCGTGTGTGTGTCTCCGTCGCGTCGTGTGTGCGTGTGTGGGTAGGCATACCGAGAGAAAGAAGAGGAAGCTGTGGTCACGGCGATGGCGTGACCACCGACCGGCGACGTGACTAGCCGGAGACGGCGTCGCGTGTGTGCTTGCGTGTCCGTATGTGTGTGTTATGTATGAGAGTCGAGAGAGAGACGTGAAGGGGAGAGACGAGAGAAATGAAAAAAAAAAAAAGAGGTCGCCGGAATTTTCGCCGGCGACGGCGGCGGCGGCGGCTGCCGGGAAGGCGGTGCCGAAAAAGAGAGAGGGGATTAGGTTTAGGGTTTGTGAAGTAGTGGGCTTGTGTTGTTCTAATTAAATGGACTTGATTTTTTTAAATTAAATGAGTATTGGGCTGGGTGTAACAGCCCCTAAATCCTAAGTACGATTTAGCAGGGATTATTACTCTAAACAGGGATGAATAAACAATGAGACCATTTAACATTAAAGCGTGATACATATATCAAGTATGTTTTGGACCTTACTACATAACTTATGTTCTTGCAATGGAAAACATGTGATATGTACATATGACGATGTACTATCAAGGTATAACTTTCGTGACAACCTTCCTATTGCTCAACACCGCCCATCGCATCACTCACTCAATCGCACATTTAAAACAAATATGCGGTGAGTACAAATAATGCACTCGGTGGACTTATGCCGAAAATATTTTATCATCTTTAATTACTCGCCCCATCATGGTAAGACACAAGGGTTTTGATTAAAAGGCCTCGAGCTTACTAAACTTTTTCATCATTTTCATAAACATTCGCTGTGAGACATTTTCCTTATATGTATGATCCATATCCTTCATTTCATCATAACATTAACATTTACGCCGTAGAAGGAGGCCTCCTCTCCGTCATTGTGACCGCCGTGAATTGTCCTTATAACACAAATACCATTAGGTGTACACGTTAATCTAGCTGTATAAGCCTTGGGCATAGGATCCGAATTCGATTTCATTCATAAGTTGGGAGCTACCCAACAACATTCATCATTCATTCATTCATGGATAAGATACATACATAAAACATAAATATTTTGGGCAGGTAATTTCATAAACATTTCATAATCATTTCTCAAAAGAGAGCATCATAAATAATTACTTTTCTTTTCTAAGAAAGCATCATAAATAGAGCATTTTATCCTTGAGGATAAGAAAAGAAGCCCACCTGGACTCTTTAATCGTCTAAATCTCGATTTTCTTCCAACGTCAATTTGTCGCGTCCGCGTCCACACCTTTACGTAAAAACGATTTTAGTACGTCGGTCACGTTTTCCGAGATTTTCAAAGTTTAAAATAAACTTTGATAACTTATACTAATATAATTTGAATTCCTTAACGAATTCAATACGCCGTTCAATCGCGTATCTTGAACTAAGCATTTCTCGTACTTCGATAGAAACGAGATATGTTTAACTATTTCATTTTAACCCTTTAGGTTAAACATTCAACATATTCTAACGTTTTTTTTTTTCGATATAAAGATTTCAATTATGAAATCTTTTCTCACCAATGAGATTTTCTTATAAACTTAATACGTTTTACGTATTAGCGTATTTATCGAACGATTTCAGACGTTAATTTCAAAAGTCAACAATTTTGACTTTTCTTAAAAATTCTTCAATAATTCATAATTTAATATCTAAATTAATATAAATCGATTTTCAATCGATTTCTTTCATAAAGGCTTAATTTCGATTTTCACGTAAATCGATAAACTTCATTAATATTTTTCTTAAATATTAATTAACTTATTCTTTAAACATTATTTTTCATTTCTAACGTTATTTAATATAACGTTTCATCGTAAACATAGTATACTATGTTTATAAAATCCCATAAATTTCTAATATGTCTAAAATAATTTCTAGACATATAATGTAGTATTTTTCTTGATATAAAGGATTTAAAACCCTTAATTCTTCAACCCATAGTTCACGGCTCTAAGGGCTAAAATTTTCAAACTCCTTCCAAAAATTTCTCTAAATTCATATTGTACTCTATATTATCATAGGATCATTAATATGTATTAACATTAGCTATAGGAAAATTGGACATCATTTTCCTATTCTATAAAGCTCACGGTTTTAACACTATATATAACAAACATTTTTCTAAAATTCCCATTAAATCATATAACCCATAATTATCATCCTATATCATTATTATAACCTAACATCCATCATTTTCAACTTATACATCTACATACCCATACATAGTGATCTTTGAAAATTTCCAACACATGAGCATATATTTTTCTAAAAATTCTGCTAAATTTACATAGTACTTAATAAATGCTCTACAACATTATTATACCATAATATCTCTTAAACAAGATTCATACATCAACATAAAATTCTCAAGAATTTTCGGTACATATGTATATATATACATAAGATTTCCAAAAATTTCCATTAAACCACCATGAGTTCCATTATCAATATACATCATTAATCCATCAACATAAGAACATAAAAATTTTCGGTCACTACCTTTAATTTCATAGCATGCTTAGCTAAAATTTTAAATCAATACATATGCTCAATCTTAGTATACTAAACAATATTAGCAAGTCACTAAGCATTAGAACATTATTCCTCATATTTTAACATTAGAGCATAAGCATATATACTAAAATCTAACGGTTGGAAATAGAAAATCTTAACGTATAATTAAAGCTCGATAAATTCTTAACCTTTTTACCGGTGTCGATTAATTGTGCAAAGGATTTAGTGCCAAGGCTTTTGGTGAAGAAAAGGAAGAACACTCTTATTTTTCTCTCTACAAGCTTGCGGCAGTGTTGTTTTTGGAAGGAGAAGTGTTTTGGCTTGATGTAAAATATATGACTTATGTATTAGAAGAAAGTGAATAAAGACTAACACAATTCACTTGCTTTGAAATTACAAATGATACACACTAACACTTATTCCTACTCTTTCACGGTCAAACATACCCACCACAAAGCAAGAATATTTACTTTAAGCTATGTCATCTCTTACAACTTAGTAAATACACCTTGATCAAAACAAAATAAAATCTTCACTTTGGATCATGTATGTGTCGGCCATCTCTCAAGAAAAATGGAGGAGCTTTTTTAAATTTTCTTGTCTTATTCATGACATAAAATATCCTACACATCTACAAATGCAAGAAAAACCATGTTAAGACTTTTGAAAATCCTTCCAACCCCAATAGTCAACAATGTTATACTAATTAATTAATTTATCAATATTAATTAAAGGAACAAAAATAATCCTCACTTTGATCACTTCAATACTCACGGCAGTAGCAAAATGGAAGAAGTGATGCTTTCTTTCTTTTTTTACCTTATTATTTAAGAAGGGATTGGGAGTCTTTTTAAAAAAAAATAATCTTTATGACTCATCAAGTAATACATCACTATAGTAAGTATTTCTTACACATTTTGAAAGAAGCAAAAATATCTCTTGACTTTGGAACACCCTTGCCGTCGGTTCCCTCTCTCATTTTACAAAGGATGGCCTTTTTAATAGTCTTACACAATGTAATTAAAGTCTTGCACACTACCATATGTGAGTATGTCACAAGAGTTGTGTAATATCTTCTTTCCTCAAATTGGAAGCAAATATACACGGTTATAATCCTCACAATGCATCCACTTAATTTAACACTTGATTTACTTGGTTAGAGTGCAAGTGATCCCAATTGATCAATTAATTACACATAATGCAAAGCTAATACACAAAGTTCACGTAACTTGTTCAAAGAAATGTTGGTCACGACACTTTTTAATTTCAAGTGCCCAAAATTTGATTTTCATGCTATTATTATATATATATCATAATATATGTCTTAGATGATAAATTATATCATAGAAAAATTTATTGGTATCATTTCATGTGAGAATACTCTAATTTTCGAATTAGGGTTTTCGAAGATTCCAAACTGGTTCAATAATTAATCCTTAATGTTCTAGCATTATCTTAATGCTAAATAATACTCTAATTACATATAATAATCATAGAAATTTAAATATTATAATTCCTTGATCATTAAACTCATGTTTCTATTCATCTCTAAACGTTAACGTTTGAAACGTCTCAAAACGTTAATTATCGACCTATCTCAAAAGGTCGTAATAAAGTCATAATCACTTTATTAAATCATTCCATTAATAATAGAATTTAATTCTAAGCTTCGTCACTTAGAAAATTTCACGAAATTCTAACTATCGATAGTCAATCGACGTTAAAATACTACTGCCGAAATACTTTATAAAATTCTATTCCTTAATTCACAATCCTTAGTGAATATAAAATAGGAATTCATTACTTCTTAATTAATCGAAATCATTATTCGATAAATTACTAATTCATTTATTTCGGTGAAACCCTAATTTACGAATTTAATATCGTAATTAGGCATTTAATTATTTGGGATATTACATTCTACCCCCCCTTAAAAGAAATTTCGTCCCGAAATTTGCATACCTCAAAAGTATGGGATATTTTTTCATCATAACACTCTCAAGCTTTCCACGTGGTTTTCTTTTTGTCCATGATTCCTTCATTGGTCTTTCATTAAAGACCCAAACTTGATTCTTTAATCCTTGAATCATACGATCAAAATAGTCGTAGATTTTTATCACAACTCATCATAATTAAAGATCACGTCATTATGGCGGATCACGTGTTTTGGGTCATATTCATATTTCCTTAACTGTGACACGTGGAAAACATAACGTACTTTCCCCAAATTTGGTGGAAGTACCAATCTATAAGCTACTGGGCCTATCATTACTAGGAGCTCGTAAGGTCCTACAAAACATGATCTCAACATTCTTGTATCTGAACTTTATAATTTCCCTCGATGGAGAAATCTTAAGAAACTTTATTTCCGCATTTAAAAATGCAATTCGTGTTTACGGCGATCGGTAAGACTTTGTCTCATCCGAGCTTTTCTCATTCTTTACCTCATTTGGCAGATATCTTAATCGTTTCATTTACGATGTCAGGACCTTATACTTTCTCTCACCTACTTTATTACAATAAAGTGATGGTCGATACTTCTTTCCACGTAATGCCTCCTAAGGCTATATTGATCATTGCTTGACAGCTATGGTCGTAAATGAACTTAACAAGTGGTACAACACGTTCCCACTTGTACCTTGATTTAACATTAATGTTCTATCATATGCTTAATCATCCATATTGTCCTTTTTAACTGTCCATCTATCGATGAGTGGGCATCTATGTTAAGGTTCAATCTCATGTCTAACTCCTTTTGTGAGTTAGTTCAAAATCTAGGGGTAAACTTAGAGTCTCTATCTCGAAATGATAGGTTTTGGTACCCCCGCAAAGATACGATTTCCTTTATGTACGATCGAGCTAACTTTTCAGATCTACGAGTCATCCGAATAGCGAGATGAACTTATTTGGTGAGTCAATCCATCGCTACCCATATAGCGATGTTACCTCTTTATGACTTTGGCAAAACCCGTCATAAAATCCATTGCTATGTCATTCCATTTTTATCTCAGATATCTTTAGAGATTATAACCTCTTATAAGGTCATTGATACAATGCCTTCACTTGTTGGTAACCGAGACACCGCCGACAATATGGTTATATCTCAATTTATTCCTTATTATTTAACTTTTCTCGTAAATCATAATATATCTTAATGCTTCCTGGTTGGGCGGTATGAGAAGGATCATGAGTTTCACTCATGGTTTCTTTTCTAAGCTTATTAGTGCTTGAAATATGTATATAATCCTTCCTTAGACAATATGATATTGTCCAACGCTCTTAAAATCCTTGACTCTTCATTCCTTATCTTAATTAGTATTCTATTCTTATTTTCATCCTTTCTCTTTCGCTTATCATCCTTTTCGTTAGTCATATTTCACTTTGAGTGTGAGAATACAACTTACGTTAGTCCTGTTTGCCCAACTATTTACATTTTCTTCTTCTTAAACTCTCCAATGAGTTTTCCTTTTCTATAGGGACATATCATAATTTAGACTGAATTTTATAACTTAGGGTATTAGATTCTACATTAACCTTCCTTAGGTGATCATTAATAATCACAATTGTAATCTTTTACTGATTGGAGCCATCTTTTCTATCCCGTATTCAAGTCTCTTTGCTTGAAGAATTTATTCAAACTTTTGTAATCTATGAAGAATTCTTAATTTATCGTCATAGGAGTGATGTCTCCAAGACTTTGATATTTATACCCTTGTTACTATATCAAGTCGTGAGTTGGGAATTTCTGTTCGTGTGGCTTAAGTCATTGTGATGCGTAAGCTATTATCTTTCTCATATTAAGACATAGCATTTCTTTTATTAATCCATGTAAATTTGATTTCTTTTTGGGGTAGCTATGCTATCGGCCTTTCTTCCTTAGAGAGTTCTCAATGGATCTCTGATAGTAGGCAATAACCTAAGAGATTCCTGATCTCATTTTAGGTCATTGACGATTTTCATTCTTACATTGCTTTATCCTTTGACAGATCTACTTTGATTCCTTCTAAAGACACTATGTGCACGAGGAATATTTCTTTAAGTCGAAATTCACATCGTTTTCGCAAAATTTGCACAGCTCTTAAAATTGTGAAGACAGGTCCTTCGACGTTTTACGTTCTTTCTCATTCTTCGTATGGATAGGAACGTTATTCATAAAGGTTAAGACAAAATTGTCTAAGTATGTGTGGAACACTCGATTTTTGAGGTTCATGATCAGGGCTGGTGCATTTGTTAGTCCGAATGGCACAACTATAATCTCATAGTAACCATATCTTATTCGGAACAATTCGTTGTCGTATATCGGATACCATTCTACAAGGACCATAAAATATGTTACATCGTAACTCGGTGAGGACTTTTCATATATTAATTCCGAGGGTCTATCATCGTCGATCGATTACATGGCATCTAGTTCTTTTACATTCCAAATTTTGACACCATTTTAACATATTCACAAAATACTCCAAACCACGCTTATTTTACATATTCTAACCACACCCATTTCAACATAAACCATTATTTACTTATAAGTCTCATATCATCATGAGATTCTATGTCTCTGAGTGGCCTTCATCGAATCGTACTCCTCACTTGAAACTTGCCTTTCTCCCGGCAGTGCGTTCCTCATACCCCGATGATCTATTCCCTTTAGAGAGCCGGGGTCAAGTTGCTCCCGTTTCTTCTTGACACTGCACTCGTGTTGCTTTTATCAGAAAGTATGGTTGGGTTGGTAGAGGTAACTCCCCTAGTCCACTAGGGCGGAATGATCCTGTCCTCTTGCCATTCTCATCCCTTTCAGGTATAATCCGCGGCACAGGACGTGGGGCGGCGTTTGGGACATCAAGGTACAACCACTCCTTTGTACCATACTGGGTGACTTGCCGAGGACCGGGACAAGTGCTAGTAGGTGCAGTTCCATACGCATAATATGTATGCTTGAGTCGGTCGACAAATCCTGGTAGGTCTGCCCAAGTCTTGGAGTTTTCTGCATGCAGAAGATATTCTCTTGATACTTCTTTTGCAAACTTCTGCCATTCCGTTGGCAAACGACTAATAAGCCTCTGGATACCATCCTCATCCGTAACTCCATAGTTACGAGCATCCTTCCAACGGTGCAGAAATTCCTCCAAAAATTGTCCTAAATTCATGCCCAGATTATAGTAAAAGAGCCGATACGCCTGTGTGAGTTCTAAGCTTGTAGGCCTTGTGGTTATCTTCTTACCCGTACTATTTCCTCTTTCTGCCATCTGTAAACAGATATTTCTAGATAAATCAGACTTAAATCAAAGCGATAGAGGAAATTTTAAACAAGAAGGATCTCTTAAAGAATTAAACACTTTAAGACATCTATAACTTGTAAACAACTTACGACACGACTCACGACACTTATCTTATTACTCATTTTACGTTTTACACCTTCAGTCGTATATCGCTATAAAATTTATTCGCATAAGCAAATAGTGAGTACTAATTTCATGTTGCGTAAAATTTCTAACGAAGAGACTAGGCCCAGGTCACTAATCACGTGAATGACAGCCATCTCCGAAACTTCTCGTCTCTAGAATTATATCTACGTTCCACATAGATATAATGATTCAAATAATTGGATAGAACCTTAGGCGATCCTAGGTTCAATTCTAAGCTTGAGCAACACCTGCGACGGCCATATTTCTCAAATAGGTGAAGAGATCTTCATTTCTTGATTCGTTTATCCCGAATTGGGTTCTATCGTGTCTGCACATACTTGTGCGATGTTAGAACATGAAGCACCTATATCGAACAAACTATTATAGGTAAAGAAAATATTATAGGTATTCTGAGAAATCTTCCTCATACCTATCAGGCCTTATTGGTTTTTGTTCGTTCAGTTCTCGGTGTGAAGTATAGACTTTGCTCTACGGTGTTCTCGTTTATTCAATTAACATCTATTTCTTATATCATTGTCCTTCCCATTGGGACATTATGTTCTCCTTCTATAGTCTTCATTCACCTTGTTTACCGTATCCTTTTTGGGCATCAGTACCGTTATGCTTTTACCAAAAGCATTTTATGGTTAGGTCTATATTAACCTATCTTTTGATATTTATATATCGATAATTAAATCTTATCGTAGAGATCGTCATGTCTCTATCACTATCATTCATTCCTAATCCAGTATGAATGATTCAACTTCCTTTTTTACTTTATCTATCTTAGGAATATATTTCTCATATATCCTTACTTTAACTCTTTTCAAGGGAAATCCTTATTTATCGAAGTCATATTTCTCTGAAGCTTATATTATGTCGTGGATTATCTTATAATTGTATAGCTCACGGTTTCTTGACTATTCGACTTTTGTCCTTTTCTTGAACATGGTCTCGAAAGTAATATTACTTTCGTTATACTTGTTTTCACACTCGTGGTTAGAACCGTCATTATTGTCGTATGGCTTGGTGAGGTAGTACATTCGTACACCATGACTTAAATTCCAAGCATCTTATTACCATGTCTTGGCTTTGGAGATATTTCTCCATACTTGATTTACAACTAGGGCTATCCTAGTCGCTCACACAATCTCAAGGATTATGATTCCTCAATCTCATTATCGCTTGTTTAGCCAAGTCTCAATTACTTGGAATCGATTATGCTCAATCATAATCTCATTGATTGAGGTATAAGGCGCGAGAGATTTATTTTCTGAGATGCTATCATTCATTTATATATATATTCTTTAAAAGAATATCTTGCATGCATCTTCATTCTTTTAAACATGTCCAACCTACTAACGAGGTTTAGGGACAAACAACTATCTTAAAGATAAGTTGTAATCTCTCTCTCGTTATGACATGGTGAGGGGAAATTATATCCCACGGATATCATATACTTTTCTTTACTTTTACTCTTGCATTCAATGCTAAAGAGTATCTTATTCATAACTTTATTATCATAACAGTCATATGAAGGTATAACTTCACTGTTATCAATCTTTGTAAAGCCCATCAAGGGTCATCACATTCATGTGTATCATAGGGAAAATATCTCGTCTCATCGAGATTTTCTTTACATCATAATTTCTTGATGTCTATCACTTTACTTATCTAAAACTTTTAGGTGACTGAAATAAGTCAACCTATTTCATGCCTGATGTTTATCGCTTTACTAATTCGCACTTAGGTGACAAGGTAAGTCAACATTCATCATACTTGATGGTTTCAAGAATCGAGGAGAAATTATTACGACTACTTACAGAGTACTGTCTTAAAAATAACATTTTTTTTTTGATTGAAACAATATCCTCTTTGGACTGAATAATTGGGATCTAGGGTCCGAAGACCAGAATGACGACTACTGAGATTTCTTTGGACATATGGGCTGGCCAGACCCGTCACAATTATTTTCTCAGTCACACAAGGCTTGATTTCGAAGGATACTTTATAAGATTTCAGGTTGTTAATTTTCTTCAGAAAAAGTGAGAAATTCAAATGATTTCTCAAGTGGAACTAGGTCATAAAGTTAAACTCAATGACAGAAATTGGGTAATGAATATAATTTGAAACCTTATATACTCGTAATAGGTCATCAACAAAGGTTCTCATGTAGGTCACGGCTCTACTTATATTACTGGAAATCTTATTTTCTTAGCAACATTCTAAGATTCTTATCATACTATAACGTTCTTACTCTATACAAATCATAGAACTAACTTTAACTGATTCTCGTAAATTCTGGAGTAGGAATCAGGGATTTGGTCCTTCATAAGAAATAAAGTACAGTGCATTAGAGGCACGTAGGCGAAAACAATACATAAATCGGAGTTCACACGAAGGAGAACGGGTCAAGACAAAATCACTGCGCAGTGCAGGAAAATTTCGCGCGCTCGCGCCGAGATCGTAGGCGATGCCGACGCCAAGGTCGTGCATACCGTTACCGATGCCGAGGTAGTACAGAGAAATGCCGATGCCGAGGTCGTACAGGCTACCAAGGTCGACATGTCAAAGTCGATGTTATAAAATTACCGAAGTCAAAGTCGACGGTCGCACATGCCGAAGTAGAAGTCGAAGTCGCACATGCCGAGGTCGAAGTCGAGGTCAAACATGCCGAGGTCAAAGTCGAGGTCGCACATGCCGAAGTCGAAGTCGATTCACACATGTCAAGGTCGAAGTCGAGGTCGCATATGCCGAGGTCGAAGTCGCACATGCCGAGGTCGAAGTCGAGTCGCACATGCCGAAGTTGAAAATCGAGGTCGCACATGCCGAGGTCAAAGTCGAGTCGCACATGCCGAGGTCGAAGTCGCACATGCCGAAGTTGAAGTCGAAGTCGAGATCGAAGTCGAGGTCGAACATGCCGAAGTCGAAGTCGAGTCGCACATGCCGAGGTCGTAGTCGAGTCGCACATGCCGAAGTCGTAATCGAGTCGCACATGCCGAAATCGTATTCGAGTCGCACATGCCGAAGTCGAATTCGAGTTCTAACTTTCTTTTCGTTTTCATGTTATTCTTTTGTTCTCGTAAAGGAAGGAAATTCATACTTCTATGTTCTTTCGTAAAAAGTGATCATGCTTCTTATATCGTCTATGTTCTTCTTGAGATGGCATATCATTTGTCATAATCCATTTTGAGATTTGAAACTAAAGTTTCAAATAATGGAAACATAATTCATATATGCACATTTCTTTAAATTCCGAAGAATTCATCATTCCTACTTTGGCCATTTACGTTCGTTTCAAGTATACGCATTCATTATGCAAAATCTTGAAATTTGAACGAATTTGGTTATGAAAACTTGAAAATTTTGTTCAATTTCATAACATACTTATTGAATGCATGTATTACTTGAATTTTGCAAATTCAACATTTCACTCTTGGCACACTTTGCCCATTATCAATCATAAGCATTCATTCTTAACTTTGATCACTTTACATAACTTCCATTCTCAACATTCATCTTTCATATCTTTCATTCCTTTTGAAAAAAATCATCTCGATTCTTTTTCTCTTTCAACTTTTCATTTCAAAAATTTGAAAAGGAATCATTTACCTCATTTCGGTTGAGCTTGATGTGATGGAGTGTTGAGCATTGTCAGCTGACCTTTAGAAGTCTAGTGACTCAATCTAGACTTAACCTCAAAAGAGATTTTGGGTTCAAAGAGCGAACCGCTCTGATACCACTTTGTAACAGCCCCTAAATCCTAAGTACGATTTAGCATGGATTATTACTCTAAACAGGGATGAATAAACAATGAGACCATTTAACATTAAACTGTGATACATATATCAAGTATGTTTTGGACCTTACTACATAACTTATGTTCTTGCAATGAAAACATGTGATATGTACATATGACGATATACTATCAAGGTATAACTTTCAACGACAACCTTCCTATTGCTCAACACCGCCCATCGCATCATCACTCAATCGCACATTTAAAACAATATGCGGTCGAGTACAAATAATGCACTCGGTGGACTTATGCGAAAATATTTTATCATCTTTAATTACTCGCTTCATCATGGTAAGACACAAGGGTTTTGATTAAAAAGGCCTTGAGCTTACTAAACTTTTTCATCATTTTCATAAACATTCGTCTGCGCAGACATTTTCCTTGTATGTATGATCCATATCCCTTCATTTCATCATAACATTAACATTTACGCCGTGAAGGAGGCCTCCTCACGTCATTGTGATCGACCGTGAATTGTCCTTACAAAGACACGATCACCATTAGGTGTACACGTTAATCCTAGCCAGGTATAAGCCTTCCGGCATAGGATCCGAATTCGATTTCATTCATAAGTTGGGAGCTACCCAACAACATTCATCATTCATTCATTCATGGATAGGATACATACATAAAACATAAATATTTTGGGCAGGTAATTTCATAAACATTTCATAATCATTTCTCAAAAGAGAGCATCATAAATAATTACTTTTCTTTTCTAAGAAATCATCATAAATAGAGTATTTTATCCTTGAGGATAAGAAAGAAGCCCACTGGACTCTTTAATCGCCTAAATCTCGATTTTCTTCCAACGTCGATTTGTCGTCGTCCGCCCACACATTTACGTAAAAGCGATTTTAATACGTCGGTCACGTTTTCGAGATTTTCAAAGTTTAAAATAAACTTTGATAACTTATACTAATATAATTTGAATTCCTTAACGAATTCAATACGCCGTTCAATCGCGTATCTTGAACTAAGCATTTCTCGTACTTCGATAGAAACGAGATATGTTTAACTATTTCATTTTAACCCTTTAGGTTAAACATTCAACGTATTCTAACGTTTTTTTTTTCGATATAAAGATTTCAATTATGAAATCTTTTCTCACCAATGAGATTTTCTTATAAACTTAATACGTTTTACACATATTAGCGTATTTATCGAACGTATTTCGTACGTTAATTTCAAAAGTCAACAATTTTGACTTTTCTTAAAAATTCTTCAATAATTCATAATTTAATATCTAAATTCAATATAAATCGATTTTAAATCGATTTCTTTTCATAAAGGCTTAATTCTCGATTTTTCACGTAAATCGATAAACTTCATTAATATTTGTCTTAAATATTAATTAACTTATTCTTTAAACATTATTTTTCATTTCTAACGTTATTTAATATAACGTTTCATCGTAAACATAGTATACTATGTTTATAAAATCCCATAAATTTCTAATATGTTTAAAATAATTTCTAGACATATAATGTAGTATTTTTCTTGATATAAAGGATTTAAAACCCTTAATTCTTCAACCCATAGTTCACGGCTCTAAGGGCTAAAATTTTCAAACTCCTTCCAAAAATTTCTCTAAATTCATATTGTACTCTATATTATCATAGGATCATTAATATGTATTAACATTAGCTATAGGAAAATTGGACATCATTTTCCTATTCTATAAAGCTCACGGTTTTAACACTATATATAACAAACATTTTTCTAAAATTCCCATTAAATCATATAACCCATAATTATCATCCTATATCATTATTATAACCTAACATCCATCATTTTCAAATTATACATCAACATACCCATACATAGTGATCTTCGAAAATTTCCAACACATGAGCATATATTTTTCTAAAAATTCTACTAAATTTACATAGTACTTAATAAATGCTCTACAACATTATTATACCATAATATCTCTTAAACATGATTCATACATCAACATAAAATTCTCAAGAATTTTCGGTACATATGTATATATATACATAAGATTTCCAAAATTTCCATTAAACCACCATGAGTTCCATTATCAATATACATCATTAATCCATCAACATAAGAACATAAAATTTTGGTACTACCTTTAATTTCATAGCATGCTTAGCTAAAATTTTAAATCAATACATATGCTCAATCTTAGTATACTAAACAATATTAGCAAGTCACTAAGCATTAGAACATTATTCCTCATATTTTAACATTAGAGCATAAGCATATATACTAAAATATAACTGTTGGAAATAGAAAATCTTAACGATAATTAAAGCTCGATAAATTCTTAACCTTTTACGGTGTCGATTAATTGTGCAAAGGATTTAGTGCAAGGCTTTTGGTGAAGAAAAGGAAGAACACTCTTATTTTTCTCTACAAGCTTCTTGCGGTGTTGTTTTGGAAGGAGAAGTGTTTTGGCTTGATGTAAAATATATCACTTATGTATTAGAAGAAAGTGAATAAAGACTAACACAATTCACTTGCTTTGAAATTACAAATGATACACACTAACATTTATTCCTACTCTTTCACGGTCAAACATACCCACCACAAAGCAAGAATATTTACTTTAAGCTATGTCATCTCTTACAACTTAGTAAATACACCTTGATCAAAACAAAATAAAATCTTCACTTTGGATCATGTATGTGTCGGCCATCTCTCAAGAAAAATGGAGGAGCTTTTTTAAATTTTCTTGTCTTATTCATGACATAAAATATCCTACACATCTACAAATGCAAGAAAAACCATGTTAAGACTTTTGAAAATCCTTCCAACCCCAATAGTCAACAATGTTATACTAATTAATTAATTTATCAATATTAATTAAAGGAACAAAAATAATCCTCACTTTGATCACTTCAATACTCACGGCAGTAGCAAAATGGAAGAAGTGATGCTTTCTTTCTTTTTACCTTATTACTTAAGCAAGGATTGGGAGTCTTTTAAAAAAAATAATCTTTATGACTCATCAAGTAATACATCACTATAGTAAGTATTTCTTACACATTTTGAAAGAAGCAAAAATATCTCTTGACTTTGGAACACCCTTGCCGTCGGTTCCCTCTCTCATTTTACAAAGGATGGCCTTTTTAATAGTCTTACACAATGTAATTAAAGTCTTGCACACTACCATATGTGAGTATGTCACAAGAGTTGTGTAATATCTTCTTTCCTCAAATTGGAAGCAAATATACACGGTTATAATCCTCACAATGCATCCACTTAATTTAACACTTGATTTACTTGGTTAGAGTGCAAGTGATCCCAATTGATCAATTAATTACACATAATGCAAAGCTAATACACAAAGTTCACGTAACTTGTTCAAAGAAATGTTGGTCACGGCACTTTTTAATTTCAAGTGCCCAAAATTTGATTTTCATGCTATTATTATATATATATCATAATATATGTCTTAGATGATAAATTATATCATAGGAAAATTTATTGGTATCATTTCATGTGAGAATACTCTAATTTTTGAATTAGGGTTTTCGAAGATTCCAAACTGGTTCAATAATTAATCCTTAATGTTCTAGCATTATCTTAATGCTAAATAATACTCTAATTACATATAATAATCATAGAAATTTAAATATTATAATTCCTTGATCATTAAACTCATGTTTCTATTCATCTCTAAACGTTAACGTTTGAAACGTCTCAAAACGTTAATTATCGACCTATCTCAAAAGGTCGTAATAAAGTCATAATCACTTTATTAAATCATTCCATTAATAATAGAATTTAATTCTAAGCTTCGTCACTTAGAAAATTTCACGAAATTCTAACTATCGATAGTCAATCGACGTTAAAATACTACTGCCGAAATACTTTATAAAATTCTATTCCTTAATTCACAATCCTTAGTGAATATAAAATAGGAATTCATTACTTCGTAATTAATCGAAATCATTATTCGATAAATTACTAATTCATTTATTTCGGTGAAACCCTAATTTACGAATTTAATATCGTAATTAGGCATTTAATTATTCGGGATATTACACTGGGCCCTTTTTATTTATTTATTGAAGATCTCTAATGGGCTCTGAAATTGTTTTAAAATAAGTTGGGCCCTTTTTATTCAAAAATGTGTTTGGGCCGAGAGAGTGGGCCGATTCTTTTTAATATATTGGGCTGGATTTGAATTTTTTTAAAAGTAAGTGGGCTGGACCTTTTATTTAAATGCTATGGGCTTGAGTTCATTTGTTTAAATGAATGCTAATGGGCTATATAAATTGTGGCTGGGCTGTTCTCTTTTAATAAAGAATATGGGCTTGACATTGGGCCGATAATTACAAATTAATAATTGGACTCTAGTTAAATAAATAAAAAAAATATTAGGCTTTAATTTAATTAATGAATTGATTTGCTCTAATTAATTAAATCCTTGGATTTTAATTAATTAAATAAATGAGGTTTAACTTTGAGACTTAATTAATTAAATTATATTAAGTCTAATTAATTAAATAATTAACTAAACTTATTTATAAGTTTAAATTATTTAATTATGGTAAGTTAATTAATTAATTAATTACTATTAAGTTTAATTAATTAATTGATTAAGTCAAGGTTAAGTCCAAGTTTAAATTACTTTTATTTATGATCATGACCTATTTAATTAATGTAATTAATTTCTTTTAATGGAATTAATTAAGTTAGAATAATTAAATAAATTAAATTATGTTAAACAACTGCATAATTTGAGAATTATATTATGAGTTATATTAAACAAGATTCCTTAATATATATGAATTTAGTATGCATTTCAATTGCATTATACTTTTGTTAAAAAAAAAGTATTTATCATAAGAAGATTATGAAATTAAATGGATTTTTAAACGAAAGGTCGAACAAGGGTATTGTTGGTGCCCTTAGCCGATATATATATAAGTTTTCAAATTTATTTATATTTTGAAAACTCGGGCTTAACGAATCATAAGCTAGTATCCTCCTTTACTTGAACTTAAGGATAGCTTTTCGAGACCTATTAAGATTAGTGCTTCTTGTAGGTTTTGTCGATCAATGGGATTAGCGTTGCTTTCCCGAGACGTATACAATACTTATTCGTCAGGCTTTGTCCTATCAAGGTGAGCTTTATTTACTGAAAAGTATATTTGAGTTATATGCTCGATATTTCATGAAATGCAAACTGTTTATCGATAAAATGTTTTTGTGCGCTACTACTGTTTAAGGCTCGTAAATGTATCGATCGAGATTCTCTTTAATCTTAATACGTTAATTGAGAATTGTGTACACTAGTTAGTTGTTTCGGTGGGTTGATCTCCATCGGACACTAACATAATCATGAGACGTTATAAGGGTGCTTGTCTGGATGCGTTCCGAAGTACGTCATGTTATTATGGTGCTTGTCTGGATACGTTCCGAAGTACGTCATGGAATTATGAATTGTTCGGGTTACGTCCCCGATGACAATAATGGGAGCATGTGATCCGACGGTGGCTAGAGGTCCGGGATCAAAGCGAGTAACAGAAGAGTCGTGACAATGGGCCCAATAAATGAGATATTTTTGCATGCTTAGAAGTGATTTCTCTTTTTAAAACTTTCTAGTTATGTTATCATGATTGGATAAACTGCTTTTACGAATTTATGAAATGTTTATGAAAAATGCATGTCCACTGAGTACATTAGTACTCAGCCCAAATATTTTCAAATGTTTTCAGGTTGATCAATGGACGCTGACGGGGCAGAGCTGAGATTAGGATTCACTCCGTATTTTGACGGATTATTTCCGTATTTAGACTTTCGCTGATGAACTAGCTCTAATTTCATTTTCCTTCTTGTCTATGACTTGAATTATATCTTTTGATGAGCTTAGACTCTGAATCCTTGATGTTTAGTATTTTGATGTGTATTGGCTATCAGAAGCACGAAACTAAACTTGTGATCCTGAGGATAAATATTGTTTTGATTGGATTACATCATTCGATGTCTTCCATTTTCATTTAGGAAGCTATTCCCAAATTCTAAGGGTTTATTTGCCTTGATCATTCGAGTCAACTTGTTACCTTATATTTTTCCATAATTTCATTAGTCGCGCCTCGATCTACGAGCTTCCGTTATTTTTAGAAATCGGGCTGTGACAATAATATATAATGAAAGTGACTATTTTTATTTATAAAAGTGATAGGTTGTATAAATAAAAGTGACATTTCCTTAAAATAAAAGTGATAATTATTTTTCTTTGCATTATTTTATATGTTTTACTAATAAAAATAAAATATACACGATTCCAACAAAAAATGTTATTTTTATAAATAAAAGTGAGAGTTCTTATTATTAAAAGTGATAGTTCATTATAAATGAAAGTAGCCGTTCATATGATTAAAAGTTATAGTTCTTCTGAATAAAGTGACGGTTATTATGAATAAAAGTGATAGTTATTTTCATTTATAATTTTGTAATCTATTACCAACAATACTAATATATAATGAAAGTGACTATTTTGATTTATAAAAGGGATAGTTTGTATAAATTAAAGTGGCAAGTCTTATTATTAAAGGTGATAGTTTATTATGCCTTTTCATATGATTAAAAGTGATTGTTCTTTTGAATAAAAGTACAATACTTATATTGAAAGTTATAATGAATATAATTGATAGTTATTTTGCTATATATTTATTAATTTATCACTAACAATAATAATATATAATGGAAGTGATTATTTTTATGAATAAAAGTGATAGTTTTTATAAATAAAAGTGATCATTTTACATGCGGTATTTATTACTTGTCTATGAAACATTCATGCATGATTCATTTTCTTACCATATGAATTATGTGTTGGATTGCCTTGTAGAATGTTGATAAAGGTTTCTATTTGCTTCTTTCTATTGTCAGGAACTGATGAATCAGTGTTATCCATGAGAAGAAATGTAACAGCCCGTCAAACCAAAGGACAGATTAGCAGGGACTGTTATTTGGAACGGAATTAAGAAATGGAATAATAACATAGAACACTGAATGGTGTGACATATATCGGGAATATCTCTAGAATTTCATGAGTTTAGGGTTTAATAAAACATAATATACATATGACTTCATAATCTAGCAGTGAAAAACATGTGAAGTATACATGTGACGATGTATACTCAAGGTTCTACTATCAGCAACAAAGGATCCGACTGCTCAACACTGCTCCATCTCATCAATCAGCTCAACTTGCACATTTAAAAATAGGGGTGAGCAAAATACCCGAAATCGAATATCCGATCCGAACCAAACCGAAATTTAAAATTCGATTCGGATTTTTCGGATTTTCGGTTCGGATCGGATTGATATTTTTCAAAATTTTGGATTTTCGAATCGGATCGGATTGAATTTTTTTAATCCGAAAAAATCCGAAAATCCGAATTATATATAATTTATATATAATAATAATAATTTATTTAAATATTTTTAAATCTAATATAAATATATATAAAATTAACAAAAATTGGTTTGGATTTTCGGATTTTCATAATTTGGATTTTTCGGTTCGGTTGAATATTTTATAAAATTTTGGATTTTCGGATTCGGATATTACATTCGGATCGGATTGTTTTCTTCTCAAATTTCGGATTTTCGGATCGGTTCGGATTAGGCAAAAATCCGAACCGAAATCCGAATGCTCACCCCTATTTAAAAACAAACATGCAGGTCTGAGTACAAATAATGCACTCAGTGGACTTATTGCCAAAACATTTTCTCAACTTTAAATTACACTGCCCCATTACAGTAAGACACAAGGGTTTTAATGAAAAGACCTTGTGCTTACTAAAACATTTTCTCATTTTCTCAAAAACGTCGCTTGCGCAGGCATTTTCTCTTGTATGTATGATCCATATCCTTTTCTCATATAACTGTTCATAAACTCATCTCGCGCCGTAGAAGGAGGCCTCCTTCCACGGATGCTGTGACCGGCCGAGAACTATTTCAGCACACAGTCACCTATAGTGCACATCTGATCCTTGCCACTCCGGCACAGGATTCAAATTCTCAATCATCCTGCGAGTTCTAGCAAGGATACGAATTCGCTATTCTCATAAGTTGGGAGCGACCCAACAACTTATTCACTTTCACAGTTGGCTGACCAACAACTTGATAGGATCCATACATAAAAACATAAACACTTTGGGCAGGTAATCATCTCATCATCATTTCTCAACAGAAGTACTGTAAATAAATACTTTTCATTTCGAATAAAGCATTGTAAATAAAATGGTTTTCGAGTAAAGCCCACCTGGTATGTAGCTTTTCAACAAAGTTCCTTTCTAACGTCAACGATCACGTCGCGTTCCATCTCTACGTAAGAAACTATTTTAGTACGTCGGTCACGTTTTTCTAAAACTTCAAAGTCTTTAAAAGATTCGATAATTCTCTAACATACTTTGTATCCTTTATCCCACTTAGTACGTCTTATACACCTTAGTGTAACTACTCAACGAAATCCATATTTCGACTAGACGTACCACATAACCATGTTCGTATATTAACGTATTTCATACGTTTGCACTCTAATCAAGTCATTTGACTTTCAAAATCATATATTTAGCAACGTTTATACTTATAACTATTATTTTACATATATACTCGATTTCTAATCGATTTCCAATCATGTTCTCATAATTCTCGATCTTTTCACGTAAATCAACAATCATGCTTCAACAACGCACATACGTATGATCTAACTTGACTATAACACTCTACTTTTCAAACTTTACGTCACTTAACAATTGTTTCGACGTAAACATAGTATTCCCTGTTTTAAAATCTCATAAATTCATAATATGTTTAAAACATATTTTTGGAACATTCTATGTGATTATTCTTGATAATATAAATTTAATACCTTTAACATCATAACTTATGATTTTCGGTCCTCGTGGTTTAATTACCAAAACTTATGCACAAATTTTCATAAATTCACATATCATACTATATTATCATAGGATCAATAATATGTAATAGTATTAGCCATAGAAAAATTGTACACTTTAATTTCTCATCTTATAGTTTTCGAAAACATTAGGATAATATTCAAACATTTTTCAATAATTCCAATAAATTCTCATATCATATAATCATCATCATGTATCATTACTTTATGACATAATTTCCATCAATTACAACTCATACATCAATATACTCTAGGTCCATATTTTCGAAATTATGACTTAGGTCAAATAAATTTTCTAAAATTCAATAAATTCATACAACACTATATTATGAATCTCCATCATTAATATGCTATAATATCATTCAATCATGAATTATACATCAACCTATAGTCATCTTATAATTTTCAAAATTTTAAGAATATGTACTAATGTTTTTCCAAAAATTCCAACATAAAATCATAGAAGCTTAAACATTACTAACTATGATTAATCCATGCTTAAAACAACAATTAAAAATCATTTCCATCAACATATGAACATCAAAGTTTTCGGTCACCACTTAACTTTTTATAACATGCTTAACTTTGATTTAATTTCATAATATATGTTTAGAAACATCATATAAATATAATTTCTAAACAACTTAGCATATGAACCATATTTCCTAAATTTTCATCATAAATAACACAAGCTCATAACATAAGATTTAATGGATGGAAATCGAAAATTCTTGCATATATATAAAGCTTGTAACGTTCCTAAGCTTTTAATCGGAGTTGATTATCGGCGGCAACGTTTTTCTATCTAAGATTTGGGAAAGAAGTGATGAACTCTCTCTAAATTTCCTCTCAATATTTTCGGTCCCAAGGTGAGCAAAATGGGAGCAAAGTTTGGTCTTATGCTTTATTTATAAACTTTGTCCAATTGTAGATAATTATTACATGAAATCATAACAATTACACTTGCACAATTTGTCAACATTTTCGGTCCACTTGGTAGGCTAAAGATAAGATTTTTATTTTCATCATATCCTACCTTAATATAATACCTTATCACATAATTAATACTTATCACCTTCATATACATCATTTTCAACAATTGGAACAAAATCTTATCTTATTTTAGCAAGGTTTCGGCCCCTATGATACATAAGAGACAAAAATTATGTCTTATCCGATCTTAATACATCATCTTATCTCATAATTAATACATGTAAATTTTATTCTTATCATTTAACACAAAATGAAGAAAATTCAATACTTTATACTATATATATAGATTTCGGCCACTTCATAATGTAGAGGGAAAAATTTTATTTTTATACTATCATATACTATAATATTATCATAGGATAATGATATATTTGAAAAGTCAAACTTTTACACTAAGATTTAATATGTCATTATCAAGGTTGGAAAATAAATATTCTTACCTTATAATTCAAAGTTTTCGGCCACTATAAGACAAAGGCCATAGGTTACTTGTTCCACTTGATAACATACACTACTTTATCACTTAATAATATCCTAACATTATAATCATAGCCTCTCATTAATTAAAGCATGATATTTTACTTTATTACACATAAAATAACAAAACTTTCGGCACTTTTCATACACTTGGCCTCCCACTTGTGTAAATTAATTACACACCTTATCTTATCCTTAATAATATCTCCATAACATAATTATTACATAACATTATCAATTTGATAAGAATTTTATCCCTTAGTACACATAAGCGCACATTTTCGATACCTATATAGAATAATAGCTACACATTTTATTTTTTTGCAATTAATAGCTATGTGACATAATATAAGTCATAGATGATAAATTATATCATAGGAAAAATATTTAGAACAATTCTATGTCACAAACCCTAACTTTCAAAAATTAGGGTTTCGAAAATAGGCTCACTTATTCATTCTTTATTCCTTAATTTTCTAGCATTATTTTAATGATAAATAATGCTCTTATTACATAAAATAATCATAGGAATTTAAATATTATAATTTCTTGATCGTTAGACTAAGTTATCGAATCGTCTCAAAATGTCGACGTTCTAATCGTCTCAATACGATATTAATCGAATTGTCTCTAAAATGTTCATAATAAAACCGTAGCCACTTTATTCATTCCTTTGATAATAAGGAATTTAAATTCTAAGCTTCATCACTTAGAAATATCGTAAGACTAACTATCGAATTTAATCGACGTTAGAATAATACTTTCGAAGGAATAATATAAACTATATTCCTTAATTCACTAATCATTAGTGAATATGATATAAGAATTCTCATATAATGGACATGTGAAATCAAGCTTTGATAATTCACTATTTCGATTACCAAAATAAAACCCTAATTAGCGATTTTTATTATCGCAATTTAGTTTTAAAACTTCGGGATATTACAAGAAACGAGCTTAAGTTCTACTCCATTCTTTAGCCAATCTATTTGGTTAGTTGATGGTTCATGTTTCTTTTGGGGAATAGAAGAGGAAGCTAAAACTAGGGGCAATGATTTATCAAGAGACAAGTTGTCCAACTAGGAGCAATTATCTTATCATTAGCAGACAGAAACAAAAATGAATTTTTTTTTGGTGCACAGACATTTTCTCATCAATGAATAACAACTTTGATAATAAGTAAACATATCACATCATACATAGAAACTAGTGTTCAAATCCACAATTCTATGCAAAGCCTAGCCACCAAAACGTCAATTAACATCAAAATTTCTCATAATCCGATTGAATTGCAACCATCCAACACAAAAATCAACAACTCTAATAGTAGACAACAGTAGAATCACAACTTTATTTTCTAAACCAAAATCAGGAATATAAAAAAATCTCACATTCTAGTCACTTTTTTCAACTGAGCGGCGTGCATTGTTACCTTTGGTGTCTGTGCAGAATTTGTGTGAATTAATTTGTCGTGGTGCAGTATTTCTAGAGAATTAATACTGCATTTAGAAAGCGAGAGAGAGAAAGAGAGAACGTAAAGAGCGAAGGAAGAATAAAAAAAAAAATTATGCATGTCGAGTCAAATGGAGCGGATCTGTCTTGAATTCGGGGCGGAAAGATCCACGCGTACTATGAGGCAGCGCTTCTGTGAATGCCCCTCTTGAGGAGATGAAGTACAAACAATTTAATTTTTTTTAAAAAGGAAAAAAGATATTTCAATATATATGGACTGCAACCTCCTACTATACGTACAACTGCATATCAATTATACGTATAATGAACAAGAAAATCTATAAGATGTATTTTCACCAAACGCAAGGTTTATAAAACTATAACGGGGCGTTCAATTTGGTGGACAGGTGATCCACTTATTTTCTACCAAAATAAATTATAGTAAAAACAATAAGTATTATATCGTATCCACAGAGATTGATAATCGAAAACACAGTGAATAATTCACACAGAATCTTTATTATATTCCAGGCAACAATATCAAGAGATGAGATTATTAAACTAGACTCAAAATGAAATAGGAATAAACTCAAGAATGAAAGACTGACCTTAGGGATGCACTTAATCTAACCAGATTCACACAATTAATCTATTAATATGTTTACCAATTTAATCCAGTCAAAGATGAAAGATCACATAAGTAACCATAAATTTCAGTTACGACAATTATGGTTGTGGATTACTAATTTACCTATTACTGTTATGTCTCAAGGTGGAAATTAGTAACTCTAAATAGATCACAAAGAATATGCTTCTTACGGATGTTCCTATCTCAGCTACGACTCAAGGCTTACCCGTATTGTGCATTCAATATCGATTGACAATTAAAACTATTAAGTATTCAATTGGCAACTAGACATGCATTAAAGTTGATCAGAAATTAACACACAAAATTAAGCTCCATGAATCACAAATCGATGACTGGAAGGTAAAACAGTATCAACAGATAAATTACAGAAATCTAGTCATACATACAAACCCTAGGATCAATACAGGATTTAGCTACTCATAATTAAAATATTAAAACAAGAATTAAATAAATAAAACATAAATTGAATTGAAAAGATAAAACCGTATGAATCTACGATGAAAACTGTAACAACTCGAATCCGTGAATAATCTGAATGCTTGCAGGAATCTAAAGACAAAAACTGGAATGGAAAATAAAAACTAAAGCTATCTAAAAATAAAAGTGTTCTGGAAACGTACACAAAGGTAAAGTATATTCTGTGTAAAAGTGTTCTGTCTACGCTAAGGTTCCCCTCCTGTAAAAGTTGTGCCGCTACATATAACCTAGTCTCGCATTGGCTCGTGAGACTAGCTCGCGATCAAGGGTCGCGAGTGGATGTCGCGAGCTATCCCTTCTGGCGTGCGTCCGTCTTTCCTCGCGACCTTCACTCGCGACACAGTGTCGCGAGGAAGACTCGCGAGGCGTTGTTCTTCTCGTGGCTAGGCTAGCGACCACTAGGGTGGTCGCTAGCCTCGGTACAGAAACTTCTAGTGCGAGCTCGCGACCTGGCTAGCGACCACTAGGATGGTCGCTAGCCTCCTGTACCTTTTCACCTCTCGTGTTTTACTCGCGAGACTTCCTCACGAACCATAGTCGCGAGACGTAACTTGCGTAATTCTGTATTTACTCGTGAGCTTTGCTCGCGATTTCTCTTCGCACGCCTATGTCGCCATCTCTCTCGGCCTAAAAATTCTTTTTATCTCGTGATCCACATTTTTGACATCTAAACCTGTGCAAAAACGACACGAAATACACACGGCATAATATCTTTAAAGGTAAACGTAAATATATCGAATGTCAGCTCAAAAGATCACTTATCAATTATAAATGACCGAAAATGGCCATATAAATTAGGCAGAAATGAGGTTTATCACACCCCCAAACTTAACCTTTTGTTTGTCCCAAACAAAGCAGAACAAAAGAAAGAGACGACCAAAAGAACAGGGAATGAGTCGAACGACAAAAGCAATAAACCTCAGACCAATGAGCAACAAAAAATTCAATCAAATGAATCAAATCACAACATCTTCCGTTAAACTTCACATATCATAAAAATCATAAGCACAAGCCTTCTCAAACTTAAATCCTCACGACATGGATATACATATAAGAAATCTCAAACACTCAAGTGTATCAAGGAGGACGTGTATACTCTCAATGTTTAAAAACACACGAAATCTACCATAAGCTTGCAAATCGTCTAATTCTCCATTTCTCAAATATGTGCTCAAGAACTAAGATCAAAAATGTCTTATAAAAGGTTATAATGTAGGCTATTTGGTAAGGTATGATATATTTAGGGTAAGTGACTCATAATCTCATGATGAAAACATAATAAGTATCACAAGAAACAAATCCCAAACTTTCATAATTCATTTCAATTCTCCATACCAAAAAGTCATTTTTCTCTAAGAACTTCACACTTATCATATAAGTAATATACTCATCTCAAGCACTAGCTACTTACTCATTTATGTTTTTTTCGCACACTTGTGTCAACTTCTTCTTTTTCTCTTCAATTTTAATTTTTTTTGAACTTATATGGGTAAGCAACTATTTTTTATTATCACTTTCTCATCATTTATTTTCTTTTCTTTCTTTTTCTCAACCCTCAATTCAAGCAACCAAACATCACACTAACTACATAACCCAACCCACAGCTACATGAAAGAATAAGGTGGGCTCAAACGGGCTCATCAAAGGATAAAATGATTGACATGTTAGTGTTTGGATAGTATATAGGCTAAGAAAAGAATGCCTAATATCATTTCCCAATTCTTAAGCACATCAATGCAACCTCGAAACAGATCCAGAGCAAGTTCTAGAGAACACACATGCTATTTCAAACCATTCAACATAGAAAGAAACAAGACTGAAAAGATATGACAGTCAAAAGCTCAAGTCTCATAGGTTTCAAACATGTGATCAAGTTCTCAAAGGTTCAATACTCATAATAATCATAACATGCTTCGTCTCACAAAATCAGTTGTAATAAAATTTTCTAATAAAAATAATTCTCATCATCGACTACTCGTCATTCAACTCAACCCTAAACAGACACAAAACAAAGCAAGAAAAACAAAAAGATTGGGTTACCTCCCAACAAGTGCTTAATTTAATATCTTTAGCTAGACCATTACTTACCTCGATCAATCTGGCGTTTTGGCAACTGACCTCTTCACCATCTTCTGCTTGTCCCTATATTTAGCGTTCACTGCAGACCACCACTGAGTGTGGAAGTGACTCCCCCCAAACTTGAATAGAACATTTAGGGTTCCATACCGAATCAGACTTTTCCTGATAGACTCCCCAACAACTGGTCGGTTGCCATCCAAGTGCGAGACTAGGCTAACTGTGGAAGTGGTGATCGAATAGCAATCCTCATAATCTGAATTATCATGCCTCTTGATGGCATTATAAATCAAAATTTTCAGCTCCTCTTTGTTCACACGGAATGTGAGATCACTATCATGCACATCAATTCGAGCTCGGCCAGTGACTAGAAACGATCGACCCAAGATTAATGGTTGATTTTTATCATTATGTATATCTAATATAACAAAATCAGCAGGAAAAATAAAATCTTGGATTCTTACCAGAACATTTTCTACTACTCCCTTAGGGTAAGTAACTGACCTGTCAGCCGTTATCAATGAAATATTAGTTGGCTTCATTACTCCAATCTTCAGACGGTTGAAAACAGATAGCGGCATCAGATTAATACTCACTCCCAAGTCGCACAATACATTGGGGAATGTATGCTCTCCAATCTGGCATTCAAGATGAAACTCCCAGGATCCTTTTGTTTGAACGGCAACTTCCTCTGTATGATAACGCTGCATTCTTCAAACATGTTGATTGTTTCAAATTGGCCCAACTTTTTCTTGCTCGCCACTGCATCCTTGAGGAATTTGATATATCCAGGCATGTATGTGAGCGCATCAAGGAGTAGTATGTTGATGTTTACTTTCTGGAACATCTCCATGAAACGGGTGAACTTTTCGTCTGATTTCTTCTTCCCGAGACGCTGAGGGAATGGAGTTGTAAGTATTGGAGGCGTCTGAAGGCTCACACTCTTTCCTTGCGAGATAATGTCGCAAGACTCATTCGCGAAGTCCTCTCGGTGCATCTTCGCGAGACTCCCTCGCGACCCTTCCTCGCGAGACAAGGTCGCGAGGCTATGTTCTGGTTCTGCCGTATCTTTTCTCGCAAGATAACTTCACGATGGATTGTCGTAAGGCTGCTCTGTCACACCCTAATTCCCGAGGAAAGGCACGGATACCGAGGTGTGATTAGGGGTGGGGGTTAAGAAGCGGGGAAGAAGGGGGTGATACATAAAGCATCAAATAATAAGAAGATATGACCAGAAAATCGGGCAGCATCTCCTCTATAACTAGGACATATCCTGAAGGGGAGGGGTGATCAAACAATCCACCAACAGAATTATATCGACAACATAACATCAATGAACGAGATCTTGATTAGATACTAGTAATGCATGGAAACAAAATAGCATTACATCCTGTTGACTAGACCGGTCAACCACATAGCATGCTCTTATCGAGACTCACCGCATAATAGCATCATAGCGAACCTTGTTCCCAATCAGAGAGCAAAATAAAGGGACAAGAATACATCAACAACAGAATATATATATATATATATATATATATATATATAACACAGCATCGCGGAAGCAGAAGGCATGAAAGAAACCATAGCTCAACCCCTCAGCGACGCCCGTCCAGCCCTCCTCCATCTGTGAAAAACATTTGAAAAGATTTTGGGGTGAGTACTAGCGCACTCAGCTGGGGTTTTTAACATAAAACAAAATCCATGATACCGTGTTCAGGGCACTTACCTTAGAAGGTTTTAAAACGTAAACCCACTTCTAAGTATCAAAAAGAGATTTTCCTTTTTGATACCTGACCCTTTATTACTGTTACTCCCAACATAGAACCACGGCTCGGAACATATCCCGCCAACCCATCACATCTCGGTGCGGAATATATCTAGCCAGCCCACAATATCTCGGCCTGGAACATATCCAGTCAGGCCACGCCCGGAACGTATCCAACCGGATAAATCAGGGTGGACTTCAGGGGTCTATCCCCTTCAGAACCATAACCACTTCATTATCATTCCGTGTGGAGTTCTGGGGTCTATCCCCTTCAGAACCATAACCACGAGTTTGGGGTCTATCCCCTTACGATCAATACTCAAGATGGTGATCAATCTACCGAATAGAGATCCGTGCACAATCACAATAGAACCACATCTCGGAGCAGAGAATAGTAATAAACTCATTAAAACATTTTCACGGCACACATGTTTGATTTTTGAAATATCAGAGAAAATAACTCAAAATAAGCATATATAACCCAACCTGAACAGTCGAAAACGTCAACTGGGATATATCCATAAATCTAACGACCTTATCGATCATACTGGTAGGTACTTGGTAACAAGATGGAATAACTTTTGGAGTCACATACGTGATCCAAATGGAGATCGAAGCGAAACAGGAGTTTTCGACTTTCTGAACCCGCATTTGGCACTCTCTAGGTTTTCAAATCAACTCGATACAGAAGAGAAATATATTCAGGGCATCAAGACCTATAATAGGGTACCTTCAAAATATGCATGCATGCAAGTTGATCACAGATCTTAGCAGCGAAGAAGCTTCAAAAATCGATGCCTATGCTCAAATCAAGGATAAACCATCCAAAACCGATGCATGAAAATGGAAACTTAAGCAATATGCATAACGAGGAACATGGAATGACAAGATATGTTAAATATGGATAACCCAGGCATGTACTTCCTTTAGAAACACGAAACGATGAAAAACATCCCGGCATGTAAAAACACGAAAAACGAAAAAAAGGAATCGGTACTATAGTAGAACACATAGCCCGGAACTCAAAACCTAAAGGGCCCATAGCTAAAAAGTGGCCCGTCGACCACCAAATCGGCGACCAACATGGCGACGACGGCGGCGGTTCGGCGGCCAAATAGGCCGGCCTCCGACCATTTTCTAGCCTCGTCCCTTTAGAAACCCGAGTTCTATGCTATGGTATCTACTAAAAGGCGGAATCAAAACAAGAAAAGGACAAAAATTGAAAAATGAGGCTACCGGGGAGGGGCTAATCGGCGGTGGTGGCCGGCAGCAACGCAATGGCGCCGCTGCCGAGCCTCCCCAGCTCGAGCCCCACTCCTCCAGCGCTTCCGCAGCGTACCTGAAGCTGCTCGGCTCATCCGTAAACACAGAGAGACGAAGAAAATGAACGTTGAAAATGAAGGCCCTAGCCCTCTATTTATAGGAAAAAGCAGGGGACTGCGTGATCGAGCTAAAAACACACTCAAATTCACTCGCAATCATACGAGGTAATCGTAGTGTGATAAGTTAACACGAGTCGTCTCTCAAGGAAAACTTAACAGGGCGATTGTTCGCGTCGTGCACAGAAAGCAATTAAATCCTAAACATTTTAATAATAACGGGGATTGAACATGCAAGAATTGAAATACGAGAAATAAACAGCGATCCTAGGCTAGGGGTTGTCAATCCCGAGCTAAACTAATAAAGCGTTAAATCTAAACCAGGGGTTGTCAATCCCTAGTTGAACTACGAAAGCGATAAATCGAAAGCGATAAACAAAGCAATAGCAAACATATTCTTAGGGTTCGCCAACCCTAATCTAAGTCTACTTGTAAATGAACAATAAACATTAATCCTCCAACAAGAACATGAATTAAACGAAAGCAGGAAATCATTACGCAATATAAATCAACGGAATATGAAAATCCAATCCACTGTCACTATGAATTGAATTCACAAGAATCACAAAGCGAGAAATCATAAAGCAATAATACGATGAAATTGATTCCAATAAAACGATAAATCCAAAAGCATAAATTGATTAACTAGATCATTCGATGAAAACAAAGAACATAAATTAAACTAAGATTTATCTGTATTGTGTCGCCTAAAAATCGAGAGGAAAATTTGGAGGCGTGTGGTGGAGCCAAAAGAATCGAAACGTAGGCGAGACCTAAAGCGTATATATATATATTAAATGAAAGTGAGCGGCGTTCAAGGTGGAGCGAGTTGAGCGTTCGACTTGAAAGTGAGCGGTTCAAAATGAACGCCGATTGAGAAAACATTACGCTTGAAATGAGCGCCGGATCGAGTGAGCGCAAGAGGAAAAAGGCATGAGCGGTGAAGTGGCGCCGGTGACCTGTGAACGCTACCGGGCGAAACCGGTGTCTGTGGGAGAGAACGCCGGGTGGGCGTCTGTTGGAAAAGCCGGGCGAGGCGAGGCACTAGGCGGGCGGGGGGCGAGGCGGTCTTGCTGGCTGGGCTCAACGCTGGGCGGGGCTGGGCGAAACCCAACGCCGGATGGAGTTGAACAGCGGGAGGCGAGTGGCGGCAGGCGCGAGCGATGCGATGGGCGGGCGACGCGTCGAGCTTCAAGGGCGCGCGGCGTCTTGGCGTCTTGTGGCGTGTGGGCGGCGGGTGGTCGGCGGCGGGCGCGCGCGGAGTTGCGCGAGCGAGCGCCGCGTAGAAGGGCAGGAATGGCGCGTTGAAATGGTGAAGCGCTGGATCGCAGCGCCGGTGGGCGGCGCTGGGGGCGCGGCGGGCGCTGGGTGTGTACGGATGTGGGCGTGGGCGCTCGACGCGTGCGGGCGTCGCGACTTTAGTCGTTCGACCCGTTCTCCTTCGTCTGAACTCCGATTTACCCACGGTTTTTGCCTACGAACTCCTGTCAAAAAACTCTTCAATATATTTGATTCTTGGCGGATCCAATTCATCATATTTTCTGCCATTGTCCTACAAAACATCAAAACGAACGAAGTAAGTCCGAATCGATAAATATTAATCGAACCAACGGCATAAATAGGACAAACCATAGAAAATGACATGTAAAACAATACCAAGAATCAGCACAAAATCATACCAAACAACTCCCCCACACTTATCCATTTGTTTGTCCTCAAGCAAAGTCTATACTAATAAGATTAGAAAGATAATTCATGCAACATAACTCTTATTCCAATCAATCAAACATATTTTGCAATTCTCGCAAACATGATGAGTACATAATCAAAGTTAATGTGAAACAAATCTAAGATTGCGAAAATATCAAATAAACAAGTAAGTTATTTTTGCTCTGACCCAACTCTCCGCTATAGGTGAATTAACTAAAATGGTTACCTTTAGCAACAAGTTTCCTTTGATAACATAGAAGGTATTAATGATTTTGGAACAATGTTGAAGGTGAACTCTATGAACTCGAGTCTCCTAACGTGGTTTCCCATGTCCATTTCTCAATTTACGAGAAAGAGGATGTAATCCCATCCTCCATTTATACAATCTCAACAACATTGGAGTTTTAATTCTCCTTATTTTCTACATTTTTTTCACACATTTTTTTTTTAAATTGAAGCAGTATATAGGTAACCACATCGTTAACACTACCCCTAGCATTAGCGGACAAATCACGTCGATAACCACCGATTTAAAATCAATTCACACAATCTCGTCAATTCACATTGCACTTTAATCACATGACATCAAGATAAGCGAGAAATACATCAAGGTCCGATCAATACCACGAGTTCGGTTGCAAATCAAAATCCTAACTTATTCGCATAGACACAAACTTAAGTCCAAACAATCAAAATAAGCACAAGGCACATCATTAAGCATACAAAATATATATGAAACGCACAAAACCGAGTAAACATCCCCACATTTTAAATCGAGCATCGTCCCCGGTGCTCAAAACATTAAAAGCTCAAAATGACCATAGAGGATGATACTTCCACGATAATCGGATTTAATGCTTTGTAGAGTTGGAGCATCACGACTTCATCTCATCGCTGACAACTTTCCAAATCGAGCAAAACAAACTCAACGACAACGAGATAGTTCAAAGAACAACGAAACAAGACAAAAAAGAAAGAAAGAAAAAGCAAATAAAAATCCATGGGTAAACTCCCACGTAGTACTCCGTTTAACGTCGTGAGCCCGACGTATTCCGGTCAACAACGGACTATCCATAGTCCTTTACCTGCAGGAATACCATCTCACCGAGCATCAAGAGCAACCATATAAGAACAGAGGATAGTAAAGAAAGCGGGTAATACATCAATTAAACTCAAATCAAACATCCTATTTTCCAAAGTAAAATAGATAACTTCAACTCCTACAACACAATACTTTGGTAAATTAAGATGTTGACAAATTATAGAAACTACCTCAACCTTTGTCCTTTCTTCATCCTCCTCCAAGTGTTTGGGTAGCTCTTTCACCTCCAAAGTGAGTTTTGGCATGTCATCAACTTCGAGTGCCCACTCTTCCTCGTCAGCCGTCCTGGTATCAACTTCCTCGTGGCTCTGATTTTTCTCTTCATCCTCACGTGCCCATTCTTCCACCATTTCCACCTCCTCTGGCTGCAGCGGCTCGTCAGGTGTCTCTCCCATCCAATTCTCAATAATTGGGTCACTTTCTAGAATAGTGACCGCCTGGACTTGATCGGATTGGGTTGGAAGTTCCTCTTTGCTAGTTGATGTAGATACACAACCAAATTTTTAGCCATCAGTCTCGCACGTGCCTCTAAACGCTCAAGAGTAGCATCCAATCCTTGATTGGTAATCTGAATAAACGTTGCACCCATATCCTCCAATGGCGAACTCGATGGTCAGTGGTCGCTGAGCCTCATAGGGTGAGCTTGGAAGCCCCTATTGCATCTTGTTGCAACAACTCATCCAGCTTCTCAGTCATCATTTCCAATTTTGCCTCTAAGCGTCTGATTTTGGTGTCGTCAGCATCCGACCGTTGTTGGCGAGTCTGAATCAATTCTTCCATATCATCTAACGAATACCCATGAGGTGGTGGTGGGTGTGGTGGTGAATAAAACTCATTGCGGGTGGTACCCTTTGTTCTTTGTGGAGGCGTGGGCGATGTGGATCACACCATCCATAATCATGTTGTGGGTTCCAATATTAAAGGGTCGGGGTTGTGGAGGCGGTCATTGCTCTGCGGATCCCAACATCCCAAATCGGGTTGGTTATTCCACCCGAACCATATTGTTGCTCATAAACTAGCGGATATCCTCAACATGATCGAACTGGGCTCCTTCTTCGTACTGCGGTGGAGGTGGTTGATCCCAATAGGGATTGGAGGCTTGATCCTCATAGAGTGGTGGAGGTCGTTGGTCCCAAAGAAGGATCATAGGCATGCTGCTCATAGCCCAAGCGGATATTCTCGAATAGCGAATTGGGCTCCTTCTTCGCAAGAAGAATTTGCCTAATACGACGAACTCTCCTCCCCCGAGCCGGGTTGACCATATTCGCATTGTTGATAACCCAAAGACAATTATGAGACACCAACAACAAAAATAAGATCACACGCACTGTGGGGAGAAAATAACCAAGCAGAAAGAAAAGAGACACGTAAAACAAACAACACAAACAATACGCTAAAGTTTTCCCGAAGCGGCGCCAAAATTGATCAAGCTAAAACACACTCAAATTCACTGCAATAAATGCGAGGTAATCGTAGCGTGATAAGTTAACACGAGTCGTCTCTCAAGGAAAACTTAACAGGGCGATTGTTCGCGTCGTGCACAGAAAGCAATTAAATCCTAAACATTCTAATAACAACGGGGGTTGAACATGCAAGAATTGAAATACGAGAAATAAACAGCGATCCTAGGCTAGGGGTTGTCAATCCCGAGCTAAACTAATAAAGCGTTAAATCTAAACCAGGGGTTGTCAATCCCTAGTTGAACTACGAAAGCGATAAATCGAAAGCGATAAACAAAGCAATAGCAAACATATTCTTAGGGTTCGTCAAGCCCTAATCTAAGTCTACTTGTAAATGAACAATAAACATTAATCATCCAACAAGAACATGAATTAAACGAAAGCAGGAAATCATTACGTAATATAAATCAACGGAACATGAAAATCCAATCTACTGTCACTATGAATTGAATTAACAAGAATCACAAAGCGAGAAATCATAAAGCAATAATACGATGAAATTGATTCCAATAAAACGATAAATCCAAAAGCATAAATTGATTAACTAGATCATTCGATGAAAACAAAGAACATAAATTAAACTAAGATTTATCTGTATTATGTCGCCCGAAAAAATGCAGAGGAAAATTTGGAGGCGCAATGAGCCAAAAGAATCGTAACTCGAGGCGAGACCTAAACGCGTATATATATATTAAATGAAAGTGAGCCGGCATTCAAGGTGAGCGCAGGTTCAGAAAAGCGTTCTGACTTGAAAGTGAACGCTGGTTCAAAATGAACGCCGGCTGAGAAAACATTACATCTTGGAAATGGCCGGATCGAGTGAACGCGAGGAAAGTGGCGTGAGCAGCGGTGAAGTGCGAGCGGGCGACACGTGAGCGCTGCGGAGCGCGGCATGGGCGCGGCAAACCCGGCGCTGGGAGAGAGAACGCCAGTGGGCGTGCCTTTGGAAGGTGCGGCGTTAGCTAAGCGGAGGCTGGCTGGGGCAAGAACTGCTTGGCTGGGCTGGCGAAACCCAGGCCGGATGGAGTTGAACGCGCAGGAGAGGCGCGTGGCGGCGGCGCCGGGCGGCCCAAGACCGGACGGAGCGCAGCGCAAAAGAGCGACGCGCGGGCGGGCGACACGGTCGAGCTCACGGGCGCGAGAAGCGGGCGCGGCGTGCAGGCGTCGGCGCGGCGTGGCGGCGCGTGTGGTCGGCGGGCGCCGGGCGCGGAGTTGCGCGAGCGAGCGCCGCAGAGAGGGCGCTGGAATGAGCGCGTTCAAATTGGTGAATGTCGCTGGATCCCAGCGCGGTTGGGCATGCGTTGGGGCGTTGCGGCGCCGGGGTGGCACGGATGTGGGCGTTGGCGCTCGACGCGCGTGCGGGCGTCTTGCGACTTTGGTCGTTCGACCCGTTCTCCTTCGCTCGAACTCCGATGACGCGGTTTCGCCACGAACTCCTGTCAAAAGCTCTTCAATATATTTGATTCTTGGCGGATCCAATTCATCCTTTTTTTCTGCCATTTTCCTACAAAACATCGAAACGAACGAAGTAAGTCCGAATCGATAAATATTAATCGAACCAACGGCATAAATAGGACAAACCATAGAAAATGACATGTAAAACAATACCAAGAATCAGCACAAAATCATACCAAACACTGCGCAGCTGCTTGCGCAAGTGGCCCTTTTTCAAAAACGTAAAAAGCGATGCATCTTTTGCAAACGGACTCCAAAATCAGCAAACTTGGTAACCATGGACTCAAAATAAAATACCGGACACAACAACTATAAACAAGATATGCTTTTAAAAGATCCATGAAAGGTCTGGTTTTTCGATAACTTCCTGAGTGCCAAACCTTCGTGGGTGCTTGAAAACCTGCTACTTTGTGTCTATGAATTCTTCATAAGACACTCTTCACAACGCTTGAGGTTTCGTGACGGTCGCATCATCGAAACAAAAAGTTAAATTTTTTACTTTTCGAAAAACGTGCCAAATAAACCTGAAGCTTAGGAAGGACGGGGTATTACATCCCTCCCTCCTTAGAAAAATTTCATCCTCGAAATTTCAAGCTTGTGGCGGAAACAACTCAGGGTAATGAGCCATGAACTTGTCTTCTAACTCCCACATAGCTTCTTCCTCACCCTGGTGATTCCACAACACTTTCACCAGCGGAATCTGCTTGTTCCTCAACTTCTTGACTTCCGTTCCAGGATAGCCACTGGTCTCTCCTCATAACTCAAATCCTGAGCAAGGATTACCTGATCATGCTTGATCACGTGTTTTGGGTCGAACACGTACTTTCTCAACTGACTTCATCAGTCTTTCGACGACAACCCATATAGCGGTGTTTTCTCGCGCCAACCTTGGAAAACTCACCACAAAATCCATACCGATATGCTCCCATTTCCACTATGGGATTGTTAGCTGTTGCAACAAACCTGACGGACGTTGATGCATAGCTTTCACTTACTGACAAGGCAAACAACATTCACAAACGCAGCTACATCCTTTTTCATCCCTTCCTACCAAAAGTTCATCTTAAGGTCTCTGTACATTTTGGTGCTTCCTGGATGAGCTGTATATGGTGCCTCATGAGCTTCACTCATGATCTTATCTCTCAATTCCCTATTGAGTGGCACACATAACCTTCCTCAGAATAATAGCGCGTTGTCCTTCGCTTCCGATGGCGACACACTAGGTTGGATAAAACCCAGATCCAACAACTCCTGCAACTGTGCTTTCAGTTCTTGCAATTCTTTAGGTGCTATTCTGCATGGTGCCTTTGATACTGTTGTTGCTCCTGGTTCCAGATCAATAGTGAATTCCACTTGTATATCAGACGGCAAGCCTGGCAAGTCCTCAGGAAACACGTTCGGATATTCACACACCACTGGCTCCTCTTGCAACTATTTACGCTCTTCATCGTGCCCTGTCAAACTTACCAAGAAAGTTTGACAGCTTCATTTCCTGATCATCCTCATTGCCTTCAGTGCTGAGATCATTGGCACGGAAACACCCATCCTTATGCCGTGGAAGCAAACTTCCACTCATTTGGCTGTTCGAAAAGTAACTTCTCTCTCGAGACAATGTATAGTTTCCCTGTGCTTTTCCAATCAATCCATGCCAAAGATGACATCGAAATCTCCCATTCCGATGACATGCAAATTAACAAAGACCTTCTGCTCACAGATTTCTACCTCCTGGCTCGGGCAAATCTCTTTTGCCTTTAGTACTTCCCCTGATGGGATGCTAATTTCCAGGGTACTCTGTGATTCCTTGGGTACCAAACCCAACCTCTCACATGCAACTCTCGAAACGAAAGAATGTGAGGCTCCTGTATCAAACAAAGTGAAAATGGGTATATCACTCATATGGATTATACCTGTAAGATTTTCGGGAGCTTGTCTTTGCGATCTTGACTCAAGGCGTACACCACAGCTTCTTTGTGGCGGTCTTTGGTTTGCTGGCCTCAGATAACCTCCTGCTCCGTGGTTCATCCTCGTGAACTCGCTACGCTCTCTGAGAACGATCTTTGTCTCTTTGGCGGCTGCACCGCTGGTCCTCCTATCGATGGGAAATCTTGAGCGTAATGTCCAGACTTCCTACAATGGTAACACTCGACGTTACCTTACCTGCACTCGCCAGTGTGATTCCTCTGGCATTTCTAGCACCAAGGCTTTTCCGCACCTTATCCCCACTGCCGCATGGGTTGGGAATTCCTTCCCCGAGGTTGCTTTTCTCTTTCCTGAATACCCAGATTCATTGGAATCACTAGACCGCCCTGGTTCCCTTGGAACACCTGATTGCCTCTCCCTCGATCTTCCCATTTCCTTTTGCCTCTTCCTCCGTCAGCTGGCTGTCCGGGTGGTATCGTTCTTTCCTGGGACAACATTGACTCAATGTTTAATGCCCGGTTCAGGATCGGCGTCGTCGGATCTCCACGATCGACGGCGAAATTCCGATCTCTGGTCGGAGTCTTCTTCTGAACCTATCTGCCCTGGCAGCCTCAGTGCCAACCAGGTGCGTAGTGTAACGCGACAGACGATTGAACGAACGATCGTACTCGATGATTGTCCTTCTTCTTTGACGAAGATTTTAGAACTCATTTTGCATTCTTTGCCTGTAAACGCCAGGCACGTAATTTTCCATGAGTTCTTCCTTGAAATCTTCCCACGTATACCTTTCCCACTGTCCTTGTGTCAGGGTCCTTCTCACGGATTCCCACCAGAAATTAGCCTCATCGGTTAGTTGAAAGATCGCGTAATTCAGTTTTTCTTCTTCTTCACAGCCGATGTATTCGAAGATCCTTTCGGAGGATCGTATCCAGTTCTCAGCGTCGATCGGTTCATCGAGACCATCGAATGTAGGGGATTCCCTGCGAAAACTCTCGATCGCATGCCGTTGAACCAAGGGTGGTTCTCGGGCATTGTTCCTCTAGTTTCTTATTCTCGACATTCTGTACCGACGTTAAAACATTAGAATCACGTTCGCATGGATAACCATGTACCATTGCATAGCATATATCATCACCCATAATCACATATCATCATATATGTCACATATCACAATCACATATAACCATGCAACCATGTCAACGCATCATCGTTATGCATCTCACATAACATCACCACATAGATCACATATCATCACATCATAGCTCATATCACATATAAGCATAAAAACATAAACATCCTGTCATAGACAGCGTTAGTATTAGAATTATCCAAGTGTCCATGAAGGACTGTCAAAATACATGATCATAGGTATGTCAGTCAAAAAAGGTCAGATATGAGCAAAAGAATCTGACTCCGGTTACTGTCAAAAGATGTCGCTCTATCCCACGTGAAAGCAGACTCTTCGACTATTACTGTACACACTGACCACCTAGATCTCTGTCCTCCATGCCCATCTACTGTTCTCCGTTCACGTTATCCGTCTCATTCTGCCTTTCCTCCTCCTCTCTCTCTTCCTATCAGTGCTCGAACTCAGGCTGCTATCTCGGTAAAGTGATCCCGCATGGTAGCAAGCCTCTCGTGAGTATGTTCCCACCCAAGATATGCTCTGATTGCCTGGGTCTCCGGTGAATACTAATCCTGGGTTCCAGTCTCCGGTGCTTGCCCTTCCTCTATATGCTCGACCTCATCCGAGTCATCCACTATCCGAATTACCAGATCCTCTGAATCATCACTGTCTTCCTCATCCTCTTCTGGGTCTTCCTCATCCTCAGAATCTTCTTCCGGAGAGGTCAACCTGATACTGGCCGACGGCACTGTAACTCTTATCCTGGGCCTCTTCTCTGCCACAGATGGATGGATCATCTCCTTCACCTGGGAGGTCCTGCCTCAAAACCATTCCGGGTCTTTCGGAAGGTGAGGGTCGTAGATGGAGAGGTAGTGATCGGCGTATCCTGAAGCACTGGCGATCGTCTGAGCGATGGCTGCTCTCCCAATGGTTCCTCAGGAATATCATCCCTGTCATCGATCTGGATCGGCCCTCGGGGATGCCTCACGATCACATCTGCCTCGGAAGGTATGCCCCGGTGATCGGTCCACTGTCTCCAAACTCGAGCAGCGAACTCAGTGAAGTCCAGAGTAAGATGCCTGGTAATAGGATCTCGACGAAACATCATGTACCCTTGCCTTCTTGCCCATGGCTGCCAACCCGTTGGTAGCCTTTCGGTCATCCTGTAATAAGCCTCGTACTCAGACACTTTCCCACTATCTCGAATCTTTCTCCACAATCCAACAAACCTTCCTAGAAATACTCCCAATGGCTCGTGAATATTCCTGGTACATTCTCTGAACTTACGGATCTGCTCATCCATCCTGTGAGATCTTAACCAACATTGTCTGGGCCACTGAATATCTATAAACCTTCATGTTAGTTCATCATAAAACAACAAATATTCACGTTTCCTTTTTCTGCCCCAGTCATCTGGGTAACCATGCCTCAGACACATGCTTACTTTCATCAATATCGATATGGATATTCATAACAATAATCACACAAGCAAATACAGGATTCACTTACAAGGACTCATTTATCAAAATAAACAAGATTTCACCCAACAACATATCTCTATGTAAACACATAGATTCATATCATCGATTCGTGATCATATCAATCACATCACATCATATCGTATCAATGATTTTCATATCACAGTCGCATATGCTCTTTCGTCCCATCGACAAATCACTTCCACATCCACATCAACATCCAACCATATCGCATCCACATCACCTCAACATCCACATCATGTCTACATCACGTAAACTCATACCATGCCAAGGCACATGAAACCAAGATCACATCACGCTTACATGACCACATAAAGCATCAACAAATAAACACATACCTCATCCCCTTTTTAAAGGAGGCGGCCTGACGGTGAACTGATGGTAGCTGTACCTGATGAACATTTTGGAAAGAAAATTTCTAAACACTCAATTTCAAGAACGTACATGATATAAATCAAATGAACTACCTTGATATCAGATAACTATAGATACCCAAAGTTTGGAAAACTGCTCTAATACCATACTATCACGCCTCAATTCTCGAGGAAAGGCACGGATGCCGGGGTGTGATTAGGGGTGGGGGTTAAGAAGCGGGGAAGAAGGAGGGATACATAAAGCATCAAATAATAAGAAGATATGACTCGAAAATCGGGCAGCATCTCCTCTATAACTAGGACATATACTTAAGGGGAGGGGTAAGCAAACAATCTACCAACAGAATTATATCGACAACATAACTTCAATGAACATGATCTTGATTAGATACTAGTAATGCAAGGAAACAAAATAGCATTACATCCTGTTGATGAGACCGGTCAACCACATAGCATGCTCTTATCGAGACTCACAGCATAATAGCAACATAGCGAACCTTGTTCCCAATCAGAGAGCAAAATAAAGGGACAAGAATACATCAACAACAGAATATATATATATATATATATATATACATAACGCAGCATCGCAGAAGCAGAAGGCATGAAAGAAACTGCAGCTCAACCCCTCAGCATCACCCGTCCAGCCCTCTTCCATCTGTGAAAAACATTTGAAAAGCTTTTGGGGTGAGTACTAGCGCACTCAGCTGGGATTTTTAACATAAAACAAAATCTATGATACCGTGTTCAGAGCACTTACCTTAGAAGATTTTAAAACGTAACCCACTTCTAAGTAAGCAAAAATAGATTTTCCTTTTTGATACCTGACCCGTTATTACTGTTACTCCCATCCTAGAACCAAGGCTCGGAACGTATCCCACCAGCCCATCACATCTCAGCCCAGAACATATCCAACCAGCCCACAATATCTCGGCCCGAAACATATCCAATCAGGCCACGCCCAGAACGTATCCAGACGGCTAAATCAGTGTGGACTTCAGGGGTCTATCCCCTTCAGAAACATAACCACTTCATTATCATTCCGTGTGGACTTCCGGGGTCTATCCCCTTCAGAACCATAACCACGAGTTCGGGGTCTATCCCATTACGATCAATACTCAAGATGGTGATCAACACACCGAATAGAGATCCGTGCACAATCACAATAGAACCACATCTCGGAGCAGAGAACAATAATAACTTCGTTAAAACATTTTCACGGCACACATGTTTGATTTTTTAAATATCAGAGTAAATAACTCAAAATAAGCATATATAACCCAACCTGAACAGTAAAAAACGTCAACTGGGAGATATCCACAGATCCAACGATCTCACCGATCGCACTGGTAGGTACCTAGTAACAAGATAGAACAACTTTTGGATTCACATCCCACAAAGCAAAGCAACAACGTGATACAAACGGACATCGAAGCAAAACGGGGGTTTTAGACTTTCTGAACCCATATTTGGCACTCTCCGGGTTTTCAAATCAACTCGATGCAGAAGGAAAATATATTCAGGGCATCAAAACCTATAATAGGGTACCTTCAAAATATGCATGCATGCAAGTTGACACAAATCTTAGCAGCGAATAAGCTTCAAAAATCGATGCCTATCCTCAAATCCAAGATAAACCTTCCAAAACCGATGCATGAAAATGGAAACATAAGCAATATCAATAACGAGGAACATGGAATGACAAACTATTTTAAAAATGGATAACCCGGGCATGTACTTCCTTTAGAAACACGAAACGACGAAAAACATCCCGGCATGTAAAAACGCGAAAAACGAAAAAACGAAATCGGTACTTTAGTAGGATACATAGCCCGGAACTCAAAACCTAAAGGGCCCATAGCCAAAAAGTGGCCGGTCGGCCACCAAATCGGCGACCAACATGGTGACGACGATGGCCTTAGGCGGCGGTGGTTCGACGGTCAAATAGGTCGGCCTCCGACCGTTTTCTCGCCCTGTCCCTTTAGAAACCCGAGTTCTATGATATGCTATCTACTACTAAAAGGCAGAATCAAAACAAGAAAAGGACAAAAACGGAAAAACGGGGCTATCGGGGAGGGGCTGATCGGCGGTGGTAGCCGGCAGCAGCGAAATGGCACTACCGCCGAGCCTCCCCGGCTCGATCCCCACTCCCCCCCGCGCTTTCGCAGCGTACCTGAAGCTGCTCGGCTCGTCCGTAAACACAGAGAGACAAAGAAAATGAACGTTGAAAATGAAGGTCCTAGCCCTCTATTTATAGGAAAAAGTAGGTCACACATTGTTCTTGTAAGCGACCTTTTTCAGCATAGCGATGCATCTTTTGCAAACATATTCTAAAATCAGCAAACTTAGTACCCATGGACTCAAAATAAAATACCGGACACAACGACTATAAACAAGATATGCTTTTAAAAGACCCATGAAAAGTCCAGTTTTTCGATAACTTCCCCGGAGTGCCAAACCTTCGTGGGTGGTCGAAAACCTGCATACTTAGTGTCTATGAATTCGTCATAAGACATTCTTCACAACGCCTGACGTTTTGTGATGGTCGCTTTACCGAAACAAAAATTTAACTTTTTAACTTCTTGAAAAAGGTGCTAAACAAACGTGAAGCTTAGGAAGGACGGGGTATTACATGCTCGCGAGGCGAGAATCCGTCAGATCTTCATTATCGTCATCTTCCACTCGTTCATTTTGTACCTTCTCCCCTTCATACTCCGGATGATTTATATAAGATGATCCGCTCCTCAAGTAAATGGCATTGCATTGATTTGAAGGCATATTTTTCGGATTCTACTGTATTGCTTGGAAATTGGCCGAACTTGTGGTGCCCATTCTTCTGTGCAGCTATCTGGCTGATCTGGTTCTCCATCATCTTCAAATGTTTTCCCATAGCTGCTACGGTGGATTCCAGATGTGTAATCTTTTGACCAGTATTACTAATGAAGGAATTCTGCTGAGTTTCTAATGGTTGGTTACTTAATACCAACTGCTGCATCATTTCCTCTAGACTAGGCTTCTTCAGTTCCATAATCATCCCATCATTAATAGCAAAACCAGGAGGTGGTTGTTGAGCATTCTGAGCATTATCATAGGAAAAATTTGGGTGATTCCTATTATTGGGATGATAGGCTGGATTCCCACTCTAATTCCCTTGGAAGTTGTTTCTTTGGTTCACATAGTGAGATGTTTGGTTTCATTTTGTGCTTATTCTTGGTATTGTTTTGTATGTTTTTTTCAATGGTTTGTCCTATTTATGCCGTTGGTTTGATTAGTATTTATCGATTTGGACTTATTTGGTTTGTTTTGATATTTTGTAGAAAAATGGCATTAAATAGGATGAAATGGATCTGCCAAGAGTAAAGTATATTGAAGAGCGTCTCAACAGGAGTCCGTAGGCGTAAACGGATATTAATTTGAGTTCGAGCGAGGAGAGCGGGTGAATCATCAAAGTCGCAAGACGGGCGCCCGTCGACGCCGAGCCAGCCTTCGACCAAGCGCACCCAACGAGCACCCACGCCCAGCGGATCCGTTTCATGCACGCGCGCTCCGGCCAGCGCCCGGCACTCGTCGCTTCCCGGTGCTCGCCCGTCCCTAGCGCCCGTCGCACCGCATCGTCCGCCCAATGTCGGGCGCGCCCGCGCGCGTCCGTCTTGGCGTGTGCTCGCCAGCGCCCGTTGCCTCGTGCACCCGCTTACCAGCGCCCGCCGCCTGACTAAGCGCCTGCGCGTTCGCCTCGCGCCAGCTCGCCGCGTCCCAGCACCGCTCAACTCGAGCACCTCTCGGTAGCCAACGCCGCGTGCCCGAGCACCCGCAACCCACGCCATGCTCGTGCGCCTCGCCTATCGTGTGTTCAACTCGCTAGCGCCCGCCTCAGCCGGCACTCAATGCGAGCGCCCCTCCAGCGCTCAGCTGACGCTGTGCCCCAAGCGCCCGCTCGTCTATTTTTCCTCGCGCGTTCACGCCTGGAAGCCCGCTTACCTCCTTTGTGCGCCCGCTCATTTCGAGCCAACGCTCACTTCTGAGACAGAACGTCTCCACCAACGAGTGCTCGTGCCCAGCGAGCGCTCACTTTGGGAACAGAAGCCTCCGCTCCGTGCTCGCTCATCCTCAACCGGCGCTCACTCACTTAATATATATACATACGCGCTTAGGGCATTATTTAGTTTTATTCTCACATTCCGCGCAGCTGCTGTTCCTCCATTTTTCAGAGCTTTCTTTTCAGGCAACATCAGAGATAGAAACATAGTAATAATTCTTGTTTTTCTTTCCATCGATTATTGCACTTTATCTTATAATTCCTGTTGAATTCCCTTGGATCATTTACATGTTTTGATTATTGCACTTTATTTTATAATTCCTGTTAAATTCCTTTGGATCGATTTACGTGCTTTGCTTTGAAATTGTTATTGGATTAAATTTAATAGTAGACATTGTATTATTGGTTGCTTGATTGATTCTATTTCTTTCGACATTCGATAAATTACATTTTATGCAATTGATATTGGATTTTAGTAGAGTGTTGAATCGTTCTTCGTTGAATATGTTGAATCTCTTTTCGTTGAATTTTATTGTTTCTTGTTTGATGATCTAGATTAGTTTGTTCTACGCTTAGCTTCTTGCTTTCGTGTTTTTCATAGGTTCTCAACTAGGGATTGACAACTCCTAGTTAGATTGCTTTAATTTATATTTTCTTTCAGCTATTTAATTCCCGTCTGTTCCAAAACCCCCGTCGGTATTAGAGTTTTTAGAATTTACCGTTTTTATGTGTGACATGAACAATAAGCCCTGTTAAGTTTTTCTTTAGAGACGACTTAGGTTAACTTACCCTCTACAACACTTCATTCGATTATGAGTCAATTAAGAGAATACTTTTAGTTGAAACAAATTTTGGCACCGTTGCCAGGGAAAACTTTAGGCATATTGGTTATGTTGATTATTTTCTGTGTTTCTTTTCGTTCTTTTTGTTATTTTCTCCCCCCCCGATAAATGTGATCCTGTTTTTGTAGTTGGTGACTATTAATGCAGGGTTACCAGCAATACGAATCTGGTCAAACAGGTTGGGGATGAGGAAAGCTCGTCGTATTGGGCAAATTCTTCTTACGAAGAAGGAGCCCAGTTCGACTATTTTGAGGGATATCCGTCAGGCTATGAGCATCAAGCCTATGATCCCTACTGGGAACATCAAGCCTATGATCCCTACTGGGAGCATCAAGCCTATGATCCCTACTGAGAGCATCTTCCAACTTCTTCAAGTAGTGAGGACCTCTTTTTCCAGCAACCTCCTATTCAGTAGTCGTTCTTCCAACAACAGCAGTATCAGCAAGCACCTCCACCACCACCTCAGAGGTCATCCTTGGAGGATCTGTTCACTCAAAGAATGGAGGCTCAAGACTCCACAATTCAGCGTTTAGAGACGCAAATAGGATAGATTGATAGCATGTTTGATGAGCTGTTGCAGCAACGTGCAGTGAGGGAACTTTCAAACCAACCCGATCCGGCTTAGGCGGTCACTATTCTAGGAAGTGACCCAATTATTGAGAATGCAGTGGGAGAGACATCAGACAAGTCGCTGCAGTCACAGGAGGTGGAAAAGGAGAAAGAGACTGAAGTCATACCTTTCCCACACCGGCTGACGAATGAGAAGCAGGAGCACAGCCTCGAGGAAGTTGTTGCAGGGTCGGCTGACAAGGAAGAGTGGGCACGAGAAGTTGCTAGCATGCCAAAGCCCACTCTTGAAATGAAGGAACTGCCATAACACTTGAAGTACGGGTTCTTGAAGGAGGATGAAGTCGAGGGAAGAATCAGGGAAGATGATGAAGTTAAAGAGTCAAGGTTTCATCAAACCGAGACTAAGTTTGGACAACCTGATATCTTCCTCAACCAGTTGGAGGATGAAGAAAGGACAAAAGTTGAGGTAGCATCTATAATATGTCAACATCCTAATTCACCAAAGTATTGTGCTTTGGGAGTTGAAGTTATCTATTTTTCTTTGGAGAATAGGATGTTCGATTTGAGCTTAAATGATTCATTATTTGCTTCCTTTACTATCCTTTGTTCTTATATGGTTACTACTGATGCTCTGGCTGAGATTATATTCCTGCAGGTAAAGGACTATGGATAGTCCGTTGTTGACTGGATTACGTCGTGCTCACGACGTTAAATTGAGTACTGCATGGGAGTTTACCCATGGGTTTATTTTATGTTCTTTTCTTTTTTCTTTTGGCTTGGTTTTTTTTTTGTTCTTTTTGTTTTTTCTGTGTGTCTCTGTTTTGTTTTGTTCAGATAGGGATGAAAAGTATTGCGTTCTGTCGTCTGTAGTGAGGTAAATCTGTGATACTCCGGTTCTGCCGTGCATGCTCACATTTCAACCCTGTTTCTGCCATCTATTATCAGGGAAGTCTCCTCCTCTATTAGCCATTTTTGTGTTATTAATGTTTTGAGCACTGGGGACAATGCTCGAATTTAGTGTGGGGGAGAGATTATTTGGTTTTGTGTGCGTATCTTATCTATTTGCATGCTTGGTGATGTACTTTTGTGCTTATTTTTATCTCTTGGAATCAAGTTTTTGAAGGGAAAACTTATTTTGACCCTCTCCCGAGGATCTATCTTGGATGTTTAATTCACCATACATTGATTATATACCTAGCATGCACCTATTTAATTAATTGCAACACGTAGGAGTTTTCTCGTGTTTACCTTTGAATCTGTCGAGGTGGATCGGGATCGAGACTCGTGCTTTGATCTTCGGGTGTATCCGGTTGCCCAATCTCGATATCGGTGAGGATAATCTATGGAGAATCTACAGAAATCACCCTATCCACGTATGAATTTTCAAAATTCCTCACAAAGGACTATTGTGATTCACGAAAATAATGCTAGGATAATTGTGAGGATTAGCCTTGATCTTATCTCTTACCTTATATTTATAATGCATTACCATAATCCCGTAAGGAAAGGATCCATGCATATCCCATAAATATAATAATATTCTTAGGGGGTGTTTACTTTTAAGGATAAGTATTATGAAGGATTGAGTATTTGGAGGATTAAATGGATGATAGGATAATTTTTATTTATCAATCCTTTGTTTACTACAAAGGATTTGTGAAAGATTAAAATTGAGATAAAAATAATCTAGTGTTTACTATGGTTGATTAAGTGTGGATTAAATTCAATTTGACCAAATTATCCTTCTAGTTTTAAAATAAGATTAATAAACTCATTATGTATTTTTCAAATAAGATTAAATAAATCAACAATGTAAATTGATATTTGATCATTTGTTATGTTAAAATTATTTGACCATATTTAAAATTTGAAATATTTTAGCTTATATTACGTTCACTTTATATGATATTCAATACAAAATGAGTAAACAAAGAAATAACACAAACTCATATTATTATTTATTATCGATGCATTCTCAATAAATTATTCTAATTTATTTTAGTAAGTAATTATTACACTACACAACTCCTCTTTCATGTTGGCTGTAAGTTTCAAATAAAAAGTGTTGGGCGCGAGAGGTTGGGGCAAAATTGAAGGGTATATTGGTCATTTCATAAATAGTTCACTCTCTTGATATATCTTATCCCACCTATTTTAGTAGGATTAAAGTTAATGAAAAATGTAGGAAAGGTTAAAAATAATCGAGGGCTTTGGGTTATCCCACAAAATTAATCCTTAAGTAAACATTGGATTAAATTTGGATTAATTTTATTTATCGACTAATCCTTCCAAGTAAAGCAGCCCTTATAGGATAAAGCGAATCAAATCCTTGCCATAGAGGGAGGTAGGCGCCGATTTCTTGATAGCTACGGGCTGGATGGGCCGACCAGGATCAAATGCAAGGAATAAAGATGGGCCTCAAATAAATTAATTATCTTATGTTCGGCCCGAACATAAATTAATTTATAAACATTCATTCATGCCACTAGAGAATAAATGTTGACTTACCCTTTATTACCGAAGGTGAGTCGAGACTTGCACTTAGACATTCTGAATCCCGTATTTAAGATATCGACGTCCATTAATTATTTAGAGCATTACATTGCTTAAAATAATTAATATCTTTAATTCATAAGTAGTACCACTCGACCTTATTATTGTACTTGAGCTAACTCAACTGCATGGTTTAGTACAATAAACCTTTGAGCTCCTTAAGGGGCGTCATCATCCTAAGCGGATACGGTGACTCGTCTGAGATAACTAGCATGACATCTGACACCGCCACCACCCAAGATGTGGAGAATATTGGGTTAGAACATATAACCCTCACGTATAACAAGTCAAAGTGATGGTCGACAACTCATACTCACCTAATACCTTATCGAGGTTTAGATCATCGTAAGTCACCGTGATCTAGGTTCTTCACGACGGTCGGATAGAAGAACTCATCTCGCGTGATCCATCAATACGTTAGAGGCGTGCCGGCATAGACAAGCAACCAAGTCAAGTCACTTCTTTTCTATACGCGGCTATACCGACAACTCGTCCTCAAGTTGTCTCGGTGTGAAACTTTTATATCTCATTAAGCTTGACCAATCATACGGACTTACGTGATCTTCTACACCTTTGTATGATCTAACTTATATATGAGATAAGGGGACACGGATATATGCAATCAAGTAATCAATTCAGATAGGAGATTGTAATAGTGGTAACAGGAAACATTGTATACAAGCTCAACCAAAACTGCTTTCAGTATACAAATCCAACAGTTTTATCTATGCGAGTAAGTTAGGATTTTGATTTTTGCAACTGAACTCTGTGGTATTGATCGGACCTTGATGTAATTCCAATTCTCTTGTTGATATGTGATTAAAGTGCAATTGTGAATTGACGAGATTGTGTGGATTGATCTTAAATCGGGGGTTATTGACGTGATTTTTCCGGCAAATGCTTGGGGGAGTTTTAACATTGTGGTTACCTATATACTTGTTTCATTTTATATATTAAAAAAAAAGTAGAAAATGAGAAGAATGAAAACTCCAGTTAATTGTTAAGATTGTTGAAATGGAGGATGAGATTCTGCCACTCTTTCTCGTAAATTGAGAAATGGACATGGGAAACCACTATAGGAGACTCGAGTTCATTGAGAGTTCACCTTTAGAACATTGTTCCAAAATCTGTTAAAACTTTCTTTGTGTTCTCAAAAGAAACTTGTTGCTGAAGGTGACCACTTTAGTTAATTCACCCCAGCGGAGAGTTGGGTCTGAGCAAAAATAATTTACTTATTTAATTGATATTTTTACAATCTTAGATTTGTTTCACCTTAACTTTGATTATGTATTCATCATGATTTTGGGAATTATAAAAAGAGGTTTGATTGATTGGATTAAGAATTATGTTGCATGAGTTTTTTCTAATTTTATTAGTAAAGACTTTGCTTGAGGACAAACAAATGGATAAGTGTGGGGGAGTGGTTTGGTTTAATTTTGTGCTTATTCTTGGTATTGTTTTGCATGTTGTTTTCAGTGGTTTGTCTTATTTATGCCATTGGTTTGATTAGTATTTATCGATTAAGACATATTTGGTTTGTTTCGATATTTTGTAGAAAAACGGCATTAAATAGGATGAAACGGATCTGCCAAGAGTAAAGTATATTGAAGAGCGTCTCAACAGGAGTCCGTAGGCGCAAATGGATATTAATTCAAAGTTCAGACGAGGGAGAACGGAGCGAATTGTCAAAGTCGCGACGGGCGCCCGTCGCCGCCGCCGAGCGCTCGACCAAGCGCACCAGCGTGCCACGCCCAGCCGCGCGCGGCGCCCGCATCGCTTGCCTCCATCCAGCGCCCATCGCCCGGTGCTCGCCGCGTCCCCGGCGTCCGCCGCATTCCAAGACCCGCGCGCGCATCGCCCGCAATGTCCGCCAGCGTCGCTTCGCCGGCGTCCGCGCCCGCGTACCAGCGCTTTGCCGCCGCAGCCGATGCCGTCGCTTTCGTCTCGCCAGCGCTCGTCGCATCCCAATGCCCGCTCAACGCGAGCGCCCCTCCAGCGTAGCGTCGGCGTTGTGCCCCGAGCACCCGTAGCCCGCGCAATGCCCGCGCGCCTCGCCTAGCACACATTCAACTCACCAGCTCCCTCCCCAACTGGCGCTCAACGCGATCACCCCTCCATCGCTCAACCGGCGCTGTGCCCCGAGCGCCCGCTCGCCTATTTTTTCCTCGCGTGTTCACGCCTGAAATCCCGCTCACCTCCTTTTCGCGCCCGCTCGCCCGAGCGGCGCTCATCAAAGCGAGCGTCTCCACCAGCGGCGCTCGTGCAGCGGCGCTCACTTAAAGCGAAGCCTTCGCTCCGCGCTCGCTCATCCTCAACCGGCGCTCACTCACTTAATATATATATATATATATATATATATACGCGCTTAGGGCATTATTCAGTTTTATTCTCACATTCTGCACAACCAATGTTCTTCCATTTTCCGGAGCTTTCTTTTCAGGCAACATCAGAGATAGAAACATTGTAATAATTCTTGTTTTTCTTTCCATCGATTATTGTACTTTATCTTATAATTCCTGTTGAATTCCCTTGGATCATTTACAAGCTTTGATATTGCACTTTATTTTATAATTCCTGTTAAATTCCTTTGGATCGATTTACGTGCTTTTCTTTGAGATTGTTATTGGATTTAATTTAATAGTAGACATTGGATTATTGGTTGCTTGGTTGATTCTATTTCTTTCGACATTCGATAAATTATATTTTATGCAATTGATATTGGATTTTAGTAGAGTGTTGAATCATTTTTCGTTGAATATGTTGAATCTCTTTCAGTTGAATTTTATTGTTTCTTGTTTGATGATCTAGATTAGTTTGTTCTACGCTTAGCTTCTTGCTTTCGTGTTTTTCGTAGGTTCTCAACTAGGGATTGACAACTCCTAGTTAGATTGCTTTAATAAATTTTTCCTTTTAGCTATTTAATTCCCGTTTGTTCCAAAACCCCCGTTTGTATTAGAGTGTTTAGAATTTACCGTTTTTATGTATGACATTAACAATAAGCCCTGTTAAGTTTTCCTTGAGAGACGACTTGGGTTAACTTACCCTCTACAACATCTCATTCGATTATGAGTCAATTAGAGAATACTTTTAGTTGAAACATGAGCCTCTTCTATGTTCTATGTCATGGCAACAGTCATCTTCCCTTTCCTCTCGGCTTCATACTCTTTTTGCAATGCCGTGAATTTTTCTAACAGATCATCATATTTATCATCCATCTCGGTAGCCGCAACTCTTCTGATCGGTTGTCTCTCCATCGGCCATTGATAATTGTTGGATGCTATCTCCTATATAATCCTCAGCGCTTCATCTATACTTTTGTTGAGCAGACATTCTCCGGCTGAAGCATCCACAATGCTATGAGTGTTAGCGTTAAGACCACTGTAGAATTGAGTCACATGTTGCTCAGGTAAAAAACCATGCTGCGGACATTTTCGGATGAGGCTTTTGAACCTCTCCCAAGCTTCAAACAACGACTCATCTCCCAATTGTGAAAAATGAAAAATCTCAACAATGATCATCTAAGCCTTGGCAGGTGGGAAGTATTTCGATAAAAATTTCTTGCTCCCACGTGGTAATCCGTGAGCTGTCCAAACACTTGAACAATTCTTTTGCCTGACTCCTCAGTGAGAATATGAACATCCGCAATCGGATGGCATCAGCTGGCACTCCATTCTGCTTGATTGTATCGCAAATATCAAAGAATGCCTCCAAATGTGCATTGGGGACTTCAGTAACCCCTCCCCCAAACTGCTCTGCTTGTATCATGCTGATGAGGACAGGCTTCAACTCAAAGTTATTAGCATTGACGTTCAGCCCCCATCCTCCACCTTGAAATTGATCAGTAGGGGCCTATACATATGATTGAGCGGTATGGGTGGTGCTCCTCCTACAATTTGGCCCATTTGATTCTGTAACGCCAGTTGGCGTTGCATTGCAGCTAACATCTCCTCCATTTCGGCCATCTGATCATGTCCACGGGGTTGTCTATCTGCCATTGTTTGTTGTCTTCTTTCTCTGTGCGCTCTCTTGTGCGATCTTTCTATCTCAATATTCAATGGGACAATTTCTTTCCTCTAAGATCTTGTAATCATGCACTGCGCAAAAAGACAACAACCAGATCAAACCAAGTAAAAACACATAATTTTTTTTAATTTATAAAAGCCTGAATTAATAACTACAATCCATAAAATTATCACTATAAAATCTACACAGTCCCCGGCAACGGCGACAAAATTTGATCCGCTTATTTTCTACCAAAATAAATGATAGTAAAAACAGCAAGTATTATATCGTATCCACGAGGCGATAATCAAAACACGATGAATAATTAACAAAAATCTTTATTATTATCCAGGCAAAAATATCAAGAGATGAGATTATTAAACTAGACTCAAAATGAAATAGGAATAAACTCAAGAATGAAAGACTGACCCTAGTGATGTACTTAACCTAACGATTCACACAATTAATCTATTAATCATTTACCAATTTAATACGATCAAAGATGAAAGATCACATAAGTAACCATAAATTTCGATTCGACAATTATGGTTGTGGATTACTAATTTACCTATTATCGTAACGTCTCGAGGTGGAAATTAGTAACTCGAATAGATCACAAAGAATATGCTTCCTACGGATGTTCTATCTCGGCTATGACTCGAGGCTTACCGTATTGTGCATTCAAGATCGATTGACAATTAAAGCGTTAAGTATTCAATTGGCAACTAGATATGCATTAAAGTTGATCAGAAATTAACACATAAAATTAAGCTCCATGAATCACAAATCGATGACTGGATGATAAAACAGTATCAATAGATAAATTACAGAAATCTAGTCAGACATACAAACCCTAGGATCAATACAGGATTTAGCTACTCATAATTAAAATACTAAAACAAGAATTAAATAAATAAAACATAAACTGAATTGAAAAGATAAAACCATATGAATCCATTATGAAAACTGTAACAACTCGAATCCGTGAATAATCTAAATGCTTGCAGGAATTTAAAGACGAAAACTAGAATATAAAATAAACTAAAGCTATCTAAAATAAAAGGGTTCTGGAAATGTGCACAAAGGTAAAGTATATTCTGTGTAAAAGTGTTCTGTCTACGCTAAGGTCTCCCGTATGTAAAAGTTGCGCTACTACATCTAACCTAGTCTCGCATTGGCTCGCGAGACTAGCTCGCGATCAAGGGTCGCGAGTGAATGTCGCGAGCTATCCCTTCTGGCGTGCGTCTGTCTTTCCTCGTGACCTTCACGCGACACAGTGTCGCGAGGAAAATTCGCGAGGCATTGTTCTTCTCACGGCCAGGCTAGCGACCGCTAGGGTGGTTGTTAGCCTCGGTACAGAAACTTCTGGAGCGAGCTTGCGACGTGGTTAGCAACCGCTAGGATGGTCGCTAGCCTCCTGTTCCTTTTCTCCTCTCGTGTTTTACTCGCGAGACTTCTTCACGAACCATAGTCACGAGACGTAACTTGCGTAATTTCATAATTACTCGCGAGTTCTCTTCGCGCGCCTATATCGCGATCTCTCTCGGCACAAAAATTCCTTTATCTCGTGATCCATCTTTTTAACATCTAAACCTGTGTAAAAAGGACACGAAATACACACGACATAATATCTTTCAAGGTAAATATAAATATATCGAATGACAGCTCAAAAGTTCCTTTATCAATTATAAATGAACGAAAATGGCCATATAAATTAGGCAGAAATGTGGTTTATCAATGGGATATATAAAATTAATAGAATACAATAGAATGAGATTATTTAGATTATTTTAATCTTATATTTGGATTGATTGATTATGATATAGGATAAATTAAAAGATTATTAATAAATATATTATAATACTAAAATTGCCCTTGTGATTTAACAAAAATGTAAAAAGTTGAAGTAAAGATTACCAAAAATAATTATAGCAATAATGTTTTCAGATTTTTGTATTATGCAGTGAAATGAGATTAAATAATCAATCCAAATTTGAAGTAATAAATTATCATCCAATTAGATGAAGGAGCACAAGTCGAGTTATCTCTCACGAACTTAATCATACAAATCAAACATGTGATAAAGTAGAATTATTTTATCAATCAAGCCTAATCAATCAAACCAAACACCTATTAAAGGGCGACAAACACAGCCGATTGGGACAAAATAACCTATCTATAGAGAGAGAGAAAGAGAGTCTATAATGTTTCAGCAACAACACATTCTAGTCGGTTTTACCTCCAACTTTGTACCAGAGTCATCAGACATTGCCTTGCAGACCGAGAATAGTAGACTAATTTGATGGCAGGTAACAATATGATCAAGAAAGAACTATGAAAAGATCTTACTTCAAATGCTAAAGTTTCCTAGTGCGCAAAGCAAGCAGCCATGGACGATTTCCATCGCCAGAACTTGGCAGTTGGCACAAGGCACGGGGAAGGATGAGTCATCGGAGATAAAATATTCCATTTATTCATGATAGAATAGGCATAATCCATAGCTTAAGAAATAGGAGACATGACAAAGATTAGTGAAGTTCCACAATCATGTCATATTCTAGTTAACATACAAACCTAGCAGAATTACTTAGTGGAGCAATAGGGCTCCAGTTATCACATCTCTATCTTATCGAGGAAATTTCTGCGACTTCTCCTATAAATGAATGAGGATTTGATGGGGCAGCCTGTCTTCCCTAAATACACCCCACATATAATATTTGTTTTGAAATCATGCAGAATGATCACCCACAGTGCTTGTTCAAGGATTAAAGAGAAACTATGTGAAATACAGAGAAACATTAGAAGACATCGAGGAGCCATAACTTACTCTTTTGTCCTAATTTCACACATTCATCATAAGATGTCGTAGCGAGTCTTTGATCTTCTTTCCCTGTAGTGGACTCCTTAATGTTTCTCTTTCTCTTCCTCTTTCTTCTTGTTCTTGATCTTCCTTTCCTCTTAATCTGTCTGCTCAGAGCAACAAATTTCTTTCACTTTAGAAGTTAATTTTGAAACACTCCCCGATCTTGTGCACTCCTTGATGTCTACTTTAACCATTCATAGTAAGATGTTGTGCAAGTCTATGTTTGTCTTTCACGTTACTGGATTCCAGAATGTTTCTATTTCTCTGTCTTTGTCTCTCCTTTGTTTTCTTGTTCTTGATCTTTCTGCTCAGAGCATCCATTTTTTTTTCCACATGTAATGTTGAATCACTCGTGGATCTTGTGCACTCATTGATGTCTACTTTAACACATTCATTATAAGATGTTGTAGCAAGTGTAGGTTCGTCTTTCTTGTTAAAGGATTCGCACAGGCAGCCAGCTGACAACAAAATCGAGCCTATCAGATTTCCCTCAACCTTCTCCTTAAGCTGATGGCTCATTTTCATCATTTTTCCCTTCCAATTCAACGTGCGAATGTTGACTACCTAACTCTCCACAATAACCGAGTCACAAGCATCACATGTTTGCTCAGAGGCATCATTAGAAACATGCTCGTTTTCAACTATCAGCAGACCATTTTTCTCAGTTGCATTTGTAGAGAAACTTTGAATAGTTTTTGAATCATTCTCAAAGACAACGGATTGGTTTACTACTTTCACTTTACAGTCATCACAAAGCCAACATACAAATTCATCAAAAGTCTCTGGTATTTCATCGAGACAGTAGCTGAAACAACAGAAAATCTAGTCAAACAAAAACTTTCTGAAGTTACAGAACTAGAAAGCTAAAGCATGAAAATAGTAAGCGTACCAACACAACACAGCCCATTATTTGTTAATGTCTAAACAAATAGAAAATATCGAGAGTCTGTGGAAATGATCCATCCTTTAATTGTTCATGGTCAATGTAGTAGTGCAGTGTGCATATTATCTGATTGTGTGTGTGCAAGGTCTAAATATGTTAAAGGTTAATTTGTAATAACTAGTCTCTTGAGTTCATAAAGTCTCTTCAAGTGTCTAGTTATTTATGAGTCATTATGTATCTACATCTTTTGTATTCCTCTTGATATATATATCCATCTTCTATAAATACCACTCTTGGTATGTAGATGGATTACGCAGGGGTTGCTTTGACTAGGCTTTAGCGCTTCTGCTTAATCCTTATTCTTCTGTACGTGATTCCATTCACCTCTTTCTATTAAGCCAAGTTTGACTGAATCACAGATCAAGAGCTATCAATAATAAACCAAAAGCAAGAGCAGTAGCTTTGCCATCTATCTCCTAAATCTCTTTTTCTCATAAAACTATCTCCAACAAATTTGGTATCAGAGCAGGTTCATCGTCAATATGACGTTAGCCCCAAACTCCATTTTTTCATATACATCTAGCCAAATTCCAATTTTCGATGGTGAACACTATGATTATTGGAGTTCTCAGATGGAGACCATTTTCATCTCACAGGATCTTTGGGACATAGTCGAAGAAGGCTATAAAGTTTTTGCCGATCAAGAAAACGAAAAGGAAAACAAAGAAAATACGAAGAAGAATGCCATGGCGCTGCGAATCATTCAACAAGGTGTCAACAAAACCATCTATCCTCACATTTTCGGCACAAAAAAGGCGAAAGATGCCTGGGAAACTCTGAAAATTAAGTTTCAAGGATCTGAAAAAGCAATCTCTGTTAGGCTACAATCCTTATGGAGTCAATTTAAAAACCTATCAATGAAAGAAGGCAAGCTCGTGAAGGACTTCTTCTCCAAAGTTATTGAAATTATTAACCAGTCTTCCTTAAAAATTTGAACATATTATAGTTGTCATCATCGAGACTAAACATCTCAATAAGCTCACCCAATATGAACTTATGGGATCTTTAGAAGCACACGAGCAGAGAGTGAACAAATACAATCAACCCCTGGAGCAAGCTTTTCAAGCCAGAGCAAATATCTCGAAAAAGTTCCATCACCAAGGAGAAGAAAACTCATCTCGTGGAAACTCCTAAAATAGAGGCCGATGGAGAAATTCTCCACGAGGAGGCAGAGGACGAAGGAGGACAGATTCTTCTCCACACCATAAATCTGGTAACTCTGACCTTGAATGCTTTATCTGTGGTAAAAATGGTCATGATTCTAAAGATTGTTGGTGGAAGTGCACTAGATGCAAGATTCCTAATCATTCTGATCGGGATTGTTGGTTTAAAAAGAATGAAGAAAATGGTGAAAAGAAGAAAGGTGTCAATTTTACGGTAGATGAGGAGGAAAACAACAAATTGTTTCTTTCTATTATGAATAATGGCAAAACTGATCAGACATGGTTTTGGATAGTGGTGCGACAACCATAACGAGAAACGGAAGGAGTTTCATAAACTCGAAAGCTACACTTCTCACGTTGAGCTTGGTGATGGGAAACATGTGAAAATTGAAGGAAATGGGACTGTTGCAGTGCACACCAATAGAGGTAACAAATTCATTCATAAGGTCCATTACTCTCCTAATATCTCTCAAAATCTTTTGAGTGTTGGACAAATGATGAAAAATGTTTACAATATGAATTTTGATGACGAAAAATGTGAGATTGTTGACAAGAAATCTGGAGATAATGGTGCTACTGTTAAGATGACCTCAAACAACTTATTTCCACTCAATATGAAGTCACATGTTGCTTGGAAGAGTGCATTGCAGATGACACTCGTCTTTGGCATTTGAGGTTTGGGTATTTGAACCTCAAAGGCTTGCATTGATTGAAGCAAAGGAAATGGTCATTGGAGTGCCATAAAGCTCAATGAAGAAGTATGTGAGGGATGTGTTTATGGAAAGATGCATCGCCTTCCTTTTCCAAAACATCACGGAGAGTCGATGCACCACTTAAATTAGTTCATCCCGACATATGTGGTCTAACAGAACACCTTCTTTGGGCAACAAAAGGTATTTTCTACTTTTGTTGATGATTACCAAGGATAGCGTGGGTTTATATCATTGAGCAGTCGAAGCTTTTGCAAAATTCATGCACTTCAAAGCCCTTGTCGAGAAGCAAAGTGGCTCTGAGTGAAATGCCTCCGGGATGATCGAGGTGGAGAGTTCATCTACAAACCCTTCTGTTTGGTACGATTTTATGATGATTCTTGGTATTGTTTTATATGTCATTTTCTATGGTTTGTCCTATTTATGCCGTTGGTTTGATTAGTATTTATCGATTCGGACTTACTTTGTTCGTTTCAATGTTTTGCAGAAAATCAGCATTAAATAAGATGAAATAAATCTGCCAAGGATCAAGTATAATGAAGACCATCTCAACAGGAGTTCATAGGCAAAAGCGGATCGAAAATCGGAGTTCAAACGAGGAAGAAGCGGGCGAAACGCCGAAGTCGCGGCGGCGCACGAGCGCCAGCGCCACCACCCGTCGCGCGCTGGCGCGCCACGCCTACCGATGCTCGCGGAGCCTCGCGCGGCTTCGGCCACCCAGCGCCGCTTCGCTCCGGCGTGTTCGTAATTTCCCTCGCTCGTTCGGCGGCGCTCGGCATGCTCGCCTCGCCGGACCGGCGCCTCGCCCGTCCGACGCCGACACGCGCGGCGCTCAACTCCGGCCGGTCTTGGCTTTGCAGCGCCCATTCCTTCCGACGCGCGTTCCACCCGCGCGCCAGCGCCCGCTGGAGCCGTCCGGCGCTGCGCTAACGCCGCCCGTGCCGCTTGGCGCCGCCGCGCGCTCCGTCCGGTGGCCGCCAGCGCCAGCGCGCGCCAGCGCCCTCGCTCGCTCGACCACCCGCGCCCGCTGCTCCCGCAACCGCGCACCACGCCTCGCCAGCTCAGCCGGCGTTCGCACTCAACCGGCGCTCGCCTCGGCAGCGCCCTCTCTATCATTTTCCATCCGGCGTTCAACCTGAGCCGGAGTTCATTTCTAATACAGAATGTTTTGTGAGCGCTCGCTCATTGTCAACCAGCGCTCAGTCTCAATTTATATATATATACGCGCGCTAGGTCTTTCAGGGGGTGTTCTCTTTCTTCTGGACCGCGGCGCCTCTCGCCAGTTTTTCTCTCAAGCTTTGTTCCCAGATTTCTTCAGGCATTATTTCAGATACAATCATAGTTTAATTCCTGGTTTTATTTCTTTCAATTTATGTAATTCGTTTCTTAATTTCTGTTGAACATTTACATGCTTTGCTTGAGATTATTGTTGGATTTATGTTCTGGATTTATGAGTTCTCTCCGATTAAATTTCATAGAATTATCGTTTGATGGTTTTTGTTGGATTCAATTCATAGTGACAGTGGATTGGACTTTCATTTTCCGTTGATTTACTTTGCTTAATGATTTCTTGCTCTCGTTTATTTCAAGTTCTTGTTGGATGATCGATAGTTATAGGTTATGTGCAATTAGATTTAGATTAGGGATTGACAAACCCTATGAATAATAGAATTGCATATGCTTTTGTTTATCGCTTTGATTTATTCTTTTCCCTGGCGCAGCTGGGCCATCCTGGACTTGAACCAGAGACCTCGCCCGTGAAGTAAATCATCGCACCTACGGTCCAACCAACTTTGTAAGCCGACTTGGGTATTGAGTATTTACTTAGACTTAGAACCGAATTCTTTGCAATGGATGGTTGTAATTCCGGAAAAAGAGTCAAATTTTTCTTAATTGCATATGCTTTTGTTTATCGCTTTGATTTATCGCTTTCATAGTTCAACTAGGGATTGACAACCCCTAGCTTAGGATGCTGTTTAATTTTCCGTATTTCAATTCTTGCATGTTCAACCCCCGTTGTTATTAGAATGTTTAGGATTTAATCGCTTTCTGTGCGCAACACAAACAATGGCCCTGTTAAGTTTTCCTTGAGAGACGACTCGTGTTAACTTATCACACTACGATTACCTCGTACGATTGCGAGTGAATTTGAGTGTGTTTTTAGCTCGATCACCTTCATGAACTACTGCAAAGAAGAGGGTATTAAGAGACAGCTCACAGTTCGGCATACACCACAGCAAAACGGTGTATCCGAAAGAAAAAATCGAACAATTGAAGAAATAGCACAGAGCATGTTGAAAGGCAAAGGACTTCCGAATGATTTTTTGGCTGAAGCTGTTTGTACTACTGTCCACGTCCTCAATCGATCCCTTACGAAGGTGGTATGCAACAAAACACCATTTGAAGCATGGCATGGAAGAAAACCTATTGTAAGTCAACTCAAAGTATTTGGTTGCATTGCATATGCTCTAATTCCATCTCAAAACAGGGAGAAGTTTGATGGAAAAGGTGAAAAACTCATCTTCATTGGCTACAGTGATGAGTCGAAAGGTTATCGTCTCTTTAATCCAATTTCTAACAAATTGGTGCTTTCAAGAGATGTGATTTTTGATGAAAGTGTAGCCTGAAAATGGGAAAGTGAAGTTGCAGTAGTTGTTCCTGTGGAAGTTACTCCAATGGAGGAAACTCATGATCCATCGAGTTATAATACTCAAGAAGACGATCAAAATTCAGACTCGAAAGATCGTCCCAGAAAGTATCGATCTGTTGAAGATATCTATACTTCGTCAAATTTTATTGCTCTCTTTCCACTGATACCATATTTTCACATTTAGATGCTACTACCGTACTATCAAGAGGATTGGCTGCCAATCATTGAGTTCTCCTCTTTTCGGACAACACATACAAAGAGACCTGCCAACAGTCAAATAATTTGCAAACCTTTGAGAGATATTTCGATAATTAGAATTAGTTCCCAAATGCACCTTCCCGAAGGCACCCTTCTCTTTTAAGAGGATTCGCGGCATGTCAAGCCCTGGTAAGGTTCTTCGCTTTGCATCGAATTAAACCACATGCTCCACCACTTGTGCGGGCCCCTACTGCCACTCTACAGAACCGTACATGAGATTTTCACCTCATACGACTCCTCGACAGGCGAACCTCAAGACTTTGAGGAAGTTGTAAAAGAGGATGTATGGAGAAAGGCAATGGATGACGAAATGAGGAGCATAGAAAAGAATACGATGTGGAAGTTTGTGGAACTTCCGGAAGGGAAAGATGCCATCGGCTTGAAATGGATCTTTAAGATCAAACATCACGAAGATGGAAGTATGCAAAGACACAAAGCGCGATTAGTTGCCAAGGGTTATTCATAACAACCCGGAATCGACTATATTGAAACTTTTGCACCGATTGCTCGGATGGAAACAATCAGAACTGTTCTTGCCATTACAGCCCAAATGAAGCTTGACGTCTTTCAGCTTGACTTCAAATCTGCCTTTCTTAATGGAGAGTTGGAAGATGAGGTTTATGTTCAACAACCTCAAGGATACGAAATAGAAGGCTAAGAAAGAAAAGTCTACAAATTGCATAAGGCATTGTACGGCTTGAAGAATGCCCGCGAGCATGGAACAGCAAGATTGATGCATATTTCTTAAAAAATGGCTTTGTGAAAAGTCCATCAGAATCATCACTCTACGTAAAGAAAACCGAAACTGATTTTATGATGGCTTGTCTTTACGTTGATGATTTGATTTATGCAGGAACAAATGAAGCAATGGTGAGATCGTTCAAGGAGACGATGATGAAAGAATACGAGATGACTAATCTTGACTTGATGAGGTATTTTCTTAGAATTTGGGTCAAGCAAAAGAAAGGAGAGATTTTTGTCTCGCAAGAGAAATATGTGTCGGATTTATTGAAAAAGTTCTGAATGGAGGATTGCAAGTTAGCAGACACTCCAATTGCCTTGAATGAAAAGTTGAAGCAAGAAGATGGAGCAGAGAATTCAGATCCTAGTCTTTATAGAAGTCTTGTTGGTTCCTTGATTTATTTAACCAACACAAGGCCTGATCTTCTCTATTCGGTGAGTCTAATTTCGAGATTAATGGGAAATCCAAGCAAGATTCATTTTTCTGCTGCAAAACGAGTTCTTCGTTGGCTTTACAGATAGTGACTGGGTGGGAAGTCAAGATGATTAGAAAAGCACGCCGGCCTACATTTTGTGCCTTGCTTTGATACCAGTTTCATGGAGTTCAAAAAGCGAGTTCGATTTCATTATCGTTCAGAGCGGTGAGTACATCTCGTGAATGAAGCTGCGAGCGATTTGGTTGAGGAGAATTTTGAAGATTCTTCAACAAGATATCACCGAACCAACTCCAATTTTTTGTAATAATCAGTCGGCGATATTGATGACGGAGAATCCTGTTTTTCATGCAAGATCGAAACACATTGAGTTGCGGTACCATTAAATTCGAGAAATTATTGGTAAAGGAAAAATTTTCTTGGAGTATATCAAGACGGCGGATCAGGCAGCTGATATTCTTACCAAAGCCGTGGGCGTTGAGAATCTTCTTCAGTTCAAGAATGTTATGAAGATTACAAATTAAGAGGGGGTGTTAAAGGTTAATTTGTAATAACTAGTCTCTTGAGTTCATAGAGTCTCTTCAAGTATCTAGTTATTTATGAGTCATTATGTATCTACATCTTTTGTATTCCTCTTGATATATATCCATCTTCTATAAATAACTCTCTTGGTATGAGATGGATTAAAAGATCAAGAGCTATCAATAATAAACCAAAGGCAAGAGCAGTAGCTTTGCTTTGCCATCTATCTCCAAAATCCCTCTTTCTCATAAAACTATCTCTAACAACATATACGTTTTACGCCTCGAGACGTTTCCTAATAGTCCTGCGAGATGTGAGCCTCGAGGCGGTCCGAGGCATAAGACTGAAGCATAAATCATAAAAACACATAATAATATAATAAAACACCTAAAATCATGTAAATATATACTCATAAAAAACATAAATTCATAACTACTTATAATAAGTGTTTAAAATCTTAAACTCAGGTCTAATAATTTATTAGTCACAATCAAATACCCAACTAAATACTTAAGAAATATATAATTTCCAACTAAATAGCTTGAATTTTGTCAAGTTTGGGTGCAGAACAGCAAAAAAAAAATATGTTCATTGTTGTTGGCTTGCTGAGTCGTTGTTGTTGCTGCTTGCCGCCGCGGCTAAGTCATCGGAGAACAGCGGCCGAGTCACCGGTGAAAGGTGTCCGCGTGCATGAGAGAGAGTGAGAGTGAGAGACCGAGAGTGAGCGGGACATAGGTTTTATTTGTTAATTAATGTTGTTTTTAACGACCCACGACAAATTGGGGCGAATAAATAAAACACTGGCGAAAAAAAACTCAAACTGCAGAATTCAAGAAGCATGTGCCTTGGTGCATCTCAACAGGGTCGAGGCATGCGTCCCATCCCAACCAGGTGGCGCCGCCTCGCACCAAGGCGTGCCTCACGAACGCCTTTTCAAACTATATGTGTCTGTAAACTGAAAGATTGTAGCATGTGAACTGTATGTATTCAATGTGTGTAGGGGTTTAAAGTGTGTATGGGTTACTGTTGGTGGTTTGTCAATGTAGTTCATGGAAATTAGTAGAGATGGTCAAGATGGATTTGACATGATTAAGTTTTACAAAAATTTAAATGAAATATAATCCACTCATCAAAGTTACTGCCAAACAAAATCAACAATTATCTATATGATCCTAAAATATGGTTAATGTAAAAGAACATAAGATGGTTAGTAATTTCCAGTATCTAATATCTATTTCGGTCCATCACTAGACGGGCATGCAAGAGAGAATTTGGAGATTAAAGCAAAGCAGTAATTGGAAGTTCACATATAAGGAGAGAGAGAGAGGCCTGAATGAGAAAATAGATACCATCAATTCTATCCAGCTTACCATTCACAGCAAATTTCAGACATCTGATACAGTACACAAATCCATTCTCGAATCCTCTATTGCCACTCTGAAGGCATATTGTTTCCTCAACCTGCATGATGAATTTATTCACACGGTTTAAAAGTTAGGTTTTAGTTTTTGCAGAAGTCAAAAGGTTGATTGTAATAAAAAACAAGAAACAACGAATTCTTGGAATGCCTAACAGATAATAGAAACCATCCAACATATAACCATCAACAAGAAGTCTTATGCCATTCTAGTTAGGGTTATTGACGCATAAATACATCAACTTTGAGCATATTTTAATTTTTTCCCACGAACTTTAAAAATTGTAACAACATACATAAACTTAATCACTTTAGTGATTTTACTACAATTTCAAATTCTGAACAAATTAGATCTGACTTGGCATCTAAGAAATGTACCAAAGACAAATCGGTTAGTAATATAAACGACATCGTAGAGAGGGGACATAAAGTATCGTCGTTTCATTAAAATAAATCAGATTTTTTGATTTCTAGGATTCATCGGGTCAACCCTCATTACAAATATCAAGTCTTCTCGTTTGTTTCATCGTCTGGTTCCAGTTGGGATCAAACAATCGATATCCTCTCTTTACAATATCGTTTATATCACTGACCATTTTATCGATGGTAAATTTTCGAGATGTCAAGTCAGATTTAATTTGACTTAAATTTGAAATCATTGTAAAATGACTGAAGTGATTAAGTTTGTGTATTTTGTGATAATTTTTAAAGTTTGTGGGAAAAACCAAAATGGACTCAAAGTTTGTGTATTTATGTACCAATGACCCTTCTAGTTAATGCACAAAGACAATTTATAGTTAACCATGTTAGCAGTTAGCACTAATAACATCAATATTTCTCAAAGGGTTCATTTTCGTCTCCGTGGATTACAGAAAGATTGGGGTTAACATAAATCATATAGTTAAAAATATGCACTACAAGGAGGAAACAAGATGCTTATGAATTATCTAAAGTTTGTTTCAGCCATCATAAAAATTCCCTAACACGAATATCGAGAAGAAAGCCTTTTGATTCTAATTTCATGAAGATCACTAATATATTTCATAGTAATCCTTATGGACCAAATATACACCAAGGGACACTAAATCAACATGATGTTATAATCGAAAACTGGAAATAAACACAGCAACATCTCGCTTCCCCAAAGCCTCCAGGCCAAATCTTAATTATCCAATGAAAAAAACTAACATCAGCCCTAATTAGGTTTTAAATACCTTTCTACTATTACCGAAAATAGAAACCCTAAACAACTGAAATTAGAAACATAACAAAATAAACTAGGAATAAAAATGAACAACAATTCTTAGCCCACGAACAGTGACTCAAGCCCGTCCCTATCTTCGGTAAACCAACAGAGGCCTCGGCTCCTCCTGGCCTCCTCTTGGACGCTGCCGTGCCCCTGCTCCTGCTCTCTATCAACTCCATCATCCTTCGTAACAACCTTGTCCTCAAGGTTGAAGTCCAGAAACTGGCTCTGAAAACCGACTTTGCTAATCCAAGTAGCCTCATCAACCGACTGCACTTAACCAACAGTTGTTCCTAATCCTCTCATTTCTCACGACCATTCTGCCAAGCTAGCACCTCTTTGGGCTCAAACACCGGCCCCACCGGTAATTCCAAACTTACCTATAACTCCGCCTCCACAGGATGGCCGCCCACTACGCGCCGTAGCTGCGACACATGAAACACCGGGTGTATGCGGCTTGTGGACGGCAAGGATAGCCTTTACGCCGTAGCACCCAGGTGCTCCTCAACTAAGAACAGCCCATAACACTTTGGTGACAGCTTATGGTGAGGCTGGCGAAAAACCGTAGACTGTCGATGAGGCCGAACCTTCAGAAACACCTTATCCTTAACCTGGAACACCACCTCCCAGCGATAGTTGATAGCCTGCTTAACCATGCTCTGTGTTTAGTATGATTTTGTGCTTATTCTTGGTATTCTTTTGCATGTCGTTTTTAGTAGTTTGTCCTATTTATGCCATTGGTTTGATTAATATTTATCGATTCGGACTTATTTGGTTTGTTTCGATATTTTGTAGAAAAATGGCATTAAATATGATGAAATGGATTTTCTAAGAGTTAAATATATTAAAGAGCATCTCGATAGGAGTCCGTAGGCGCAAACGGATTACAATTCGGAGTTCATACGAGGGATAACGGAGCGAATCGTCAAAGTCGCGCACGTACGACCCGTCGCTCGTCGTGGCCCATCGCACGTCTTCCGCATCGCCCAGCGCCATTCTCGCCCGCACATTGCGTGCCATGCCTCCCCTCACCCATACACGTATGTCGAGTCTCACCCCTATTGCCCGTACGCATTCGCCAACACCCTCTCTCGCAACGCCTCGCCGAGTCCCGTCCGGTGCTGTCACGCAGCGCCTCACCCCGTCGCGAGACGGACTCGCCCAGCCAACACTCCATCCGGCACTGGCCATACCACATGCGTTCATCTCACCCGACGCTCGCTGTTTGGTGTTATTTTGTGCTTATTCTTGGTATTCTTTTATATGTGATTCTCAGTGTTTCGTCTGTCTTATACCGTTGTTTTGATTAGAATTCTTCGTTTCGGACTTATTGGGTTTGTCTCGATGTTTTGTAGGAAAACGGTATCAAATTGGATAAAATGGGTCTGCCAAGGATTAAGAGTAATGAAGAGCTTTCTCAATAGGAGTCCGTAGGCAAAAACGGATCCTAATTCGGAGTTCGGACGAGGGAGAACGAGACGAATTGTTGAAGTCGTGCACGGCCCCGTCGCATGGCCGAGCATCCGCACGCTCACTCGCCACACGCCCGCGCGCTCGCGCACACGCCCTAGTGCCCGGCCGGCGCTCGCTCAAGCGCTCGGTAATTTACTCGACGCGCTCGGATGGCGCTCGCTCGCCGCCGCGGCGCTGCACGCTCAGCGCGCTTCACTCCGCGCCCGCCGGGCGGGCTCACTCTGGGCGCGCGTTCCCAATTTTACTCGTGCGCTCAGAGTGAGCACTCGCTCGCCCTCCTGCCTCGCTCGCCCGCGCGCCTCGCCTCGCCCGCTCACCCGCGTGCTTACCGCGCCATCTCCGCGCGCCAGCGCCAGCGTCCCCTCGCCCTCCGCACGCACGCTCGCTTTCAACCGGCGTTGAGTTGCCTTAATATATATATGTTATTTTAGGTTATTTCCCGGGTCCGAACTTTTATGTATTTTTTTTTTCTCGGATTGTGCGCGGAACACATTCTTCAATTTTCTTCAATTCGGACTTTGATTCACGTTACGTAATCGGTATTCATTTACTTTAGCTGTGATTCTGAATTCTTGGTACTATCTGTGATATTTGATTTGGATTGGAAGTAATTTAATCGTTATTTGTTCCATTGATCTTGTTCGATTCGTTTTCGCGTTGATTCTATATTTTTGTGGAATTGTTGGTTGCTTGCTTCGTTCTTGTTTTTCGGCTTTAATAATCTGAATTCTATGCAAGTGGTGTTGAACTTTAATTTCATGATTAATCGTTCTTTGTTGAATTTCATCGTCTTTGTTGAATTTCATCGTTCTTGTTTGGAGATCTGATTTAATTGCTTTTTGATTTGTTTACCTGATTCTGTGTTTAGTAGTTAATCATCTAGGGTTTGACAACCCCTGGTTTAGATCTATTGCTTAATTAGTTTAGCTCGGGATTGACAAACCCCGGCTTAGGTTTCTTCGCTTAATTCTCGTATGTTTCAAAAACTCATGTTGATAGTAGAATGTTTAGGTTTTAATCGTTTTACGTGAGCAACACGAACATTAGGCCTATTAAGTTTTCCTTGAGAGGCGACTAGGGTTAACTTTCCTACTATAACACCTAAATGCGATTGCGAGTCAATTGAGAGTATACTTTTGGTTGAACAACTTTTGGCGCCGTTCTTGAAGTGACTTTAAGCGTATTGTTTGTGTTGATTTGTTTCCGTGTTTCTTTTGTTTTATTTTGTTATTCTCGATTGCGTGTGATCTTTTCTTGTTTGAGTGTTGTGTATGCTAGGTCGCATGATTTAAATAGACGCTTGCTACCCATGGGACCACACTCGAAGAACTAAAAGGTCGCTTTTTCCGGAATTGGAGGAGTTTGGTGTCACTTTCGAGAGTGGTGAACAGTCAGAGCAGATTATCAGAGATCAACCCGTGTTTGAAGATACTCCCCCGTTGAGAGAAATGGGTGAGAATGCACGTGCTCTGCGTGATTTTTATAGGCCGGTGATTGGGGCCGCTACGTCCCTAATTGTTCTTGGACCGGCAACCCGAGATTAGGAGTTGAAACCGAACCATTTCTCGCTCATGCCTTGATAAGCCTCATTTTTACATGATTTATAAGGCCATATTTGTTTCGTTTCTATTTGATAAGTGATCTTTTGAGCTGTTTTTCGATATATTTATGTTTACCTTGGAAGATATTATGCCATGTGTGTTTCATGTCATTTTAGCATAGGTTTTGATGTCAAAAAGGTGGATCACGATAAAGAGGAATCAATAGCCCAATCGCAAGCTCGTGCGAAGAAGAACTGTTTGAAAACGACGTTGAATATGACGTAATGGTTTTGAAAAATATGGATGTACAAAGTGTACTATGTTAAAGAGCATCTCGATAGGAGTCCGTAGGCGCAAACGGATCGCAATTCGGAGTCCGGACAAGAGAGAACGGACCGAAACGGCGAAGTCGCGCGCGCAGGGGATCACGCCTCGCGAACCGAGCTCGCGACCTTTGGTCGTGATTCCGGGTCGCGAGGAAGAGCAGATTGGCCGCGATTTTGGAAGCTCGCGAGGCGTCTTCGCGGGAAGCAATTGAGAGCGCGCATCGCGAGGTGTAGGGTTGCATATATGTATATATATATGCTATTCACGCAGCACATTTGGGGAGAGAATTAGACGAGAGCTTCCAGACTAATTCACGAGAATTCACGCAAGCTTTTATATTTGAACAGAATCTTTGTTTATTTTATTTTTTTCTTCAGCATTTTTTTTAGAGATAGTTTATTAGTTCTTTTTAATTTCTTCGATATTTCTTTTTGTTTTGAATTCGGTGTTATTAGTTTAGTTTAATTTGAGATTTCGGTTTTGTTCTTCGATTCAAGTGCTACAATTGTTCATCGTGGATTCATACGGTTTTATCTATATATCTCAATTTATGCTTTATTTATTTATTTATTGCTTTGAGAATTTAATCATGCGTAGCTAAATTTCGTATTGATCCTAGGGTTTGTATGTCTGACTAGATTTATATGATTGATCTGTTGATACTGTTTTGCCGTCCCATTCATGATTTAGGATTCTTGACTTTAATTCTCATGTGTTGGTATCTGGCCAATATTAATGCATGCTAGTTATGTGATTGATGTCTCGACGGAATTAATTGCATAATCGATATCTTGAATTCATGTCTGATTTTACCTTGAGACCCGGCGGAGATAGGTGAACTGTAGGAGGCTAAATCTTTGTGTTCTTTTGGTAATTAGCTTACTTCTCTTGAGACCCGACGGAGATAGAGTTTAGGCTAACCTACTACTATAGGCTGTCCTGGCGGAAACTATAGTTACATTAGTGATCCTTCATATGAATGTGGATTAAATTGGTAAACGGATTAATAGGTTGATTGTGTGAATCTGGTTAGGTTAAGTACATCCCTAAATTGATCTTTCATATCGGTTTATTCCTTATTTATTTTACGAGTCTAGTTTTATAATATCCTCTCTTGATTTTGTTGCACGAATAATAATAAAGATTACGTGTTAATTAATTCTTTGTGTTCTCGAGTCGCAGTCCCTGTGGATACGATATATATACTTGCTGTTTTATTATCATTTATTTGGTAGGAATTTTAGCGATCAAATTTTGGCGCCTACTTTTCATGGGCTAGCTAGTGAAGACGCCTTGGGGTTCATAAGAGAATTCTGTTCAGTCTTGCAGTCCTTCCCGCTGGGAGGACTAAATGAAGATCAGCTGAAGATGCGGTGTTTCCCGTACACCCTGAAGGATAGAGCAAAATCATGGTTCCTGGCTCTCCCTGCCAACTCTCTGCAGAACTGGAACGCCGTGGTAGATAAGTTCATGACGAAATACTACCCAAACAAGAAGAGTCAAGAGTTGAGGTCACAGATCATGACCTTTAATCAGACGTCTGACGAGCCATTCCATGAAGCTTGGGAACAGTTCAGGGACTTATTGCAGAAGTGCCCTCACCATGCCTTGCCAGACGAAATTTTGTACCAATTCTTCTATGATGGATTGACTCAGAGTTTCCAATACATGGTGGACAATGCTGCAGGTGGAGACATTGGGTCTAGAAAGGCTTTGGATATCGTTGAAATTTTTGAAGCTATGGCTGCCACCTCACGACAAAAGTCAGTCGGGTGGAAGAGCGAGGCACATGTTGTAATTCCTTCCTTTGACATGAATAAGCAAGTGGTTGAGCTTATGAGGGAGGTGCAAGAACTTAAGTTAAAGAAGCCCGATCCACCAGCGCTACCCAAGGAATTAAGGGAACCCTGTGGAATCTGTAATGAACCTGGGCACAATGTTGATACTTGCCCTATGATGGGAGATCATAACTCCGAAGGGGAAGCCGAAGCATATGCTATGCATGGATTTCAACCTAAACAGTAGTTTGAGTCCAATCAGCAACAATTCAACGGGGGATGGAGGAACCAACATCAAGGGCAGAATTTGAACCAGAATGCGTCATATCAAAGACCTCCACAGCGACAGCAGTTTCGTGACAAAGACACTATCCTCGAGAGCGGCGGTTCTCGCGACCGCAATATCGGCGACAAGACAATATCGGTGGACACCTCCACCGCCTCCTCCGAGACCAGCTTATGAGGATGTGATGAACCAAAGAATTGACGCTCTAGAATCCACAAGGAAGCGTATAGAGACACAAATTGGACAGATTGCTAGCACGCTGAACGAGCTATTGCAGCAAGGAGCCGTGGGAAAACTTCCTAGCCAACCTCGTGGTACGCGATCAACATTCTAAGGGTGATAAATTTTTCCAAATAAAGTGGGAGAGTCATTAAGCAAGCATCCGCAATCACGGAGGTTCAAAATAAGAAAGAGGCGGGTTCAAGCGCATAAGTCGGCAAATCCTTACACCCTCCGATACCCTTCCTACACGGTTGAAGAGCGAGGCGTAGGATCGGCAATTCAATGAGATCTGAGCTCTGTCCAGGTGAATGTGAACTTGCCTCTTGGACATCATCAAAATGTCTTTGGCCTCGTCGAGTTCTTCAAAGAGCTAGCTTCAAAGAAGAGAAGATTTGGAGAGGATGAGAAGGTGATGATCTCAAGGCACTAATTCCATCCTCTGACACCAATTGCCTCCCAAACTCCGGGATCCAGGTAGTTTTGTTATTAAGATTGCTTTGGGTAACGGGAAAGAAATTTCTGGCATGCTAGATTTGGGGGCGGAGATTAATCTTATGCACTATTCTATGTTCAAGCGATTAGGATTAGGTGAACTAAAACCCACTAGAATGTGTCTACAATTAGCCGATAGGTCCGTGAGATACCCCAAGGGTATTGTCAAGGATGTATTAGTTAAGATGGGTGGGTTGATTGTTCCCGTCGATTTTGTTGTTTTGGATATGGGGATGTTAGGGAAGATGGGGTAGAACACTCACTTTTGTTGGGAGGCCATTCATGGCCACAACCAACACTGTTTATTGATGTTAAGAATGGCACATTGAAAATGGCGTACTTGGTGAATCTGTGTCCTTCTCTACACATGATAGTGTGATATCTCCTGTTAAATGCATTGATAATCAAGTTTCCATAGATCTTTGTTGATCCTTGGTGAGAATGTTTTATCGCGGGGTATGAATGCAAATTTCTATAAGGGAAAAGTAAACGAGATCTTTGGATCGTGAGAAAGTTAACAAGGACATAAAGCCGGGAATGAAGGTCTTACTTCTTGGTCTCGTTTGAAGCCTATCCCAGAAGCTCAAGTCCGGTGGAGTGGTCCTTACATCTTGGAACATGTGTTTCCTTATGGGGCGATGTTCTTGACCCCAACACCAACAAATCATTATTGTGAATGGTCGTGAGTCAAACCGTACTTTGATCGTGAGGTCGGAAGAAGTGGATAGCGTTACGCTCGTCGGTCCCCAATATCTTTGACGGATTATGTCGGGCTCACGACGTTAAGCGAGTACTACGTGGGAGTTTACCCACGGATTTTCTTATTTTTCTTTTCTTTTTCTTTTCCCTTTGATTTATCTGGTTTTGTTATCCTGATCTTTCTCTGTCCGTTAATGCAGCTATTATAGTTGAGAATGGCATTTAAAAGATGTACATGGGCCATTCAAAGTTGGCGTTCGAAGTTGTCCAAGCGTTGAGTGTCTGAAGCGATCACGGTGGCGCTCAATCTGAACCAACGTTCAGAAGGATTACAGAAGCCATTCTCAGCTGGCGCTCAATCTGAACCAGCGTTCAGAAGGAATACAATAGCTTTTCTCATCCGGCGTTCAATGAGAACTGGCGTTCAAGATTTAGGCAGTAGCTTTTCTCAACTTGCGCTCAAACCAAACCGGCGCTCAACTTTGTGAAGTAGTCCTCCTCCGAGCCGGCGTTTGAACAGAACCGGCGCTCACCTTATATAAAAAAAAAAAGAAGGAAAGCAGAGAACCGCTCCTGAACCGGCGCTCATTATGAACCTGCGTGCCTTTCCCTCCTGAACCGGCGCTCATTGTGAGCCGGCTTTATAATTAGGGCACCATGCCCTATTGTTTTCGATCCAGCGCCGCCTTCTCTCTCGCTCTCGCCTTAAGTCAGCCGGCGTTCTCCATCGGCGCTCGCCGTTCCGCCCGCGTTCACTCCAGCATCCGACGTTCACTCCAGAACGCCCGCGTGCCCCAGCACATCCTACGCGCTCGCCATTCCGCCCGCCTTGCCCAGCGCACGCGTCGTTTTCACCGCACCCCGCGTGCCCTCGCCACCTAAACCGGAGCGTATTCCCAGCGCCGGCCCACCAGCTGAGCTCTCCTCGCCTCTCCTGTCGCGCGCGCGCCCACCTCTCTGTGCCCTCACCGCGCACGCATTCCATCAGCCGGCGCTCATCTTGGTAGCGGCTCACGTGCGGCGCTCTTCGCCCGCACCCGGCCCGTGCGCGTAGCCCTCACCCTGCGCACCCAGCCTACTCACCTAGCTCCGAGTTCCTTCCGGGCATTTCTGAAGCATGGTTCGCACAAAAAATCCTCTCGCCTCTTTGGCGAAATGAGCAAGCGATGAAGGTGCTTGGGATCGGGTGAACAACCCGAAGATCTCTGGCGAACTACAATGCCCCATTCGCGATTTTCGCCCCGAAGGTATCTTTTACTCCGTTATTCGTTCAAAGATATCGGTCACCCACGTTCGTTTGATTGGAATATTTTAGCTTCATTGGGTGTTGATGGATACGTGAAGCGATATTTGAAATTATAGAGTGCCTTGGTTTGGCAACTAGGGAACCGAAGATGGTTTTAAGAATATTGTTAGGGAGTTTTATGCGACACTAGAGCCCGATGATGATTTTAAGTGCGCATTACATCGGTTGGGGAGGCGAGATCGCTATTACACCTAAGGTCATGCGTGATGTTTTGAGTTTTCATACTAGCGGTTTTTCGATGTACGAGATTTCCTCTTCTTTGAGACATGGAGGATTTTAGCGGTTTTGACAATTGGTCATCGTGAGCACTTCTAGTGCCTTTATTCGAGACCACCTTTGGTTATAGCTCATAAGTTCCTAGCGTACAACCTAACAGGAAAGAGCAGTCGATAAAGTGAGTGCTCATGAGCTTTTCCTCTTGTGGTGTCTTGTCGATAACAAGAAGGTTTGTGCTGGCACCTTTCTTATGGCGCCGATTTGAGTATATGGCGGCACCGTAAAACTAAACTCTCCTTGAGCCAATACCCTTCATTCTAGCTAAGTATTTTGTGGGAATCACTAGTGAAGATGGTCTATTTGGACTCGGGCGTCATCGAGAATTTTCAATCACTTTCAATGATTACCGGTTGATTGCTTGACCCGAAACTTTGCATCCTTATGAAGCACGGCGTCTTGTCAAGAGTATATCACGTTCAAGCAAAACCAACCGTCGGGTCTATTGTTGATCTGCCGCCCGATGGATGAAGATGTCCCAGGATGCGGGTGCAAAGCGGGGAGGCGGGACCTCATGACACGCCCTTCACAGCTTTCCCTCCTCCCATCGGTCCAGCGGCGTCTTGGTGACCTTAGGCGCATTTTGATTCCAGCTTTGGCGGTTTCAGCGAGCCACTTCACGCGATTGGGGACTTTAGCTCCTCGCGGAATCGAGAACTTTGAGAGGTATCGGGCGGATCGGTCGACAATTCGCGATTTTAGTCAATCTTGACCCGGGGTTTTGGTGAGTTCCGTAATGAGGTGTATCGGCGTCTTGACACCCACTCATGAGTTCAACGCCTTGATCAATCTTCACGACAAGCGTTTGGGGATTTCCGTCAAGATGTTTACCGGCGTTTAGACACACATGAGCAGCATCTGGCTGACCTTCAAGCCCAGTGGGACGCATGGTCCCCACACCGCCTCTCCACCACCACCACCGCCGGACCAACCGTGAGGCTTCACTGTTGGAGAGTATGCCTATCCTTGGATCTCGATGTCTGTCCGACCTTCTTTTCTACCAGCTATTATCAGGGAAGCCTCGTTCTCTTTTGGCCTCTTTTTGTTGTTCATGTTTTGAGCTCTGTGGACAGCGCTCGTAATTATGTGTGGGGAGGGAGTTGTTGATGATATATTGTATATGTTGTGCTCGGGGTATGTGCATGATTGACACCATGGATCTATGCTTATTTTGTCATCTTGTACTCAAGTTTTTGTCTATGTGAATAAGTTAGGATTGTAATTTATGTACCTGAACTCTGTGGTATTGGTCAAACCTTGATGTGTTCTCGTTTATCGTGATGTTACGTTATTGAAGTGCAATGTGAATGGACGAGGTTGTGTGAATTAATCTTAAATCGGGGGTTATTGATGTGATTTGTCCGACTAATGTTAGGGGGAGTGTTAACAGTTTGGTTACCTATATACTTGTTTCAAAAAAAAAAAAAGAAAAAAAAAAGTGAATAAGAAAATAAAAGAAGGAGAATGAAAACTCCAATAATTTGTTGAGATTGTATAAATGGAGGATGGGATTCTGCCCCTCTTTCTCGTAAATTGAGAAATGGGCATGGAAAACCACGATAGGAGACTCGAGTTCATCGAGACTTCACCTTTCGAACATTGTTCCAAAATTTGTTTATACTTTCTTTGTGTTCTCAAAAGAAATTTGTTGCTAAAGGTAACCATTTTAGTTAATTCGCCCCTAACGGAGAGTTGGGTCTTAGCAAAAATAATCTTTTTGTTTATTTGACATTCTCACAATCTTAGATTTGTTTCACATTAACCTTGATTATGTATTCATCATGTTTGGGGGAATTGCAAAAAGAGGTTTGATTGATTAGATTAAGAGTTTAGTTGCATGAGCTATTCTTCTATTCTTGCTTGTATAGACTTTGCTTGAGGACAAGCAAATGAATAATTGTGGGGGAGTTGTTTGGTGTCATTTTGTGCTCATTCTTGGTATTCTTTTATATGTGATTCTCAGTGTTTCGTCTATCTTATACCGTTGTTTTGATTAGAATTCTTCGTTTCGGACATATTGGGTTTGTCTCGATGTTTTGTAGTAAAACGGTATCAAATTGGATAAAATGGGTCTGCCAAGGATTAAGAGTAATGAAGAGCTTTCTCAATAGGAGTCCGTAGGTAAAACGGATCCTAATTCGGAGTTCGGACGAGGGAGAACGAGATAAATTGTTGAAGTTGTGCACAGCCCCGTCGCATGGCCGAGCATCCGCGCGCTCACTCGCCCACGCCCCGCGCGCCTTCGCGCCCGGCGCCCCCAGCCAGCACTCACTCACTCAGCGTGCTCGAGAAAATTTTACTCGTGCGCTCGGATGGCGCTCGCTCACGCCTGCGGCGCTTGCCGCGCACCTCCTCGCGCTCGCTCGCGCGCCGCCGCGCGCGCCGCCACGCGCCGGCTCCGGCTCACTCTGGCGCGCATTCCCAATTTTACTCGCGCTCAAAGTGAGCACTTGCTCGCCCTCTGCCTCGCCGCTGCTCTTGCCTCGCCCGCTCACCAGCGCGATTGCGCGCCATCTCATGTGGCTCGACACCAGCGTCCCTCGCCCTCCGTCGCACGCTCGCTTTTAGCCGGCTCGGTTGCCTTAATATATATAGTTATTTTAGGTTATTTCACGGTCCGAACTTTTACGTATTTTTACTTTTTCTACGGATTGCGCCGCGAACACATTCTTCAATTTTCTTCAATTGGACTTTGATTCACGTTACGTAATCGGTATTCATTTAGTTTAAGCATGATTCTGAATTCTTGGTACTATCTGTGATATTTGGATTCGGATTGGAAGTAATTTAATCGTTATTTGTTCCATTGATCTTGTTCGATTCGTTTCGCGTTGATTCTATATTTTGTGGAATTGTTGGTTGCTTGCTTCGTTCTTGTTTTTGGCTTTAATAATCTGAATTCTATGCAAGTGGTGTTGAACTTTAATTTCATGATTAATCGTTCTTTGTTGAATTTCATCGTCTTTGTTGAATTTCATCGTTCTTGTTTGGAGATCTGATTTAATTGCTTTTGATTTGTTTACATTTACGTGTTTAGTAGTTAATCATCTAGGGTTTGACAACCCCTGGTTTAGATCTATTGCTTAATTAATTTAGCTCGGGATTGACAAACCCTGGCTTAGGTTTGCTGCTTAATTCTCGTATTTGAATTCTCGTATGTTTCAAAAACTCATGTTGGTATTAGAATGTTTAGGTTTTAATTGTTTTCTGTGAGCAACACGAACATTAGGCCCTGTTAAGTTTTCCTTGAGAGACGACTAGGGTTAACTTTCCCTACTATAACACCTCGTACGATTGCGAGTCAATTGAGAGTATACTTTTGGTTGAACACTCGCCATCAGTGTGCTCTCGTCCACCTGCATCAGCGTGCGTTTCAGCATCCAGCGCCAGCGCATCTCCCAGCGCACGATAGCTTCCGCCTTCTCTAGCACATCCGACGTTGGGCATCGCCCAACGCCCACTCCCGTCCACCCGGCGCTCGACTCCAGCTCGCTCGTACAACACCCATTTCGCCATCAGCGCATGCCCACCCAGCGCCCTCTGCGTGCGTTCGCCCACTCCACCTCCAGCCTTGCCTCGCCCCCAACGCCACTCCATCCGCGCTGGCAGTCCACCCGGTGCTGGGCTTGCCCAGCGCCCGCTCGCTATCGTCACCCGGCGCTCAACGCACGCTGTGCCTTCACTCAACGACGATCCCATCCGGCGCTCGATCTTCCTCCGCTGCCTCACTTTGCGTCTCGTCCCGCGCGTCCGGTGTTTCGATCCCGTCCGGCGCTGGGCTCCTCTCACTGTTCATTCCAGAGAGCGCTCGCGTCCGACGCTTCGTCCCGTCCAACACTTGTAATACCCCAGATTTTCATAACTCTGTTTAAGCGTTAAGTACGTAATTAATTAGAAATTAATTACGTGAGTGACTAGGAACAATGCATCCTTAGATAAGATTTTATAAAAGCTTTAACCTAAAGATTTATATTAGAATTTTAAAGTTGATTGATTAAATGATAAGTCTTTCAGTTATTATTTTTATTTCCAGTTAAAATTAAAAAGATTGATTTATGAAAGTTTCGATTTGCTAGAAATTTCTATATTTCTAATTGCTTTATATTGATTTCATAATTTCAAAAAGTTACATTATGATATCATTATTTTCAAGCTTGAATTATAATAAAGAAAATTCTAAAACCATTAAGCTCCTTAAAGAAGCTAAGAATTATCTAGAAACCAAAAGCTTATTCTAGAAGCCATTTAAAGGCTTGTGGTGGAAGATTGAAATAGTGAGATAAGACCTTGATATAAATAGGAATGCTTAGCCTCCAATGATCATTTTTTTCACCAAATTTCCTCTCATTTTGCTCTCAAATTCGAGAACCACACACACACACACACGGAAATTTCTCCTCTTCAAGCTCAATAACGGACTTCCAATCTTCCTCAAATCGTTAGATCTCGTCTTAAGAAGGTAAATCACTAACCTATTTCAAGTTTTGAAGTAAAATCAAAAGAAAACCCACTTTAAAACCCTAAACTTTCGGCCATTTGGCCATTTTTTCTGAGGTTTAGTTCTTGATTCTTAGTTGATATATGCATAGATCTACCAATATAGAGTGATATTATGTTGAAATCAAAGAAAAACTCCTCCTCAAACCCTATATGATTCGGCCATGATGGCCTTGTTCCAACAATTTTGTTTTCGATTTTTAATTCGTATATGTTTAGATCTACCCTCTTTAATATGATTCATGCTTGATCTATGGTTTGATTGGTTGGTTTCATGAAAAACCTAAATTTTATTCAAGAACCCTAATTGTTATCTTGAAGTTTTGTTGATGATTTCTTAAATCAAGCTTAGATCTATGTAATTAAAGACGTTTGTGCATGATTAGAATTTATTATGAAAACAAAAATCAAACCCTCCAAAATTCTTGTGATGACCGAAAATATAGGGCTTGATTTCAAGATGATTTGGCTTTGATTTGATTAAAATAAGCTTGTAGTTAGGTAATTATATATCTATGATTGTGTTTAATGAAAGAAATTGGGATTTAATCCAACGTATATGAAAAACCCTAAATTAAAGTGCTTATGTAATGTCGAGAACTTATCGTGTTGATTTTATTTGAGATTTTTGATTTCAAAAGTATGATTTAGTATATTAAATTAGCCTATTTTGAATTATTGAGATTTTCTATGCTTATCTGAAAAATTTAGATTTAGATTAGTTTGCGTTTACAAAGGATTTTGTAATATTGAATTGATATTTGGAATTTGATTTCAAAACATATATTCTTATGATTATATAGCTTGATTAAGGCTTACTTGATCAAAGTTCTCAAAGAAATCGATTAGAAAGATTAAATATTTTGTTATAGCAATATGATATTCCTTATGAAGATAAGGAATTGAAAAGACTAATGTTCTTATAATTACTTTCTTAATAAATTAAATAGTTTAGTTTTGGGATGCATTGACCTAGCAAGGCTTAGCTTAACCATAGAGTATCGAAAGAGTTTTAGTAGAGGCTCAAGAGTTAGAAACTCTTAGTTCCTCTTTCCCGTATTCATTCCTCTTATCTCTTTTTAAGAAGACGGGCGAGTAGAAGTCAAGAGGGGAAAAGCAGAAAGTTCCGAGTAATCAAGTTCAGGTGGGCTTTCTAAACTAAAATATGTGTTTACACAAGTTTATGATAATGAGCATGTATGCCTATTTTGAAAAAGTTAATTGACTTGCCTGTTTTGAGCATATTGCATGTTACCTATCTACGAGAGAATGACGATATCGGCCCTATGCTAGGCATTGCTAGTAAGGGTATGTGTACAGGTGGCCTTTGGCGAGGTGTTTGAGAAGGAGGCCTACTTCTCAACACAAGAGTGCGTAGATATGGTGTTTATTTGAGATTCGTCTGCAGACATGTTATATTAGAATTTTTAGCACGTGCATTGATCATGAAGTAAGTGATTTCAGAAAGTTTGATTCATTGGTTATTTCTTAAAATCCCTGTGAATCTATAAAATGGCAAGTCGATTTTATAGCTCTAAGAGCATGTTTCAATTATTTTCGGCGATTGCCCACTGAGTGCATCAAGTACTCACGCCCTGCATGTATTTCTAAATGTGCAGGTAATGCAGGAGATGACAATGTGGGTGAATCTTGGCGAAGACCTAAATTGCCATGTCCTATGTTTTGCTACGAGTTTATGTCTCACACATAAACTCGGCTACTCTTCTTCTGCCAACTCGTTATAGTTGTGGAAACTTGCTTAGTTCGAATCTTGATGGGTTTGAACATTTGAAAACAAGTATGAATTTTGTGTCAAAGACTATGGTATCAGTTTGCTAAACAGGGTTGATTAATATTCTACCTTGATCTTTTGGTTAATCAATTGTCCATTGACTCGTCTCTCTTTAGAAAGGATAATTGATTATATCTATGATTCACATGATTTTGATGTGTCATGATACAGAGTTCTGATGGGTTAGACATTTGTTAAATAATTACAAACTTGAGTCAATGAGTATTGAATTCACTTGCTAATAGCGATTAAATAAGTGTTTGACTTTTGCTTATTAATTGATCATAAACTCAAAGGCTCGTCTTTCTTTGGATATTAATTTCTTCCTGTTTACGAGTCTTTTGTAATAGTTAGTCTTTTACATTAAATCCAACCGTCGCACTCGGTTAGTCGATTAATCGAGATTTGGTCGGTAGGGGTGTGACAAGAATGGTATCGAGCAGTTGTTCGCTCTGGTCCTGTGAGTCTTCCTTGAGTCTAACCCAGTTGTCCTAAATTATTCAAGCTCGGCATATCAAGTCTCATCATCTCAAAGCCTGTCAGTGCAGTAGTTGATTTTCATAAAGAGTTCAGAATCCTTTTTGCATTTGCTTATGGCTTGTGCGATTTCTACATGATCAGTATTGTATGCTAGATGAGTTGATTATGCATGCGATTTGATTAGTATCTTGAGATGGGAAATGGGACATATCGATGTGATTGTCCTGATGTTAAGTTGCGATTTTTTTTTTTTTTTAGAATGCGGGGATGCGGGTTACGCGCATGGCGGCTCTAGTGTTAGCCGTCACGGATCGGACGTGCAGGGCAATTCTCTGAGCTTGCCGAGCGGTATGCAAACTTCTCGAATTTCTCGGCGATTCCGTTGGGCCGGTTTCTCGTTAAGCGGCATGGGGTTAGCGAATTCGATGGAATACTTTGTGCGATTCGGTCTTGCCGATACCTTGGCAAGGTTGGGCTCTTCGGCGCTTTTGATCATATTGATTATTCGAGAAATCCTGAAGAGTCGGGGGATTTCTTTGGATTCCATGCTCTCATTCGAGCGTAGAATCGGGATCATCAAGGTCCACCCCCAGGTGATTATCCTTCTCTCGATCATTTTTATTCTCATATCCGTCGGCTCTTTGTAGAACATCATGTAAGGCAGGAAGATCCTTCTCCCCAGCCTGCCGTTAGCATACCACCTCCTGAAATTTCCGCTCCTAGATTTGATGAGCCTATATTAATTGATAGTACTCCCTTAGTTCCCATCATTGATGAGATAGTTGATTCTCCTTTATTGATGGACTCAGATAATCCTCAGGGTCCTGATGATTCGCATTTACACCCTGCATTTGATCCGTGGCTCGTTGATATGCTTTTCTTGAAAACATTCCTTCTCCCTATCCGGATCGATGATCTCGGAAGCGATGCGGATCTACTAGGCGACCAATTGTTTTGACTCGCCTACTTATCCTATTTATTGTGACAACCCAATGTCTTCTCGAGTGGCCCTAGTAACTCCGTTCGAGTAGTTAGGGATCTTATCCGATTCACATGGTTCCTCGTGACTCTCTCCCAATCGTAACCGAGTCTCGGTCAAATTCGACGGATCTTTCTAGTCGACCACAGTGAAGTTCACATATATCAGCGACCATCTCATCTAGTGGATGAGGTACCGATTCTTCTAGACCATCGGTCTTTCGGATCTTATCGGTATGAACACGAACATATTGAGTGCATTGGTAAGTGTACACTTGAGTATCTCTCGATCGGTGAAATGTCTTTATCAACGACCCATACATTCTGCATCACGAGATTAAAGTAATTGCGCATGACAACAATCGATGCTCCTAAACCACCGGTGCGGACTACAATGAAGAAGAGATGGAGCCTCTGCGGTTTGCAACCCCAAGATATGGCGCCACGATGGGAAGATGAGATCGAGCGATTCTCGAAGAAGAAATAGCAACGGTGAAGATGAGATGGAGATGGACCTCACGGGGAGTGAAGAGCCGGGGACAAGCGGTGAGTCGTCGTGAGAGATTCCGTGTGGTGATGTCTGATAATGATGCATATGATAGTTTAGTAGTGCATTGATTTATCATTATAGTATGTATGTAATAGGATAGTTTGTTGAGATCTTGTGAGCATCGCCATAGCCCAAAACCAATTTTGGCGGTTTACCTCTTTTGTAAAAGTCCTCAAGAAGGCAAATTTTCCCGATATATGAATCGGATATTATATGGCTGTTCAACCTCTTATTTACATTGTGTAACCTATCCACATTTGTTTGAATTTTGGCAATAACCTTAAATTGTTATTTGATATTCAAATTTTCAAATCTTTTTTTAGCATGCGAGAAGACATCAAAATCAAATACGAAGAAGAGACTCGAGAGAGTCGACCTACACCTCGAATTCACCTAATCAATCACCTCCTAAATGCGGATCGCAAGATCGCCGAGCTTTTCCTTCATGAAATCCTCCAACTTTTCTTTGGATCTAGTGATCTATCGAAATTTGAAGAGTGGGTTAGGGCCATGGATCGTGTTTTCGATTTTGGAATGCTGCGATCGAGAGTGTATGTTGTGTATCTCTTTCTAGCTCGAGGATCTGCGGATTATTGGTGGGAGTCTCGTGGAGAACTTTCACACGAGCGACTAGGCGTTTTCACGTGGGGCGTTTGAGGAAGAACTCTTGGCAGTATATCCCATGAAGCTATCGCGAGATGAAGAGATCAATTCACAAATCTTAAGCAAGGGAAGAAGGCGTGGCTGAATCGACGAGAGTTACGTAAGTTGGCTCGTTAAGCACCTCATAAGGTCGACACGATGAGAAAATGGTTGAGTTATTCCGTTCGGATTACATCGAAATGAGAATAGTACTAGCCACCGACCTCAATGTCTTATCGAGACTACGAATCGTGTGCTTGATGTGGAAATGGAGATGCGTCACGAGAAGATTTCGCTGGCGGACTCAAGCATCCACCGAGTCCTAATCAAACAAGGTTCTTGTTGGTGATCAAAGGATTGGGAATAAGAAGGTGGGAGAATAGAAATTTCCCAAACAAAGCGATGGCGTAAGCAGGCGATTCTCCCAAGGTCGATCTCGACCCTCGTTTCAAAGTCGACCTCGGGTTACCCCAAATCAAGCTAGGCTGTGTGCGAAATGCTGTCGGATACATTACGGAGTATGTAAGTGGGGAATTGCGGTTGTTACAATTGTGGTCGAGTGGGCCACTATGCTAACTGTTGTCAAGCGAAGATAAGGCGTCGGGAAGTGGATCCGGATCAAATCCTTCCACAAGACCCAATCAATAAGCTATGATAGCTTATCCCGGTTGCCCTTTCGATGTTCCCTCGGACTCCGGTAGCTCGGTTTCGGTGGCTCACGGCAACCACCTCGAGACACGGCAAGTCAAAAGTTTAACCCGGATCCGACATCAAAGAGCTTTTGCGCTGAACCAGAAATCGGCTAGAAAGAAAGCTGGACAGTTGACAGGTATGAGAACCTTGAGAGATATACCTGTTATAATTCTTTTCGATACTGGAGCTTCGCAATCTTTTATTTCTACAGCATGTGTAGATACTCTTGAGCTTCCAGTAAAACGATCTAATCCTGAGATAAGAGTCCTTACGCCGTTAGGCAGAAGCGATAGAATCACTCATGAGTGCCCTAACTTAGAATTTGAGTTAGGTCCTCTCAAGTTGAGAGTAGAATCTTTGCGTCTTTTGCCTATGAGGGATGTGGACATAATTCTAGGAATGGATTGGTTAACTCAAAACTTCGCAATGATTCGTTGTGAAAGTCGTGAGATCTCGTTCCAACCACCAGGGAAGCAACCAACCTGTTTTTATGGGATAGAAGAAAGGCATAAGAGAGTACCTCTCATTTCAGCCTTGCAAGCGGAGAAGCTGCTAAGACAAGAGGAAGCACGTGCTTACATAGTGTATTTGGCTGGAATGGAGGGAATTGAAAGGAAAGTTGGCGATGTGCAAATTGTGAGAGAATTCCCAGATGTCTTTCCGGAATCCTTACCTGGATTACCACCGAATAGACAACTAGAGTTCTCCATCGATTTAGAACACAGGTCAGCCCCAATCTCGAAGGCACCATGCGAATGGTGCGAGAAACTTCAAAATTGAAAATCGATTGCAAGAACTATTGGATTTGGGATTTATTAAGCCAAGCGTATCACCGTGGGGAGCACCGGTCTTGTTCGTCAAATCGAGAAAAGGATGGCACTTTGAGAATGTGCATCGACTACGAGAGAATTAAATAAGATGACCCTGAAGAATAAGAATCCGTTACCGCGGATTGATGATCTATTCGATCAGTTGAAAGGCGCGAGTTTTCTCAAAATCGATTTGAGATCGGGGTATCATCGACTAAAGATTAAGCAAGAAGATGTCTGAAGGCGCTTTTCGAACTCGTCACGGTCATTATGAGTTTACCGTAATGCCCTTTGGTTTGACCAATGCTCCAGCTGTGTTCATGGATCTAATGAACCGTGTTTTCACGAATACCTAGATAAGTTTGTCTTGGTTTTATTGGCGACATTCTTGTGTATTCGAAGGCGGAAAAGGAACACGAAACTCATTTGAGAATCGCCTTGGACACATTGAGGGCGAAAAGTTATGCATGAGTTCGACAAGTGCGAGTTTTGGCTACAGTGAATTTCCTTGGTCATATCGTCTCGTGAGAAGGGATCAAAGTGGATCTGCGAAGTGCAAGCGGTCTTGCGATTGGAAATCGCCTACAACACCGAATGAAATTCGGAGTTTTTAGTCTAGCCGGTTATTACGAAGATTCATCGAGGATTCTCAAGATTTCTAGGCCAATGGCGCAATTACTTGAAAGGAGTAAAATTCCAATGGAACAATGAGTGCGAGACAAGTTTTCAAGAATTGAAAGATAAGTTGATTGCGACCCGATGATAATGATGCACTGAGGCGACAAAGAATATCTGTTGTATCTGAGATGCTTCAAGGAATGAGATAGGATGTGTACTCATGCAAGAAGGTAAGGTAATTGCTTATGCTTCAAGACAGCTAAGGTCACATGAACTTAATTACCCTACCCATGATCTAGAACTAGCAGCCGTGGTCCATGCGTTGAAGATTTGAAGACAATATTTATATGGATCAAAATGTGAAATCTTCACCGACCACAAGAGCCTGAAATACTTCTTTGAACAAAAGGATCTTAATCTACGTCAAAGAAGATGGCTAGAGTTAGTCAAAGATTACGATTGCGAAATCAAGTATCACCCAGGGAAATCAAATGTGGTCGCCGACGCGTTAAGCAGGAAGAACCAGATTCAACTAGCATCTGTTCTTACCCAGAACGAAGAGCTAGTTAAAGAATTTGAGAAGATGAAACTAGAAGTGGTATTACCACGAGACCATTCGAGGGCATCATCATGCAACCCTTGTTCTAGAACGACGACGAGAAATCGAATTGTTCAAGCTCAGCGTCAAGATGAACAATTAGAAGTTAAGGATGAAGGTGAGAACGAAGGATCGTGAGAATATCATGAGGCGAGAGATAATGCCCTTATGCTTGGGAAGCGGATATGTGTACCCAATGACAAGAATTTAAAGAAGAAAATCGAAGGAGGCACACAACACGCTTTATATCGCCCACCGGGAAGCACAAAGATGTATCGAGATCGAAACAAAATTTTGTGTGGGTAGGCATGAAACAAGAGATATAAATCGTTTGTCGAGAAGTGTTTGGCGTGTCGACAAGTCAGCGCTACACCGAGACCACATGGAAAGTTACAACCTCTTGACATTCACGAATGGAAATGGAACCATGTTGCCATGGATTTCGTCATCGGATTACCCAAGTCAGCGTGGAAATCGACAATTTGGGTGATTATCGATCGATTAACCAAGGCGCCCATTTTATTCCAATTCGATGACATACTGGTGATAAGTTAGCCCAGTTACGTCGAGAGTTATGCGTCTACGGAATTCTGTTTGATCACCTCCGATAGAGATTCCAAGTTCACCTCAAGATTTTGGACAAGCTTCCAAAGGAAATGGGCACCAGTGAATTTCGATCTGACCTTTCATCCGCAGACGGATGGGCGGAGACGAAAGAACTATTCGGGCGCTAGAAGACATGATCAGAACCATCGTCTTAGATCGAGGAGAACGATGGGAGCAAGCTTTGCCTTTGATCGAGTTTGCCTATAATACGATTACCAGCGACCATCAACATGGCACCTTACGAAGCATTATGCGGCAAGAAATGTCGATCTCCTTTGTATTGGGACGAAGTTGGAGAAAAGAATTCTCGACACGAAGCGAGTTGAAGAAATGATTGATATCATACGCCAAATTAAGAAGAGAATTCAAGAAGCTCAAGATCGCCAAAAGTCTTATGCCGATACGCAACGCACTGAGTTAAGTTTCGAGATCGGAGATAAAGTATTCCTGAAGGTTTCACCTACAAAAGGAGTGCACAGATTTGGAATCAAAGGAAAGCTTAAGCCGAGATTCATCGGACCGTATGAGATTTTAGAGAAGATTGGGCCTGTTGCATACAGGTTGGCGTTGCCACCCAATTTTGGTTACGTTCACAGCGTATTTCACGTATCTCAGTTATGGAAGTACGTCTATGACCCGAACCATGTTATCAATCAAGAAGACATAGTTCCTGAGTCTGACTTAAGCTATGAAGAGAAGCCAGAACGTATCCTAGATCGAAAGAATCAACAACTAAGGAATAAATCGATTCCTTTAGTCAAGATTCTATGGAAGCATCATGGCCCAGAAGAAGCGACTTGGGAATTAGAGGAGAAGATGAAAGAGAAGTACCCCGAGATATTTACGGAGGTACTAAATTTGGGACAAAATTTCTTTAAGGGAAGAATGTAATACCCAGATTTTCATAACTCTGTTTAAGCGTTAAGTCGTAATTAATTAGAAATTAATTACGTGAGTGACTAGGAACAATGCATCCTTAGATAAGATTTTATAAAAGCTTTAACCTAAAGATTTATATTAGAATTTTAAAGTTGATTGATTAAATGATAAGTCTTTCAGTTATTATTTTTATTTCCAGTTTAAATTAAAAAGATTGATTTATGAAAGTTTCGATTTGCTAGAAATTTCTATATTTCTAATTGCTTTATATTGATTTCATAATTTCAAAAAGTTACATTATGATATCATTATTTTCAAGTTTGAATTATAGTAAAGAAAATTCTAAAACCATTAAGCTCCTTAAAGAAGCTAAGAATTATCTAGAAACCTAAAGCTTATTCTAGAAGCCATTTAAAGGCTTGTGGTGGAAGATTGAAATAGTGAGATAAGACCTTGATATAAATAGGAATGCTTAGCCTCAAGGATCATTTTTTCACCAAATTTCCTCTCATTTTGCTCTCAAATTCGAGAACCACACACACACACACGAAAATTTCTCCTCTTCAAGCTCAATATCCGGACTTCAATCTTTCTCAAATCGTTAGATCTACGTCTTAAGAAGGTAAATCACTAACCTATTTCAAGTTTTGAAGTAAAATCAAAGAAAACCCACCCCAAAACCCTAAACTTTCGGCCATTTGGCCGTTTTTCTCTGGGTTTAGTTCTTGATTCTTAGTTGATATATGCATAGATCTACCAATATAGAGTGATATTATGTTGAGAAATCAAAGAAAAACTCCCTCATCAAACCTTATATGATTCGGCCATGATGGCCTTGTTCCAACGAATTTTCGTTTTTCGATTTTTAATTCATATATGTTTAGATCTACCCTCTTTAATATGATTCATGCTTGATCTATGGTTTGATTGGTTGGTTTCATGAAAAACCTAAATTTTATTCAAGAACCCTAATTGTTATCTTGAAGTTTTGTTGATGATTTCTTAAATCAAGCTTAGATCTATGTAATTAAAGACGTTTGTGCATGATTAGAGTTTATTATGAAAACAAAATCAAACCTCCAAAATTCTTGTGATGACCGAAAATATAGGGCTTCATTTCAAGATGATTTGGCTTTGATTTGTTTAAAATAAACTTGTAGTTATGTAATTATATATCTATGATTGTGTTTAATGAAAGAAATTGGGATTTAATCCAGCGTATATGAAAACCCTAAATTAAAGTGCTTATGTAATGTCGAGAACTTATCGTGATGATTTTATTTGAGATGTTTGATTTCAAAGTATGATCTAGTATATTAAATTAGCCTATTTTGAATTATTGAGATTTTCTATGCTTATCTGAAAAATTTAGATTTAGATTAGTTTGCGTTTTACAAAGAATTTTGTAATATTGAATTGATATTTGGAATTTGATTTCAAAACATAGATTCTTATGATTATATAGCTTGATTAAGGCTTACTTGATCAAAGTTCTCAAAGAAATCGATTAGAAAGATTAAATATTTTGTTTTAGCAATATGATATTCCTTATGAAGATAAGGAATTGAAAAGACTAATGTTCTTATAATTACTTTCTTAATAAATTAAATAGTTTAGTTTTGGGATGCATTGACCTAGCAAGGCTTAGCTTAACCATAGAGTATCGAAGAGTTTTGTAGAGGCTCGAGAGTTAGAAACTCTTAGTTCCTCTTTCCGTATTCATTCCTCTTATCTCTTTTTAAGGAGACGCAGAGCGAGTAGAAGTCGAGAGGGGGAAGCGAGAAAGTTCAGAGTAATCAAGTTCGGTGGGCTTTCTAAACTAAAATATGTGTTTACAAGTTTATGATAATGAGCATGTATGCTATTTTGAAAAAGTTAATTGACTTACTGTTTTGAGCATATTGCATGTTACCTATCTACGAGAGAATGGCGATATCGGCCCTATGCTGGGCAGCGCTAGTAAGGGTATGTGTACAGGTGGCCTTTGGCGAGGTGTTTGAGAAGGAGCCTACTTCTCAACACAAGAGTCTTGTAGATATGGTGTTTATTTAAGATTAGATCTGCGGACATGTTATATTAGAATTTTTAGCACGTGCATTGATCATGAAGTAAGTGATTTGAAAGTTTGATTCATAGGTTATTTCTTAAAATCCTATGAATCTATAAAATAACAATCGATTTTATAGCTCTAAGAGCATGTTTCAATTATTTTGGCGATTGCCCAGAGTGCATCAGTACTCACGCCCGCATGTATTTCTAAATGTGCGGTGTCTTTGGAGATGACAATGTGGGTGAATCTTGGCGAAGACCTAAATTGCCATGTCTATGTTTTGCCACGAGTTTATGTCTCACACATAAACTCGACTACTCTTTTGCTGCCAACTCGTTATAGTTGTGGAAACTTGCTTAGTTCGAATCTTGATGGGTTTTGAACATTTGAAAACAAGTATGAATTTTGTGTCAAAAATTATGGTATCAGTTTGCTAAACAGGGTTGATTAATATTCTACCTTGATCTTTTGGTTAATCAATTGTCCATTGACTCGTCTCTCTTTAGAAAGGATAATTGATTATATCTATGATTCACATGATTTTGATGTGTCATGATACAGAGTTCTGATGGGTTAGACATTTGTTAAATAATTACAAACTTGAGTCAATGAGTATTGAATTCACTTGCTAATAGCGATTAAATAAATGTTTGACTTTTGCTTATTAATTGATCATAAACTCAAAGGCTCGTCTTTCTTTGGATATTAATTTCTTCCTGTTTGCGAGTCTTTTGTAATAGTTAGTCTTTTTCTCTTAAATCCAACCGTCGCACTCCGGTTTGTCAGTTAATCAGAGATTTGGTCAGCCGGGGTGTGACAGCACTGGATGTGTTTTTCAGGCCAAATTCGACGTTTTAAATGGGCTTTTCGAGGGTTGAATAAATTGGAGAAGAGCTGCCTCATTCCATACCCTGATTTTTACGCACGATTTTCTTCGTTTCTTTCTCCTTTCTTTTCCTTTTCCTTTCCATTTAATTATTATGCATTTGGATTATCAATTGGATTGAACGATTCTAGATTTTTGGAAGACGAATTTATCTATGAATGGTTTGTAAGTTTTTCTCATTTCATTATGTCTATGTATTTGATATGAGGATAATTTCTACTATGAGATGAATTATTGATTTGTTAAGAAATAAACGTTGGATTGTTCTTGTCTTAAATTGTGATTAATTGTGTTGATGATTTATAATTTTCTTATCCATATAAATTCTTTATTTCATGATCTTCATACATGATGTTTGAGAGAATAGTGTAGGTGGATTATGTGCTTATGTTTGATTATGAAGTAATGCGAGAGCATATTTATGTTAAATATAAGTTTGACAACGAACGTGATCGAGAGATTGATTTGTTGTTGAGTAATTAATATATGTGGATAGGGTTTTTGTTATCATGTGCATTTATAGTTAAATATCATTCGTAGTTGATGAAGGTTGGGTTGAGAGATTCCCCGCCATTAAGTTTGAGTCTAACATTGACGTGGTCGAGAGATTAGTTATTGTTGAACGCTAGGTGAGAGGCTTGGGTGTTTTATACATTGTGTACCAGTCTTTGACTTATTAATAGCGAAGATAGATTTGAACCCTAGAACACCATCTCCAATTCCGTGTATCTGCCAATTCCTCTTGTTGTCCAAGTACATCCATTTTATCTGCTTTATTTTATTTTCTGTTTTTCGTCCGTTCCGTGACAGATCCCTCCTTATTTTAGGACGTTAGTATTTCTTTTCTATTTTGTGTTTGACATAGAACCGTAGCCCTATTAAGCCTTCCTCGAGAGATTTGACTTGGGTCGACCTTACCGCTGTATAAGGACCTCGTACTATTGCGAGTGACTTAAAAGAACAATTTGGTCGGAACACTCTGATATGCCTTCTCCAAATTACTCTTCAGGTGCACCATCATGGCATCCCGACTGCCTAGAACGTCGGCCGCAACAGCCATCCTACTCTCATCGGGCAAAAATCATCGGATGGTGGGAGGTGCCCGCCCGTATACAATCTCGAATGGGGTAACCCGAGCAGCCTTCTGAAACGCAGTATTGTACCAATATTCATCCCATGGAAGCCACCGTAACCACTACTTGGGTTGTTCACAAGTAAAACAACGCAAATAAGTCTCCACCACCCGATTCAAGACTTCCGTTTGACTATCCGTTTCCGGATGATAAGCAGAACTGAACCTAACTGTGTTCCGGATAACGCAAATAACTGTTTCCAAAATGCTGACAAACAAGGAGTCACGATCACTAACAATCGACCACGGAATCCCATGCAACTGCACTAATTCTTTGGCAAACACTTCTGCTACCGAACGCGCCCTAATAGGCGGCTTGAGTGCTAAAAAGTGCCCGTACTTGGACAAGTGATCCACCACCACCAAAACCGACGTGTACCCCTTCGACTTGGGCAAGAAAGTGATGAAATCCATTGAAATGTCCTCCCAAATCAGATCCGGAATGGGCAAGGGCTGTAGCAGCCCGACAGGAGACATCGTTTCATACTTGGCCTTTTGGCAAACCAAGCACTGGGCGACATAACTCTGCACTCGATGGAACATACCTCTCTAATACACATTCAGCACCAATCTCCTGTAGGTGCAATATGTAGAGAAATCTTATTTTAACCCTCTCCCGAGGATCTATCTTGGATGTTTAATTCACCATACATTGATTATATTCCTAGCATACACTTATATAATTAATTGCAACACGTAGGGGTTTTCTCGTGTTTACCTTTGAATCTGTCGAGGTGGATCGGATCGAGACTCGTGCTTTGATCTTCTGGACTGTATCCCGGTTGCCCAATCTCCAATATCGAGTGAGGATAATCTATGGAGAATGCTACAGAAAATCACTCTCATTCCCTCTAGTATTTTCGAAAATTATCTCTCCCAAGCATTATGGGATTCTCGAAAATTGTGATAGGATAATTGAGGATTAGCCTTGATTTTATCTCTTACCTTATATTTATAATGCATTACCATAATCCCATAAGGAAAGGATCTATGCATATCCCATAAATATAATAATATCCTTATAGGATAAAGAGAATCAAATCCTTGCCTTAGAGGGATAGGGGGCGCCGATTTTCCTTAAGCCACGGGCCTGGATGGGCCAGCCCAGGGATCAAATGCAAGGAATAAAGATGGGTCTCAAATAAATTAATTATCATATGTTCAGCCCAGAACATAAATTAATTTATAAACATTCATTCATGCCACTAGAGAATAAATGCTTGTATATATCTGTGTCCCCTTATCTCATATATAAGTTAGATCATACAGTGTGTAGAAGATCACAGAAGTCTGTATGATTGGTCAAGCTTAATGAGATATAAAAGTTTCTGGTGAGACAACTTGAGGACGAGTTATCGGTATAGGCTGCGGTATAGATAAGAAGTGACTTGACTTGGTTACTTGTCATCTTTGATGCGTCTCGGCGTATTGAAGGATCACGATGAGATGAGTTCTTCTATCGACCGTCGTGAAGAACCAAGATCTCGGTGACTTACGATGATCTAAACCTCGATAAGGTATTAGATGAGTATGAGTTCTTGACCATCACTTTGACTTGTTATGGGTGAGGGTTATATGTTCTAACCCAATATTCTCCGCATCTTGGGTGGTAGCGATGCTTGTATGTCATGCTAGTTATACGTATCGAGTCACCGTATCCGTTTAGGATGATGGCGTCCCTTAAGGAGCTCAAAGGTTTATTGTACTAAACCTGCGCAGTTGAGTTAGCTCAAGTACAATAATAAGGTTGAGTGGTACTACTTAAGGAATTAAAGATATTAATTATTTTAAGCGATCGAGCGCTATAAATAATTAATGGACGTTCGATATCTTAAATACGGGATTCGTAATGTCTAAGTGCAAGCCCGACTCAACTTCGGTAATAAAGGGTAAGTCGGCATTTATTCTCTAGTGGCATGAATAAATGTTTATAAATTAATTTATGTTCGGTGAACATAAGATAATTAATTTATTTGAGGCCCATCTTTATTCCTTGCATTTGATCTACATTTGGCCCATCTAGGCTCGTTAGCTGGAGGAAAATCGGTGCCCCATGAAGCTCCCAAAGGCAAGATTTTATTCTCTTTATCCTACAAGGATATAATTATATTTATGGTATATGCATAAATCATTTCCTTATGGGATTATGGTAATGCATTTTAAATATAAGGAAAGAGATAAAATCTAGATTAATGCTCATAATTACTCCATAATTTTCGAGAACTCCCATGGTAATATTGGGAAGATGTTTTCGAAAATTGAGGGTTTATGGTAAGGATTTTATTCTCTTTATCCTATAAGGATATTATTATATTTATGGTATATGCATAGATCCTTTCCTTATGAGATTAAAGTAGTGCATTATAAATATAAGGTAAGAGATAGAATCAAGATTAATCCTTATTAATTAACTTGCAATTTTCGTCCACTTCAAGAGAAGTATTTTCGAAAATTATGTGTTATTTATGGAATGATTTTATTCTCTTTATCCTATAAGGATATTATTATATTTATGGTATATGCATAGATCCTTTCCTTATGGGATTAATGTAGTGCATTATAAATATAAGGTAAGAGATAGAATCAAGGTTAATCCAATTAATTGATCATTAAATTTTTGTGCATCTCGAGTGTGAGATTAGAGATGATTCTCGAAAATATTAGTGAGAGCATTGGGTGTTTTTCCGAAGCATTCTCCATAGATCGTCCTCACTCGACGTTGGAGATTGGGGTAAGCGGGATCTGATCCGGAAGGTCAAAGCACGAGTCTCGATCCATTCCGCCTCAGCAGTTCAAAGGTAAACACGAGAAAACCCCAGCGTGTTGCAATTAATTATATAGGTGCATGCTAGGTATATAATCAATGTATGGTGAATTAAACATCCAAGATAGATCCTCGGAGAGGGCTAAACATAGTTTTCCCAACAATTGGTATCGAGCACGGGATCGATATCTTGGCTCTGTTGGATTAATTCACGTTTGATTATTACGTGCGCAATATATTAATTGTTGGATCCATCGTTCATCGTGGCTCGGTTACTTTTGTCGGTTTTGTTTTCACCACGAGAAAATCCGTGGTTAGATTAGATTTATTTTTACGTAAATCTTATCCGTAAAAGTAAAGCGAAGCGAAAGAAGTCGATCGAGGCGATGGGAAAAGCGGGACGCGCACGGCGTGCGGGCGGCGGCACGCAAGGCGTGCGGCGGCGCCGGACGCGCCGCGTGACGGGCCGAGCCGGATCCGCTTTTCCGGCCGAATCTGTTTGACGAGTCGGTCCGTGCCCGTGCACGATAGGCCCGTTTGAATCGGTCGGTGCCGTGCACGCGAGGCCCGTTTTGAAGATTATAAAGATCTGTACTTTACAATTCTATGTAATAGATTAGGCAGGAAAGTGCAGATTCCACGAGTGGGCCACGATGAACGTTTTTATTTTATTTTTATCGTTCATTGCATGTCGTGGATGTTTAAAATTATGCAGGAGCATGCTATGTATGTTTAAATTACGTTGACAAACCTTTAAGTGTTTTTCGTAATTGAGTGCGCATAGTAAGCATGCTAGGTTTATCGCGTTTTCAAGCATATTTTAGAATTCTGTGAGCATGTTTTACCTATTGAGTTCTATAGAAAAGCATGCTAGGATTACGTGATCTGCATGGACAAACCTTTTGAACAAAAGACTAAGCTAGCAAACCGACAAATTAATTTTTTAAATTAAAATGTCAAGACTTCCACTTTTTGATCTCTAAACAAAGTGATACGCACTGTGAGTAAACGTCCACACGCGTGGCTTGCTTGCTTGTTTATCATAAGTTTGTTAGATGAGATTTCTAAATAAAACTTTTAAATCTATTGAGAAGTGGGAGTTTCATGTGTGGCGCCCACACGCGTGGCTTGCATGTGCGATTTTCATAAGTTCTCTAGAGATAGTTTTAAAATGAGATAACAAAGGAATTTGGATTGGAAGAGGTATGGTCTAGTGAGTATGCCAATTCTAAGAATTCATTTCTATTTGTTAAAATTGTGGTCATTGCTTAGACATCACCTCGAGTACAACTTCCCATGAAGTCCTTCTTGCGATAGTGATGTGGTCTAGTAAGGTCAATCGTTATTTTCATTTGTCATAAGGATAAGTTGACATGGATTGAAATTAAGCGACTAAAAGGTATATTTTAGTGCAGTCGAGGGTTCGTGTAAGCGCCCACACGCGTGGCTTACATGTGGGATTCCTTGGGCGATTGGAGGTTTCAATTAATATTGTTTTATCAAAAGGTTACAATATTATTGTTACGAATTATGTGCGATCGTATGCTTATGTGTTTACTTTATCGTTTGAGATATGTCTCTTACATCGATTATCAATATGCTCGCACAAAATCCTTATCCGGTCCGAATTTTATCGAGTGGAAGCGAAACATTGAGAATGTTCTTACTACGAAGAAAATCTTTTGTACTCACTACACCCCGTCCCAAGCCTCTAGGCGATTCATCTATCGATGAGGAGCGCAAGGAGCACGAGAAATGGGACAAATCGAATAGAATGGCAAAGTGCTTCTTGTGGTCACCATGTGCGAGTCCTCGCTACTCCAAAGATCAAGAGATGGAAGATGCAGACCATGATATGGCTAAGTCTTATAAAATCGTATGAGGAGTCGGACGAGAATCGCTTGTCATAATTTGACAAAATCAATAATGTCAAGTTCAATGAAGGAAAAGCGATTGGTGCATGACCATGTAGAGCAAATGATCAATCTCTTGGAGAGCTCGAGTTGGTTGGAGGATATATTGATGGCGAGTCGAATCGATATGATCCTCAACACTTTGCCCAAGTCTTTTGATGACTTAGGTATAAAGCAGTCCTTTATGATAAGAGTTATACTCTAGATTCATTGCAAGAGGATCTAGTAACGGAAGAATGCAAAATGGGCAAAGGTGCACAGTCTTTAGTGCTGTCACGACCCCACTCCGGATGACCCGGACTGGAGGGCGACTAATACTAGGAGTAGTATTTTAAGGTTACACGACTAAGATAAAGATGCATAATAACAATAAACTAGCATGCTCGAACTTGATATAATGATATAATAAGAATAATCTAGCATGCTTGATCATAACATAAGATGATGTCATAACGATTCAAAAGGGTTAGGCCATCGGACCCAAAGACTTAACAGTAGTCCGATGGACCTCAATGATTCATGTTGCATTATCCTCCCACAATTCAAAGATATAAATGACCTGAGTGACCTTAACAATTCATACCAAAACATAAAGTAAATGAATTCAGAGTTTAGCAGTGGAAAGTGTGTGAATACATATGTGATGATATGCATTCAAGGTGAAAACCACAAATTCTAGATAAATTGGTCAAGGACACCGGACTCCTCAACACTTTCCTCATCACCATCATCGAAGCTCAACCTGCACATTTAAAAACAAACATGCAGGGCTAAGTACAAGAAATTGCACTCAGTGGACTCATGCCGAAAACAGTTGGTATTAAAATTACGCTGCCAATATCAGAGTAAGTCACAAGGGTTTTAGTTGAAATGCCTTGTGCTTACTAAAACATTTTCAGTTCATAAACATCGCTCGGCCGAGCATTTTCTTGGTGTGTATGGTCCGTATCTCATAGTCACAATTCATAACAATATCAAAAATCAAACGTCGAGAGGGAGGCCTCCCTTCTACGACGCCGTGACCGGTCGTAATCCCGCACAAGACACAATCGCTCACAAGCATGTGTTAACATAGCATATAGTTCCAACCTTCACGCCAATCCTAGCTGCATTTATCATCCCAAGCATAGGACCCGACATTAATAAAAGGTTGGGTGCGACTCCACAAATGACATAACTCGTCATAATATAGTTCCAACTATCGCCACAAATTTCTACCCGGGCATAACAGATAGGATCCATACACAAAATGTAATATTTTGGCGTGTAATGTAGTAAACATTTATCAACAATTGCAAAATAACATTTGTAAAAGAATTCGTTTGGAAGAACAAGAAAGTCACATTTTGTTTCAAGAGTAAGCCCACATTAGTGAGGTAAGAAAAGGGCCCACATTATTGAAGATAAGAAACCCACCGGACTATGGTTCGTTGTAAACCGAGTCCTAGGTTTGTTTGCACGCCGAGATCCAACACTGCGTTTGCGCCCACACCTTCTAAAAAGCGAGGTTTTAAGACGCCGCTCAAGTCTCGAGACTTTCAAAATCTAAGATAAACTTCGATATCTTATATCGAGGTGAACTGAATTCTTAATGAGTTCAATACGTTTTAATTACGTATATAAATTGAATTGTTCTCGCCCTTCGAGATACATTCAACTATTTCGCTTTTAACCTTCCTGCTTAAACATTCGACGTAATATAAGCATCGTTTTCGATATATGGATTTCATTTGTGAAATCTTTTCTTACTAATGAGGTATCATACTCAATTAGTATATCTTCGCAGCATCGCGTATTTATCAATCATATAATCGCACGTTTGACTTAAAAAGTCAACGGTCAACATCGGTCAACAAAGTCAACAATTTTGACTTTTAAATAATAATTTCTTACTATTTATTTTATAAATCGAATTTCGATCGATTAAAAATCGTAAGGTCCAATTTCTCGATTTATCACGTAAATCAAAGGACTTATAAATAATTTTCGCAATTATTAATCCTTTTAATAATAAAAAAAAACGCGTAATTTCGATTTAAAAACTTTATTAAATAAACGTTTGCCTTAAACATAGCAATCTATGTTTATAAAATTTTATAAAATTCAAATATATCCAGAATATTAATTAGACATATATTTTATTAATAAAATGAATTAAAAAGGATTTAAAATCCTTATTAATTATCGAAAATTCTCGATAATTAATTTAAAATTACCAAATGACTTTCGAAAATTTTTCTAAATTAATATAGTGTATTATTATACACTATGGTCCAGAATATGAATTTGTAATATCCATATGATATTGTTTGTCAATTATTAACATATATATATATATATATATATATATATATATATATATAATTCGGTAATTCCATAAAATTTGGAATAATTGTCCAAAAATTCTCAAAATTGATATACACTTAGTATAATATCACAAAATTAATATATGTCACAATTATAACCTATAGTTCATCACAACCATTCATTCAACAATATATAATAATATTCACGATAATTTCAAGATAATTACCCAATAATTATCAAACAATTTCTAAAAATTCCAAATAATTCATGACATCATTAAACATTATAGTATAACAATAATACATCATAACATTAACCAAAACCATTTGAAATCATCACCCTATGGAGCAATAGCTCTCGGTTTCTTTGATTTCAATTAGGGTTCAGTTTCAAAATTCCAACAATTGTATACTATGCTTATATGCTATAGTATACTAATATAACATCATAACATTAATCAAAACTAATTAAATCATCACCATTAAGAGCTTGAAGCTCACGGGTTTATTTGATTTAATTGGCATTTGATTTCCAAAATTCCAACAAATTCATACAATACATAAACAATATACTAAAGCATTAATACACCATTGGATGTTCAAAATAAAAATCATACACCAACATATACATCTATAAGCTCACGGTATTAATTCAAAAATCAAGCATATGGTTTTCAAAAATTCTAAATAAATCATAGGACATATAATCAAGGTTCTAAAGCATTAATATGTCATGCATGCTTGAAATAAAATTATACACCAATGTATCAAGTCATGTATGTCTCGGTCATTTCAAATAAATAGCTAAGGTTTTCAAAATTTTCTAAATAATACATATGAACTCTAAACATGATATAGAACAATAATCCATTTCCAAAATAACCAAGAAGCAATCGGTCTTCACCATATTATTCTATAAAGCTTTCAAAAATTATTTTAACACATGCTCTTGGTTCGAAAATCATACACATACTAAATCCTTACATACATTTCAGATACAATGTCATATGTTCATTCTAGCATACATTCTCATGTTTTTTTGTAAATAGAAACATCATGAACAAAATATAAACACTAGCTCATGCTCAAGAACATTAAACACATATATATACATACATAAAATTTTCGAAACACACATACACATGTTCGAAACTTTCGAATCAATGAGGGATAATATTTTAAACTATGTTCGGTTATTACCTTAGGAAATGGTATGGAATCACAAGAACAATAGAGATATCAAGCTTGGGTGAAGAAATGGAGAAGAAGAAGAGAAAAATCTAGAAATGGAGAGGGAGAGAGTACACGGCTGGGAGCAGAAAAATGAGAGGAGAGAGTGTTGTGTGTGTTCAAAAAAATTATTTGGAGAGTGTATAATGAGTAAAGTGTATTGAAAGGGAAAGAGTCCCCCTATATCTCTCTCATGCTCTACACGGTTACACACACACATTCAATTAAAATGCAGCAAATTTTTGGGGAGTGGGGGTGATGATTGAAGAGTGTTTAAGGAGCTCTTCATGCATTGGGTGATTTAAAAAGGTGCAATCATGTTCATGGGGAAGAGGGGGGAGGGGTCGGCGCATGGGTGTGGGTTCAAGGGGCTGATTTAATTTTATTTTTGTACATTAATACATAATATATATCATACATGATCATAGATATATAATACAAGCCATTAAAATAATTAAAACATTATATAGGCATTAATTCGAAATTACCGAAAATAAATGGGAAAATAGGAATAAAATTATAAATTACACCTATTATTGATACTCATGTCAATTTCGATCAAATTATACACATATATATCATAATATATGATTTAGATAATAAATAATAGCATAGGATAATTTAAATATAACATTTCATGCAAACGAAACCCTAATTTCGAAAATTAGGGTTTCGAAATTAATAAATTGAAACCATCGAGTTCTATGGTCCAAAATTTGATTTTAATGCTTAATAATATCCATATATATCATAACATATAGTTTAGATACCATATGATAATTTAATGGTATCTTTTCAAGTGAAAAACCATAGTTTATAACTTTAGGGTTTTCGAAAAACCCATTTCGAAAGTATCGAATTTTAAATAGTTAAAAATTCGATTTTGATAATTAATAATACTTAAATTATATAAAATAATAATAGGAAATTAAATATGATAATTTCCTGAGCATTAGACTCATTTTTCAAAACGTCTCTAGACGTTAACGTCTCAAAACGTTCAAAATCGACTCATCTCAAAATGGTCGCAGTAAGCTCGTGCTTACTTTATAAATATATATCATTTAATATTGGAAATAATATGGAATTCAATTCGGGCCTTACTGCTCAGAAATTTCCATAAAACACTGACGTTCGATACGCGTTCGACGTTAAAATAATACTGTCGTATTATTTCATAAATTTCAATTCCGTAATTCACAATCCTTAGTGAATTATAAAAAGGAATTTGTTATATCGATACTGAATCAAAATACAATTCGATGTCATACAGATGAGAACATTCGGGAAAAACCCTAATTACGGGTTTAGTATACCGTAATCGTATGTTCGTTTCTTTGGAATATTACAAGTACGCACCTCAAAGAAAACCACTTCTTTATCGAAAGATGAAAAGAAAAAGTGGAATTCAAGAGATGCTAAGGCTAAAGAAAAGAGTGGGAGTGATACAGGGCTCTACCGGTGGTTTGAAAAAGCCAAGGAGGAAGGGCAAATGCTTGAGTGCGGTGAGGCGGGCATTGGAAGGCTAAGTGCCCCAAGCTCAAGGCTCTAGTACGCCATTTGCTTTAGTGTGAAACATGTTTAGCGACTTGTTCTACCCATTCTTGGGTAGTAGACACGAAAGCGATCGATCATGTTTGTTACACCTGCAGGGTTCTGCGGACAAGGAGTCGAATGATGGCGAGATAACGATCTCCATGGGCAACGCGCGAAAGTCGAGGCCGTTGCAATCGGAGATGTTACTTTATGTTTTGAGAAAGCAGTTTAGTTTTAAAAGAATTTTATATGTGCGGATTTTCGACGGAACCTTGTTTCGTTTCAAATTGTTTATTCATGGATATTGATTGTTTTTGATAATGGTGTTTCTATCATAAGAAATGACGGTTATCGTGTAGCACATTATATAATTCGCTTTATACTATTTCTCGCAATACATAATACCTATAACTATGTTGCATCTACATCAAACCTTAAAAGAGAAAGTTTTCTTCGCAAGATAACACCTCTTTTCTCGACATCTTAGATTAGGTCACATCATCTAAATAGGATCCAAAGACGGCTAAGAATGGGCGTTGTGTAATCTCACGATTACTCGCTCCCGATCCGCGAATCTCGCATGAATGTAAGATGTTGACTGCACCTTCAAAGCGAAGGGTCATAGAGCCAAAGAAATGTTAGAGCTAGTCCATTTCGACTGTGTGGACCGATGTCCACAAGCTCGTGGAGGGTACAGTATTTTGTCACTTTCATTGACGATTACTTAAGGTACGGATACGTATACCGCTTCACCGCAAGTCTCGAATGCTTTGAGAAATTCAAAGAATTTTAGGCGGAAGTGGAGCGAGGCTAGGTAAGAGTATCAAGTCGCTGCGATTCGATCGCGGTGGCGAATACCTCAACAATGAGTTCATGGACTATCTAGTGAAGTGTGGGATTACCTCCCAACGATTTCACCGGGCACACCACAGCAAAATGGTGTGTCAGAGCGAAGAAATATGACTCTTTTGGAAATGGTTAGATCAATGATGAGTTATACAACTTTGCTTATTTCGTTACGGGGTATGCCTTAGAAACGGCGCATACTTGCTAAATCTAGTACCATCCAAGTCATTCAAGAGACCCTTCGAGTTGTGGTTTGGACGCAGCCGAGTTTAAGCCACATAAGGATATGGGGCGATCCGACACATGTCTTTGAACAAGAAAGGCGACAAGTTGGAGGCTAGATCCGACGCAAGGCTGCTTATTGGCTATCCTAGAGGAACGAAGGTGGTTTATTCTATAGTCTAAGGATCGAAGGTCATTATTAGCACTAATGCCCGATTCTTAGAAGAGGACTACATAAAAAATCATAAATCCAAAGTTGAAATCATTCTTCAAGAATTAGAAGATGATCGTATTCCACCACCGATTAGACCAAAGGTACGAGATGTCGAGTCTAGTGGGAGGGATCGACACCAGATACTTCAAGAAATTGAAGTGGATCGAGTTCCACTGGAGATACCGATCGTACAAGTGGTACCTACCCAGCAAGTTGTGCAAGATAGAGAACCACAAGTTACTGCACCCACCGTTGCCATTGTGCCTGTAGTGCCTCGTCGTAGTGGGAGGGTTGTTCGTCAACCCGAGCGATTTATGCTCGTGGGTGAATCTTCGGATTTAGTCCTTGAAAACGAACAGGCAATAATCGACCCATGGACGTACAGCGAGTCGATACAAGACAATGATGCAAGATCATGGAACTTACGCTTGGACGAGGTGGTAAAGTCCTATGGATTTACCCTGTTGCCTAGCGAGAGTTGTGTGTATCGTTTAGATGTCAACGGTAATGTGGTATTTCTTGCACTTTACGAGATGACATTCTTCTATTTGGCAACAATGTGAAGTTGTTATCGGCGTAAAGAGTTGGTTATCCGATCGGTTTAAATGAAAGACTTAGGAGATGCGCGTACATTCTTAGGATCAAGGTTTACCGAGATCGCAAGAGGAAAATATTGAGCTTATCTCGGGCGTCTTACATTGATCTTGTGATTACTCGTTTGAGTATGCGGACCGCCTAGAAAAGATTGCTACCTTTCGGACATGGCGTTCCTTTACTAAGGGCGATCACCTATGACCGCAAATGAGATAGAGAAATGAGATAAGTTCCCACGCTTCACCGTAGGAAGTCTCATGTATGCAATGTGTGTACGAGGCCCGATATACGCTATGCGGTAGGCATAGTAGCTAGATATCGATCTAACCTAGACAAGCTCATTGGACTGCGATAAAGCATATACTCAAGTACGAAAAGGACTCGAGATTATAGGTTAGTTTACCATGCAAATAGTCTAATGACTTTGGGTTATCTGACTGCACTGATTTCCAAGTCGACCGTGATGAGAAAATGTCACCTCCTGCTATGTGTTTACCTTGGGAGGTGGAGCCGTATCTGGCGAGTGCAAAGCGGCGATGCATTGCGGACTCTACCATGGAAGCGAATATGTAGCCGCTTCGGAGGCTACTAAGGAGGCTGTATGGTTCAAGAACTACCTCATGGATCTAGATGTGGTACCTGGTTTGCCCAAGAGTATCATAGTTTCCCGTGATAACTCAGGTGCAGTGGCAAACTCGAAGGAACCACGGACCCACAAGGCAACAAACACATAGAGAGAAAGTACCATGTCATACGAGAAATCGTTAGACGAGGGGACGTGCTGAATGCAAAGATTGATACGACGGATAACCTAGCGGATCCATTCACGAAAGCCTGTCGCAAAAAGTCTACGTCGGGGACGTTAGAGGACTTGAATTGCGCTTGATGGCACCCACTTAGAAAGGAAACTTTTGTATAAGTGGGAGAAGCAAAGTGATGGTTGTAATAGCTAGTAGAGAGACACATTGTATACTAAAAGTTTGCTTTAGTATAAGTGGGAGATTGTCGGATTTGTATACTGAAACCAGTTTTGGTTGAGCTTGTATACAATGTTTCCTGTTACCACTATTACAATCTCCTATCTGAATTGAATACTTGATTGCATATATCTGTGTCCCCTTATCTCATATATAAGTTAGATCATACAAGTGTGTAGAAGATCACAAGTCCGTATGATTGGTCGAGCTTAATGAGATATAAAATGTTTCACTGGTGAGACAACTTGAGGACGAGTTGTCGGTATAGTCATGTATAGATAAGAAGTGACTTGACTTGGTTACTTGTCTATGCCGGTACGTCTCTGACGTATTGAAGGATCATAGTGAGATGAGTTCTTCTATCTGACCGTCGTGAAGAACCAAGATCTCGGTGACTTACGATGATCTAAACCTCGATAAGGTATTAGATGAGTATGAGTTGCTGACCATCACTTTGACTTGTTATGGGTGAGGGTTATATGTTCTAACCTAATATTCTCCGCATCTTGGGTGGTGGCAGTGCTTGTATGTCATGCTAGTTATCTCAGACGAGTCACCGTATCCGTTTAGGATGATGACGCCCCTTAAGGAGCTCAAAGGTTTATTGTACTAAACCCCGCAGTTGAGTTAGCTCAAGTACAATAATAAGGTTGAGTGGTACTACTTAAGGAATTAAAGATATTAATTATTTTAAGCAATGTAATGCTATAAATAATTAATGGACGTTCGATATCTTTAATACGGGATTCGTAATGTCTAAGTGCAAGCCCGACTCAACTTCGGTAATAAAGGGTAAGTCAAGATTTATTCTCTAGTGGCATGAATAAATGTTTATAAATTAATTTATGCTCTGGGCTGAACATAAGATAATTAATTTATTTGAGACCCATCTTTATTCCTTGCATTTGATCCCTGGGCTGGCCCATCCAGGCTCGTTAGCTGGAGGAAAATCGGCGCCCCATGAAGCTCCCAAAGGCAAGATTTTATTCTCTTTATCCTACAATGATATAATTATATTTATGGTATATGCATAGATCATTTCCTTATGGGATTATGGTAATGCATTTTAAATATAAGGTAAGAGATAAAATCTAGATTAATGGTCATAATTACTCCATAATTTTCGAGAACTCCCATGGTAATATTGGGAAGATGTTTTCGAAAATTGAGGGTTTATGGTAAGGATTTTATTCTCTTTATCGTATAAGGATATTATTATATTTATGGTATATGCATAGATCCTTTCCTTATGGGATTAAAGTAGTGTATTATAAATATAAGGTAAGAGATAGAATCAAGATTAATCCTTATTAATTAACTTGCAATGTTCATCCACTTCAAGAGAAGTATTTTCGAAAATTATGTGTTATTTATGGAATGATTTTATTCTCTTTATCCTATAAGGATATTATTATATTTATGGTATATGCATAGATCATTTCCTTATGGGATTAAGGTAATGCATTATAAATATAAGGTAAGAGATAGAATCAAGGTTAATCCAATTAATTGATCATTAAATTTTCGTGCATCTCTAGTGTGAGATTAGAGAGGATTCTCGAAAATATTAGTGAGAGCATTGGGTGTTTTTCCGAAGCATTCTCCATAGATCGTCCTCACTCGACGTTGGAGATTGGGTAACCGGGATACAGTCCAGAAGGTCAAAGCACGAGTTTCGATCCATTCCGCCTCAACAGATTCAAAGGTAAACACGAGAAAACCCCAACGTGTTGCAATTAATTATATAGGTGCATGCTAGGTATAAAATCAATGTATGGTGAATTAAACATCCAAGATAGATCCTCGGGAGAGGGCTAAACATAGTTTTTCCCAACAATGCTGACTTACCCCTTTATTACCGAAGGTGAGTCGGGCTTGCACTTAGATATTACGAATCCCCGTATTTAAGATATCGCACGTCCATTAATTATTTAGAGCATTCTGACTGCTTAAAATAATTAATATCTTTAATTCCTTAAGTAGTACCACTCAACCTCATTATTGTACTTGAGCTAACTCAACCTTCAGGGTTTAGTACAATAAACCTTTTGAGCTCCTTCAGGGGACGTCATCATCCTAAACGGATACGGTGACTCGTCTGAGATAACTAGCATGACATACAAGCACCGCCACCACCCAAGATCGCGGAGAATATTGGGTTAGATCATATAACCCTCACCCATAACAAGTCAAAGTGATGGTCAAGAACTCATACTCACCTAATACCTTATCGAGGTTTAGATCATCGTAAGTCACCGAGATCTAGGTTCTTCACGACGGTCGATAGAAGAACTCATCTCATCGTGATCCATCAATACGTCGAGACGCATCAAAGATAGATAAGCAACCAAGTCAAGTCACTTCTTATCTATACGCGATCCTATACCGACAACTCGTCCTCAAGTTGTCTCGGTGTGATTCTTTTATATCTCATTAAGCTTGACCAATCATACGACTCGTGATCTTCTACACACCGTATGATCTAACTTATATATGAGATAAGGGGACACGATATATGCAATCAAGTAATCAATTCAGATAGGAGATTGTAATAGTGGTAACAGGAAACATTGTATACAAGCTCAACCTAAACTGCTTTCAGTATACAAATCCAACACAATACGCACCTGCATGCCCCTCGATCGGTGTATCATGGAATTCTTCTAACAGGAGAGGAATCCACTTGGAATCGGAGGCCAACACCAAACGTCCCTTAAAGAACAATCGGCCACCTCTCAACTCAAAACCTGGTTTACAAACTCATCCCGTTGCAGCTCTTCCCCCACATCAGCCAACCCCTCCTAGCCACTAATCGCAGCCAATGAGGCCTCCCCTCTTTTTGAAAGGGCATCCACCGCGGCATTTGAGATGCCTGCGTTATATTCAATCACAAAATCATACCCCAATAACTTCGCCACCCAAACCTGCTGCGATGGCATCACTATGCTCTGAGTGAGGAGATGTTTGAGGCTACAGTGATCCGTGTGCACCACAAACCGCCGCCCAATCAGATATGGCCGCCAATGCTGTACAGCTAAGGCCAACCCCATCATTTTTCGCTCATAGGATGACTTGGAGATGATGAGGTCAGCCAAAGACTTGCTGAAATATGATATGGCCCATCGCTCCTGCATGAGCACCGTCCCGATGTCGGTACCCGATGCATCACACTCCACCATAAACTGGCGATCAAACTGAGACATAGCTGACACGGACACCTTAGTTAACGCCTTCTTAAGGCGTTGAAACGCCTCCTCGGCTTCTAAAGGCCATTCAAACTGAACTAGAGCTTTTTTCTTTAAAAGGGTCGTGAGTGGTCGAGCAATAAGGCCATACCCCCATCACAAACCTCCTATAATAACCCCGTCATTGAAATCCCGGACCTCACGGACGAACGACGCCGTGGGCTACCCACTACAAAGACCGACTTTTGCTGGGTCCATCGCTACCCGACCCATTTAAATAATATGTCCCAAGTATTCAACATTGAGACACCCGAATGCACACTTCTTCCGATTAGCTCAAAGCGATTCTCCGCCGAATCATAAAACCAAACTCAACTGCCCGATGGTCGCCCAAGATCGATTGACACCATAGATATCATAAAACCAATACGAACTTCCGCAAGCACGGCCGAAATAAGTCGTTCATGGCGGTGAAATGTAGTGGGCGTTCGTCGACCGAAAGGCATTACCAGGAATTCATAATGCCCGCTATGCGTCCTAAATATCATCTCATGGATGTCAGGACCAGCCACCCTGATTAGGTGATAACCGAAGTGCAAATCTATTTTGGAGAACACAATCATACCGCTAATTCATCCAAAGATCTCGGAATCACCGGAATCAGATATTTGTTATCTGACATCGTGGACTTATTGAGCTCCCGATAATCCATACAAAATCGCTAACTATTATATTTCTTTTTAACCAATAGTACCAAACTCGAGAAAGGACTCGAACTTGGCCGTATAATGACTGCTCGCAACCTGTCTTCTACCAACCATTCAATCTCATCTTTCTACAAGAGGCCGTATCTGTAAGGTTGAATTGACACAGGCTTTACCCCCGAGGCCAACTCTATCATGTGGTCCGTTACCCGACGAGGGACAGCCCTTGTGGCTCCACAAAAACCCCAGCATGCTGCCCGAGGACATCATCTAATTTTCCCACTATGGCCTCAGATAGTTTCGTGGGTTCGCGGTCAAGAACAACCGTCCAAAATTCGACCTCAGCGGTCGTGATCAGGGTGCGAAGGCTGACCAAGTTCTGACACATCGCGGATCCCTCCTTAACTCCACTCGATCCCCATTCCACTCAAAATTCATAGTCAAAGTCTCCCAATTCGTGCAAACTTCTCCCAACGTGGCAAGCCACGCAACTCCCAGAATTATATCGTCGCCCAGGGAAACACATAACAATCTGCCTTAATAGCACACCCCGACAATGAGATAGGTAGTTGTGCACACACCCTTTCGATTCCTGTCGATGTCTGTCTCCCAACTGCTCCCCGAATATGCCAGTCTTATCCGGTTTCAATCGTAGTATGGAAACCAAAGATGGAAAGATAAAGTTGTGGCTAGCGCTACTATCGATCAAGATTGTCACCGTGCACCCTTCCACCACGCTCCGAAGTGTCATAGTATGTGGGCTGAAAATTCCAGCCATAGAATAAACTGGAAAATCTCCATCTCTTCTTCCACACCCCTCTGATCTTCCTTTCCCATCACCTCGCAATACTCATATTGTTGGAGATCCAACTCCTCGTCCTCCTCAGCAACCATCACCCTCAATTGCTTAAAAGGGCAGTCATGTCCAGGTATAAAGGGTTTCTTACACCTAAAACATAATCCCTTCGCCCTGAGGTCCTTTAACACTTTTGGCGGAAGCCACGTGAATCGGGAACGGGCAGTTGACACTACAAAAATACAGTCGATCAGCGACGGATTAGCGACGGTCGAAATGCGGGTCGTGAATCCGCGACGGATTATGACGGAATAAAAGGAATTTTTTGCGACGGATCGAGACGGATCGTGACGTAACATGGCGGGATTTTCGCTGAAGTATCAACGACGGCACTTCTGTCGCTATTCCGTCGTTAACTTTAACGACGGACACTATCCGTCGTTAAAAATAAATTTTTTTGTTATTTTTTTTAATTGGATAACAATTCCGTCGCTAATCCGTCGTAAAATAAGCGAATTATTTTTATTTTTTTTTTAAATTTATTTAACGACGGACAAACTCCGTCGTTAATTTTAATTCTGAATTTTTTTATTCCAAAAAAATTTAAAGACGGATTTTCCGTCGTAAAGTAGTCGCTAATTTAACGACGGAATGTATTCCGTCGTTAAATTAAAATGTTTTTGATTTTTTTATATTCTGTGCGTAAATTAACGACGGATATGTGTCCGTCGTTAAACTTATTCCGTCATTAAATTCAATTTTCCGTCGTTACAAGGTTTTAAATATAACGACGAATAGTTCCGTCGCTAATCCGCCGCTAAAAAGTTCAATTACAATGCTTTCTTCCCAATTTCATATCGAAATTGAACCTCCTCCCAACCCCAACCCCTGCTGCAGCCCCACCTTGCCGCCCGCGTGCTCGACCACTTGCATGCCACCACCGCCTTCGCCGCTGCCGCCCACCCTCGCCTCGCCTGGCCACGCCTCTACCCCACCCCTGCCGCCCACACCCACCCCTCACCCCGCCCTGCCCCCACCCCCGTGCCTGCCGCCCCACCCCACCGCCCCGCCCCACACCACCCCCCCCCACCCCACGCCCCACCCCCGCCCCCACCCCACACCATGCCCCCACCCCCCCGCCCCACCCCACCCCCGCCCCCACACCCCACACCACGCCCCACCACCGCTGCCATGGCCGCCGCCGCCGCCCTTGCCGCTGCCGCCCGCCTCCGTCAGTCGTCCGTCTAGGTTGGTTTGTTTGGTTTTTATTTTGTTATATATTTGTTATATATATCAATTGATAGTGAAAATTATTATATGATGTATTGAATTGATAGTGAAAATATTATATATGATATTGAATTGATAGTGAAAATATTATATATGATGCATCGAATTGATAGTGAAAATTGAATTGAGTTTACCAATTGATAGTGAAAATGATGCATTGAATCTTAGTCTTGTGATTTGGGCTTGTGAAATTGATAAACTTGGATGTGAAGTGGGATGATAAATTCATCGTTTCGTGAGTTAAGCAGACGCATATGTGGTGTTTGATAAAAATGTTTGCGAGAAATTGATAAGCTTGGTGTGAATATGTTTAACTTGGATGTGAATTGGGATGATAAATTCATCATTTCGTGAGATGTTTTGAGTTGTTAAGTGTATAATTATGCATATGGTGATGAATTGGTGAAATTTGGATGAGTTTGGTTGAATTGGGAATCAAATGGCGATTAATTTTATAAAACTTACTCACGAAATTTTGTTAGAATTGTTATATGAATAAAATGTTTTATAAGTGTTTATTCATCATCTAAAAATATTGACCAATTTGCAAGTATAGTTGCCACCTAGCTAGTAGTCAATATTTTAGGATTAAATAAATTTATATTATAGGCGACCAAACGACGTTGATTTAATACTAGCTCATTTTTCAATATTTTCAATAATAAAACTTGAATTTAGGGACATTTTATCATTTTGTGATAGTTTAAAATTTAATTGTAATTGTGAATAATTTGGGGTTTGTTTGTTAGCATGTCGATAGTTTGGGTGTGTTTGTAATTATGTGTAATTCGATATATTTCTATTAAAAGATCAATAATTTGGGATATTAAAGCGCAATTTTCCCTTATAATTATAAACATGAAATAAATAAATTTTCTTACTCATGTACGATGAAAGGATTTTGGGTCTTGAAATTTTATGAATTAATAACCCAAACCCATCTCCATTTTTAAATAAAACAAACCCATCTCCTTATTCTTCCCTTAAACGTCAGTAATCAATCTCAAAATCTTAGCCCACAACCCACCACCATAATAAATTTCATATTTCATAATTATTTAATAATTAAGTGTGATCACATTTTCTAAATGAGTGTGGTCCATATATGTCCTTGTATGAGGATGTCATCACAAGAAATTACTTCATAGATGAATTAACATATTCCTAACTTATGAGTGTATAATTAGTTTATATTGTACAACTTATGTTGAACATGTTTAATTAATTATTTATAATTAGGAGCTTGAAGAATGAATGACAATCGTGAGTGGATGTATAAGAGGTTTAGTTAGGTTGGTGGATTAAATATTGAATTTCGAGATGGACTTGAGAGTTTTATTGAATTCGCTAGTGCTCGCTTTTTATTCGCGGATGGAGAGAAAATCAAGTGTCCGTGTAAGAAGTGTAAGAATATACCTTATCGGAAGAAAGATATCGTGCGATATCACTTATTAAAATTTGGATTTATTCCAAATTATCACACATGGATATTTCAGGAGAGACAACCACAAGTAGGCACAATGTTGTGGATTCGGATGTTAACCGTCAACCAAATACGTATCATACGATGGTAGTGGATCTTTCTGGTCCACAGCTCCAATTTGACGAGATCAAGAGGAGCCAAATTCGATGCAAAAATTTTTACGATATGTTGAATGTTGCCGATAAACCTTTGTGGCGGGTTGCTCGGATCATACACAATTATCATTTGTGGCTCGACTTACGAGTTGGAAGCAGAGAACAACATTATCGAGAAGGGTTTTGATCAAATATCGAGGCGATGAAAGAGTCGCATCCAGATGGAAATTGCGTGCTGATGACTTCTACAAAGACAAAGAGATTGTTGCGTGGCATGGGGTTGCCGTACACAAAATTGATTGTTGTCCATTTAATTGCATGATTTATTGGCACGAAGATTACGAATCGACGAGCTACAAATTCTCAGTAACCATCCTCGTTTCAAGAGCAATACTCGAGCTGGTGGAAGTCGACGGAAAGCACAAGTAGCATATAAAAAGATGTATTATTTTCCTCTAACTCCTCGAATACAGAGATTATATGCATCCAATGCTACAGCGGAAAATATGCGTTGGCATGCATCGTCGGTCGATGATGGGGTCATGCGTCATCCAGCAGACTCAATTGCATGGAAACATTTGAACACGAAGTTTCCCTTATTTGCATCGAAATTGTAGCGTCGCGAATGGGACTCTCAACTGACGGTTTTCAGCCATTCGGTCAATCAGGAAAGCAATATTCATCATGGCCCGTTATACTGACCCCTTATAATCTTCCCCCGTGGCTGTGTATGAAGGAGCAATACATGTTTCTTACGATCTTAGTGCCCGGACCGCGTAATCCGAAGGAGAAGATTGATGTGTTCTCGCAACCATTGATAGCAGAGTTAATAGATTTGTGGGATGACGGCGTTCTTACTTATGATGTATCGTTGAGCGAAATTTTCAAATGCACGCTGCATTACTTTGGACAATTAGTGACTTCCTGCATACTCTATGTTATGCGGATGGAGTCATTTGGAAGATTAGCTTGTCCACACTTGCATGGAGTATACCGATGCTTTTACTTTAGCTAAAAGTGGTAGCGGTCATGGTTTGATAACCATCGTAAATTTCTAGCTCCTAATCACCCATTTGAAGGGATCAAGAGGTTTGAGAAAGAACACGGTGATTACTAACGATCCACGTAAGCGCGATCAGGAGATGAGCTTTTGTCACTAATTATGGGTATGGGACTAGTCTCCGTAACAGAGATTGGCAGTGATGAAATAAATAGCAGAATATCCAAGCAGTTTGGAGCTGGATGGAAGAAAAGAAGTATTTTCTGGGATCTACCTTACTGGAGTTCTCTTTTGATTCGGCATAATTTGGATGTCATGCACATAGAGAAGAATGTGTTCGATAATGTCTTCAACACAGTCATGAATGTCCGAGGAAGACAAAGATACGAGCAAATCTAGAGAAGAACTTAATTTATCTTTTCTGAGACGAGTTGACGATGAATGAATCAACAGAAAATATCCAAAGGCTTCTTATACACTTGACAATCGTGAGAAAAAGTCTTATGTGAGTGGGTAAGAGGTTTAAGATTTCCGAGATAGATGCGTTTGAACATGGGTAGATGTGTAGACATGACAAAACGAAGATGTTTGGGATGAAGAGTCATGGTGTCACATTTTCATGCAATGAATTCTACCGATTGCATTTGCGAACTTCTCCCACCCAATGTTTGGAAAGTCGTAATGAATTATCTTTATTCTTCAAAGATTTAACTTCTCGAAACATAGGGCTTGATGATCCGTGCGGTGCTCAAGAAAATATTCCGGTGATTTTATGCAAGCTTGAGCGCATTTTCCCCTAGTTTCTTCGACTCCATGGAACATCTTCCGGTTCATCTAGGCGATGAAGCCCGTATTGCGGGGCTGTTCAATACCGATGGATGTATCCATTTGAAAGGTCTTGCCGTACATTATCACACATATATATATATATATATATATATATATATATATATATATATATATATATATGAAGAACAACGTTCTAAATTTTGTAGATACTTACGTAAGTTGAAGAACAACGTGCGAAATAAAGCCGTGGTTGAGGGTTCTATCCGCAATGCTTACTTAGTAGAAGAAGCATCGACATTTTGCTCGTATTATTTTGATGATCACGTAAGAACGAAGTTGAGATTTGCATCATGGTCAAGCGGAGATTAGGCACGAAGACTATCCGGATATGCTTCAAATCTTCAAGCAAGATGGCGCACCTTTTGGAAATATGTCAACGAGATATTTGGATAGTAGAGAATATGATCTTCGCTCTTTATACGTGTTGCTCAACTGTGTTGAAGTTGCGGAGACATTTACATGGCGTAAGTGTCGTGTTTTATTAGAATTCATTCCACATTATTATTATTATTGTTATTATTAACTAGGCTCGTAAATATATGTTGATGTGGTTTATTCACGAAGATGTGAAAAGATCAAATCCATCGATCTCTAGCTCGATATTCAAAGGTCGATTGAAAGAGGCTTCCGTTTTGGTTTGAGGCATATGTGAGTGTTCGATGATTATTAGTAGAAAATATTTAATATATACGTTTAGTCATTCTAATCGCTTTTTACTAATAATAGGTCAATGATCATACTAACAACATTGTGAATCCGTTCATATTGTCTCTTGCCAAAGGGCCTTGACTCTAATTAAGGCGTGCCGGTATTATATAAATGGTTACAAATTTCACACATTAGAACATGGGTCACAAAGATCAACTATGAATAGTGGAGTGTGCATTAAAGGTGAAACTTATGGTACGTATATGCAAGAACTCGATTTTATGGGCTATTATTGGAGGTTTGTGAGTTGGAATATCCTGGGCTACCAACGAAGACCACAACATTGTTTAGACGCGAGTGGTTTGATCCTTCACGATTGGGGTTATCAATTCATTCCAAGTACAAGTTGGTTTGATAAATCATACCGAGAAGATATAACAAGTTCGAACCGTTTATCCTCGCCAATCAAGCCATTCAAGTATACTATTGTGCATATCCAAGTTTAAAACAATCTATGAAAGAGTGGTGGGAAGTATGCAAAATTAAAGCTCGATCTAATGTGGAAGTTTCGGATGAGAGTTACGCATCGATAGTACCTTCCCTTTCAAGAGGATGCATTAGGTTCGATTACTAATGTCGTTGTGGATGAGGACACGACACTAGTTCATCCCGATGGTACACTCATAGACATTGAAGAGACATCGATAATGAGGATGATGAAGTTGAATTATCAGTCGGAAGACAATCATACATTGGATGATGATGATGGCGACGACGATGAATAGGGTTTGAATTTATAGCATTTTTTGTATGCACACAAAACATTATGATATGCATTATTTGTGAATTTATAGCATTTTTAGTATGCACACAAAGCGTTATGATATGCATTATTTGTGAATTTATAGCATTTTTAGTATGCACACAAAGCGTTATGATGAAGACGGCGATAATTGTCACTAGTATACACAAGAAGCGTTTTATTTTCTAGTATGCACACAAAACGTTATGATATGTATTATTTGTGAATTTTAATACAATATTTTTACATTTGTTTGAGATGTCATCACGTAGGAGGCACCTGTGGTCATACACGCTGTCGCTTTCACCCCTTGACCTAGAAGAAGGCATGGAGGCACTCTCTCTGCCCCGCCCCCTCGAGCAAGTGGTGGAGTGCCATCTAGAGAGGGATGAAGAAGATAGCCATTGTGAATGGGTATGGCGTTATCTCTTGTATGTCTCGGTTTAAATAAATTGTAGCATTCGATGTCTTTATTTCACGTAAATTGTAGCATTTTGTGTCCGAGCAATGATATAGCCAGCGTGATTATTGAGTCATTCCAGTAAATTCATGAATCACAACGGCTTCAATTGGAAATTGGTACCTCAAGAGTTCAAGCGAGATGTATTTCGATGAATTGAGGTTCGTGTTGTTTATACAAAGTCATTTATGATTTGACCTTAATTTGCATATTGTAATCATATATTTTTGCGAAATATTTTATTGGGATGATACGATGGATGAGGCCTTGGTCTACTCCTCTTGGTGCAAAAGGCAGCGAGCGCTATAAAGATCTTGTTCACAAGATCAAGCGGCGAAGGACTCGCTTAACCCACCTCCATTTATCCCCGAGCGAGATTGGGATAATTGGAAGGCATATTGAGCTCGGACGGACGCCCAAGAGAAGGCGGCAAGGCCATGACAACAGGATGTCCGAGCCGATGGCGAGGTCTTGGGATAGTCAAGCATCGGGGTGGCTCACGCTCTGCACTCGAGTATGCGAGAGAGATTGTAAGTACTTTGAAGTTTTAGATATAGTAAATTTATTTAAGAATCGTGATACTTGTTAATTATTTAATTTGTTTGACTTATTTATAGGCGAGAGGCGTGGAGTAGCCGTAGAAGATGTCCAATGGGATGTATTCGAAGTATCATGCCATCGGCGACGGGAGCTATCTGAGACGGAAAGCTCGGAGTATCGCGGTAAGTATATTCGTTAAGCGCAACAACGAGCATTTAATTAAATAATAATTGTATGAAATTATATTACGAGGCGGGTTGAGAGCAGGTGACCCAGTTGAGCCAATGCTGGGGGGGGTGATGAGACGCCCGAGATAGGACTCAAATTCTCAAAATGTCCTTGGGAGCTCCTCAAAGAAAAAGAATAGGATGTTTGAGCTGGTTCTCTATCACGGGCATACATGCGAGCTAAGCGTCGTCTCATTCGGTGGAGAGTGCCCACTGCTGATTCCACCGCTTATCAACAATGATATTGGATCCGGAGGCCCGATTGAAGGCGAAAGAAGAATACCGGCATCTGAGGCGAATGCAAGTCGAGGTGAGAGCGAGATAGCGCAAGAACAGATTCAGCTCAGTCAAAAGGCCTTCGGCAGGAGGCCTAGAGCGCTTCATGACCAGCTCCGCTTCCCCACCCTCGTGATATGAGCTCCCGTTTCCCCTCACCTCGTCATATTCGGGTTGTATTATGAATTTGTTAACTTATCGCATGATTTAGAATTGTTTTTTTATGGGATTGTTTGGATATTACAGTATTTTGGATTGAAATGCTTTGTTTGGATTGAAATCTTACCGTTTGGATTGAATTGGTTTATTTCGATAGTTTGTATTATATGGATTGAATTGGTTTGTTTTCATAGTTTGTATTGTATGAATGGAATTGGTTGGAGGTTGAAATTGGTTTGTTTGGTTGGATTGAATAGATTGAATTGGATGGAATTGGTTATTTGTATATTTGTTTGGGTTGGTTGTTTGAAAACAGGTTTGGCTGTCAAAAATTGAAATTGAAGCTGTCCAGAATTTGTAAATATAGCGACGGATTAAAGACGGATTAGCGACGGTTTAGAGACGGATTAACAACGTGAAATAACTGAACCAACTTTAACTTGGGACGGACTTGAGACGGACTAGAGGCGATTCTACGGACCAGTTCGACGGAATTTTTACGCAATAAAAAAAACTATAATTTTAGCGACGGACTTATTCCGTCGCTAATTATGACGGATCGAGAGGCGGATTAGCGTCGAGAATAACGACGGAGTAGAGGCGGAATTTTAGCTACGGAATAAGTGTGTCGTTAATCCGTCGCTAACTACGACGGATTAGCATCTCATTAACGACGGTATTTATATCAGACGACCGTTCTGAGGTCGCGAATTAGCGACTGAATTTAGCGACGGACGTTATTCCGTCGCTAAAAATTACCGACGGACGTTATTCCGTCGCTAAACGTTTGCCAACCAGGTTTCCAGCGACCCCCTCATTCCGTCGCTAATCCATTTTAGCGACGGATCAGACAGGGTTTGCGACGGAATTTTCCGTCGCTGATCGACTGTTTTTTTGTAGTGGGATAGCCCGGACAGCCCTAAATTTGTCACCGAGGACTGCCCCGCCACCTTAGAAAAACTGCCGCTCGACCCCGCACACTGCCGCCTCCTATTGCCGAGTTACTCCCCCCTAGCGGCCTCGAAAAATTTCTCGAACGCATCCTCGAACCACTGAAAGTCGTACTCCCTTGTCCTTCATTCAGAAAGGACAAATTGTCCTCAATATCCCTGGCTAATTTCATCACCGTCTCCAAATCATTCGGGCGAAGCAATCGTAATGAGCCCCGAATCGGGCCCTTCAACCCGTTCATAAAATACCCCAAATAGTGTGCATCCGATAGTCCTGGAACCTGACTCGTCAATTGGACAAACAAAGATATGTAATCCTCCACTGTTTCGGATTGCCTGACCCTGGACAGCCGTTCAAATCTGTTGCCCTTAAACCGTGTGTCAAACCGTGCTACCAGTGCCTGTGTGAACTCAACCCACGACATTCTTGGCTTCTTTGTTCTCAACCACGTCAACCAGTACAAGGCAAGCCCATCCATGGCAACCACGGCCGCTGCGACCCTCCTTTCCTATAGAGTACAATGTAACTCGAACTGCTGCTCAGTCCTCGCTATCCACCCAATCGGGTCTTCTCGGTGCCACGCCTCTTCGCGCTTGCTCGTCCGTGATTGGTGTCTCCGTGTCTCCTTACGATGAACCCCCTGGCGATTGCTCCTCCGTCGATTACCGCAGGATCACCTACGATAGTGCGGCCAAAGACTCTGCTATCCCAGCCAGTTGCGACGTTGTTCAGGTCCAATTTCTTCGTCATCTCAACCTGATCGGCCACCAGTTTATCCATTCGGTCGCTGTTTGATCTCGTCATTTAGGTGGGAATGAGATCCGGCAGGTCGGACCAATTGTTATAATCAAAAACTGAAAAGAAACACAACAACTCTCGCTACCCCAAAGCCTCCAGGCCAAAGCTTAATTATCCGATGAAAAAAACTAACAGCAGCCCTAATTAGATTTTAAATACCTACTCTTACTGAAAATAGAAACCCTAAACAACTGAAATTAGAAACATAACAAAATAAACTAGGAATAAAAATGAACAGCAATTCTCAGCCCGCGAACAATGGCTCAAGCCCTCTTCGCCTTCGGTAAACCAACAGAGGCCTCGGCTCCTCCTTGACGCTGTCGCGCCCCTGCTCCTGCTTTCTATCACATGATCATATCAATTTATTTTTATTATTGTAACTCCTAAAAGTTTGCAATAATCCAGTAAGTAAAAGAGTAAAAAAAATGCCAAAAGCAACCATCTCTGCATCAAATATCTGATGGCACGGCATGCCTAGTTATATCAGAACATACTTAGATAATAAACTGATCACTAATCATATTGAAGCATCCTTTAATAAGTTACCAATCACTAACCACATGAAGACATACTTTAATAAGATACTTAAATAAGAAAAAACTCTCAAGCCACACATCTACATGAAGAGAAGGTTAGGGATTCATGTTTACACATAGAACTATTACTTATACTTTAAGCACACCTTTGTTCACCCTTTGAAATATTTTTCAGAATGTAGAAGAATACTTATTGCTAATTTCTCTGCTATGTGAAAGATTTAAACACTAAAAAAATAAGATTACAACGTTACAATTTTCAACAGTTTTTATCAAAAAATAATTGCCTATATATACATATCTAGTTGAGAACAAAAGGCAACAAGTTCCAAGTTACTGTCGAAACCTACATGCAGAAACCGATTCATAATTCACATACATACATTAATCCGTAAGATTAAAACTTTTCCAAAATGTTGGATCTAATGAGAGCGGGTAATTGGAGCTGTACCATTGATGCAAGAAGTCTCGAAGGGCAATTACAACGCAGCAGCGTTCGATTCGTGATACTGAAGAAGCAATTAATTAAGACTATTTTCGTCCCTTTCTTTCTTTCTTCTTCTTCTTTTCCTTCTTTGCATACTCAAGATCACACGGAAGGAATGGAGATTCATTTTCACTTCATTTGAGTTCTACTTTCAGAGTCAAACCCAAGCTTCTGTTGATGCTTGGGGTTGATAAAGAAGCATGGATTATTAATAATTGTCTCATTGTTATAAAATATAGAGAAAATAGAGAGATGAATTAGCGGAGGGTAAAAGCCTCTATTTATAGAGAGAAACAAAGCTATGATTATGATTAGGTCTACTACATATACATGATATATTTATATTATATTTTATTCATAATACTTCCCCTTAAATGACCAACCATAAAAGAAAAAGATGTTGCCTCGTTAAAACCTTATCATGAAAATTCAATGGGACAAAACCTTAACCGAAGGAAAAAGAGTGCAACTACTCTTGCTGAAAAAGAAACATTGTAGATCTTTGAGTCGTTGCATGCATATCTTGTGTACCAACTTTCTGAACGTTGATGTTGGAAATGACTTTATTAATAAGCCCGACAGATTATCACTTGAACGAATGTGCAACGTATCTTCCTTTGAGTTGCATGACACAAGCAACATAATCTTCATACAATACTCTCCCTTGATATCATTGTTTTGATGTTCATGTCTCGTTAAAAACATCTTCAGTAAAATTCCGTGGAAAAAATCTGATAGAGGAAAAGAGTACATAACATATATTCGTTCATGTATTGTATTAGTTGTCTCATTAAAAATCATAACTAAGAAAACCACGTGAGAAAAACTTAGTACGGAAAAAAGAGTACAACCATTTGATCTTCACAGTCCAATATTCGAGATTATTTAGAAGTTATCGCTTCCCCTCAAGATAACAATCTTGAAAATAACATACTCACACTAATATGTGCGACACAAGTTGTAGTATCTCATAAGAGATAGTGAGTGATTTATCATATCATTGCACTCATAACGAGTCTGGAATTTAGGATTGTAAGCGATTAGAATCAAAATCGAGTAGGCACTAATATCAAATATCGATTTTTTTATAAAATATATACCAATATCATATTTGTCTGGAAGATAACAAGGGATATGGTTAATTCCATTACAAATTCTTTCTAGCATATTAACTTGAAATATTATATCAAGCTTGATAAAGTAGTGCTCTGATGACGCACAAGTAAGAAACTTCTGGTCCTAAAATAACTTTATTATCTTCTTTTGATTTAAATGAATCATTGTCACTTTAAGTGATGGAACAACCATTAGGTAACTGAATAAATAAATATTTATCTAATACCTCTTTTAGTTTGATCAACTGGTATAAAAATATACTCCATACGGGAGATACTCAAGCTGCAGGTTGAGACAATGCTTAATTTTACCTAAGTCTTTCAAAACTCCATCTTTAGGCATTAGTTATTATTCACACATCCTTTTCAAGAGGAATTTACTTAGTCGGTTGTACCACCGGATTATTTCTAAATTTATATAATACATGTTGCGATTTTAATTTTTCTTTTGTGTTGGAAATCTTGAGTCATTCACGGACTTCATATAGATATCAACGTCCAATGACTCATACCAAAATGCGACTATCAGTTAGATAACTATATTAATGATAACTGTCATATATATTAAATAGCGGTAGATAATATCATAATGGGAGAATATGTTTGATCAAAATTTATTTTGGGTTTCTACTTAAACCTTTGAACTACTAACATCGCTTGATTTCTTATCACCTTATTGTTCACATTTTGCAAGTTAAACTCTACCTTAATTATTTTCTATATCATCTAGTGCTTCTGGCACTCAACTATCATTTGCTATAGATCTAGATTATCAATTCGAATTGAACAAGCAATTTGTTTAGGTAAAAAGTGTTGTCGATAATAGTGATTATATGTTGTCCCGTACGTGTTCACAAAGTTCATTAAACCTGACTCTCATCATTTCCTTTCATATTTTGATCTAGTTATTCCTTAATCTCAATCTTATAATTATTTGGTGCACTTGCAAATAAATTTGTGATTCTCGACTCCAGTACGATCCTCTTCGGGAGGTATTTGGAGTGATATAATTTCTTGATTTGATTTATATTTCACAAAAAAAAAAATCTTTAGCATCAATACGAAATAAGTCTCTCATGCTTCTGTGTCGAGTAGTATTAATAAATTTATTTCTTCCACAATGGAGTTCAATTCTTTATGGTGCATATATAACAAGTATATGAGATTTTGTCACTCTTTTGGCAATCAATAATTTGTTGAACTTTGAGTTCATAGTGCGTATTTAAATGGTTAATTCAACGAGAATATTTTAGCATTCTCACATTCATATTTCATATCTTCCCCTAATGTCGGAGATAATTTGAGTTTGACTATAAATCAACGTACCAATTTATAATTTGATCCCAAATTATTGACTCTATATGTGTATGTTCGATGGAGTATAGATATAGTATCTCATGGAGCACATATATGCACGTTTGAGTGGTGATAAAAAAGAAATTAACCAAAAGGAAACTTTCTTCTGGAGGTATTATCATCATGCACTTAAAAGGGAATGATCGATCTTAATTTCGTAAGGGAAATAAATGCACGCAAGAACACCAGAGATTTACGTGGTTCGATCTATGAATAAGATCTACGTCCACGGGGAGAGATAGTATTTGTGTATTGAAAATATGAGGAGTGATTACAAGAAGTGTAGATCCCCTTTTCCGTCTAATCTATCCTCTATTTATACATGATTATGATAACATAGATCTCGAATCCGAGATCTATTCTAAGATAGGATTTGAATCTATCTCTCTCTAATTAGGATTCTCATAGATATGACCGAATCTTCTGCGTTCCTCTTGGTTTCAAGCTCTCTTGGGCCGGACTCGTATGGGCGAGCTTCATATCGAGCTTATTTATGTTGGGCACGATGCTTGGGCACAGGGAGTTGGGCAGATCCTATCATATCCCCCAAAAGACGCTTGAGCGAGGTCGCGATGGGTTTGGGGATATTTTCCATAGATGTGTCCATGACGGTGGAGCATGGTCGATCTAGTAGTTATCCTTGTATATTGACTTCAGATTTTGTCGGCTTGACTTGATTAGTCTTTGCTACCGATGTCTTTGGATGGGCTTCACTTGGCGAGGCTTTATGTCGAGGTTATTGATTGACTTACCGATGAGGCGTTATCTTTGAGTCTTTGGTCGGCTTCGCTGACGAGGCGTTATGCCGAGTCTTTGGTAACCGCTGACGGCGTTATGCCGAGGTTTTTATTGGTTTCACCGACGAGGCGTTATGCGAGGTCTTTGGTAACCGCCTAATGAGGCGTTATGCCAAGGTTTTTGACTGGTTTCACTGACGAGGCGTTATGCCGAGGTCTTTGACTGGCTTCGCTTAACGAGGCGTTATGCCGAGGTGTTTGGGTCGGCTTCGCCTTTATGGGGCGTGAAGCCGAGACTGAACGTGGGATGCCTCATAGCATTTAATGCGCATTTAATGTAGCAGCGGTTGGATTCCCAATAAAGCGCATATTGGGAGAATAACTTCCGTGATACGCCTTTTCGCCTATCACTTACACATTTCAATATTCAAAAATTGAAACCTCTTGTGTTCGGAGATTCTTCCGTCGCCATTATCGCCCTCATGAGTTTGATGCTATCTTCCCGAATTTGAAACCGATGAGTTATGGCTTCCTCATCTTCGTCACCTTAAATCGATTCTCACGGCCCTGAACGCCGTATCGTGTCTGTGTCACCACCGGATTCTCCGGTGGATTTTGAAATTTATCATCTTGGTTCCCCCCAACCTACCTTGTGTAGATTAGAATATCCTCCTTATTATGATTTAGGAAAGGTTTCTTCGTTTTCTTCTGTTTTGACAATTCCTTCGATATTAGAGCTTGCCTCTAAATTTTTTGTTCCGGAATCCGCTGGGTTAATTGCCCCTCGTCTCGAGGGATAGGGCTAGTCTTCCTCCGTATGGTTTTGTAACAGTATACGAGGACAGCCTTAAGTCGGTCTTAAATCTTCCTTATCCTTCCGTGTTTGTTGAGTTACAACGACTTTTGCTATCCTTTGCCCAAATAACACGAACTCTTTTAAATCACCGACGGGCCTTGGTATATATGCACATAGGCATAGCGCCCGTTGAGTCTAGGGCTCATCCTTAGATTTTTTCGCCTTAAATTTAGTGCGGGGTGGTATTACTTATCACCCCATCGTAAATTTAAAATAAAGACGAAGTCAAAGATATCAAACCGCGGAAAAGTACTACTTACGCGGTTTGATGGTTCTTCGAATTTGCTTGGGCGTGAGAGGTTGGCTGATGTAGCCGTTGGAGATTGCTTGGTGATGTGGAGCGTGTCTGGACCGGGTTGGCACGGTTGACGAAGTCTTCTCGAGGCGAACTAGCGGTGCTGGGCTGAGCCCCTATGACCCTCTTCGCCGCAGACGAGCCGGCGAGGGGTGATGCCCCACACTTAGCTTTAGTGTCATAATATTTTGTGTTGCTCTGTATTGACTTGACATTTGTTATTTCGTAGTGGAATTCGTGTCCTCAAGGAAGAGAAAGGGTCGAGTCAAGAAGGCGAAGACTACGCCGAGGTCACCCCTAAGAGGGTGAGAAGGCTGCGACCTCGCCTCGGCCGGGGCGTTCGTCGCCTCGGCGAAGACTTCATCGCCTCGGCGAAGCATCCGTCGCCTCCAGCGCACCTCCCGCTCCGAAAAGAAGCGTCGTCCTCCCGCCGACGGCGGCGGCGATTATGCGATCCTTGGCACCGAGGTCGCACGTCCGCCTTTCCCAGTAATGCAATTTGTTGTACTTTTTCCAGTTGTGTTGAGGCTTTGCTTGATGTTGTTAGCTTTATTACGGGGACCGAGGGCGAAGGTTCAATTGATGCGGTGTTCGAGCTTGTTGTCGGGCATCGAATGATCTTGTGGCTCATTTGAGCATTTGGCTCGTCACATCCGTGAGGCTGGAGAGAAGACCCTTCTTGTGGCGGAGGCGATCGAGGAGGAGAAGGCTCGGGTTGCGGCCGAGAGGAGGCCAAGGCTTTGACCGTGGTGGAGAAGGTCGGCTGGGTTGAGGCTGCAGGCGGGCGTCGGCGAGATAACCTTTTAAGGCGAGGCGGCCGCCGAGGCAGGTCGGATTGAGAGCCGAAGTGGGCGGCGGCCGAGGAAGCCGAGGCGGCTTCACAGGGGCTTCTCGCCACACCAGAAACTTTTGTCTCGGAAGTTCTCATTTGGCGAACAAGATGGCCGAGCTGGCGAATAAGAGGCGGTGTCCGACACATTGGATGGCGTCGCCGATGACTATCGACTTAGATAAAACTAAGTATGGATACGAGGTGGTGGAGGCGGCGCGCCCAGTGCGGTCTTCGTTGGTCTCCTTGCGGCGATGCGAAGAGCACGCCCGTCATTGATGCGGCCTCATCCTCGACTCTGATCGCTAAGTGCGTCGTGCTTGCTCGGTGGATCGAGATCCCTCCAAGCTATCTGGCGGTGAGTAAGGAGCCGGAGGCCGAGGTGGCGGACGTTGAAGCTTATAAGAAGGCCGAGGTGTCGGCGGTCGAAGCTGAGAAGGAGGCCGAGGTGTCGACGGCCGAAGATGAGAAAGAGGCCGAGGTGGCGGCGGTCGAAGCTGAGAAAGAGGCCGAGGTGGCGACGGCCGAAGCTGAGAAAGAGGCCGAGGTGGTGGCGGCCGAAGCTGAGGCAGGCGGGGTTAACGAGGAGATGCAGCTCGGAGGCGATGGCGGTCGATTGATCCTTGTAAATTTTTTTTTTTTTGTGTACTTGAGCACAATATTCTGCCCTCGAGGCCTTAATAAAATTTGTTTTTCACTAAAGAGACTTACCTTCTTGTTTTCTCTTTGTCCAGTCTTCTCCTGAAATGCCTGATGTTTCCCCTTGGTTAAATCACATCGCGGTTTTGACGCGGGCTATTGAATCAAAAGAGATCGAACTCCTCCGTTTGAGGGAACGGCTAGACCATGTGCAGCAGGCGTCTGATACGGCTTAAGGCTGCCAGAGAGGCTGTGACAAGCTTGAGCTCGCCTCTTGGAGTTGGAGGAGAGTCAGAGATTGCCAGGAGGAGGCTAGAACCATAGTGAAGAGCACTCCAGTATGAGGAAGTCATCCACAGTGGTGGGATGACCATTCCCGAGGTCGAAGCAAAGGTTGTTGAGGTCTGCCGCTTTCATTTGCGAGGTACAGCGTGAGTATGGCAAGAAATCTGGCGGTTCACGGAGCGATTCGCGAATTGAAAAGACTGGGAGGCATATACAAGATCGTATTGCTCGTCGACCACGGCTCAAGAAGCGCTCGATCGGATACTCGGTCTCTTCTTCACGGACGTCTCACCGCCCGTACTACAATAAATGTTCAATTTTGACGTTCCGAGTGGCGAGCTCAGAGAGACGCGATATGGCCCAAGAGCGGCGTGGATCCTCAAGGGCGAAGCCGGTCATCATCGGCGGCCGAGGTCGATCTAGCAGGCTGCATCGTCAAGTGGCGGTCGGTGGCGGGGCTCATAGCGTAGATCGGGGACGAGGTAGAGGTAGGATTAGTATAGATGCTCTGTTGAATCCCGATTTTGCTAGGGATTGGCTCAGCTTTTCCCGGCATCCCGGACCCTCTTCGTCCTCGTGATGTACAAACTGTATATTTTGAAATAAAATTTATTTTTGCTTTGTGTTGACTCTTCGAGAACACTTGTCTTTAATTACTGTAACCAACGAGAAGGTAGGTTGTCCTTGTTTAGGCGAAGATAGCTCGTCCTTACCGTAAACAAAGGTAGTTTGTCTTCGTGCGAAGGTATCCGTCCTCGAAATAAACGAAGGTATCCGTCCTCGTACGAAGCTTCCTCAAAATAAACGAGGGTATTTCGTCCTCGTATGAAGGTATCCATCCTCGAAATAAACGAAGGTATCCGTCCTCATACGAAGGATACCTTCATCTATTTCGAGGGCGGATACCTTGGTTCGAGAAGAAATACCTCGTTTATTCGAGGAAGCCGATGAGGACGGATACTCGTTATTCGAGGACGATCTCATCTGAGATGAAATACTCGTTTATTCGAGGAAGCTTAAATGCGAGGGCGGATACCTTCGTTTATTCGAGGCGGATACGCCATGCGAAGACAAACTACCTTTGTTTACGGTGAGGGCGAGCTATCTTCGCCCAAACAAGGGCGACTTACCTTCTCGTTGGTTACGATAAATAAAGACAAGTGTTCTCGAAGAGTCAACACAAAGCAAAAATAAACGAGAAGGTAGGTCGTCCTTGTTTAGGCGAAGATAGCTCGTCCTTACCGTAAACAAAGGTAGTTTGTCTTCGTGCGAAGGTATCCGTCCTCGAAATAAACGAAGGTATCCGTCCTCGTACGAAGCTTCCTCGAAATAAATTAGGGTATTTCGTCCTCGTATGAAGGTATCCGTTCTCGAAATAAACGAAGGTATCCGTCCTCATACGAAGCTTCCTGGAAATAAACGAGGGTATTTCGTCCTCGAACGTAGGTATCCGTCCTCGAAATAGACGAAGGTATCCTTCCTCGTACAAAGGTATGGGTTCCTGTTTTGCCAAGTTTTATCGGGAGGGGTGGTCCCCTTAAGCACGTTTATAGTTTGTCTTCGTTTTAAACGAAGGTAGTCTGTCCTCCGTCGAGGGTATAGTTCGTCCTCTCGAAGAGGGTATAGTTCGTTTTACAAGAGTTATATGCATAAGTGACAAATAAAAACATGCAAGACAAAAAAATAGATAGAGAAAAGAAAAGATTTTTATTGATAAAAGATAATGGAACAAGACGACAAGACTTGGACTCGACTTAACAGGGCTCAGAGACGAACAAGACTCAACTTTTGACACTTATGCAAAATATCTCTTCAAATGAATGATGTGCCATGTGTTGGGTATTTGCTCACCGGACAAATGGGCGAGCTTATAGGCTCCTTTTCCGAGGACTTCTTCGACCCGGTAAGGTCCTTCCCATGTGGCTTCCAGTTTGCCGAGCTTTGCGGCTTTACTGACTTCATTATTTCGGAGCACGAGGTCGCCTACTCGAAACTATCGGGACTTGACACGCTGGTTGTAATACCGAGCTACTTGTTGTTTGTACCGAGCTTCCTTGATGTAGGCGAGGTCTCTCTTTTCTTCGAGCAGATCTAGATCAGCTCGTAGATTTTCCCCATTTGCTTCGGCGGAGAAGTGAATGGTGCGGGGGCTCGGTATTCCGATTCTCGCAGGATTACCGCTTGGTTCCATATGCGGATCAGTAGGCGTTTCTCGATTCGCCGTCCGAGGTGTTGTTGGTATGACCATAAGACTTGTGGTAAATTTTCCATCCAAAGACCCTTAGCTCGGTCGAGGCGGGTTTGAGACCCTTCACAATCGTCTGTTGGTGACTTGATCGACCATTTGCTTGAGGATGGGCGGCCGAGGTAAACTTTGTTGGATCCAAGCTCTTGACACCAATCTTTGAATATCTTATCGATGAATTGTGTCCCATTATCCGAAAGAAGGATATGAGGATGCCGAATCGACATACTATGTTCTTCCGCACGAAGTTGAGGGCGTTTTTGCTTGTGATCTTCGCCAAGGGTTCAGCTTCTACCCACTTCGTGAAGTAGTCAATCGCGACAATCAGGAATTGAAGTTGCCCCGGCGCTTTGCAGAAAGGGCCTACGATGTTGATCCCCATCGCATAAATGGCGAGGGCTTTTACGGAGGCGAGGTCGGTCTGTGGTAGCCTTGGCACGTTCCGTGAATTTGACACTTCGGACACCTTTTCACAAGGTTGAGTGAGTCTTCGAACATTGTCGGCAATAGTATCCCCATCGCATGACTTTCTTCGACAAGGCTCGGGGTCCGATGTGTCTTTCGCATGATCCTTCGTGCACTTCCCGTAGTATGTAATCAGCTCGGTTCGGACCCAAGCATCTTAGGAGAGGCTGGAGGTATGATTTCCTATAGAGAACTCCCTGCTCTAGTACATATCGTAAAGATTTGTTCAGGATCCTCCTGGCCTCGAGCTTATCATGGGGCAGTTCGCCTTTCTCCAGGTATTCTTGAATAGGAGTCATCCAATTAGGCTCTTCGTCAGAGACTACGTTGACTTCGGCTCCTTCATTAGCATCATCTATGCTTCGGTTTTGAACTTCCTCTACTGGCGGGCTTGTTGACGACGAGGCCAATTTGCTTAAGATGTCAGCTCGCCCGTTTTGCTCCCTTGGGATGCGAATTATCTGGAAGTGAGAGAAAGTTTGTTGTAGGCTTTTGGCTTTCTCGAGGTATTTCTTCATCCTACTGCCTTTTGCCTCATACTTCCCCAACATGTGGCTTACGACGACTTGAGAGTCACTATGAACTTTCTCGTCGTGTCGAAGACTTTGAGCTGGCGAAGTCCTGCGATCAAGGCCTCATACTCTACTCGTTGTTCGTATTTTGAGCGAGAACAAAGTGCATATGTGATCTCTTGGCCATCCGGTCCAAAGAGCAAGATGCCGACCCGCTACCCGTTTCACCGAAGCCCGTCAGCGTAGACTTACCAAAGCAATCCTCCGGTGTTTTCTCCTTTGGTTCGGCTTCGCTTTGTCGACACGGACTCGGGGCTTCGGTTTCTCGGCAAGTGAGCTCTGCAAGGAAGTCCGCTAAAAACGACCTTTGATGGCTTGACGGGGCGAAAGATATATCATGTTCGCCCAGTTCAATTGCCCACTTCGCAATTCTCCTGAAAGCACGGTTTCGTCGATACTTGCCAAGTGGATGGTCGAGAAGACTTGTATGGGATGTGCATGGAAGTATGGACGTAGTCTCCTTGCGGCATTTACTAATGCTAGGCGAGCTTCTCAAAGGTTGATACCTTGTTTACGGGCCTTTAATGCTCGGTGATGAAGTATACCGAGTCGACGTCCTTCCTCTCGCGTCAAGATCAGACTTATTGTTTCGTCCGAGCGGCGAGGTATAGGAAAGGACCTCTTCTTCTTCGGAGCAGACGAGTAGGAAGTTTGGCGAGGTAGTTTTTGAGATCTTCAAAAGCGGGCTTATGTGTATCATTCCAAGAGAACTCCGGAGCCTTTTTGAGTACCTTGAAGAAGGGTAGCTGCTTGTCCGTGGCCTTTGAAAGAAAGCGGCTTAGTGCGGCTATGCAGCCAGTCAGTTTGTGCACGTCGTGAATGGTCTTCGGCATCTTCATTTCTAGAATGGTTTGAACCTTGGATGGGTTGGCTTTTAACCCTTCTTGTGAAACCCAAACATCCTAAGAATTTTCGCACCGAACCGCAAATGTGCACTTCTAGGGGTTCGACTTGAGGTTTACTTTTCGTAGTGTCGAGGGGCGATCCCGAGGTCGGCGACACATGCGGCTTCCTCCATGATTTTTACTACGATGTCGTCAACGTACACCTCTACATTCCGACCTATGTAGGGCTGGAATATTTTGTCTACCATTCTTTGATAGGTAGCTCCTGCATTCTTAAGTCCGAATGGCATTTTCCTGTATGCGAAGACTCCGAAGTCTGTAATAAAGGCTGTCTTGGCAGCTTCTTCGTCATCCATCAAGACTTGATGATACCCTTTATATAGGTCCAGGAAACTGAAGACCTCGAACCCGACCAATGCGTCGACCTTCTTATCGATGTTGGGAAGGGGATAGCAATCCTTTGGGCAATATTTATTGAGGTCAGTGTAGTCAATGCACATTCGCCATCCCCCTCCTCCTTTCTTCACCATCACCGGGTTGGCTATCCATGTCGGATATTTAACTTCGAACAATATGCGAGCTTTTAGTAATTGGTTTACCTCGTCATGGATGACTTAGTTCCGTTCATTGCAAAAATTCATTGCTTCACGAAGCGGTTTTGTGCTCGGTCGATGTTGCTTATGGTGATGATACGGGAGACCCGGTCATGTCGGCGACCAAGCAAATCGTCTCGAATTCCCTCGGGAGTTGGATAACCTATTCTCTCAATTCGGATGCCTCGGTAAAGCCAATCTTGACGACCTTGAGTGGCTCGTCTTTGTATAGCGTGACCTCTTCCACCGGGTCGCCAGAGATAGGCGTTGTCTCTTTACTTCCAACTCCTCGGGTTTCTTTAGTTGCTATGCTTGTGGGTCTTTGGGTTGGAGCCCTGCACTCGTGAGGCGACTTGTAAGCATTCCTTGGCCCGCCTCGATCCCCGGATCACGCCTACACCCCTTTTATGGGGATCTTCATCGTCGGTGGTATGTTGAGCATACCGCCCTTACAAAATGCTCATCCAATCTCGCCCAAGATGATGTCATACTACGAGTAGGCCTTCACTACGAAGAAATGTACCACCTTGGTGGAGCTTGTCGAGCTTTCCCCACAAATGATGTGTAGCTCGATTATCCCTTCCGGCGTGTTTCCTCCCCGAACGAAGCTTCGAGTGGCGGCGGTGCTGCATGAGCGCGCCTCCTCTACTCCTAACTTATCGAAGCATTCCTTAAAAGGATGCTTACCGATCGCGCCACCGTCGATGTATACGCGCTTCACCAACTTGTTTGCAACCATCGCTCGGATTACCAAAGATCTCGCGGGCACTATCGCAGTACGGGTCGTCTTCGGAGAAGGTGATTGCTTCGTCCCTTCTGAGCCTCTTATTAATCGGTTCGCCGGTATGTGGACTTCAGGCTTCGGCTTTCAAGGAGGACTTCGTGAATCCGCAGGGGAGCCCCGTAATGGTGGAGATGACTCCGTCATATTGCGGTTCGTCGTCTCCTTCTTCGTCTTCACAGCCGTCTTCTTGTTAGGCACACCCCTTCTTCTGCTTCCTTCTTTTCTGGCTTCGTTGAGGGGTCTCGTACTGTCCAGCTCGTCGGTCATGACCTTTGTATTTTCTTAGGACCCCGTCCTATATTAACACCTCGATATCCTCCATGAGGTCTCGGCACTCCTCTGTGTCGTGCCCGTAATCTTCATGGAAGGAGCAATACTTGTCCTTTGTTTGACGTTTTGACCCACCTGTCATTGGTCGAGGTTTCTCGAACTTATCCATGTGGAGTTAGTAGATTTACGCCCTTCGCCGTCGAAAGGTGTATTGAGGTCGCTCAGATGTGTTGCGCGGTCCGAGCACGGACTCTATGGGCGGCGATTCTTTCCAAGGCGCTTCGTCGGCCTTGGCTACGATCTCCTCGTCCTTCTTCTCTTCTTCCTTTCTCAGAGGATCCGCCTTTTTCTGCCTCGCGCTTCATTCTATCAGCCTCGTCCGCCTTGGCGAACCGATCTGCTATGCGCCATAACTCCGTGGCAAGACGGGGTTCGATTGCGATCTCTTTATATAAAGCCCCGGTGGATGCCGCTCGAAGGTCGAGATGATGAGGAGGTCGTTCACGTCTGCGACCTTCGTGCTTTCTTTATTGAAGCGGGGTCATAAAGTCGATGGACTCGTTTCGGTCTTGCCTCAAAGTGAGGAGATGCCAAGTCATTTTGACTCGGCCTACGGAAGAACCCGATGGAAGGCCTTCATTAGATCACGGTAGGAACCAATGCTCCTGTGAGGTAGATGTCAAACCACCGGCGGGCGTTGTCGACTAGTAATTCCGGAAGAGCTTGCACATATGAATTGTGCCGGCGTTGGTTGATCATATTGTCTCGAAGCTGCGAGAAAGTTCTCGGGTCCCTCGATCCGTCATAGGGGTGATGCTCGGCACCCGATATTTGTCCGGGAGTGGGGTGTCGAGTATTTCATTTGAGAACGGGTGACTATCCTCCGCACCGCCGAAACCACCTTACGAGAGTGAGGCGGAGTTAGTCGACCGAACTCGTTTTGGTAGTGAGGGTGACCTCGCGGTCGCGACATCCTTTCCCGCGTTGTTCGCCCCTCCCATGGTCGGTTTGGGCCCCGACTTGCGGAGGTGTGGCGCCCATGATTTGGATACTGGGGATCCACCTCGTCGCGGTGCCTCGTGTTTAGACGAGGCTTTGGCGTTCCTTTCTTCTGGACGTGGCCGACCTTGTGCTTCGCCGAGGTATTGGAGGAAGCTCTCCTTGTTTTTCTCAAGAAACCCTCGACGCGCCGCCGAGGTTAACTGGGAGCCTGGAGGTTCTCCTTGGTTCTTCCGCGATCTCCTTCACTTTAGTATCCCTTCTTCATGCGGGATGGGATTCCCTCGTTCGTCGAGGCTTTGGACATGCGCCGAGGGGTCGATTCGGGATCGGCTTTTTCCAAGCCGAGCTCGGCGTGTCCGACCGCCGTTGTTGCTATTGTTGTTGGCGGTGACTCGGGATGCGTGACTTCGGTATCGTCGTCGTGATTGATTCCCCAGAAATGAAAGTTGATCGAAAACACAAAATTTCGGTTCCCTGCACGGCGCCGATGATCGATCTTAATTTCGTAAGGAAATAAACGCACGCAAGAACACCAGAGATTTACGTGGTTCGATCTGAAGAAGATCTACGTCCACGGGGAGAGATAGTATTTGTGTATTGAAAATATGAGGAGTGATTACAAGAAGTGTAGATCCCCTTTTCCGTCTAATCTATCCTCTATTTATACATGATTATGATAACCTAGATCTCGAATCCGAGATCTATTCTAAGATAGGATTTGAATCCTATCTCCTCTCTAATTAGGATTCTCATAGATATGACCTAATCTTCTGCGTTCCTACTGGTTCCGAAGCTCTCTTGGACCGGACTCGTATGGGCCGAGCTTCATATCAGGCTTATTTATGTTGGGCCTGATGCTTGGGCCTGGGAGTTGGGCCGTATCCTATCAGGGAAATAGATCCAAATATTTATGCATTGATAATAATTTGGTACTTGAATTTTGAATTCAATACAACATGATTATTAGATAATACATCATATATAATTGATTGATACTTATGTGGAGAATCAATTAAAGCTCTTCTAGAACTAACAATAATAATTAATATTGTCAAATTGTAACAATCCTTCAGGTATTGTTCTAATAAGATATTACAGATCAATTTCTAATATCATTCCACAAATAGGAACTGGGCAAATCAATATCAATATGACATAAATTATGTTTTTCCATCAAGCATAAATATATATAATCTAAAATAGGAATTAATCTTCAAGAATATATAATATTATTCAAGAATGTAATTGTGCTACTTCGGGAACAACAAATTAATTCAATACAATTATAATGGATAAAGCAATTCAATAACAAGAATGAATAATTAAAAACAATGCTCGAAATAAAGCTTAAAAAATATCTAATCTCAATGATTTAATGTTCTTCAGGAATATTAACTTTATCTCATGTGTTCATCAGAAACACATCATATTTAATAATAATGTTATGAGATATCGTTGTGTTTCATCATGAACTTCAACAATTCATTTTTAATAATCTTTAAGATTATTAAGAATTACAAATTTATATTACTTCAGAAAACTATAAAAACATATTGATACAATATTTGTAAGGTTCACTTTCTCATATTTTACAATACAAACACAATCAAAAGGATGTGTTTGCAAAAATATATACATTATTTTCCGAAATCACTAATGACATCATTATCAATAACACCATCTTAACCATTTCTTTTTCCAAAACAAGTGTCGCGGAGATATTTGGTGGGATTTATTGGGTTAAATCTTGTTCTTTCGATTCTGATTAAAATTGTTTATGGCGTCTGAGCACTTTCTTTCCCAAATCACATGAACCTAAAACTAAACACATGTATATATAAACAAGTCCAAGACTACATGTTCAGATTCAAACACTCCAAATTAAATGCCCACATGCACATACATATTCTTGGAAAAAGAATTCGTTGTTGTCAAATTCAGTCATTAAACCAGAAATATGATTTCAAATAAAATAGCAAAATTTGTATGCGCAACTAGTAGAAATTAACAGATTATATATATATATATATATATATATATATATATATATATATATATATATATATATATATATTTGATGTGCTCTTTTGAAATACAAAATTCATCAAATACTACTAACAATCATATAAATATTACCTTGTAGAAAAGACACGATTTTTTCTAGGCATACCACCAATAATCAAAGTAGAAAAGACACGATTCTTTTCTAGAGTATACCACCAATAACCAAAGTAGAATAACCGTGCTAATAACGTGTTATAAAATTGAGAGAAAGTAGAGAGATGAATGAGCGTCGGTTTATTATAATACTAATTAAAGACCTTTATTTATAGAGAGATATAAAGCTAGGGTTAGGGTAGATCATCACCTATACATGATATATCTATATTATATTTTATTTATGACATTAATCATGTTTAACGTTTATTTTTCAGGATTAATTGCTTTAGAAACATTGAAGTCATTTTGCATTTACTACTTGACTTTCTAATCCTTTCAATTATAAAATTATCTTTAACAATTTTGCAATTACAGCACTAAAAGGAAAAATTTGTGAAATTTTTCGAAAATGTTGTTAGATATTTTTAGACGTAAGCTCAACATGTACAACCACTTATGAATTGGTAGAAATTTTGCAATAAACTGTGTCGCCTTAAGTCATGCCAAAATGACCATAAAGTCGTGATTTCTAAGGTAATTAACCAGATCTTTTATAATTTAAGTGTATAAAAAATCTAATATCTTATACTTTATCTGTTCCATCAAATTTGGTATATATTTTTTTTAAATTGTTCCACCAAACTTGCCTCTTTGCCTTTTTAAGAAATAATTATCTTTTCAAAATTTGTTATTCTATAAATTTTTTATTACTTTAATCATTTATACTTTTCTCCTATCTATTTTTATCTATTTAATAATTATATATTATTCTCTTAAATAACCAAAAGGAAACAAATCATGTTTGTTGGGACCAAGGAAGTATTATTTTAGTTGAGTAATATGTATCACATCTAAACCGCGTGAGGTACTGTACATTCGTATATCAAATTATTCCAATAAAACAGTTGAGGGGTTGTAAGTATGTGACAAACTCACATTTACTCCTACATCCTACCAACTTTTGGATTGTGAGAAATTAATAGTTCCTCTCAATTTGCATTTAATTCATTTTCAATTCGTTTATCAAAAGCTTGCATTTTTTATTTTTGAAAACATTTATATATAAAAATTCACACACATGACCTACATTTTACTCTTACTATCTATTAATTTATTCATTAATTATCTTCACTCACTTTACAGTCATTATAATTTATTAAAACTCGTGCACCAAAAGTAATGCAAACTTTTGGTAGACGAATGGAGTATATTATATCATATTTTCGTCTTATCCGTTAAATAAACATTAATAATCCTACGCAACCAAGAAAGCTGTAGGGATGAAAAAAACCGAGCTAAAACCAAAAAACGAAATAGATCAGTTACAAATGTCAGTCGGTAGAAAGGGGAATTTGCTTTGATTTTTTCACAGATTCGATATGGTAAGTTGGGTCAGTTTCTAGACTTAGACCCAACTGGCCAATTCTCACCAATGCATTAGCATGAATTCAAACAATTAATATGACAAAATGATAAATATAAAAGAAATCGAACTACAAATGGAGAGAGCTCATCTACAGTTTCTATGATACATCATGAAGATATACTAATAGGGTATTTGGCAAAGCTTATTTTAGATCGGTTATAAGCTCCAAGAGATTATAAGATGTTCCAAGAGCTTATAAGATGAATATCTCAAGAGCTTATAAGTTGTCAAAGTGTTTTGATAACTGAACTTACATGTTAGAGAAAGAATCGTGAGTTAAAGAGAAAAAATTGACGAGAGCTGAAATTGATAATGTATATATAGAAAATAGCAAATCATAGTAAAGTGAGTTTGGTAAATTAATTGTTACTTATAAGCTTATGAAAAAATAAGTTGGTTTCAAAAACTTATTTTTAATGCAGCTTGTATACGATTGAAGCTTATTTTCACAACTTATAAGCTGTTTAGGAGTTTGTTTTGCCAAAAACTTTACAAGAACTTATAAACTGTTTTGAGGAGCTTATAAGTTCAGTGAAAAACCCTCTAAAGGTGAGAAAAGAAGGGGGAAAAGAAAACAAACAACCATCACACCACTACACACACACAAAAGCCCCAACAATTTGATTGGGAATACTTACAAACGATTTTTTTCTTTTTTTTAACATTTTATCATACAGAGTTACCAAGTCACACACCTAAACCAGGTAGGAATATTAGCCTACATATGCAATAAGATGTTGCCTGAATGTTAAAACTGCTAAGGCATTGAAGCTAACCGCATCTGATAAATCTCGAATATGTAGATATGCGAGATTTATGTAGAGCAGTAAAGAACACCAAGGCTTTTACGTGGTTCGATCGTTAATGAGATCTACGTCCACGGAGGAGTGACTCCTCAATACTTTCACTATGTTTTGATTACAGTGAGTATGGCTAAAAGCTCTTAGTATTCAAGAAGTTGCTAACCCCTCTACATTCGATTTATCTCCTATTTATACACATATGAGGCCCCTAGGCGAACCGATCCTCCCATGTAGGGACTCATATACGTGTGTAGGGATATGCTCTTGTCCATATGGCTGTTAGCCTTCCACCGTAGGGACGCTGGCCTTACATGCAAGGTGGTGCTGATTAGGGTTTGGGGGCCGATTAGGGTTTGAAGGTGGGCCTTGGGGCTTAACCGCGTGGTCGCTACTAATGTCGTGCCCGGCTCGTTTGGGCTGTCGGCTGGGCTGCGTGGTTGGGCCATATCCCATCATAGCCCCCTCCGAATAGTCGAGGCGAGCCATGCCGGCGTGAAGTGAAGAATGCACGTTGTCGGTAGGATGTTGCTCGGTGATCTTGTTCTCGAAGGTTTCTCGATCTCTTTGGTGTCGAGTTTGATCGGTTCGCTTGGATTCGAACTGAGGTAGATGGTCTGGCGTTCTGGGCATGCGCCGCTTGTTGGGGATCGAGCTGGAGTCGCTGGTCGTTTGACAAAGATGTGCTGCGAAAGAAAGTCGAAGTCCGACCTGGATAGGGACCCCTGTACAGGTTACACCGAGGTCCGATCTGGAGCGGCAACTCTCTTCTGGAGGATGCCGAGGTCCGAGCTGAGGGCAGATCTGGATAGAGATATCATGCTGGATGATACCGAGGTCCGTCCTGAGTGATACCGAGCTGGATGGGCATGTTCTTGCAAAGGGGCGATGTCCGTTGGCAGGACACCGAGGTCCGATCTGAGGTGCCACCTTCTTGGATGTGGAAGCGGACGAGGTCCGAAGTCCGAGCCGTATGAGGTCAACGTAATCATCACACGATCTGACTGGCGGTCTGTCTTACCGTAGAGTACGTCATACGTGCCAGGCGGCAGTTGGGCGCTCGAACCGCGTGCGCGCGTGAACGCCACATCCAATCGCGGGTAGGCACATGTAGAAGTTAAAACGGCCGTTTTAGGCGCCACTTGCCCTATAAATAGGCCCAAATAAGGCAACTGTTCACTTTCTTCTTCCACACTTTGCATCAGAGATTATACTTTTCGAAAATCTTCCCACCTTTTCTGAACTTGTTGAAGGAGCCAACATCTCATCGAAAAGTAAGTATGTATTCTTCATCTTCTCCTTCTCGTTCTGAAAATTCTGGTTCTGCCTCGGTTTCTGACCGTGTGCCCTCCGATGTAAAGGACTATATGTGTTATAACCGCCTAGGTAGGTCCATAGGACTTAGTGCTAGGGTCCCGTCGGTATCATCGGTATGGGACGGACTTAGGGTTGGCGTGGCGAGGTCGAGTTGTTTGGAGGAGCTTTTTGAGATAACGAAGGAATACCGTATTCGGAGGAGGCGTGGTGGTGCCTGCCGCGACCGAATGATAGGGCGATGGCCCCTCCGGAGGGATTTATTACCGTGTATGTAGATAGCTTGATAGGCGGCCTTAGGTTTCCTTTGGCCCCAATTTTCCTTAGCTTTCAAGAATACTTCGGATCCCTATATGTCGGTGACCTCGAATTCCATTAGGTCGGTGGTGGGGCTAGGGCTGTCCCGCTATGGCGTTGGGAGAGTTGTCCTTGAGGTGTTGATGCGCTTTTTAGCGTGAAGGCCATAGGAGGGTGTACTACTGTCTCTCGGCGAAACTTAAGATAGCGGCTCGCCGAAGGTGTCCCATTGGCGAGAATAGTACTTCTTCCTGCGGGTGAGGGGCATCAGAGGTATGAATGGGGCCTCGATGCGATGAAGGACGTTAAATCAAGCCCCGGGCCCCATGGAGAAGATCTTGAGCGACCTCGGTGAGATAATCTCCATTGATTTCGCCGAGGATGACTGAACAACGCCGGCCGGCGTTTATAGGTCCAGTGCTCACGGGCACTGGTCGGATCGGGTGAGGCACCCCACTATCCTTATTTTTGTACTTCCTTATTCTTGTGCTCATCAACTCCTTATCTTGTTTTGCAGTGAAGCTCGATTCCCAAAAGAAGGCGGTGGATGCGACCGAGGCGATCCCCGAAAAGTCACCGAGCTCGCGGCCAAGAAAGTGGGCGAGGCGGGCCGAGACGGTCAAGGCGCCCGTGGTGGTGGCAGGCAAGGCGCCCGAGGTGGAGGCGGGCAAGGCGCCCGAGGTGGTGGATGACTTCAACTTGTTGGTGACGGCACCCCAGCCGAGGGCGGACACTCGTACCCGGACACCGTACGAGGCATCGACTTCCAGCTCCCCCATATCCTTCCCCAAGGTATAGGTCTCTTCTATATTTCTTGATGCTTCCTTCGCGATACATTCGACCATGTTGAATTCGGGATGTGAATTCGGTGATGGGGAGCTGCACCGTGTGACAAGTGGGTACATTGCGGGCCTCTCGGTATGAGGCATCGGAGAGGGAGCGGGCTGATGCCAAGACAGCAAGGATCGCTGCCGAGGCCGTGCTCGCTGCTGCGAGGGCAGACGTCGAAGCCGAGAGGGCCGCGGCCGAGGCTGCAAAGAAGGCCGTCGAGACCCTCGAGGCGCCCTCAAGAAGAAGGCATGGGCCGAGCTCGGTCGCGAGAGGAGGCGGCCGGTGAAGGAAGATGGCCGAGGAGAGGAGTGCCTTGCTGGAGGGTCAAGGGCCGATGTTAAGGGCCTTTACCAGCAAACTCATCGAATCGGAGACTTTCTCCTCCTTTATCTCCGACCTGGCCGCCGTACTTCGGACGAAGGTGGTGTCGGACCACCTGGAGGGGTTGGCGGCCCAGATGCCCGATTTTGACAAAGCGAAACATGGCTGGGTCGAGGTCGCCATCCAGACGATGAACAAGAACTATGCCCGAGTGGTTGCCGGGGCTGGGTCTTTCCCCTACGGAGGCTCGGCGTCGGCTCCTCCCTCGGACGGCGGAGGCCGTTGCCCGGTCTGAGGAGGATGAAGATCCCGAGCTGCGGGAGTTCTTGCCGAGGCGCGAGCGGCGGAGGAGGAGGAGCCAGTGGAGGCCAGGGGAAGCGGTCGTCGACTCAGACAAAGGCGGCGGTCACGATCCAAATGTAATAGGTTAAATATTGTTGGGATCATTAGGATCCCGGCTTTGTCACGTTCCTTATTATAAATAAAAGGCGCATTTTCTGAGCGTGTTTGTCCTTTGTCTTTTTGTTGTCTTTAGCATTCCGCTTCTCGGTATGTCGGGCTTGATCATGATCGTTGACCAAGCGAAAGAGGCCGAGGGTATAGCCGAAAAGAGCGAAGAGGTGTCGTTTTGGAGGGCGATCGCGAATCGACCTGTGTTTTGGTCAAGTATGGATGCCGACTCGACGTCGTCCGCCGATTTGAGGAAGAAGTTGCAAGAGGCCGATCGAGTGGCCGCCTCGGCCGAGAAGCGAGGCGCTAAAGCGAAGAATCATACAACTCGAAGTCCGGGCGAACTTATGCGCCGATGTGATCCAAGGTCGGCCGATACAATGCGAGGCGGCTCGGTGACAACGGAGGAGCTAGCTCGGATCTCGGAAGAGCATGCAGTATGAGAAGGTAATCCGCGGATGGTGGAACTACCATATCGAAGCCGACGATCGAGTTCGTGAGCTTTGGCGGAGGCATGGTCTTTGAGGGATGAGGAGGGGCCTAATAGAAAAAGTTTAAAGGCGCCTCGACTCCATCATGAAGTACATGCGGATGTACGAGGTCGTTCATAAGCGACGATGCCCCACCCGCGGCGAGTGCATGGCGGGCTCCACCGTCCAATAATAGAAGAACCCGAAGAGGAGGCGGCTACGCTGATCACGCGAAGTGCTCCGTCGATGGGTCCGGTGAGAGGAGCATTTAGAGGCGGTCCTCGGTGGTCGAGGCGCCCAGGACATCGGTCGGCGTGGAGGCGGCGGTCGGGCGGGCGTGTTCTGGCCGCGTCGGGCTCGAGGGGCGAGGTGTGACCTCGAGTGCACAGAACGCCTCGGGTGGAACCCATCTATGCCAGCTCAGAGTGTACCTGGAGCGGGTCGCGGTGGTCCCGGAGCCACCATTTCAGGTCGGGGTGCCCCCGAGCCCGCACCGAGCGCTTCTGGAGTAGGCCGCGGTGAGTCCGGCCTTGTCGACTGGGTCGAAGGCACCGAGTTCGTTCGGTGCGTGCGTCGACACAGGGATTTTTGAGGCGAATGCGGCTTGGCAAGACTGGCAAGGTGGAGCTCGGAAGCCTGAATGAGTTTGTATATAGCTTAGGACTTTGTATGTAGTCGTAAATGTATTTAGACTCGTTTCGAAGTGCATATTTTCCCCCTTGAGAGGTACAAACATAGCTTAGGACTTCGTTTTGGTCATAAATGTATTTAGACTGTATACAGAAGTGTATATCTTCCCAAATAAAGGGGCATAATTTGACGAGATCCGATCTGGATGTCTTTTGCATGTAGATACTTCAACTTAATGAGTGATCGTATGCTTGCATGTAGACGTTCAATTTAATGAGTTGCTGTATGCCTTGCACTTAGGCGTTCAATTTAATGAGTAATCTGTGAGTGCTTGTGCGCTTAGTGAGTACCCTACTTAGTGGGTTTTTCATCTTCGTAGGCGTCCTTTGTGAAGGATAATTGTGGTGTATCGAATGGATGTTCACATAGATATGAGGCAGTGAAATATTCATTAGAAAACAAATGTTTTATTGAATATGTAATCAACATCGTATTTTGGCAAAACAATAAAGGACTAACATGATGCATCTGAAATCGAAGCTATGTAAAGTACCTCCTTAAATGAGTGATATGCCGTGTTCGGGGATAAGTGCACGGATAGGTGAGCTAGCTTGTAAGCCCTTTGTCGAGGTCCTCGTGAGCAGCGGTATGGGCCTTCCCATGTCGGATCCAGCTTGTTAAGGCCTCGACTCTCTTGGCTTCATTATTTCATAGGGACGAGGTCGCCTACTTGGAGTGCGGAGGCTTTGACCGTTTTGTTGTAGTATCGTGCGACTGGCCCTTGTGCTTGGCTTCGTTTATGAAGGCGAGCTCGCGTTCTCCTCGAGAGCATCAAGGTTGTACGCAGGTCCTCCTCGTTCGATGCGGATGAAGTGAAGAGTGCGAGGCTTGGTGCGCCGATCTCACCGGTATGACGGCCTCGGTCCCATAGACCAAACGAAAGGGGTTTCTCAGATGCGAAGTCCGAGGTGTGGATTCAGAGGACCAGAGGACACAGGGGAGATTTTCAGCCCAATCACCCTTAGCTCGGTCAAGCCTCTTCTTCAATCCTTGTACATCGTGCGGTTCGTCACCTCGGTCGACCATTAGCTTGCGGGTGTGCGACCGGGTGAAGCATTCTTCGATCCGGAGCTCTTCACACCATTCCTTGAAATTTTGTCCACGAGGCGGGTGCCGTTGTCCGAGATCGAATGTGCGGTATGCGGCGGACTATGTTCTTCCACACGAATGTCTCAATCTTCACGCTCGTGAGGCTCGAAAGTGGCTCGGCCTCGACCCGTTTGTGAAGTAATCTACACCGACGACTAAGTATCGAAGTTGACACGGTGCTCGGTCGAGCAGACAACGATGTCGATCCCCACCGCATGAAAGGCCACGGGCTCTGCAGCCGCTTAGATCGATCTGGGGTAGCTTTTGGTATGGAGTGCGGTGGCACCGGACATTTTGACGAGCTCGGCGAATCTTGGGCGGTGGGCGAGAATATCCCAACCTCAGCGTCTTCTTTGAGAGAGCTCGCGACCCGATGTGGCTTCCACAAGACCCCCGGTGAATCTCATTGAGCACGTAGTCGGCTTCTTCTGGCCCGAGGCATCTCAGGAGGGGTTGAAGGTAGGACTTCCTGTAGAGAGCGCCCTCATGTACGAGGTACTTACGGGATTTCGCCATCATCTTTTTGGCTTCGAGCCGATCTTGAGGCAAATCGCCATCTTCGTGTAGGCCTTTATGGGGACATCCAGTTCGGTTCTATCTCGGTGATGATGCCGATGTAGGACTCCGCGATGCTCCTGGAATGAACCTCCTCCACTGGTGGACTTGTTGATAACGCAGCTAACTTGCTGAGGACGTCAGCTCGACTGTTTTCCCCTCGTGGGATTCGATGAACACTGAAGTACCTGAATGAGGTCAGCATCTCCTTTGCCTTCTCAATGTATTGCTTCATTCGATCCTCCTTGGCCTCGTATCTGCCTAGGACCTAGTTTACCACGACCTGGGAATCTCCGAAGATCTGGATCTTGTCCACTTTCAATTCCTTTGCGAGGCGGAGTCCGGAGATCAGCGCTTCGTACTCCACCTCGTTGTTTGTGGTCGGGAAGGTAAACCGAAGGGCGTAGGTCACTTCCTATTTGTCTGGGCCGAGGAGGAGGATGCCTGCTCCGCTACCCGTCTTGCATGAAGCTCCGTCCACGTACATCTGCCAGCAGTTATCAGGCGGTGCGAGGACAGGTTCCTCCGCTGTGGGGGCGGGCGTTGGGGCGACCTCGCTGGCAGGGCCGACCTCGGTGAATTTGGCCTCCACCAGGAAGTCAGCGAGGGCTTGCCCTTTTATGGCCGGCCTGGGAGAGTACGAAATGTCGTGCTCGCCGAGCTCCAGTGCCCATTTGGCTATACGTCCGGATGACTCCGGCTTTGACAAGACTTGTCTCAAGGGTAAGTCGGTCAGTACCTGGACGGAATGGGCTTGGAAGTAGGGTCGGAGGCGTCGCTTGGCGTTCACCAAGGCCAGTGCCACCTTTTCAAGGCTGGTGTACCTTGTCTCCGGTCCTTTGAGAGCTCGGCTGATGAAGTAGATGGGGAGTTGTCGTCCGACCTCATCCCGGACCAATACCGCGTCTTGATTGCCTCGTCGAGGTGGCCAAATACAAAGAGGAGCTTGCGCTTCTTTCGAGGCGGTCGGGGTGGGCGGTCGGCGAGATACTCTTCAGTGCGTGAAGGCGACTGGTGTTCCTCCCGCCAGGCGAAGTCCCGAGCTCTCCTCAAGATCTTGAAGAAGGGAAGCGCCTCGGCGGCCGAGATAAGAATCATTGAGGCGGCTAGACACCCAGTGAGTTTGTGGATCTCCGGATGGTCTTGCACTTGCATGTCAACCTTTGTTTTCACCTTAGTAGGATTTGCCTTCGTGCTTCTTGAGAAACCCAAGATCCCGTGAATTTTCCGTCCTCACCATGAATGTACACTTGGGGGTTGAGCTTGGGGTTGGCCGACTGAGGAGGCGAAGGATAGTTCGAGGTCGTCGGCGCAGCTCTCCGTTTTACTCTTGACACGATGTCGTCGGCGAGACCTCGACGATCCGCCTAATGTGATCTTTGAATATGGCGTCCACCATTCTTTGATAGGTAGACCCGGCGTTTTTTCGGCGAAGGGCATCTTCCCAGTATCGAAGACACCAAGTCGGTGATGAATGCCGTCTTTGGGCGTCCTCCGGCTCATTAGGACACTGGTGGTACCTTTGTATAGATCTAGGAAGGCTGAAGGTCTCATGGCCCACGGTGCTTCCACCTTCTTGTCGATGTCGGGAGGGGTAGCAATCTTTCGGGCAGTGTTTGTTGAGGTCGGTGTAGTCGACACACATGCGCCATCCCCCTCCTGGCTTCCGAACAACGACTGGATTAGCCATCCAGGTCGGGTACTTGACTTCGAACAAGATCTTGGCCTTCTGGAGTTGAGTCACTTCGTCTCTTATGACCTGGTTGCGCTCTGCCGCAAACACCCTCTTCTTCTGTCGAGGCGGTTTTATAGCCGGGTCAATGTTGAGCGATGAGTTATGAGCTCGGGTGACACTCCGGTCATGTCGAGTGGGGACCAAGCGAACACGTCCCTGTATTCCCTCAGAAGCTGCATGACGCTCTGCCGAATATCAGTTGGGCCCTGGACGCCGACCTTGACAACTTTGGAGGGGTCGTCGTCGTATAGCTGGAGGTCTTCGATCAGGTCGTCCCGAGGTGGCAGCCTCTGAGGGTTCTGTAATTGCTATGCCTGGGGCAGGGCTACATCTTGGGTTGAGACTCGTAGGCACTCTTTAGCTGCCGTTTGGTCACCCTGGATGCTTAGCACTCCCACCGGGGTGGGTATCTTGACGGTGAGGTGGTATACCGAGCAGACGGCCTTGGTGGCATAGAGTCAGTCTCTCCCCAGGATGATGTTGTACGGAGAAGGAGCTCGGACGAGGAAAAATTGAATGGCCTTGGTGACCGACACAGGAGCTCGTCTCTGAGAACCAGGAAAGGTAATGGCGCCTCGGGTTGAACCGCCTCTGAGTGAAGCTCCGCAACCGGGAGGCGGGATGTACACAATTTCTCCGACCTCAAGTTTATCCGCTACGGAAGATAATCTTGACGGAGGCACCGATGTCGATGTAGACCCGGTGGGCGTTCTTGTTGCCCACCACGGCTTGTATTGTGATGGCGTCTTGGTGGGCATGATTTTGGACACCGGGTCGTCTTTGGAGAACACGATGTCCTCACCATCCCAGTCGCTTGTTCTTCGGCTCCGGGGCCGACCTCAGAGCTTCACTCTTTAATGACGACCTCGTCGTCCCTACGGGAGTCAATGATGGCATAGACACTGCTCCATAGCGTTGGGACCTTCGTCCTCGTCATCTTGGGTGGGTCGCCGTCGGTCGGTCGCCAGATTGTTGCCACCGTTGTTCTTCCCTCTGCGCTTTTGTTCCCTGGTCGAGCTCGGCCGAGGTATTTTTGAGGGCTCCTTCTTTGATGAGCTCGCCAATCTGAGCCTAGGTTTACGCAATCCTCGGTATCGTGACCATACCCCGGTGATAGTCACGATATTCCTCCGTTGACCTCTTCTTGGATCCTCCTTTCATAGGAGGGACTTGAGGAAGAGCTCGGCGTGGAGCTCGAATATCTCCGCTCTCGATTTGAGCGGTGAGGTGCTTTGCCGCTGAGGGACTAGCCGAGGTCCGAGCACGGACTCAGGAGGGCCCTTACGATTCTCTCGAAGGCACTCGGCGCCTCGACCTCGGTCATCCGGCCTTCCTTTCGGTCCTCTGCTCGTCCGTGTCTCCTCTTCTTTCGATTCGACTCGTCTCCTTTGGCGAAGTTGTCTACCAGTTCAAAGGCGACTAGCCGTCTCCGAACTTCTCACGGATGATCTCGCTTGTTCGGTCGCGGGTCGGATCCCGTTCTTGAAGCGTTGATGATATAGAGATCGTTGCTCTCATCAATTTTGAGAGACTCCTTGATGAACCTCGAAACGAAGTTCGACATCGTCTCGTCCCGCCCTTGGTGGATTGTGAGCAGGTCGGACAAAGGCTGCTGGGGTGGCATTTTCTGATAGAAACGCCACTTAAACTGATCCATGAGATCCTGGAAGCAATGTATACTATTTTGTCGGAGCGAGGTGAACCAGCGTCGGGCGTTAGAGATCAGCACCTCGGGGATGATCTTGCACATATGGAAATCTTCCATTCATTGATTTTCCATGTTAGTGGTGTAGGCGAAAAGGAAGTCGGAGGGGTCCCCAAGGCCATCTTAGGCGGCGATGTTGGGTGCCCTATACCGCTGGGGAAAGGGCGTGTCCAGAATCTCTCTGGAGAAAGGAGATGATTCTTCCGCTCGGTCGAACCCAGGAGATCGTTGCCATCTCTCTTGGAGGGTGGGAGACCGATAGCGGCGTCATCGTCTCCAGGGGAGTTCGGCTCCGCCTTCCTCTCTCCTATTCTCGCTCGGCTCTCGGGCGGCATGCCGAGGTGGAGGCGGCTTCGCGGGTGACGAGGTGGTGAATGGTTGCGACCCCTTGGCGAGGTGATTGACTTGGCGGCGGATCGGTGTGCAGCGTTCTCGGCTATTTTACCGAGGTGAGCGTTGACCGCCTCGGTGGGGTGGGTGACCTCGGGCGCCCGATTCGCCGATTCGGGCACTCGGGAGGTGCCGCTTCATTTGTCCTCCGTGGAGGAAGCTTTGAAATTGGCGAGGTTGGCATTAAGGAATTGTCTGGCTCGGCCAAGGGCCTCGTGGGACTAACGAGGCTGTCTGTTCGTCCTCGTTGAGGTTAGCATCTTCCCGCCGTGAGGTGGCGATCCTGAGGGTGTATGGTAACGTTTTCCATGTTGCCCTCAGGTGTGTGACCGCTTGTGGCGTCCGCAATCTCCTTCCCGTGGCGCTGAGTGACCACCTGGTCGTCCTCAGCGTGGTTGTTGCCAGCATCGACGGCGGTTGCGCGTGTTCTTGCCATTAATTTTGTAGAGAAACGAAGCTTTTTTGTTCAGTGTTTCCCACAGACGGCGCCAATGATAAATCTAGAATATGTAAATATGCGAGATTTATGTAGAGCAGTAAAGAACACCAAGGCTTTTACGTGGTTCGATCGTTAATGAGATCTGCCCACGGAGGAGTGACTCCTCAATACTTTCACTATGTTTTGATTACAGTGATTATGGCTAAAAGCTCTTAGTATTCAAGAAGTTGCTAACCCCTCTACCTTCGATCTATCTCCTATTTATACACATATGAGGGCCCCTAAGGCGGGAACTGATCCCTCCCATGTAGGAACTCATAGCCTTCTGTGTGTAGGGACTGTTCCTCTTGTCCATAGGGCCTGTTAGCCTTCCGCCTGTAGGGACGCCTGGCCTTCTGTGCAAGGTGGCACCTGATTAGGGTTTGGGGGCTGATTAGGGTTTGGGGGCTGATTAGGGTTTGAAGGCTGGGCCTTGGGCTTAACCGTGTGGGCCGCTACTAATGTCAGGCCCAGCTCGTTTGGGCCTGTCAGTGGGCCTGCATGGTTGGGCCATATCCCATCAGCATCTGAATTGAACTGACTTCAAACTGCATCTCTTACACATTGGAATTCTTCTCTTCTATTAATCTATGTAGTCTCCCTTCTAAACTTGTATTCCTCAGACCACTGCCCTTTGCCTGATGACCTCGGGATCCCCGTAAACAGCACTTGCACCTCGCGGCCTCTCCTGTTTCATCCAGCGACATAGCATGTTCCAATGCATCTTCTGGCCTTCCCTTCCCCTCTTAGAAGGTCTAGCAGCAGTTGCTAATAGCACAAATAGAACTTTCATCATACTATTTGCAGTGACAAATAGAACCTTTTCGTAATGTTGCAGTATCATGTACTGCTGAAGCCTTTGTTGATTTTGTAGAGAAACAAAAGAAAGAAATGAAGATACATAAATGAAAAAGGGGAAGAACTCAATAGACTACATTGTGAATAATTTGTATATTATTTCTTGTTATAATGAATCCAACTTTACAAGCTAATAAATGAAAGCTATTTATAGAAGGCATAAAGAAAATCTAACAAACTAACAAATTCGTAACTAACATGCTAACAACTTCTGCTTCCTAACAGTTTTAACTAATATTTTCGACAGCCTTACCATGAGAGTTTCGAGTCCAATCAGTCGCTGAGCTTTTTGACAACTCACTGAACCACAGGTCCATAACTCTCTTAACTTCTAGTGGCACCTGAGGGCAACCTCGTCTTTTGCCTAGATTCATCCAATGGCTTTGCATGTTCCCAAGCATTATCTAGCGGTCTTCCCCTTCTCTCGGGCTATCACCAGCTGCAATTATGCACTCACAATCTATTATAGGGAAAACTTTTCAGTCCCAAAAATCTAGTCAGATAAATAATACTCTCTGGGGCATTTAACTATTAAGAATTAGCCTAAATATATAAAAATAGTACATATCGAAGTCTATATAAGATGGATTACAACTTTGGGATATCTTAAAACCCTTGATAATTTCTACAATTTGAGCTAACTTGCTTGATTCATATCCAATTTGAAGGGGATAGGATTTGAGATCCTAATGATAAACATAAAAATACTCAATCATGTCCATTATTAATCTTAAATAGTAAATGCCCCCTCAATTTACTGAAATTAAACAAGTAAGTAGACCATCTAAAGGACAATCAACTACGGGCACAACCATCGGAAACCCAACAAAATAAATGAGGAGTATCATATAGAGTAGGGATGTTAATGTGTGAGTTTTACCTGGATCGATCCGAAACCGCTTATAGCTAATTAAATTTTAAAGCAGCGGTTCCGATTCTGGTTCCAGTTCCAGATCTGCTTTAGACCTGTACCGTTTAGACCCATGTTTGATGGTCTGGTCCGGTCGGTTCTGGTTTGTTCGATACCTATTTATTAGTTCTGATCCGAGTAAAATCCGTCTATTGACAAAGCCAAGTTTAAGTAAACTTGTCAATGAGCCGGTTTTATTCATATTGATTCAGAATAACTTATAGTCCATTAAATTCTAAAATAACGATTACGGTTCCAATTTCGATTCTGATCCAGACCCGCTCAGATCCGAACCGTTTCAAATCTATAATTAATGATTCGGTTCCAGAACCAGAACCGATACTTATTTATTGATTCTGATTCGAGTAAAACATATCCATTGACATTCCTAATACAGAGTGTTTCCCTGGATAGTGTCCTAGTAGAAAATCAATGAAAAGAGAAAGTAGCACATTTGGAGAAGTATGTATACCTTTGGATTTTTCATCCTACATGCTGTCAAATTTTTGACCCAATCAGACATGCTCCCTTTTATCACAGGTGACACCTTATACCAATCCTCCTGGTGTGTTTTTGATCCTCTACCTAAATGTAACTTATGATGTACAATTCCTCCAGGCAAAGATTCACTGCCAAAATATATGTCTCTGTTGAAACGGTATATCTAATGGCTTAGCACGTTCCCGAGAAGCCTCACGAGGCACTCCCCTTTTATCAACATATCCTGCAGATTATGCTGATATCCATCATCAGAATGTTAAATAGAATAAATTAGGATGTAAGGCAATCGAGGCTTTATGCAAGTGATTTAGCAGTAGTTAAGTTGCTTTACTGTGTTCAGTTATAAGAAGAAATGAAAGCAATATATAAATTCTGCAAGAACACCCTAAGCTTTAACAGTAATCACCGAAAGTGGGTGTCAGTCTATCTCAATGCTAGTAGGAAATGGTCTTGAACCTCCTTTTTCTAGTGTGAGCAGAATTCTTTAACTTCAACATCTTCCATCGTCAACCTGATTTTGCTAAAAATTTCAAATATCCATTTCAATATATCTTCCCTCTTTGTCATGCCCTTCTATATCTTATTTATATGGAGCTTCCATTTACTAGGTATGCATGGTATATCAAAATTTGAATGATAGTGGCACCTGAACAAAGTAACTTCTTGGAAGGAGAAACCGTAACATTAAAATATCAGAAGTTAGATTTTGACTGAAAAAAACTACATTTCTAGAGTACCTAGAACATAAATGAATCATTCATACACACACAGAGACATGCATCCACAAATTGGAGATCTTTCATAATAACATAGTTCAGAACCATGTATCGACATCAAATTTATTCATTTGGACACTAAATATGAAACTTTGTCAGTACAGATAGACTTATCCACTTAGAAATCTGTCTCGAGCCAACCAGTGCAGACAACAGACTAGGTCAATCACCAAAAGGGATAACGCGATAAATATTTACATTTCTTAAAACTCAAAACAAAGACCTGAATGATATCCTTTGAATAGCATAGTAGACCACTTTCCTTGGCAAAAATATTTATGATTCTAGACTATAGTAAGAAATATTGCAGAGTTGTATCTATCTAGAGCCATACCTCTAATGTCTTTCGTCCAAAGAGATTTCGTTTTTTTTACCCATTCATTAAACCACTCAGCCATTACTTTTTTTACTTCAGGAGACACATTATCCCAGCCCAGTAGACGGGTTCAAGGGTTCCCTCTCCCCAAATGTGCCTTTAAGGCGTGAAATGCCACCATGTGAGACACTCTGCCTTTTGTCTTAGTAAGTCTAATGGCTTGTGATAAGTCTCGTTATGTGAGTGTGCGAGATTTATGCAAAGAAATAAAGAACACCAAGGCTTTTACGTAGTTCGATCGTTAATGAGATCTATGTCCACGGAGGAGTGTTTCCTCAATACTTTCACTATAATTTCAATACAGTGAGTGTAGTTACAAGCTCTTAGTATTCGATAAGTTGTCAACCCTTCTATTGTCAATTTTCCTCCTCTTTATACAACCCCGAGCTGCAATCAAGGCGTGCTCAACCTCTCCATTGGTCGTGACTCTTCCTCCTGGCGTGCCTCCATTGGCGGGCGGGGACACTGCCTTACACGCGCCACGCGTGGAGGTGGCGCGACTTTGGTTACGGGCGTGTCCTCCATGGCCGGTGGCGCCTTACTTTGGCTCTGGGCGGTCTCCATTGGCGAGGTGGAGGTAGCGGTTCTCCGGGCGGGGCTAGGGTTTTGGGAGGCGATTAGGGCTCGCCTTGGGCTCAACCGCGTGGGCCCGCTATCAACGTTAGGCCCACTCGTTTGGGCTGTTAGTGGGCCTAATCGGTTGGGCCATATACCATCATAGCCCCGAATAGTCGAGGGACAGCGATGCCGAGGTGGAGTGAAGAAAGCGCCGGCGAGGTGAGGTGTGGCTCGGTGAGTTGTTTGTGAAGGTGTTGTCTTTTGATGTGAGGGTTTATTTGGCGATCCGGTGCGGCGGGTTGGGTGGTGCGTTGTCCGTCGCTTGGAAAAGATGTGGTACCGAAGGAAGTCAAGTCCGACACGAATATCGACCTCTGCGTAGGTTACGCCGAGGTCCGATCCGAGTGGTGTTGCTCTGTGGTGGGTGCGGATGTCCGACACGAGACCGCCTTTCGGGGATGTCGAGGTGCGCTCTGGGCGGCACCGAATCTGGGTGCTGGTTTGTCGAGTTTCGATCTGGATGTAGACGTTCCCGTAAGGGGCGAAGCCCGTTGATAGGACGCCGAGGTCCGATCTGGATCCCCTTGTTATTTGTGGGAAGGACGGGGTCCGACCTGAGGCGCCGCCATCTGGAGGACGCCGGGGTCCGTATGATGATTGCTAGGTCAGACTGGCGGTCTATCTTACGCTAGCGTACGTCATACGCGCCAGGCGGTAGTTGGGCACTCGAACCGCGTGCGTGCATGGACTCCACATCCAATCATGTGTAGGTACGTGTCGAAGCTGAAACGGTAATTTTTAGGCGCCCTTTGTCTTATAAATAGACCCAAACGAGGCAACTGTTCACTTTCCCCTTCGACGCCTTGTTTGAGAGAGAAAAATTCTGAGAAATTTTCTGACTTGATCCTGATCTCGCTGAAGGAGCCATATACTCTCGTGAAAAGTAAGTATGTTTTCTTCATCTTCTTCTCGCTCTGAAAGTTCCATTTCGCCGGGTTACGGCCGTGAGTTCCCGACGTAAAAGACTATATGTGCTATAATGGCTCAGGTAGGTCCATAGATCGAGTTCTGTGGTTCCGCCGGTATCCTCGGTATGGGATGGTGAGGGTGGGTGTGGCGAGGTCGGGCTTCGACATCGGGGAACTTTTGAAGTCGTGAGGGAATACCGGATCCCGGAGGATGCGTGGTGGTGCCTGCCGCAGCCGGATGATAGGGCGATGGCCCCTCCGGAGGGGTTTAATACCGTTTATGTAGATAGTTTGAGGGCGGGTCTTAGGTATCCTCTGGCCCCCGTTTATCTTAGCCTTCAAGAGTATTTCCAGATCCCCATTTGTCAATTGACCTCGAATTCCATTAGGTCGTTGGTGGGGCTAGGGCTCTCTTGTTATGGCATTGCCGAGGAGTTCTCCTTCGAGGTACTGATGCGCTTTTTTAGTGTGAAGACCATAGGAGGGATGTACTATTTGTCTCTCCGGCTAAAATTTAAATTAGTGATCCCTCCAAAGTGTCCCATCGCGTAATAGGTATTTCTTCTGGGCCGAGGGGCCCGAGGTATGAGTGGGGCATCGATGCGGTGGAGGACCCAAAATCAAGCCCTTGGGCCATATGGAGGAGGTGCTGTGCAGCCTTGGTGAGATTTAATCCATAAGTTACACCGAGGACGACCTGAAGAAGGCCGGGCTGAGTGTTTACGGGTCGGAAGTGTCGGGATCGGGTTCTGGACGGGGTGAGGGCATCCCCATCTTCTTAGTCCTTATACGTCCGATTTTGCTGTGCTAATGTGTCTTTCTTCTGTGATGCAGTGAAGTTGACTGGGCAAGAGGCGGGCTCACGATCGCCGAGCAAGCGAGCACAGGGTGAAGAAGTCAGGCGGGCTGGACCTACCGGGGTCGAAGAAGGTCGACAAGATGGGCCAACTAATGAGTGGGCCTCAGGCGGGGTCCAGCCTGGCATCGGAGTCTCGGCCTCAGGGCCGCCTTGAGTACGGGGTACCGCCCTCAAGCTTGGCCGCACCCCTCCCCGAGGTACAAAGGTTCTTTCATATTTAGATTTGTACGCTCTGCGATCTGTATTAACTTGTGCTGCTCTTTTTTAGGGTGGGAGCTCGGTGATGGGGGCCCTGCAGCGTGTTGCTGGGGAGCTGCAAGTCGCCGCCGGGCTGGCCGCAGAGCTCGGCCTGTATGAGGCGCTGAGTGGGAGCCAGCGCGCGCGGGCGGATCTTTGAGACCGTCGTGGCCGCGCGCGCGAGAGCCGCCGAGGCCGGGAGGCTGCCGAGGCCGCCGGAGAGGCATTGGCTGGAGGCCGCCGGGGAGGTCGAAGAGGTTAAGGAGGAGTTGGCCGGGCGAAGAATGAGCTCATGGACGAGAGGACGCGAGCTTGCAACCGGGGGCCCTTGCCGAGGGCCTCACAAGAGGCTCATCGAGTCGGAGAGCTTCTCGGCTTTTATTGCCGATCTTGCCGCCGTGCTGGAGCCGAAGGTGGTGTCAGATCACCTAGGGAAGCTGGCGGTCGCCATGCCTGACTTCGATAAGGTCAAGCATGGGTGGACCGAGGTCGACCTCAGAGCCGAACAAAGCTACGCCCGGTGATCTCGGGGTTGGCTCCTTCCGGTCTTTGGAGGCCCTGGCGCCCGCCTCTACCCTCCCGAGCCGCCGAGGTCGTCGCCCAGTGCAAGGAGGACGAAGATCCCGAGCTTCAGGAGCTCCTTGCCGAGGTGCGGGCCGAGGCTGAGGAGGAGGAGGAAGAGGTGGAGCAGGAGGCGGTGTTGGAGCTCCCGGCTGGAGGTGGCCAACCGCAGGAGCATCAGGAGGTCGGCGAGTCCGGCCATAGGCCTGAGGTCAGTGGACCTGATGTAATAGTTTGAACCGCCGGGGTCGATAGGACCCTGGGTCCTTGTAATAACTTCCCATTTTTTGAGTAATAAACGCAACATTTTAAAATTTATGTTGTCTTGTTTATTTACAGTACTCCACACCTGAATGGCTCGGACTTGATCATGAATTGTTGACCAAGTTAAAAGAGGTTCGAGGCCTTGGCCGAGAAGGACGAAGAGGTGCTTTTCGGAGGGAGTCGGTCGCCGGTGACCCAAGTTTTGGTCACCATGGATGTCGGCTCGGTCGTCGTCCGACCGAAGAAGAAGTTGGACGAGGCTGATCGGGAAGTGGCCCTCCTCTTGGCTGATAACGAGGCTCTAAAGTTGAGGACCGCACAGGACGAAGTCCAGGGGACGGACTTATCTGCCGACGCTATCCAAGGGCGTTTGATACAATGTGAGGAGCGACTCGAACTGACTGCGGAGAGGCTAGCTCGGGTGTCGGAGGAGCATGCGGAGTACGAGAAGGCAATCCACCGAGCTGGTGGAACTACCATATCCGAAGCTGACGACCGAGTTGAGCTTCTTTGGCGAGAGGGTATGGTCTTTGAGGGATGAGGAGGGCCCAACAAAGAAGAAGTTCAAAGACTGTGTCAACTCCATCGTGAAGTATATGGAGATGTATGAGATCTTCCATAAACGACGCATGCCCCGGCCCCGCAGCGAGGCCACAGCGGGCTCCACAGGTCCGATCATAGAAGAACCCGCGGAGGAGGGCGGCTACGCCGATCATGCCGAAGTGCTCCGGTTGATGGGTCCGGCTGAGAGCGGATCATTCAGAGGGCGATCCTCTGGGAGCGGACGGCGACCGAGGACCTCAGGTCGGCGGGAAGAAGCGGCGGGGGCGCGGTCGTACTCCGGCCCGGTGTCCGGTCGGGGGGTGTGACCTCGGTGCATCCCATTCCCGAGGTGCCGTGATTGGCACCGCGCGCTTCAAGTGTCCGGGGTGAGGTGAAGGTGACCCTGGAGTCGAAACTTCTATCCGGGCTGTCCCCGAGCCCGTACCGAGCGCTTTGGGAGTAGGCCGTGGTGATTCCGGCCTTATCGACTGGGTTGAAGGCACCGAGTTCGTTCCAGGCATACACCGTCGGCCTGGAGATTTTGTGCAAAATTGGTGCAGCTTCGGCAAGTCCTGGCGAGGCGGAGCCCGAAAGCCCGAATGAGGTTGTGTATAGCGTAGGACTTTGTATGTAGATATAAATGTATTTACACTCGTTTCGAAGTGTACATTTTCCCCCTTGAGAGGTACAAACATAGCTTAGGACTTCGCTTTGGTCGTAAATGTATTTATCTTCGTATCTGTATGTATATTTTCCCAAATAAAGGGGTATAAACGAGCTCGGAAGCCCGGTTGACTTGTATAAGGCTTGGTACTCGGTTTGTAGTCGTTAATGCATTAAGACTTTGTACCGGAGTGCATATCTTCCCAAATAAAGGGGTAGAAGTTGGCGAGATCGGTCTGGATGTCGCGTGCATGTAGACGTCCAACTTAATGGGTAATCTGTATGCTTTGCATGTAGACGTCCAACTTAATGGGTAATCTGTATGCTTTGCATGTAGACGTCCAACTTAATGGGTAGTCCAGACGTACATTCTACTTGGTGGGATTTTCATCTTCGTAAGGCGTCCCTCGTGAAGGTTTAAATGTGGTGTATCCAAACAGATGTTCACATATGTATAAGACGAAGTGAAATATTCATTAGAAAACAGATGTTTTATTGAATATTTAATCAACATCGTACTTTGGCAAAACAATTAAGGGACTAACATGATGCCGACCTTAAATCGAAGCTATGTAAAATACCTCCTTAAATGAGTAATGTGCCAAGTTCGGGGGATAAGTGCACCGGATAGGTGAGCCAGCTTGTAAGCCCCTTTGCCGAGGTCCTCGTGAACGTGGTATGGGCCTTCCCATGTCGGATCCAGCTTGTTAAGACGCTCAGCTCTACTGGCTTCATTATTTCGTAGGACGAGGTCGCCTACTTGGAGCGCGGAGGCTTTGACCCTTTTGTTGTAGTACCGTGCGACCTGGGCCTTGTACTTGGCTTCGTTTATGAAGGCGAGCTCGCGCTTCTCCTCGAGGGCGTCAAGGTTGGCCCGCAGGTCTTCCTCGTTCCCGGCCTGGTCGAAGTGAAGAGTGCGCGGGCTTGGCGCTACCGATCTCGGCGGTATGGCGATCCTCGGTACCGTAGACCAGGCTGAAAGGGGTTTCTCCGTGCGAGGTCCGAGGTGTTGTCCTGTAGGACCAGAGGACTTGAGGGAGATTTTCAGCCCAATCGCCTTTAGCTCGGTCCAGCCTCTTCTTCAATCCTTGTACGATCGTGCGGTTCGTCACCTCGGTCTGACCATTCGCTTGCGGGTGTGCGAGCGAGGTGAGCGTTGATCGATCTCAAGCTCTTCGCACCACTCCTGAAGTTTTGTCGACGAATTGGGTGCCGTTGTCCGAGACCGTATCGTGCGGTATGCGAGCGGCGCACTATATTTTCCACACGAAGGTGCGAATCCTCCCACTCGTGAGGCTCGGCGGTGGCTCGGCCTCGACCCATTTTGTGAAGTAGTCTATGGAGTACGACTAAGCATCGGTCGACACGGTGCTCGGTCGAACGGACCCACGATGTCGATCCCCCACTGCATGAAAGGCCACGGGCTCTGCAGGCTGCTCAGATCGGTTTGCGGTAGCTTTTTGACCGTGGAGTGGAGCTGGCACTTCGGACACTTTTTGACGAGCTCGACCGAATCTTGAACAAGGGTGGGCCAGTAATATCCCGACCTCAACGTCTTCTTTGAGAGAGCTCGTGAGCCGATGTGACTTCCACAAGACCCTCTGTGGATCTCATTGAGCACGTAGTCGGCCTCTTCCGGCCCGAGGCACCTCAGGAGGGGTTGAAGGTAAGACTTCCGATAGAGCGCGCCCTCATGTATGAGGTACTTCTAGGATTTCGCCATCATCTTTTTGGCTTCGAGCCGATCTTGAGGTAGTGCCCCATGTTCCAGGTAGGCCTTTATGGGAGACATCCAGTTCGGCTCCATCTCGGTGATGATGCCGATGTGAGACTCCTCTATGCGTCTGGAATGAACCTCCTCCAGGAGGACTTGTTGATAACGCAGCTAACTTGCTGAGAATGTCAGCTCGGCTGTTTTTGGCCCGTGGGATCCGATGAATCTTTGGAGTACCGAATGAGGCAAGCATCTCCTTTGCTTCTCGAGGTACCGCTCATTCGGTCCTCCTCGCTTCAGATCTACCTAGGACCGGTTTACCACGACACAGGAATCCCCAAAGATCCGGACATGGTCCACCTCAATTCCTTTGCAGGCGGAGTCCCGAGATCGCTTCATACCCACCTCGTTATTGGTGGTTGGGAAGGTAAACCGAGGCGAGGTCACTTCTTGATTGTCGGGCCGCGAGGAGAATGCCCGCCCGCTGCCGTTTGCATGAAGCCCGCCCACGCACATCCGCCAACGGTTATCGGGCGTGTAGGGACGGAGTCCTCCGCGATGGGGCGGGTATTGGGCGACTCGCTGGTAGAACCGACCTCGGTGAATTTGGCTTCCACCAGAAGTCAACGAGCTGCCCTTTATGGCCGGCCTCGGGAATACGAGATATCGTGCTCGCCGAGCTCCAGTGCCCACTTGGCTATGCGTCCGGATGACTCTGGCTTGGACAAGACTTGTCTCAAAGGTAGGTCAGTTAATACCTGGACAGAATGAGCCTGAAAGTAGGGTCGGAGGCGTCGCTTGGCGCTCGCGGGGCAGTGCTACCTTTTCGAGGTGGTGTACCTCGTCTACGGTCCTCGAGAGCTCGGCTAATAAAGTAGATGGGGAGTTGTCGTCCTCCCATCTCGCACTAATATCAAGATCGATGGCCTCGCCCGAGGCGGCCAAGTATAGAGAGAGGAGTTCACCTTGCTTCGGGGCGGACAGGGTTGGCAGGTCGGCCGATACTCCTTCGTTGTAAGGCGACACTGGTGTTCTTCCCGCCAGCGAAGTCAGGAGCCTCCTCGGGATCTTGAATAAGGAAGCTCGCTCGACGGCTCGAGGCAGGGAATCACCGAGGCGGCTAGGCACCGGTGAGTTTGTGGATCTCACGGATGGTCCTCGACACCGCATGTCGAGCACCGCCTTCGCCTTGGTGGGATTGGCCTTGAGCCCTCTCGAGAAACCCAAGATCCTAAGAACTTGCGGTCTTCACCATAAATGTACATTTACGGGGTTGAGCTTGAGGTTGGCCGACACGAGGAGTTGGAGGATAGTCCGAGGTCATCGGCGCAGCTCTCCGTTTTCTGACTTTTGACCACGATATTGTCGATGTAGACCTCGACGATCTCCCCGATGTGGTCTTTGAATGTTACATCCACCATCCTCTGGTAAGTAGTCCCGGCGTTCTTCAAGCCGAAAGGCATCTTTCGGTACGCAAAGACGCCGAAGTCGGTGATGAACGCGGTCTTGGGCGCCCTCCCGGCTCATCGAGATTTGGTGGTATCCTTTGTATAGATCTAGGAAGTCGAACATCTCGTGGCCCACCAATGCCTCCACCTTCTTGTCAATGTCGGGGAGGGGGTAGCAATCTTTTGTGCAGTGCTTGTTGAGGTCGGTGTAATCGACGCACATGCGCCACCCTCCTCCTGGCTTTCGGACCACGACTGGATTAGCCATCCAGTCGGGTATTCGACCTCGAACAAGATCTTCGCCTTGAGTTGAGTCACCTCGTCCCTTATGACCGGCGCGCTCGCCACGAATATTCTTTTCTTCGCGGACCGGCTTGGTAGCGGGTCAATGTTGAGGCGATGAGTTATGAGCTCGGGCGACACTCGGTCATATCGGCGGGGACCACGCAAACACGCCCCTGTATTCCCTCGAAGTTGTATGACACGCCGCCGGATGTCGGTTGGGCCACGGTGCCGACACGGACGACCTTCGGAGGATCGTCGTCGATAGTCGAAGGCTCTCGGTCGGTCGTCCGGGCGTCGGCCTCAGGGTTCTCAGAATTGCTATGCTCGGGCGAGGCCGCATCTTGGGTGGAGACTCAGGCATTCTTTTGCCGCCGCTTGTCGCCACGGATGCTAAGCACTCCCACGGGGTGGGAATCTTGACGGTGGTGGTAGACCGAACAGACGGCCTGGTGGCGTATAGCCAATCTCTCCTGTGATGATGTTGTACGGAGAGGGGCTGGACCGGGAAAAATTTGATGGCCTTGGTGATCGACACAGGAGCCCGCCCCACGGTAATCGAAAGGGTAATGACGCCTCGGGTTGGACCGCCTCTTGGGTGAAGCTCCGTAGTTGGGACGGCGCGGAAGTACTGAATACCTCCGACTCGAGCTTATCCAGCAGCTCCCAAGATGATGCCGACGAGGCCCGATGTCGACATAGACCGATGGACGTTCTTGTTGCCCACCACGGCCTGTATGGTGATGGCGCCCCGCGCGGCATGATTTTGGGTACCGGATCCTCCTTCGAGAACACTATGTCCTCGCCGCCCCGAGTCGCTTGTTCTTTGGCTCCTCGGTGGCGGCCTCGAAGCCGTTTTTAACGACGACTCGCCGCTCCGGCGGGCGTCCGGTTATAACGTAGACCTGCTCCATAACATTGGGACCTTCGCCTCGTCGTCTTCGTGTCGGGTCGTCGTCAAGGTCGGTCCGCAGATTGTTGCCACCGTTATTCTTCCCCCGCCTCGCTTCTCGACCCACCCGGCCGAGGTATTTCCCGAGGGCTCCACCTTGACGAGCTCGTTTATCTGCGAGCCTGTGTTTCTACAATCCTCGGTATCATGACCATACCCTTGGTGATAGTCACAATACTCCTCCGTGGACCTCTTCTTGGATCCTCCTTTATAGGAGGGCTTGAGGAAGAGCTCGGCGTGGAGCTCGAATATTTCCGCCTTGATTGAGCAGGAGGCGCTCTGCCGCTGTGGTTGGGCCGAGGTCCGAGCACGGACTCGATGGCCCTCTTTGATTCAGCCGGCGCCGGCGATCGGCGTACCGACTTGGTCATCCGGCTTTTTCTTTCGGACTGCCTCCCGCAGTTTCTCTTCTTCCGATCCGACTGCTCCCTCGACGAAGTTGTCCACCAGTTCCAAAGCTTACTCGCCGCCTTTGGTTTCTCCTGTAATTTCTTTGTTCGCTGGCGGGTTGGATCCGTTTTGAACGCGTTGATGATGTAGAGTCGTTGCTATCGTCAATTTTGAGCGACTCTTTGATGAACCTCGAGACGAAGTTCGACATCGCCTCGCCCCGCCCTGGCGATTGTGAGCAGGTCGGAGGAAGGCTTACGGGTGGCATCTTTCGATAGAAGCGCCATTTGAATCGATCCATAAGGTCCACGGAAGGCGGTGTATCTGCTCGGCGAGCGAGGTGAACCGGCGTCGTGCGTTGGAGATCAAGACCTCGGGAAGATTTGCACATGTGAAAATCTTCCATTCCTTGATTCGCCATGATGGTAGTGTAGGCGAAAAGGAAGTCGGAGGGGTCTCCTAGGCCATCGTAGGCAGCTATATTGGGTGCCCGGTACCGCTGGGGCAGGGGCGTGTCTAGAATCTCCCTGGAGAAAGGGGAGATGATTCTCCCGTACCGGTCGAACCCCGAGAGATCGTTGCCATCTCTTTCTGGAGGGGTGGGGGATCGATAGCGAGGCCTATCGTCCCTCCGAGGGGGAGTTCGACTCCGCCTTTCTTTCCTCCTGTTTTGCTCGGCTCTCTGGTCGGCATGACGAGGTGGAGAGCGGCTCCGCGAATGGTGAGGGGGCGACTGGTGGTGGCGGCTCGTCCGCGGTGAGCGGCTCCGCGAATGGGGGCGGCGGCTCGGCCGCGGTGAGCGGCACCGTACGTCGGGGTGTGATGCGCGTTCTCGGCTATCACGCCGAGGTGAGCGCTAGCTGTTTCAGAGGGGAGAGCGTCCTCGGGCGACCGTGGTGTTCAGTTCGGGGGCCCTTGAGGGGCCCGCTCCTTTTGTCCTCTGGCTGATGAAGCTTTGGAATTGGCCAAGATTGGCGTTGAGGAACTCGGTCACAGCTCGGCCGAGGACCTCGTGGGACGAATGAGCTGTTTGTTCGTCCTCGTTGAGGTCGGCATCTTCCCCTATGTTGGGGAGGCGGTCCTGAGGGTGTATAGAGACGTTTTCCATGTTGCCCTCAGGAGTGTGAGCACTTGTGGCGTCTGCGATCTCCTTCCCGCGACGCTGAGTGACCACCTGGTCGTCCTCAGCACGGTTGTTGCCAGCGTGGACGGCGGTTGTGCGTGTTCTTGCCATTAAGTTGTAGAGGGAAATGAAGCTTTCTTGTTCAGATGTTTCCCACAGACGGCGCCAATGATAAGTCTCGTTATGTGAGTGTGCGAGATTTATGCAAAGCAATAAAGAACACCAAGGCTTTTACGTGGTTCGATCGTTAATGAGATCTACGTCCACGGAGGAGTGTTTCCTCAATACTTTCACTATAATTTTAATACAGTGAGTGTAGTTACAAGCTCTTAGTATTCGATAAGTTGCCAACCCTTCTATTGTCAATTTTCCTCCTATTTATACAACCCCGAGCCCGCAATCAAGGCGTGCTCAACCTCCATTGGTCGTGACTCTTCCTCCGGGCGTGCCTCCATTGGCCGGAGCAGGACACTTGCTTCACGTGCGCCACGTGGAGGGTGGCGCCTGACTTTGGTTCTTGGGCGTGTCCTCCATTGGCCGAGGGTGGCGCCTTACTTTGGCTCTGGGGCGTGTCCTCCATTGGCCGAGGTGGCTTACTTTGGCTCGGGGCTTGTCCTCCGGGCCGAGGTGGCGGTTCGGGGGCTGGGTTTTGGGAGCTGATTAGGGCTCGCCTTGGGCTCAACCGCGTGGGCCCGCTATCAACGTTAGCTCTGTTTGGGCTGTTAGTAGCCTAATCGGTCAACATATCCCATCACTGGCATGTTGCCAAGCATCATCTAAACGTCTTCCTCTTCTATCAGCTTTAGAAGCTTATGTTACTAATCTCCCCGTAGCATAAGTAAGAAAAGAAGTGACATTAGAATCATAATACCATGGAATCGACAACTAGTAGAATAAAGTAGAAACAGTTAAAAGTTATTAAGAAAAATAAAAACAAAAACAAAAACAAGTCAAACAAAATAGTCGAAGTGCTTTAGATTCTTGGTTATTGTAATCATAATTTATCTTGGATGTTTAATTCAACTTATAATGACAAAAGAATGCTTCAAACGAAAAAATAAATTCTATACCACAGATTTTCTCATAGTAAAAAACGATTCAAATGAAAAACAAAATAATTGAGCCACGATGAACGACGGATCTGTAATTAGTTATAGCTCACGTAATAATCAAACTTGAATTAATCCAACAGAGTCAAGATATTGATCCCAATCTCTGATATCAATTGATGGGAAATATGAATTTACTAGTGCTCCCGATGATCTATCTTGGATGTTTAATTCATCATACATTGATTATATTCTTAACATACTCCTATATAATTAATTACAACGTATAGGATTTTTTCGTGTTTACCTACGAATTTCTGGCGAATCATATGAATGGTTGACTCCAATTTTGATCTTCTGGAATGTGTCTTGCAGGATGTCTGATCTTCAATAATGAGTGAGAGTAATCTATGGAGAACACCACAAAATTTTCACCCCGTATGATAAGACTGTGATTTTTGAAAATCACTCTATGAAGAATGAATGATCTGATTTTCTCTTATCTTGTATTTATAGTGCTCTTCCTAGAATTCTATTGTGATAGGAATCTGACACATCTAATAAATACAATAATTATCTTCTTCCATGACGATAGTTCAATTTTTAGAATAATTATTTCTTAATATCTAATGATATAAGATAGTATCTATCTAAACTAAGAGATGTATCAAATAAATAATACATTAGTCAGAACAAAATTTCAGTGGGATTCCATAGGGGATAGACGAAAATTACAGTGGTAATAGGCCTTGATGGGTCAGCCCAGTGATCAAATACAAAGAATAAAGATGAGCCTCAAATGAATTAAGTATCTTATGTTTAGCCCAAAACATAAATTAATTCATAAACATTTATTCATTCCACTAGAGAACAAATGCTGACTTATCCCTCTATTATCGAAGTGGAGTCGGGCTTGTATTTAGACTTATAAATCCTCGTATTTAAGATATCGCACGTCCATTAATTATTTATAACACTCTGACAGTTTAAAATAATTAATCTATTTAATTTCTTAAGTAGTACTCATCAACCTTATTATTGTACTTGAGCTAACTCAACTTGTAGGATTTAGTACAATAAATTTTTTGAGCTCCATAAGAGCATGTCATTGTGACGACCCGACTTCTCAAGGAAGTACGGATTAAATGGATCGTCACTGGTATAATAATGCAGCAGATATATACATAAGTAACTAATACAATTAACCATTAAACTACTCATAAATACATGAACTGAAAGGAATAAGTTGTTTCAATATAAAACCAAGTCACAGAAGGACTTGTCAAAAGATTCAATATCCAAATATAACCCAATCAGGGCACAATTCAAGGAACTAGGTACGACCTCAAGTTCAATACGAAAGTGAATAGCAGTTATAATCAAAAGACACCAAAACAATATTAGAGTTTGACAGCAATAAACGTGTGGACATGCATATGACGATACATGCCCAAGGTTCAAGAAACCCTTCTATTATAGCAACAAAACACCTGTCACTCTACACCACCTCGCACTCATCGCCAATCCCTGCTAAACATGTACATCAAAAAACGAGATGCAGGGCTAAGTACAAAAGTACTCAGTGGACCATTACCAAAAATATTTTCTTTGTAAAGTTATTGAACTGTCCACAATAGTTTTAGTTGAAAAGACTCATGCCTATCAAATATTTTATCATTTTCCAAAAGTATCCGGCCGGACTATTTCATCCACGTTCTTCCATATCTGATCATTCATTCATTCATTCATGTGCGAACTATGGAGGTGGCCACCTACACATAGTCGTCGTGACCGGCCGAGGTAGCTAATCTTAAGACACAGACACACATGTACAAAGTTTGAGTTAGTCCTTAACTAAGTCGGATTCAATCATTACCCTTTTTAACGTTGATGGACCAAAACATTCTCATACCACATTGGCTATACCAATCTCAGTTCGGATCACAACAAAATATAAACATTTGTCAGTCAATAACAGTTCATGCAATAATATTTTATAAAGCTTTTGTAAATCATGCTTTGAGGTAGCCCTCTATTTATAGGAAAAAGCAGGGGACTCGCAGCTGCTTGCGCAAGCGGCCCTTTTTTGAAAACGTAAAAAACAATGCATCTTTTGCAAACGGACTCCAAAATCAGCAAACTTGGTACCCATGGACTCGAAATAAAATACCGGACACAATGACAATAAACCAGATATGCTTTTAAAAGACCCATGAAAAGTTTGTTTTTCCGATAACTTCCCCGAAGTGCCAAACCTTCGTGGGTTGTCGAAAACCTACATACTTAGTGTCTATGAATTCGTCATAAGACACTCTTCACAACGCCTGAGGTTTCGTGATGGTTGTATCACCGAAACAAAAAGTTAACTTTTTAATTTCTCAAAAAATGTGCCAAACAAACCTGAAGCTTAGGAAGGACGGGGTATTACATGCTCGCGAGGCGAGAATCCGTCACATCTTCATTCTCGTCCTCTTCCACTTGTTCATTGTGTCCCTTCTCCCATTCATACTCCGGATGATTTATATAAGATTATATGCTCCTCAAGTAAATGGCATTGCATTGATTTGGAGGCATATTTTTCGGATTCTGCTCTGTATTGCTTGGAAATTGGCCCGACTTGTGGTGCCCATTCTGCTGTGCAGCTATCTGGCTGATCTAGTTCTCCATCATCTTCAAATGTTTTCCCATAGCTGCTACGGTGGATTCCAGATGTGTAATCTTCTGACCAATATTACTAATGAAGGAATTCTGCTGAGTTGCTAATTGTTGGTTACTTACAACCAACTGCTGCATCATTTCCTCCAGACTATGCTTCTTCGGTTCCATAATCATCCCATCATTAACAGCAAAACCAGGTGGTGGTTGCTGAGCATTCTGAGCATTACCATAGGAAATTTTGGGTGATTCCTATTATTGGGATGATAGGCTGGATTCCCACTCTGATTCCCTTGGAAGTTGTTTCTTTGGTTCACATAGTGAGCCTCTTCTATCACTACTAGAAAAATCAGTATAGACTACGCGTAATATGTGTAGTCTATGTGCGTTTAGGCAGAGAGAAAAGTGGTGTAACGAAAACCAGCGCCAAGACACACCACGCTTTTTATGCGTAGTCTATACCGACTATAGACTACACTTTTCGTGACATCGACCACGCTTTTTAAGCGTAGTCTATACCCGCTGCATCACACCGAATTTCGCACATACACCACGCTCGAGCGTAGTCTATACCGACTATAGACTACACCGAATTTCACATAGACTACGCTTTTATGCGTAGTCTATCTGCATGCACTACTGCTGAATTTCGCACACACACCACGCTTTACGGCGTAGTCTATACCGACTATAGACTACACTAAATTTCACATACACTATGCTTTTTAAGCGTAGTTTATACCGACTATAGACTACGGTTTTAATGCCAAATTTACTACGGTTTTTAATGCCAAATTTACTACGGTTTTATGCCAAATTTTATATTTTATATACTACGCTTTTTCTATACAACCGTAGTCAATTTAATAACGACTACGGTTTACTTATCAAACTGTAGTCAATATATCTTTTGTACTACGGTTTTTTAATTTCAACCGTAGTTAATTTCTTTATTTAAAACCTGTACAATTAATAATGCACAATCTAATAGAAAATGAGATTAAAATATACTTGCAATTACGTTCAACATCACTATACAAAAATATACAATATGTTTTCATTACAGCTACAAAATCACTATACAAAAATATTATGCACATCACATAACAAAACAATAAGAACGTATTCCCCATATCACAGTACAAAATAATTCAAAAGATCAATAACTTACAACTAAAACATCACAATACTATATGTGAAGAAGCATGAAATTTGCCCATTCAACGCGAGCTTCATCAATGTCCTCTTGAGAGTAAGACCGATTTTGAAACTATTAACAATTCAAAAATTGAATATTAGCACTCTTGTATGAAAAAAATGAGTATATTAAAGAAATGAAATGTTTATCTTACATGTGAACGTAAAGAAATGGAACCACTCTTCATAACTTCTTCGATTATATCTTTCATGAGCGTAGTACAAAGAACTCGCATCGCTTGAATCGGGTTTTTTCGACACTTTTAAAATATCAAATATTAGAAACATGTAGATGTATATGAAATCCAACATAAAACAAACGTTATTTGATAAATGAAAATACCCTTACAATTTCCCAAGTTGGTCGTTTCTTCCTCTTTTCTAATTTTGCATTAAACATAAAATCGCCTTCAAACAATTAATAGTAGTTAGATACAAGTAAACATATGATGATTGCTTATAAAATGTGCATTTCAAATACACACACATTTCAAAGTACAATACACAGTATCAGTAAATGCTCAAACATTATGTTCATGGCAATGCAGTAACAACATCACAACTCCAAGCTGCAACTAGTGAATTTTTTTTCCAATAGTAAATTTCATTATGTCGCACTGTACAAAAATATGGATATGGTATGATAAGAAAATAACTTTCACAATAAGCAACACAGTGTATGTAAAATTTCTGGGCACGCATGGATTTTCTCATAACTCATGCCCAAGGTACTTAAGATTTTTTTTGCATTGTATAGAGATGAAGGCATCTCATTGCAATTTGGAAGCATTTCCCTTAATAAATCTAACAGTTCATTGAAGCCGGTATCGCACCACCTATACTTTGCCTTCAAATTGTACAACTTCACAATTGCTGATAACTTCGAGAACTTTATATGACCAAGATACAAAGGTTTTTCGGCATCCTCAAGTAACTTCCTAAATTAATTGGATTATTACGATAAGTCTCATACACATCATGTATCATATCAATAGGATCTTCATTCTTCCGATATTGACCATCTTCCCATATTCTATCTTTTTCATTGTCACGCTTGTGCATCGATTTTTCCCATGAAATGTCCATTCTTGGTATGTTAGATCCATACCATGACAACACAAGTGCGCCCTTATTGCAGATACATTTTTCTTTTTTAAATTACCACATTTTGCACAAGGACATGGTATTTGGTTAGAATCTCTCGCATTTTGCAATGCAAATTGTAAGAAAGATTCTATCCCATGCTAGTATTCACGTGATAATCTATTCATTGACATCCATGCTTTGTCCATCTTGAACAATCAAAAATTCACAACCTTATAGTACCATCAAATATAAATTTAGCAAATTCACATCATTATCATCTCTTCTACCAACCAAAATTAAATTTTATATTCTAACACATAACTTGGTGAACTTATCACCCCAATCCATCAAAAACTTCACATATGAACATGTAAGAATTAACAAATAAATTCCAGGTACAATCTCCCTTTTCTAAAACTCGCTGCCCTTTTTCAAATAAATAGATATACAATGCTCTATCATCCTCAAATAAATCTAGCAGGTCACCTATATACACGTGCACATGTAGATTAAATCTGATTTAAAATTTGATAGCTGAAACTGCATAACTTTATAACATAAAATATTAAAAGACCCAAAAATTTGTATTACTGAGTTTTGAAATCCATAAAACTGCAGCATGCTTCACTTAGTATATCAAGCACAGTTATGCAGTCAAATTACGTAAATAAATTTATGTAATAACAGTATTATCCCTTAATACTTCCTACAATTTAAAATAGAACTCTAAGTAGCTCGATTATATACTAAACATATTCTGGATCATTTATCAATCTCAAACATCATACTGATATAGGATTTATCCTTAATTAATCAACAAAACTAAAATCACCTAATTTAGACAGGCTCTGCTTCGGCCATCATACCAAAACTGCACAGTATGCTTATCCAATATTTGACAACAAATATTCTTGCTCAGATGAATCAAGAAAATTAAAATCTCAGGTAACTCCTGCTAACATTCTTTTATTTTGAGTTTTATATATAAAGTTCCACATTAAATTCTGTAAGATCATATGGTGCTCCATATTACGTCTAGAACATCGATTCATGCTTGAATTAATCAATAAAATCGAAATAAAACTTATAAGATTTTGAAAATTCTGAGAAAACTATAGCACGCTTAACTTTGAATCAAGCTTGAAACTCTAGGTCACTACGCACGCATTTAACAACTTTAATACTTGAATTTTCATCAATCGAGTTCGACTCCTATAGAAACTTCACAGAGGGCGCAGATCTACAAGACACCCATATGCTCCAAAACCAATTTTAAAGCATCCATACATAGCTAGATAGGTTACCCCATCTCTTAATCGAGTCGACACGCCGATTAATTGAAAGTCAGTGAAGAACTCGACCTCTAAGATCGAAATCAAGGTTTTCCTTTTTTCCCTTTCTTTCTCCGGTACTCGACTACACATTTTGTTCTTTCTTTACTTACACATGTTGCGGTCGTTGATTAGAGAATATAGAAGAAGCATTCCAACAACTAGGGATTTGAATCATTGGATAAGATTTGAGAAATTGGAAAATAAAGGAAAGTTTTCACCCTAGGTTCTTCACAAGAAAAGCATAAAGTAACTTCTTTAACATCTAAAGACAATGAGAACTCACGAGCGGCGGCGACGACGGCGGAAGAAAATGGGAAGTGCGGCGGATGGACGAGAGAGAGAGGAAAGTGTGAGCGGCGGTGGTGGAAGCGGCGATGAGACCGCTATCGATGGAACAACGAAGGAGGCAAGGAGGGTAAGTTGCACGGCGGGTGGGAGTCACAGTCGCGCGGTGGGAGTGAGTGAGGGAGGGTTTCGAAAATAGAAGTCTAAAATGTTGGATGGTTTTGCAATGTAAATACGCTTTAAACTCGTCCAACATAATAGATATTGAAGTGTTGGTGAAAATGGTTAAGCCATTTGTTACTAACTCATAAGTCGTGAGTTCGAAACTCGAGGCTGTAATTTTTTTTTTTTTTATTTATGCACATAGACTACGCTTTTTTTTATAACTGTAGTGTATTGGGTGTAAAAAAACACGCACATACACTATGCTTTTGTTAAGCGTAGTCAATACTTCATATAGACTACGCATATTAAGTATAGCGTAGTCTATATTTCAAAAATATTCGCACATAGACTACGGTTTTGATAAAAAAGCGTAGTCTATGAGGTGTAGAGAAAAGGTATATTGGTAGTAGTGTATGTTCTGTGCCATGACAACAGTCATCTTCCCCTTCCTCTTGGCTTCATACTCTTTTTGCAATGCCGTGAATTTTTCTAACAGATCATCATATTTATCATCCATCTCGGCAGCCGCAACTCTTCTGATCGGTTGTCTCTCCATCGACCACTGATAACTGTTGGATGCCATCTCCTCTATAATCCTCAGCGCTTCATCTATACCTCTATTGAGCAGACATCCTCCGACTGAAGCATCCACAATGCAACGAGTGTTAGCGTTAATTCCACTATAGAATTGAGTCACCTGTTGCTCAGGTAAAAAACCATGTTGCGGACATTTTCGGAGTAAGCTTCTGAACCTCTCCCAAGCTTCAAACAACGACTCATCTCCCAATTGTGAAAAATGGGAGATCTCAGCAATGATCATCTGAGCCTTAGCAGGTGGGAAGTATTTCGATAAAAATTTCTCACAGAGCTGCTCCCACGTGATAATCCGTGAGCGGTCCAAACACTTGAACCATTCTTTCGCCTGACTCCTCGCGAGAATATGAATATCTGCATCCGGATGGCATCAGCTGGCACTCCATTATGCTTGATTATATCGCAAATATCAAGGAATGCCTCCAAATGTGCATTGGGGTCTTCAGTAACCCCTCCTCCAAACTGCTCTGCTTGTATCATGCTGATGAGGGTAGACTTCAACTCAAAGTTATTAGGATTGACGTTCGGTACCCATCCTCCACCTTGAAATTAATCAGTAGGTGGCCTATACATATGATTGAGCGGTATGGGTGGAGCTTGTCCTCCAATTTGGCCTATTTGATTCTGCAACGCCAGTTGGCGTTGCATTGCAGCTAACATCTCCTATATTTCGACCATCCGATCATGTTCATGGGGTTGTCTATCTGCCATTGTTTGTTGTCTTCTTTCTCTGTGCTCTCTCTTGTGCGATCTTTCTATCTCAATATTCAATGGGACAATTTCTTTCCTCTGAGATCTTGTAATCATGCACTGCGCAAAACGACAACAACCATATCAAACCAAGTAAAAACACATAATTCTTTTTTATTTTTATTTTTTTTAAATTATAAAAGCCTGAATTAATAACTACAATCTAGAAAATTATCACTATGAAATCTACACAGTCCCTGGCAACGGCGCCAAAATTTGATCCGCTTATTTTCTACCAAAATAAATGATAGTAAAAACAGCAAGTATTATATCGTATCCACAGAGAGTGATAATAGAAAACACAGTGAATAATTAACACATAATCTTTATTATTATCCAGGCAACAATATCAAGAGATGAGATTATTAAACTAGACTCAAAATGAAATAGGAATAAACTCAAGAATGAAAGACTGACCCTATGGATGTACTTAACCTAACCAGATTCACACAATTAATCTATTAATATGTTTACCAATTTAATCCAGTCAAAGATGATAGATCACATAAGTAATCATAAATTTCAGTTACGACAATTATGGTTGTGGATTACTAATTTACCTATTACTTTTACGTCTCAAGGTGGAAATTAGTAACTCCAAATAGATCACAAAGAATATGCTTCCTACGGATGTTCCTATCTCAGCTACGACTCAAGACTTACCCATATTGTGCATTCAAGATTGATTGATAATTAGAACTGTTAAGTATTCAATTGGCAACTAGATATGCATTAAAGTTTATCAGAAATTAACACATAAAATTAAGTTCCATGAATCACAAATCGATGACTGGAAGATACAACAGTATCAATAGATAAATTACAGAAATCTAGTCAGACATACAAACCCTAGGATCAATACAGGATTTAGCTACTCATAATTAAAATACTAAAACAAGAATTAAATAAATAAAACATAAACTGAATTGAAAAGATAAAACCGTATGAATCCACGATGAAAACTGTAACAACTCGAATCCGTGAATAATCTGAATGCTTGCAGGAATCTAAAGATGAAAACTGGAATGGAAAATAAACTAAAGCTATCTAAAATAAAAGTGTTCTCGAAACATGCACAAAGGTAAAGTATATTATGTGTAAAAGTGTTCTGTCTACGCTAAGGTCCTCCTCCTGTAAAAGCTGTGCCGCTACATATAACCTAGTCTCGCATTGGCTCGCGAGACTAGCTTGCGATCAAGGGTCGCGAGTGAATGTCGCGAGCTATCCCTTATGGCGCCCGTCCGTCTTTCCTACCGACCTTCACTCCCGACACAGTGTCACGAGGAAGACTCGCGAGGCATTGTTCTTCTCGCAGCCAGGCTAGCGACCGCTAGGGTGGTTATTAGCCTCGGTTCAGAAACTTCTGGAGCAAGCTCGCGACCTGGCTAGCAACCGCTAGGATGGTCGCTAGCCTCCAATTCCTTTTCTCCTCTCATGTTTTACTCACGAAACTTCCTCACAAACCATAGTCGCGAGACGTAACTTGCATAATTTCGTATTTACTTGTGAGCTTTGCTCGCGAGTTCTCTTCGCGCGCCTATGTCGCGATCTCTCTCGGCCCAAAAATTCCTTTATCTCGTGATCCACCTTTTTGACATCTAATCATGTGCAAAAAGGACACGAAATACACACGACATAATATCTTTCAAGGTAAACATAAATATATCGAATGACAGCTCAAAAGATCACTTACCAATTATAAATGAACGAAAATGGCCATATAAATTAGGCAGAAATGATGTTTATCAATGGGATATATAAAATTAATAGAATGCAATAGAATGAGATTATTTAGATTATTTAATCTTATATTTGGATTGATTGATTATGATAGAGGATAAATTAAAAGATTATTAATAAATATTTATAATACTAAAATTGCCCTTGTGATTTAACAAAAATGTAAAAAGTTGAAGTAAAAGGACCAAAAATAATTATAGCAATAATGTTTTTAGATTTTTGTATTATGCAGTGAAATGAGACTAAATAATCAATCCAAATTTGAAGTAATAAATTATCATCCAAATAGATGAAGGAACACAAGTCGAGTTATCTCTCACGAACTTAATCATACAAATCAAACATGTGATAAAGTAGAATTATTTTTTCAATCAAGCATAATCAATCAAACCAAACACCTATTAAAGAGACAGCAAACCTGCCGGTCGGACAAAATAATCTATATAGAGAGAGAGAAAGAGAGTATATAATGTTTCAGCAACAACACATTCTAGTCGGTTTTACCTCCAACTTTGTACTAGAGTCATCAGACATTGCCTTGCAGACCAAGAATAGTAGACTAATTTGATGGTAGGTAACAATATGATCAAGAAAGAACCACGAAAAGATCTTGCTTCAAATGCTGAAGTTTCCTAGTGCACAAAGCAGCCATGGACGATTTCCATCGCCAGAACTTGGCAGTTGGCACAAGGCACGGGGAAGGATGAGTCATCGGAGATAAAATATTCCATTTCTTCGTGACAGAATAGGCATAATCTATAGCTTAAAAAATAAGAGACATGACAAAGATTAGTGAAGTTCCACAATCATGTCATATTCTAGTTAACATACAAACCTAGCAGAATTACTCAGTGGAGCAATAGGGCTCCAGTTATCACATCTCTGTCTTATCGAGGAAATTTCTGCGACTTCTTCTATAAATGAATGAGGATTTGATGGGGTAGCTTGTCTTCCCCTAAATACACCCCACATATAATATTTGTTTTGAAATCATGCAGAATGATCACCCACGAGTCTGCTTGTTCAAGGATTAAATAGAAACTACGTGAAATACAGAGAAACATTAGAAGACATCGAGGAGCCATAACTTACTCTTATGTCCTAATTTCACACATTCATCATAAGATGTCGTAGCGAGTCTATGATCTTCTTTCCCTGTAGTGGACTCCTTAATGTTTCTCTTTCTCTTCTTCTTTCTTCTTGTTCTCGATCTTCCTTTCCTCTTGATCTTTTTACTCGGAGCAACAATTTCTTTCACTTTAGAAGTTAATTTTGAAACATTCCCCGATCTTGTGCACTTCTTGATGTCTACTTTAACCATTCATAGTAAGATGTTGTGCAAGTCTATGTTCGTCTTTCTCGTTACTGGATTCCAGAATGTTTCTATTTCTCTGTCTCTGTCTCTCTTTTGTTTTCTTGTTCTTGATCTTTCTGCTCAGAGCATCCATTTTTTTTATCACATGTAATGTAGAATCATTCGTGGATCTTGTGCACTCATTGATGTCTACTTTCAATCATTCATTATAAGATGTTGTAGCAAGTGTAGGTTCTTCTTTCTCGATAGAGGATTCGCTCAGGCAGCCAGCTGACAACACAATCGAGCCTATCAACCCTCAACCTTCTCCTTAAGCTGATGGCTCATTTTCATCATTTTTCCCATCCAATTCAACGTGCGAATGCTGACTGCCTAACTCTCCACAATCAACCGAGTCACAAGCATCACATGCTTGCTCGGAGGCATCCTTAGAAACATGCTCGTTTTCAACTATCAGCAGACCATTTTTCTCAGTTCCATTTGTAGAGAAACTTTGAATAGTTTGTGAATCATTCTCAAAGACAGCGGATTGGTTTACTACTTTCACTTTTCAGTCATCACAAAGCCAACATACAAATTCATCAAAAGTCTCTGGTATTTCATCGAGACAGTAGCTGAAACAACAGAGAATCTAGTCAAACAAAAACTTTCTGAAGTTACAGCACTAGAAAGCTAAAGCATGAAAATAGTAAGCGTACCAACACAACACAACCCATTATTTGTTAATGGCTAAACAAATAGAACATGTCGAGAGTCTGTGGAAATGATCCATACTTTAATTGTTCATGGTCAATGTAGTAGTGCAGTGTGCATATTATCTGATTGTGTGTGTGCAAGGTCTAAATATGTTAAAGGTTAATTTGTAATAACTAGTCTCTTGAGTTCATAGAGTCTCTTCAAGTATCTAGTTTTTATGAGTCATTATGTATCTACATCTTTTGTGTTCCTCTTGATATCTATCCATCTTCTATAAATACCTCTCTTGGCATGTAGATGGATTACGCAGGGGTTGCTTTGACTGGGCTTTAGCGCTTCTGCTTAATCCTTATTCTTCTCCACGTGATTTCATTCACCCCTTTCTATTAAGCCAAGTTTGACTGAATCACAGATCAAGAGCTATCAACAATAAACAAAAGGCAAGAGCAGTAGCTTTGCTATCTATCTCCTAAATCTCTCTTTCTCATAAAACCATCTCCAACAAATTTGGTATCAGGGCAAGTTCATCGACAATATGACCACAGCCCCAAACTCTATTTTTTCATATACATCAAGCCAAATTCCAATTTTCGATGGTGAACACTATGATTATTGGAGTTCTCAGATGGGGACCATTTTCATCTCGCAGGATCTTTGGGACATAGTCGAAGAAGGCTACGAAGTTTCTGCCGATCAAGAAAACGAAAAAGAAAACAAAGAAAATGTGAAGAACAACGCCATGGCGCTGCGAATCATTCAACAAGGTGTCAGCAAAACCATCTATCCTTACATTTTCGGCACCAAAAAGGCGAAAGATGCGTGGGAAACTCTGAAAATTAAGTTTCAAGGATCTGAAAAAGCAATAAATAGAGGCCGATGGAGAAATTCTCCACGAGGAGGCAGAGGACGAGGGAGGACAAATTTTTTTCCACACCACAAATCCGGTAACTCTGACCTTGAATGTTTTATCTGTGCTAAAAATGGTCACGATTCTAAAGATTGTTGGTGGAAGTGCACTAGATGCAAGATTCCTAATCATTCTGATCGGGATTGTTGGTTTAAAAAGAAGGAAGAAAATGGTGAAAAGAAGAAATGAGTCAATATTACGGTAGAGAAGGAGGAAACCAACAAATTGTTTCTTTCTGTTATGAATAATGGCAAAACTGATCAGACATGGTTTTTGGATAGTGGCTGCAGCAGCCACTTAATAGAAAACCAGAAGGAGTTTCATAAACTCGAAAGATACACTTCTTACGTTGAGCTTGGTGATGGGAAACATGTGAAAATTGAAGAAAATGGGACTGTTACAGTGCACACCAACAGAGGTAACAAATTCATCATGATGTCCACTACTCTCGTAATATCTCTCAAAATCTTTTGAGTGTTGGACAAATGATGAAAAATGTTTACAAGATGAATTTTGATGACGAAAAATGTGAGATTGTTGACAAGAAATCTTGAGATAATGTCGCTACTGTCAAGATGACCTCAAACAACTTATTTCCACTCAATATGAAGTCACATGTTGCTTGGAAGAGTGCGACTGCAGATGACACTCGTCTTTGGCATTTGAGGTTTGGGCATTTGAACCTCCAAGGCTTGCAGCTGTTGAAGCAAAAGAAAATGGTCGTTGGACTGCCACAAATTAAGCTCAATGAAGAAGTATGTGAGGGATGTGTTTATGGAAAGATGCATCACCTTCCTTTTCAAAAAACATCCTGGAGAGTCAATGCACCACTTGAATTAGTTCATGCCGACATATCTGTGTTGGGAAAATCTATGTTTAGCCCTCTCCCGATGATCTATCTTGGATGTTTAATTTACCATACATTGATTATATACCTAGCATGCACCTATATAATTAATTACAACACGTTGGGGTTTCTCGTGTTTACCTTTCAACTGCCGAGGCGGAATGGATCGAGACTCGTGCTTTGACCTTCCGGATCAGATCCCGGTTGCTCAATCTCCAACGCCGAGTGAGGACGATCTATGGAGAATGCTTGAAAAATCACCCTCAAGCTCTCAAGAATTTTCAAAATCTCAAATGATGAACCTCAAATTCTCGAAAATAATGATGATGATTATTAATCATCGATTTAGATTTAATCTCTTACCTCATATTTATAATGCATTACCATAATCCCATATGGAAATTACCATAATCCCATATGGAAATTAACATAATCCTATATGGAAATTACCATAATCCCATATGGAAATCACCATAATCCTATATGGAAAGGATTATTACCATAATCCTATATGGAAAGGATCTATGCATATCCCATAAATATAATAATATCCTTTTAGGATAAAGAGAATCAAATCATTACCTTGTAGAGAGAGAGGGGCGCCGATTTCCATACTTAGCTATGGGCACGGATGGGCCACCTGTGGATCAAATGCAAGGAATAAAGATGGGCCTCAAATAAATTAATTATCTTATGTTCATTTGAACATAAATTAATTTATAAACATTTATTCATGCCACTAGAGAATAAATCTCGACTTACCCTTTATTACCGAAGTTGAGTCGGGCTTGCACTTAGACATTACAAATCCCGTATTTAAGATATCGAACGTCCATTAATTATTTATAGCATTCGATCGATTAAAATAATTAATATCTTTAATTCCTTAAGTAGTACCACTCAACCTTATTATTGTACTTGAGCTAACTCAACTGCGGGGTTTAGTACAATAAACCTTTGAGCTCCTTAAGGGACGCCATCATCCTAAACGGATACGGTGACTCGACTGGATAACTAGCATGACATACAAGCACCGCCACCACCCAAGATGCGGAGAATATGGGTTAGAACAAATAACCCTCACCCATAACAAGTCAAAGTGATGGTCAAGAACTCATACTCATCTAATACCTTATCGAGGTTTAGATAATCGTAAGTCACCGAGATCTTGGTTCTTCACGACGGTCGATAGAAGAACTCATCTCACCGTGATCCTTCAATACGCCGTAGACGCATCAAAGATAGACAAGCAACCAAGTCAAGTCACTTCTTATCTATACAGCACTTATACCGACAACTCGTCCTCAAGTTGTCTCGGTTTGTGAAACTTTTATATCTCATTGCTAGACCAATCATATGCACTTATGTGATCTTCTACACACTGTATGATCTAACTTATATATGAGATAAGGGGACATGATATATGCAATCAAGTATTCATTTCAGATAGGAGATTGTAATAGTGGTAACGAGAAACATTGTATACAAGCTCAACCAAACCGCCAAGATACAAATCCAACAATCTCCCACTTATACTAAAGCAAACTTTTAGTATACAATGTGTCTCTACTAGCTATTACAAACAAAACCATCACTTTGCTTCTCCCACTTATACAAAAGTTTCCTTTCTAAGTGGATGCCATCTAGCGCAATTCAAGTCCTCTAACGTCCCCGACGTAGACTTATTGCTGCAGGCTTTAGCGGGTGCCATCTAGCGCAATTCAAGTCCTCTAACGTGCCCAACGTAGACTTATAGCGGCAGGCTTTCGTGAATGGATCCGCTAGGTTATCCGTCATATCAATCTTTGCAATCAGCACGTCCCCTCATCTAACGTTTTCTCGTATGACATGGTACTTTCTCTCTATGTGTTTGGTTGCCTTGTGGATCCATGGTTCCTTCGAGTTTGCCATTGCACCTGAGTTATCACAGTAAACCATGATACTCTTGGGCAAACCAGGTACCACATCTAGATCCATGAGGTAGTTCTTGAACCATACAGCCTCCTTAGCAGCCTCCGAAGCGGCTACATATTTGGCTTCCATGGTAGAGTCCGCAATGCATCGCCGCTTTGCACTATGCCAGATACGGCTCCACCTCCCAAGGTAAACACATTGCTCGAGGTAGACTTTTTCTCATCACGGTCACTTTGAAACCGAAGTCAGATAACCCAAAGGCATTAGACTATCTACATGGTAAACTAGCCTATAATCTAGAGTACTTTTCGGTACTTGAGTATATGCCATCGCAGTCCAATGAGCTTGTCCAGGGTTAGATTGATATCTAGCTACTATGCTCACCGTGATAGCGTATATCGGCCTCGTGCATAGCATTGCAGACATGAGACTTCCTACGGCGAAGCGTAAGGAACTTGTCTCATTTCCTCTATCTCCTTCGCAGTCATAGGTGATTGCCCTTTAGATAAAGGAACGCCATGTCTGAAAGGTAGCAATCCTTTCTTGGCGGTCTGCATACTAAAACGAGTAATCACAGTATCAATGTAAGACGCCTGAGATAAGCTCAACATTTTCTTCTTGCGATCTCGGTAGAAACCTTGATCCCAAGAATGTACTGATCTCCTAAGTCTTTCATTTGAAACCGATCGGATAGCCAACTCTTTATGTCTGATAACAGCTTCACGTTGTTGCCAACTAGAAGAATGTCATCTACATAAAGTGCAAGAAATACCACATCACCGTTGACATCTAAACGATACACACAACTTTCGCTAGGCAACTGGGTAAATCCATAGGACTTTACCACCTCGTCCAAGCGTAAGTTCCATGATCTTGCATCATTGTCTTGTATCGCCTCGCTGTACGTCCATGGGTCGATTATTTCCTGTTCGTAATCTGGGACTAAATCCGAAGATTCACCCACGAAAAGCCTGTTCGTTTTCTGGGACTAAATCCGAAGATTTACCCACGAACATAAATCGCTCGGGTTGACGAACAACCCTCCCACTACAACGAGGTGCTATAGACACAATGGCAACGGTGGGTGCAATAACTTGTGGTTCTCTATCTTGCACAACTTGCTGGGTAGGTACCACTTGTACGGTCGGTATCTCCAGTGAAACTCGACACACTTCAATTTCTTGAAGTATCTTGTGTCGATCCCTCCCACTAGGCTCGACATCTCGTACCTTTGGCCTAATCGGTGGTGGAATATGATCATCTTCTAATTCTTAAAGAATGATTTCAACTTTGGATTTATGATTTTTCTTATAATCCTCTTCTAAGAATCGGGCATTAGTGCTAATAATGACCTTCTGATCCTTAGACTATAGAATAAACCACCTTCGCTCCTCTAGATAGCCAATAAACAAGCCTTGCGTCGGATCTAGCCTCCAACTTGTCGCCTTCTTGTTCAAAGACATGTGCCGGATCGCCCCATATCCTTATGTGGTTTAAACTAGCTTCATACCAAACCACAACTCGAAAAGGGTCTTTTCGACCGACTGATGGTACTAGATTTAGCAAGTATGTTGCCGCTTCTAAGGCATACCCCGTAACGAAATAGGCAATGTTGCATAAGTCATCATTGATCTAACCATTTCCAAAAGAGTCCTATTTTTTCGCCCGACACACCATTTTGTTGTGGTGTGCCCGGTGAAATCTTATTTGGGAGGTAATCCCACACTTCATTAGATAGTCCATGAACTCGTTGCTGAGGTATTCTCCACCGCGATCAGAACGCAGTGACTTGATACTCTTACCTAGCTTCGTCTCCACTTCCGCCTTAAACTCTTTGAATTTCTCAAAGCATTCGGACTTGCGGTGAAGCGGTATACGATCCGCATTCTCGAGTAATCGCCAATGAAAGTGACAAAATACTGCATTCTCCACGAGCTTGTGTGGACATCGGTCCACACAGTCGAATGGACTAACTCTAACATATCTTTGGCTCTATAACCCTTCGCTTTGAAGGTCCAGTCGACATCGACCTTCTATATAGATTCGCAGATGGGAATGGAGTAAGCGTGAGATTACCCAACGCCCATTCTTAGCCGTCTTTGGATCCTATTTAGATTGATGTGACCTAATCTAAGATGCCGAGAGAAAAGTGGTGTCATCTTGCTAAGAAAACTTTCTCTTTTTAGGGTTTGATGAATATGCAACATAGTTATAGGTATTATGTTTTGCGTAAATAGTATAAAGCTAATTATATAACGCGCCAACAAAGATAACTTCGTCATTTCTTATGATAGAAACACCACTATCAAAAATAATGTAATATCCATGAGTAAATAATTTCAAACGAAACAAGGTTCCACGAAAATCCGCACATATAAAACGCCTTTCAAAACTAAAACTGTTGTCCCAAAACATAAAGAAACATCTCCGATCGCAACGGCCTCGACTTTCGCGCGCTGCCCATGGAGATCGTTATCTCGCCATCATACTGACTCCCTTGTCCAGGAACCCCGCAAGGTGTACCAAACATGATCGATCGCACCGTGTCTACTACCCAAGACCGGGTAGAACAAGTCGCTAAGCATGTTTCACATTAAAGCAAACGGCGACTCGAGCCTTGAGCATAGGGCACTTGGCCTTCCAATGCCCGCCCATCAAGACTTGAAGCACTTGCCTTCTCCTTTGGCTTCTTCAAGCCTCGGTGACAGCCATGTTCTTGCTCCCATTACTCCCACTATTTCCTCGCCTCTACCACCTTTGGTGCCCTTTTCTTTTCCATTTTGCAACGGAAAATTTGGGTCCTTAGATGTGCTAGCAAGAGCATGTACTCCTTTTCCCATAACTCCTTCCGTAGCCACGAGATCATTAAGCAACTGACTAAGTGTATACTCGGTCTTGCTCATGATCGCATTCACGCGAAAGTTCTCAAAAGACTTGGGCAGTGTATTGAGGATGATATCGACTTGGCTTCACTGTCAATACCTCCTCCCAACCGATCAAGACTATCCATGAGATGAGTCGTGTGGGAGACATGTTCATGGACCGAACTTCCTCTTCCATCTTACACGCCAAGATTTCTCTCATTGTGTGGAAACGGATCGTCCGATCCGATCGCCCAAACTTACCTCGAGACTTGACCAAATATCGCTATGTCTCACCATCGATCGATGTTGCAATGCAAGCCTTTGGACATAGTAGTCATCATATAGATTTTGCCATTTTGTTCGACTTATTCCAAAGTCCGCTGACTCTCGCTCATTAGTCGATCGCCAAGAAGGGCATCGGTTTAGAAGTAGTGAGAACAAACATGTGTTCTTCAAATGATAAGAACATATTCCATGTTTCGCTTCCACTCGATAAAATTTGGACCGATAACGGATTTTGTGCGAGCATATTGATAATCGTGTAAGAGACATATCTCAAACGATAATGTAAACACATAAGCATACGATCACACATAATTCAGAATAATAATATTGTAACCTTTTGATAAAACAATATTAATTGAAACCTCCAATCGCCCAAGGAATCCCACATGCAAGCCACGCGTGTGGGACGTTTACACATGAACCCCCGACTGCACTAAAATATACCTTTTAGTCGCTTAATTTCAATCCATGTCAACTTATCCTTATGACAAATGAAATTAACGATTGGACCTTACTAGACCACATCACTATCGCAAGAAGGGACTTCGGAAGTTGTACTCTAGGTGATGTCTAAGCAATGACCACAATTTTAACAATGAGAAAATGAATTCTTAGAATTGGCATACCACTAGACCATACCTCTTCCAATCCAAATTCCTTTGTTATCTCATTTTAAAACTATCTCTAGAGAACTTATGAAAATCGCACATGCAAGCCACGCGTGTGGACGTTTACACATGAAACTCCCATTTCTCAATAGATTAAAATATTTTATTTAGAAATCTCATCTAACAAACTTATGACAAACAAGTGCAAGTAAGCCACGCGTGTGGACGTTTCACTCAAGGCATATCACTTTGTTTAGAGATCAAAAAGTGGAGGTCTTGACATTTTAATTTTAAAAATTAATTTGTCGGTTTGCTTGCTTAGTCTTTTTGTTCAAAAGGTTTGTCCATGCAGATCACGTAATCCTAGCATGCTTTTCTATAGAACTCAACATGTAAAACATGCTCGCAGAATTCTAAAATATGCTTGAAAACGCGATAAACCTAGCATGCTTACTATGCGCATCCAATCACGAAAATCACGTAAATGTTTGTCAACGTAATTTAAACATACATAGCATGCTACTGCATAATTTAAACATCCACGACATGCAATGAACGATAAAATAAAATAAAATGTTCATCGTGGCCCACTGTGGAACCCGCACTTTCCCGCCTAATATATTACATAGAATTGCAAAGCATGATCTTTATAATCTTGAAAATGGGCCTCGCGTGCACGGGCACGCATCGGATTCAAAACGGGCCTCGCGTGCCGGCACGGACCGACTCATCAAAACAGATTCGGCCGAAAATGGATCGCGCCGCCCCGTCACGCGGCGCGCGCGAAGCGCCGCGAGCGCCTTGCGGGCCGCCGCCGCACGCCGTGTGGCCCGTTTTCCGCCATCTCGATCTGGCCGCTTTCGTCTTCGTTTTACTTTTACAGATAAGATTTACAGAAAAATAAATCTAATCTAACCACGGATTTTCTCGTGGTGAAAAACAAAATCCGACAAAATAAAAACGAGCCACGATGAACGACAGATTCAACAATTAATATATAGCGCACGTAATAATCAAACGTGAATTAATCCAACAGAGCCAAGATAATGATCCCAGGCTCTGATACCAATTGTTGGGAAAAACTATGTTTAGCCATCTCCCGATGATCTATCTTGGATGTTTAATTCACCATACATTGATTATATACCTAGCATGCACCTATATAATTAATTGCAACACGTTGGGGTTTTCTAGTGTTTACCTCAATCTATCGAGCGGAATGGATCGAGACTCGTGCTTTGACCTTCCGGATCAGATCCCGGTTGCTCAATCTCCAACGCCGAGCGAGGACGATCTATGGAGAATGCTTCGAAAATCACCTCAAGCTCTCAAGAATTTTGAAAATATCTCAAAGGATGAACCTCAAATTCTCAAAATAATGATGATGATTATTAATCATTGATTTAGATTTAATCTCTTACCTCATATTTACAATGCATTACCATAATCCTATATGGAAATTACCAAAATCCCATATGGAAATTACCATAATCCCATATGGAAATTACCATAATCCTTTATGGAAATTATCATAATCCCATATGGAAATTACCATAATCCTATATGGAAAGGATTATTACCATAATCCTATATGGAAAGGATCTATGCATATCCCATAAATATAATAATATCCTTTTAGGATAAAGAGAATCAAATCATTACCTTGTAGAGAGAGGGCCGATTTCCATACTTAGCTACGGGCCCTGGACGGGCCGGCCGAGGATCAAATGCAAGGAATAAAGATGGGCCTCAAATAAATTAATTATCTTATGTTCACCCGTAACATAAATTAATTTATAAATATTTATTCATGCCACTAGAGAATAAATGCCGACTTACCCTTTATTACGAAGTTGAGTCGGGCTTGCACTTAGACATTACAAATCCTCGTATTTAAGATATCGAACGTCCATTAATTATTTATAGCATTCTCGATCGCTAAAATAATTAATATCTTTAATTCCTTAAGTAGTACCACTCAACCTTATTATTGTACTTGAGCTAACTCAACCTGCGGGGTTTAGTACAATAAGCCTTTGAGCTCCTTAAGGGACGCCATAATCCTACACGGATACGGTGACTGACATGATAACTAGCATGACATACAAGCACCGCCACCACCCAAGACGCGGAGAATATTGGGTTAGAACAAATAACCTCACCCATAACAAGTCAAAGTGATGGTCAACAACTCATACTCATCTAATACCTTATCGAGGTTTAGATCATCGTAAGTCACCGAGATCTTGGTTCTTCACGACGGTCGATAGAAGAACCCATCTCACCGTGATCCTTCAATACGTCGAGACGCACAAAGCATAGACAAGCAACCAAGTCAAGTCACTTCTTATCTTTACAATTCTATACCGACAACTCGTCCTCAAGTTGTCTCATTGTGAAACTTTTTATATCTCATTAAGCTTGACCAATCATACGCACTTCGTGATCTTCTACACACTATATGATCTAACTTATATATGAGATAAGGGACACGATATATGCAATCAAGTATTTATTTCGAGATAGGAGATTGTAATAGTGGTAACAGAAACATTGTATACAAGCTCAACCAAAACTGCTTTCAGTATACAAATCCAACAATTTGGTCTAACAAGAACACCTTCTTTGGGAACCAAAAGGTATTTTATACTTTTTGTTGATGATTACACAAGGATAACGTGGGTTTATATCATTGCAAAAATGCACTTCAAAGCCCTTGTCGAGAAGTGGCTACGAATAAAGTCGGAAGCTTTTGCAAAATTCATGCACTTCAAAGCCCTTGTCGAGAAGAAAAACGGCTATGGGCATGTTGAAAGGCAAAGGACTTCGAATGATTTTTGGGCTCAAGTCTGTTTGTACACCGCCCACGCCCTCAATTGATCCCTACGGCGATGCACGCAACAAAACACCATTTGAAGCATGGCATGGAAGAAAACCTATTATAAGTCAACTCAAAGTATTTGGTTGCATTGCATATGCTCTAATTCCGTCTCAAAACAGGGAGAAGTTTGATGGAAAAGGTGAAAAACTCATCTTCATTGGCTATAGTGATGAGTCGAAAGGTTATCGTCTCTTTAATCAAATTTCTAACAAATTGGTGCTTTCAAGAGATGTGATTTTTGATGAAAGTGCAGCCTGGAAATGGGAAAGTGAAGCTACAGTAGCTATTCCTATGGAAATTACTCCAACGGAGTAATAAAACTCAAGAAGACGGTCCAAATTCAGACTCGAAAGATCGTCCCAGAAAGTATCGATCTCTTGAAGATCTATGCTTCGTCAAATTTTGTTGCTCTCTTTGCAGGCGAACCTCAAGACTTTGAGGAAGTTGTAAAAGAGGATGTATGGAGAAAGGCAATGGATGACGAAATGAGGAGCATAGAAAAGAATACGACGTGGAAGCTTGTGGAACTTCCGGAAGGGAATGATGCCATCGGCTTGAAATGGATCTTTAAGATCAAGCATGACGAAGATGGAAGTGTGCAAAAACATAAAGCGCGATTAGTTGCCAATGGTTATTCACAACAACCCGGAATCGACTATACTGAAACTTTTGCACCGATCGCTCAGATGGAAACAATCGTAATCGTTTTGCCATTACAAACCCAAATGGAGCTTGACGTCTTTCACTGACTTCAAATCGCCTTTCTTAATGGAGAGTTGGAAGATGAGGTTTATGTTCAACAACCTCAAGGATACGAAATAGAAGGCCAAGAAAGAAAAGTCTACAAATTGCAGAAGACATTGTACGGCTTGAAGCATGCCCCGCGACATGGAACATCAAGATTGATGCATATTTCTTGAAAAATGGCTTTGTGAAAAGTCCATCAGAATCATCACTCTACGTAAAGAAAACCGAAACTGATTTATGATGGCTTGTCTTTACATTGATGATTTGATTTATGCAGGAGAAATATGTGTCGGATTTATTGAAAAAGTTCCGAATAGAGGATTGCAAGTTAGCAGACACTCCAATTGCCTTGAATGAAAAGTTGAAGCAAGAAGATGGAGCACAGAACGCAGATCCTAGTCTTTATAGAAGTTTTGTTGGTTCCTTGATTTATTTAACCAACACAAGGCCTGACATTCTCTACTCGGTGAGTCTAATTTCGAGATTAATGGGAAATCCAAGCAAGATTCATTTTTCTGCTGCAAAACGAGTTCTTCGTTACCTTCAAGGCACTAAGAACTTCGGCATCAAATATGAGAAAGAAGAAAGCAACAGATTGGTTGGCTTTACAGATAGTGACTGGACGGGAAATCGAGATGATTGGAAAAGCACATCGGCTTACATTTTCTACCTTGGTTCGAAACCAGTTTCATGGAGAGCAGAGTTTGGATTCATTATCGTCTGCAGAGGCTGAGTACATCTCGACGAATGAAGCTGCACGAGAAGCAATTTGGTTGAGTAGAATTTTGAAGATTCTTCAACAAGATATCTCCGAATCAACTCAAATTTTTTGTGATAATCAGTCGGCGATATCGATGACGAATAATCCTGTTTTTCATGCAAGATCGAAACACATTGAGTTGCGGTACCATTACATTCGAGACATTATTGGTAAAGGAAAAAATTTTCTTGGAGTATATCAAGACGGCGGATCAGCCAGCTGATATTCTTACCAAAGCCGTGGGCGTTGAGAAGCTTCTTTAGTTCAAGGATGATATGAAGATTACAAATTAAGAGGGGGTATTAAAGGTTAATTTGTAATAACTAGTCTCTTGAGTTCATAGAGTCTCTTCAAGTATCTAGTTATTTATGAGTCATTATGTATCTACATCTTTTGTATTCCTCTTGATATATATCCATCTTCTATAAATACCTCTCTTGGTATGTAGATGGATTAACAGATCAAGAGCTATCAATAATAAACCAAAGGCAAGAGCAGTAGCTTTACCATCTATCTCCAAAAACTCTCTTTCTCATAAAACTATCTATAACGAAATATATGTTTTACGCCTCGAGACGTTTCCCAATAGTCATGCGAGACATGAGCTTCGAGGCGGTCCGAGGCATAAGACTGAAGCATAAATTATAAAAAGACGTAATAATATAATAAAAACCTAAAATCATGTAAATATATACTCATAAAAAAACATAAATTCATAACTACTTATAATAAGTGTTTAAAATCTTAAACTCAAGTCTAATAATTTATCATTCTCAATCAAATATCCAACTAAATACATAAGAAATCTATAATTTCCAACTAAATAAATTGAATTTTGTCAAGTTTGGGTGCATAACAAAAAAAAAATGTTCATTATTGTTGGCTTGCTGAGTCGTTGTTGTTGCTGCTTGCCGCTGCTGCTAAGTCATTGGAGAACGGCAGCCGAGTCGCCGGTGAAAGGTGGCCGCGTGCACGAGAGAGAGAGAGAGTGAGTGTAATATCCCGAAGTTTTAAAGCTAAATAACGATAATATAAATCGTAAATTAGGGTTTAGTCCCGATAATTGAAATAGTGATTTATCGAAGCTCGATTTAGACTATCTATGATACGAGAATTTTTATATCATATTCACTAATGATTAGTGAATTAAGAAATATATTTATATAATTCCTTCGAAAGCATTATTTCTAACGTCGATTAAATTTCGATAGTTAGTCTTACGTTATTTTCTAAGCGACGAAGCTTAGAATTTAATTCCTTATTATCAAAGGAATGAATAAAGTGATTACAAATTTATTATGAATGTTTTAGAGATGATTCGATTATTAACATTTTGAGATATTTCGAATGTCGACGTTTTGAGACAATTCAAAAACTTAGTCTAACGATTAAGGAATTACATTATTTTAATTCCTATGATTATTTTATGTAATAAGAGTATTATTTTTATATAATCCTTCATTAGAATAATGCTAGAGAATTAAGGAATAAAAGTTGAATAATTTGTTTATATTTTCGAATTAGGGTTCGAAAATTTAAATTTGTGACATAGAATTATTCTAATTATTTTTCCTATGATTTAATTTATCATTTAAGACTTATATAATGTCACATGGCTACTAATTGGAAGAAAATAAATTATGTAGCATGTTGTGCTACATGTTGGACGAAAATGTGCAAAGTAAGTGTGAAATGAATAAAGTTTCTATCCTTTTTATCATGATTTGTAGTTAATATGATTGTGAGACATTTTTAATGCATAAGATAGGCTATGTCATGAGTTGAACAAGTGGGATGCCTTTTTGTCATGAAGTAGCCGAAAATGTTGGGAAAAAAGAAAGGAAAGAAGAAAATTTAAAACACTTTGATAGTGATGGCTTGTGTGTGATAATGTGTATAAATTCTTATATGTTAGAGTAAAACAAACAAAAATCATCCCCCACTTTAGTGAAAGTGCCGTGAATCAAGAAGAAGAAAGGGAAAAGATATTTTTTTTAATTAAAGTGTGATAATGATGTGTTGATAATGATAAGATAATATCTATTTTTACCTACAATTTTTGACCGAAAGTGTGTGAGGAAATGGTCATAAGTTGCTTTAATTAAAGTCATGTACTAGTTATTTATTTAATTAGTTTAATTTCTTAACTTAATTACTAAAGTAAGAAGATATCAAAAGCAATTCATTCTCTTCTCTCTCTCCAAAAATGCCGTGAGTTAAGAAAAAATTAGGCAAGGAGAGTTCTTCAATTCTTCTTCAATCTTAGATTAGAAAAACGTTTTCGTCGACGATCGACTCCGATTAAGAGGTTAGAAATGTTACAAGCTTCATATATATGCATAAATATTAGAAATCCAACCATGAAATTTTAAGTTATATGCTATTGTTATTTTATGTGAAATTGAAGAAATTATGTTGAATGTTTAAAGTTGTTAATTAAATATGTTAGTATGATGTTTATAAGCTTATATTATGAATTTAAAGCAAAGTTAAGCATGTTATAAATTTATATGATATGTATGAATTATATGTTGATGAACATGAATTTTAATTGTTGTTTTGAGCATGGATTGGTGACGGTTAGTAATGTTTAAGTATGTATGATTTAATTCATAATTTTTGGAAAATTTTAGGAAATAATTCATGAAATTTTCGAGAACTATAAGGAATGAGTTATTGATGTATGATTTGTGTATGTTGGATATTATGGCATATTATTGATGTATGATGATAATAATAGGTTGTATGAATTAATTAGAAATTTTGGAAATTATTTGGTTAATGTTTCAAAATTTTCGAAAGCTTCAAAGTGAAGAATGTTGATGTCAAATTTTTCTATGACTATTGTTAATTGATATTATTGATCCTATGATAATGTAGTATGTTATGTGAATTTAGAGGAATTTATGGATAAGTTTTGGAAATTTTATCAAAAGGGCCGAAAATAATGTAGAAAGAATGTTAGAGTTTTAAATTTATTTTGTCAAGTGTAATCACATATTATGTTCCAAAAATATGTTTAAGACATACTATGAATTTATGAGATTTTAAAATGAGGTATAATATTTTTACGTCAAAATATTTTGTTAAGTGACGTAAGGTTTGAAAAATAAAGTATTATGTTTAAGTTAGTCTCATATATGTGTATGATTGAGCATGATTGATTGATAACATGAAAAATCGAGATTTATGAGAATGTGATTAGAACTCGATTAGAATTTAAGTACATATATGGAAGTTAATAGTTATATATGTTAATGTTGCGAAATATATGATTTTGAAAGTCAAATGATTTGACTAAAGTGCGAACATATGAGATATGTTAATACGTGAACAACATTATGTCAGACGCTTAGTATAAATATGGGTTATTGAATAGATACACTAAGACGTAAAACGATTAGAGATATAAGATTATCTCTTTTATAAGAAACGATTTCATAATTGAAATCATTTTATCGAAAGATGTTAGTATGAGTTCGACGTTTGACCTAAATGATTGATATGAGGTCTTAAACCAGGTTTCGTCTCTATCGAAAAACGAGAAATAATAAGTTAGGATATTCGATGAAAAGACGTACTAAATTGTTTAAAAGATACGAATTATGTTAGAAGATTATCGAATCTTTTAGGACTTTGAAATTTTCGAAAATCGTGACCGACGTACTAAATTAGTTTCTTACATAAAGGTGGAGCACGACAGTGAGCAACGAAAGTTAAGGAACAAAAGTCGTTTTAAGAAGCATATGTACCAGGTGGGCTTCTTTTACTCAAAATGACAAATGCTTTATTTACGATGCTTTCTTCGAAATGAAAAATATTTATTTATGATGTTTATTTCAAGAAATGATGATGAAATGTTTACTTAATTACCTGCCCAAATGTTTATGTTTTTATGTATGTATCCTATCCATGAATGTATGATTAATGTTGTTGGTTCGCTACCAACTTATGAATGAAAATCGAATTCGGATCCTATGCCGGAGGGTAAATTCCTGGTTAGGGTTAACGTGTACACTTAATGGTGACTGGAGGCCGTAAGGACAATGCGCGGCCGGTCACAGCGACGTAGAAGGAGGCCTACTTCTACGGCGTTAATGATGATGTTGTGATGAAAGGAAAGAGATATGGATCATACATACAAGGAAAATGCCTGGCCAGGCGATGTTTTGAGAAATGATGAAATGTTTTAGTAAGCACAAGGCCTTTCAAATAAAACCCTTGTGTCTTACCATGATGAAGCGATGTAATTTAAAGATGATAAAATATTTTGGCATGAGTCCACTGAGTGCATTCTTGTACTCAGCCCTGCATGTTTGTTTTTAAATGTGCAGGTTGAGCTGGTGATGCGATAGAGCAGTGTTGAGCAGTAGGAATCTTATGTCACTGAAAGTTAATACCTTGAGTACGCATCGTCATATGTGTAATTCACATGTTTTCTGCTGCAAGAATACTAAGTCATATGTATATTATGTTTGCTAAATTCTCAAATGCTATGAAGTTCTAGAAGTATCCCTGATACATATATTACAATTTGATGTTCCATGTCCTTGTTACACTTCTTAATTCTCGTTCCGAGTAATAGTCCCTGCTAATCCGTCATTAGGATTAGTGGGCTGCTGAGAGTGAGAGAGAGACCGAGAGTGAGCGGGACATAGGTTTTATTTGTTAATTAACTTGGTTTTTTAATAGCCCACAGCAAATTGGGGCCAAATAAATAAAGCCCAAAAAATTGGAAAAAAAAAACTCAAACTGTAGAATTCAAGAGGCATGTGCCTTGGTGCATCTCAACAGGGTCGAGGCGTGCGCCCCATCCCAACCAGGTGGCACCGCCTCTCACCAAGCCGTGCCTCACGAACGTCTTTTTATACTATATGTGTGTGCAAACTGAAAGATTGTAGCATGTGAACTGTATGTATTTAATGTGTGTAGGGGTTCAAAGTGTGTGTGGGTTACTGTTGGTGGTTTGTCAATGTAGTTCATGGAAGTTTGCAGAGATGGTCAAGATGGATTTGACATGATTAAGTTTTACAAAATTTAAATGAACTATAATCCACTCATCAAAGTTACTGCCAAACAAAATCAACAATTATCTATATGATCCTAAAATATGGTTAATGTAAAAGAACATAAGATGGTTCATAATTTCCAGGATCTAATATCTATTTCGGTCCATCACTAGAAGGGCATGCAAGAGAGAATTTGGAGATTAAAGCAAAGTAGTAATTGGAAGTTCACATATAAGTAGAGAGAGAGAGAGAGAGAGAGAGAGAGAGAGAGAGAGAGAGAGAGAGACCTGAATGAGAAAATATATACCATCAATTCTATCCAGCTTACCATTCACAGCAAATTTCAAACATCTGATACAGTACACAAATGCATTCTCGAATCCTCTATTGCCACTCTGAAGGCATATTGTTTCCTCAACCTGCATGATGAATTTATTCACACAGTTTAAAAGTTAGGTTTTAGTTTTTAGTTTTTGCAGAAGTCAAAAGGTTGATTATAAAAATAAACCAAGAAGCAACGAATTCTTGGAATGCCTAACAGATAATAGAAACCATCCAACATATAACCATCAACAAGAAGTCTTATGCCACTCTAGTTAGGGTTATTGACGCATAAATACATCAACTTTGAGCATATTTTGATTTTTTTTTTCCACGAACTTTAAAAATTATAACAAAATACATAAACTTAATCACTTTAGTGATTTTACTACGATTTCGAATTCAGAACAAATTAGATCTGACTTGACATCTAAGAAATTTACCATAGACAAATCGGTTAGTGATATAAATGACATCATAGAGAGGGGACATAAAGCATCGTCGTTTCATTAAAATAAATCCGATATTTTGATTTCTAGGATTCATCAGGTCAACCCTCATTACAAATATCAAGTCTTCTCGTTTGTTTCATCGTCTGGTTCCAGTTGGGATCAAACAATCGATATCCTCTCTTTACAATGTCATTTATATTACTGACCATTTTTTCTATGGTAAATTTTTGAGATGTCAAGTCAGATTAAATTTGAAATCATGGTAAAATGACTGAAGTGATTAAGTTTGTGTTTTGTGATAATTTTTAAAGTTTGTGGGAAAAACCAAAATGGACTCAAACCTCATCCCAAATCATGGTAAAATGACTGAAGTGATTAGGTTTTTAATACCTTTCTAATATTACTGAAAATAGAAACCCTTAACAACTGAAATTAGAAACATAACAAAATAAAGTAGGAATAAAAATGAACAGCAATTCTTAGCCCACAAACAGTGGCTCAAGCCCGTCCCTGTCTTCGGTAAACCAACAGAGGCCTCGGCTCCTCCTCGGCCTCCTCTTCGACGCTGCCACGCCCCTTCTTCTGCTCTCTATCAACTCCATCATCCTTTGAACCAACCTTGTCCTAAGGGTGAAGTCCAGAAACTGGCTCTGAAAACCGACTTTGCTAATCCAAGTAGCCTCATCAACCGACTGCACTTAACCAACAGTTGTTCCTAATCCTCTCCTTTCTCACGACCATTCCGCAAAGCTAGCACCTCCTCAGGCTCAAACACTGGCCCTACCGGCAATTCCAAACTTGCCTGTAACTCCGCCTCCACAGGATGGCCGCCCACTACGCGCCGTAGCTGTGACACATAAAACACCGGGTGTATATGGCTTATGGACGGCAAGGATAGCCTGTACGCCGTAGCACCCACGCGTGCCTCAACCAAGAACGGCCCGTAAAACTTTGGTGATAGCTTATGGTAAGGCTGGCGAAAAACCGTAGATTGTCGATGAGACTGAACCTTCAGAAACACCTTATCCCTAACCTGGAAGACCACCTCCCGGCGATGTTTGTTAGCCTGCTTAACCATGCTATGTGTTTAGTATGATTTTGTGCTTATTCTTGGTATTCTTTTGCATGTCGTTTTTAGTAGTTTGTCCTATTTATGCCGTTGGTTTGATTAATATTTATCGATTCGAACTTATTTGGTTTGTCTCGATATTTTGTAGAAAATGGCATTAAATAGGATGAAATGGATCTTCCAAGTTATGTATATTAAAGAGCATCTCGATAGGAGTCCATAGGCGCAAACGGATTATAATTCGGAGTTCAGACGAGGGAGAACGGAGCGAATCGTCAAAGTCGTGAACGTACACTCCGTCGCTTATCGCGGCCCGTCGCACGTCACCCGCATCGCCCAGCGTCATTCTCGCCCGCACACCACGCGCCATGCCTCCCCTCACCCATACACGTATGCCGAGTCTCACCCGCATTGCACGTATGCATTCTCCAGCGCCCGCTCTCGCAACACCTCACCGAGTCCCATCCGGCGTTGTCACGCAGCGCCTCACCCCATCGCGCGACGGACTCACCCAGCAAGCACTCCATCCGGCACTGGTAACACCGCACGCGTTTACCTCACCCGACGCCACCATCGGCAAGCGCCGTCCACCAAAGATCGATCGCAAGCCAAGATCTAGCGCCAACAAGATCTCCCACAAGGTGATAGCTTCCGCCTCTCCAAGACATCCGGTCTTTGGGCACGCCCAACGCCCACTCCCGTCCACCCTGTGCTCGACTCTAGCTCCCCCGCACAGCACCCATTTCACCATCAGCGCATGCCCGCCCAGCACCCTCTGAGCACGTTCGCCCTCTCCACCTCTAGCCACGCCACGTCCCCAGCGCCACTCCATCCGGCGCTGGGCTTGCCCAGCGCGCGCTCGCTATCTTCACTCGGCGCTCAACGCACGCTGGGCCTTCACTCAGCGCACGTTCCTGTCCGGCGCTCGACCTCCACCCACCGTCTCACCCCGCACCTCGTCCCGTGCGTCTTATGTTTTGTTCCCGTCCGACGCTGGGCTCCTCTCACTGTTCATTCCAGAGAGCGCTCGCGTTCGACGGTTCACCCCGTCCGGCACTGGACGTGTTTTTCATGCCCAAATTCGGCGTTTTAAATGGGCTTTTTGAGGGTTGAATAAATTGGGGAAGAGCCGCCTCATTCCATACACTGATTTTTACGTACGATTTTCTTCTTTTCTTTCTCCTTTCTTTTGCTTTTCCTTTCCATTTAATTATTATGCATTTGGATTAACAATTGGATTGAACGATTCCAGATTTTTGGAAGACGAATTTATCTATGAATGGTTTGTAAGTTTTTCTCGTTTCATTATGTCTATGTAATTGATATGAGGATAATTTCTACTATGAGATGAATTATTGATTTGTTAAGAAATAAATGTTGGATTGTTCTTGTCTTAAATCGTGATTAATTGTGTTGATGATTTATAATTTTCTTATCCATATAAATTGTTTATTTCATGATCTTCATACATGGTGTTCGAGAGAATAGTGTAGGTTAATTATGTGCTTATCTTTGATTATGAAGTAATGCGAGAGCATATTTATGTTAAATATAAGTTTGACAACGAACGTGATTGAGAGATTGATTTGTTGTTGAGTAATTAATATATGTGGATAGGGTTTTTGTTATCGTGTGCATTTTAGTTAAATATCCTTCGTAGTTGATGACGGTTGGGTTGAGAGATTCCCCGCCATTAAGTTCGAGTCTAACATTAACGTGGTCGACATATTAGTTATTGTTGAATGCTAGGTGAGAGACGTGTGTGTTTTATGCATCGTGTACCGGTCTTTGGCTTATTAATAGCGAAGATAGATTCGAACCCTAGAACACATTCTCCAATTCCGTGTATCTGCTAATTCCTCTTGTTGTCCAAGTACATCCATTTTATCTGCTTTATTTTATTTTCTGCTTTCGTCCGTTCCGTGACAGATCACTCCTTATTTTAGGATGTTAGTATTTCTTTTCTATTTTTGTATTTGACATAGAACTGTAGCCCTGTTAAGCCTTGCTCGAGAGATTCGACTTGGATCGACCTTACCGCTCTATAAGGACCTCGTACTATTGCGAGCGACTTAAAAGAACAATTTGGTTGGAACACTCTGATATGCCTTCTCAAAATTACTCTTCAGGTGCAGCATCATGGCATCCCGACTGCCAAGAACGTCGGCCGCAGCAGCCATCCTACTCTCATTGGGGTAAAATCACCGAATGGTGGGAGATGCCCGCCCGTATACAATCTCAAATGGGGTAACCCGGGCAGCCGTCTGAAACGCAGTATTGTACCAATATTCTGCCCATGGAAGCCACTGTAACCACTGCTTCGGTTGTTCACAAGCAAAAAATGCAAATAAGTCTCCACCACCCGATTCAAGACTTCCGTTTGACCATCCGTTTCCGGATAATAAGCAGAACTGAACCTCAACTGTGTTCCGGATAAGGCAAATAACTCTTTCCAAAATGCACTGACAAACAAGGAGTCACCATCACTGACAATCGACCGCTGACTTCCATGCAACTGCACTACTTCTTTAGCAAACACTTTTGCTACTGAACGCACCGTAACAGGCGGCTTGAGTGCTAAAAAGTGGTCGTACTTGGACAAGTGATCCACCACCACCAAAACCGACGTGTAACCCTTCGACTTGGGCAAGCAAGTGATGAAATCCATCGAAATGTCCTCCCAAATCAGATCCGGAATGGGCAAGGGCTGTAACAGCCCGGCATGAGACATCGTTTCATACTTGGCCTTTTGGCAAACCAAGCACTGGGCGGCATAACTCTGCACTCGGTGGAACATACCTCTCCAATACATATTCAGCGCCAATATCCTGTAGGTGCGATACGCACCTGCATGCCTCTCGGTCAGTGTATCATGGAATTTTTCTAACAGGAGAGGAATCCACTTGGAATCGGAGGCCAACACCAAACGTCCCTTAAAGAACAATCGGCCACCGCTCAACTCAAAACCCGATTTACAAACTCATCCCGTTGCTGCTCATCCCCCACATCAGCCAACCCCAACCACTCTGAGCCACTAATCGTATCCAATGAGGCCTCTCCTCTTCTTGAAAGGGCATCCGCCGAGGTATTTGAGACGCCTGCTTTACATTCAATCCCAAAATCGTACCCCAGTAACTTCGTCACCCAAACCTGCTGCGATGGCATCACTATGCTCTAAGTCAGAAGATGTTTGAGGCTACGGTGATCCGTGCGCACCACAAACCGCCGCCCAATCAAATATGGCCGCCAATGTTGTACTGCTAAGGCCAACCCCATCATTTCTCGCTCATAGGCTGACTTGGAGAGGATAAGGTCAGCCAAAGACTTGCTGAAATATGCTATGGCCCGTCGCTCCTGCGTGAGCATTGCCCCGATGTCGGTACCCGACGCATCACACTCCACCATAAACTGGCGATCAAACTAAGGCATAGCTAACACGGGCACCTTAGTTAACGCCTTCTAAAGGCGTTGAAACACCTCCTCGGCTTCTAAAGGCCATTCAAACCGAACTAGAGCTTCTTTCTTCAAAAGGGCCGTGAGTGGCCGAGCAATAAGGCTATACCCCATCACAAACCTCCTATAATAACCCGTCAGCCCCAGAAATCCCCAGACCTCATGGACCGAACGGGCGTGGCCACCCACGACAAAGACTAACTTTGCTGTGTCTATCGCCGCCTGCCCGCGAAATAATATTTCCCAAGTATTCAACCTTGAGACACCCGAACGCACACTTCTTCCGATTAGCTCGAAACTGATTCTCTGCCAGAATGCGCAATACCAAACTCAACTACTCCTGGTGGTCGGCCCAAGATCGACTGTACACCAGTATATCATCAAAAAAAAATTATGAACTTACGCAAGTACGGCCGAAATAAGTCATTCATGGCAGACTGAAATGTAGCTGGGGCATTCGTCAATCCGAAAGGCATTACCAGGAATTCATAATGCCCGCTATGCGTCCTAAATGTCATCTTATGGATGTCAGGACCAGCCACCCTGATTCGGTGATAACCAGGTGCAAATCTATTTTGGAGAACACAACTGTGCCTGCCAATTCATCTAGCATCTCCTGAATCACCAGAATCAGATATTTGTTGTCCGACACCGTGGACTTATTGAGCTCCCGATAGTCTATACAAAGTCGCCAACTGTTATATTTCTTTTTAACCAATAGTACCGGACTCGAGAAAGGACTCGAACTTGGCCGTATAATGACTGCTCGCAACATGTCTTCTACCAACCATTCAATCTCATCTTTCTACAAGAGGCCGTATCTGTAAGGTCGAACTGACACAAGCTTTGTCCGGACGAGGGAGCAGCCCCATGGCTCCTCAAAAACCCCGGCATGCTGCCCGAGGACATCATCCAATTTTCCCACTTTGGCCTCAGATAGTTTCGTGGGTTCGTGGTCAAGAACAACCGCCAAAAATTCGACCTCAGCGGTCTTGATCAGGGTGTGAAGGCTGACCAAGTTCCGACACATCGTCGGATCCCTCCTTAACTCCACTCGATCCCCATTCCACTCAAAATTTATAGTCAAAGTCTCCCAATTCGTGCAAACTTCTCCCAACGTGGCAAGCCACGCAACTCCCAGAATTATATCAATGCCGCCCAGGCAAACACATAACAATATGCCTTAATAGCACACCCGACAATGAGATAGGTAGTTGTCTACACACCCCTTCAGATTCCTATCGATGTCCGTCTCCCAACTACTCCCTGAATATGCCCGTCTTACCCGGTTTCAGTCATAGTATAGAAACCAAAGATAAAGAGATAAAGTTCTGGCTAACGCTACTATCGATCAAGCTTGTCACCGTGCACCCTTCCACCACGCCCCGAAGTCTCATAGGATGTGGGCTAAAAATTCCAGCCAGAGAATAAACTAGAAAATCTCCACCTTCTTCCGCACCCTCTTGATCCTCCTGTCCCGTCACCTCGCAATACTCATATTGTTGGAGATCCAACTCCTCATCCTCCTCAGCCACCATCACCCTCAATTGCTTAAAAGGGCAGTCATGTCCGGGTATTAAGGGTTTCTTAAACCTAAAACATATTCCCTTCGCCCTGAGGTCCTCTAACACTTTTGGCAGAAGCCGCGTGAATCGGGAACGAGCAGTGGACAGCCCGGACAGCCCTGAATTTATCACCGAGGACTGCCCCACTACCTTAGAAAAACTGCCGCTTGACCACCGCACACTGCCGCCTCCTGTTGCCGAGTTACTACCCCCTAGCGGCCTCAAAAAATTTCTTGAACGCATCCCCGAACCACTGAAACTCGTACTCCCTCGTCCTCCATTTAGAAAGGACAAATTATCCTCAATATCCCTGGCTAATGTCATCGCCGTCTCCAAATCATTCGGGCGAAGCAACCGTAATGAACCCCGAATTGGGCCCTTCAACCCGTTCATAAAATACCCCAAATAGTGTGCATCCGCGGCCCCGAACTCGACTCGTCAATCGACAAACAAAGATATGTAATCCTTCACTATTTCGGATTGCGTGACCCCGGACAGCCGTTCAAATCTACTGCCCTTAAACCGTGTGTCAAACCGTGCTACCAGCGCCTGTGTGAACTCATCCCACGACATTATTGGCTTATTTCTTCTCAACCACGTCAACCAGTACAAGGCAGGCCCATCCATGGAAACCAACCGCTGCGACCCTCCTTTCCTGCCGAGTACAATGTAACTCGAACTGCTGCTCAGCCCTCGCTATCCACCCAATCAGGTCTTCCCGGTGTCACGCCTCTTCGCGCTTCCTCGTCCGCGGTTGGCATCTCCGTGTCTCCCTACGACGAACCCCCTGGCGATTGCTCCTCCGTCAATTGCCGCAAGATTACCTACGATAGCGCGGCCACAGACTCTGCTATCCCTGCCAGTTGCACGCTGTTCAGGTCCAGTTTCTTCGTCATCTCGGCCTGATCGGCCTCCAGTTTATCCATTTGGTCGTTGTTTGATCTCGTCATTCAGGCGGGAAAAGGGATCCGGCAGGTCGGACCAATTATTATAATCAAAAACTGAAAAGAAACACAACAACTCTCGCTGCCCCGAAGCCTCCAGGCCAAAGCTTAATTATCCGATGAAAAAAACTAACAGCAGCCCTAATTATATTTTAAATACCTTTCTACTCTTATCGAAAATAGAAACCTTAAACAACTGAAATTAGAAACATAACAAAATAAACTAGGAATAAAAATGAACAGAAATTCTAAGCCCATGAACAGTGGCTCAAGCCCGTCTTCATCTTCGGTAAACCAACAGAGGCCTCGGCTCCTCCTCGACGCTGCCGTGCCCCTGCTCCTGCTCTCTATCACATGATCATATCAATTTATTTTTATTATTGTAACTCCTAAAAGTTTGCAATAATCCAGTAAGTAAAAGAGTAAAAAAATGTCAAAAGCAACCATCTCTACATCAAATATTTGATGGCACGGCATGTCTAGTTATATCAGAACATACTTAGATAATAAAATGATCACTAATCATATTGAAGCATCCTATAATAAGTTAGCAATCACTAACACATGTAGACATACTTTAATAAGATACTGAAATAAGAAAAAACTCTCAAGCCACACATCTACATGAAGAGAAGGTTAGGGATTCATGTTTACACACAACACTATTACTTATACTTTAAGCACACCTTTGTTCACCCTTTGAAATATTCTTCAGAATGCAGAAGAATACTTATTGCTAATTTTTCTGCTCTGTGAAAGATTTAAACAGTAAAAAAATAAGATTAAAACATTACAATTTTCAAGTCATTTCCTAACTAAAAGAACATAGTCATTTCCTCAAGAAACCTACATGCAGAAACCGATTCATAATTCACATACATACATTAATCCGTAAAATTACAACTTTTCCAATATGTTGGATCAAATAAGAGCGGGTAATTGGAGCTGTACCATTGATGCAAGAAGTCCCGAAGGGAAATTACAACGCAACAGCGTTTGATTCGTGATACTAAAGAAGAGATTAATTAAGACTATTTTCGTCCCTTTCTTTCTTTCTTCTTCTTCTTTTCCTTCTTTGCATACTCAAGATCACAAGGGAGGAATGGAGATTCATTTTCACTTCATTTGATGTGACGACCCTACTTCCCAATGAAGTACGGATCATACGGATCATCACTGGTATGATAATGCAGCGGATATATACGTAACTAAGCAATGCAATTAACAAATCAATTACGAATAATGCATAGACTGAAAGGAATAAGTTGTTTCGATACAAACTCAAGTCACAGAAGGACTTGCCCAAAAGGTTCATCATTCAAACATAGCCCAATCAGGGCGCAATTCAAGGAACGAGGTATGACCTCAAGTTCAATACGATATGAAAAGCAGTTATAATCCAAATGCATCAAACAATATCAGAGTTAGGTAGCAATAAACGTGTGGACATGTATATGATAATACATGCCCAAGGTTCTAGAAATCCTTTCTAATAAGCAACAAAATAACTGCCACTCTGTACCACCTCGCATCCATCATCAATCACTGCTCAACCTGCACATCAAAAAACGAGATGCAGGGCTAAGTACAAAAGTACTCAGTGGACTCATTGCCGAAAACATTTTCTTTGTAAGTTATTGAACTGCCCACAATAGTGCATGAGGATTTTAGTTAAAAGACTCATGCCTATCAAACATTTTATCATTTTCCAAAAGCGTCAGGCCTGACTATTTCATACGTTGTTCCATATCTGATCATTCATTCATTTATTCATTCCATTCGCGCACTATGGAGGTGGCCACCTACACATAGTCGCCGTGACCGGTCGAGGTAGCTAACCTTAACACACAGTCACACGTGTACACAATCCGAGTTAGTCCTTAACTAAGTCGGATCCGATCGTTACCCTTTTTAACGCTGGTGGACCAACTCATTCACATTCCACATCGATATACCAATCTCGTGATATGATCACAACAAAACATAAATATTTGGCGTCAATAATAGCTCATGGAATAATATTTCATAAAGCTTTTGTAAATCATGCTTTGAGATAGACATGCATGTCATTTTTGTTTCAAGAGAGCCCACCGCTAGTTCAAGCTAATTGTTCTAAGGTGGCAATGTGTGAGTGTCCTTCCTCGGCAACTACGCACGATCAAACCCTTCATAAGAAAATAACCGCCTTAGATTCTTTCTATCGATCAAGGTCGCTTATAGATTACGACTTAAAGTTCCCAATTAGGGTTTCTTTATGATTTCATGTGATGGTTTTAAGATAATTTCTATTATCTTACATTCCCAATTTCCAAACTATATTACTTCATCATTCATAGACGAACCTCAACTTATAAGTCACATACCCGAGTCTATCCTCGACTCTTAAATTTTAGTGTTCTTCTAAACGCCATTACGTTATAGATTGTTAGTATTCAAGTTATGATCAGATGTTATGATATTCTCAAGCCACCAACTAGACTTAACAATTATAGTTACGCCCTAGTAGGTTATGTTGACGACTTGTCGACATTAACACGACTAATAAGTGAGTCTCGACTTACGACTCAAGTGATCACATGCTATCATGTAAGTAAGTACTTAGGAATAGATGAATTTCTTCGAATATCGACTGACCTTTGAGACATAAGGATCGACATCTTATGTTCGAATCTTTGTTTACTCTTTACGACATTGTTCGCTTCTCTTAACTCGTCAAGATCAGATAAATCGATAATCGCTATTCGTTGTCGAGTTGTCTTAACGCTCAATCTAACGTCAGATTGGGTTGTCGTTATTGAGTATCAACGTTGTAACTCGGCTTTTAGTTTCTTTAACTTAGGAACTCACGTTTGAGTATTCTATTATTAATAGGAAAACCCTAATTTGTGTCTAACTTCGATTCTCATTAATTCCTTCTTAAGTTATCGAAATTTTTCGATGTCTTTTAGATTCTCGTACATAAAGTACTATGTTGTTTACGTTTGGCGTTTTGTTTGTCGGTACAACATAAATATAATCATTCTACACCATACAATACCATACATAACATAAATTATACTAAAGCATTAGAAAATCCTAATTTCTAACATAATGCAAAACCATTATGTTCCATTCATTCATCACAATCACAACCATTCATTCCATGCTTATAGTTTATCCATCATAGCATCATTTACCATTAAAATTAAACTCATGCTTAACCATTTTGCTATGTTTTCGATAATTAGCAATAATTAGCATATGTATCCAATAAATTCCAATAAAATCATGATATACTCCTATTATACTATAGAATTTAATTTCCAATTCAATATCATCATACAAAATTTTAAACCATGGGTTAATATAGCATATAGTTTTCGGTATTCATGATTTAATGAACATTGGTGTTCAATAAATTCCACAAAACTTATATCATATACTAAGCATGAAATATCATCTCAAATCATCCATTAAAATTAAAACACATGCTTTTTACTACATGTATATTTTCGATAATTATAATATATATACATATATATTCAATAAATTCCATTCACTTCACCATATGTTTATAATATGCAATAAACATGTAATATTAACATTAAACATCAACCAATATTTATAAATCACATATCATATCATTTTCAACAATTAAAAATCAAATAAAACCTAATATATATACATATATTTTCGGTCATCATGAACAAATAGGAGTAGTGTCTCAATAATTTCAAGCTTAATATATGATGTTCATATCATATATTATACACTATACCTCAACTATTTTTCAACAAATAAAATCAAAATAATTCTCAAAAATTACATATAACTTTCGGTTATTTCATGAAAATAGGAGATGTGTTCCAAAAATTTCAAGATTTATATATGATGTTCATATCATATATTAAACACCATATCTCAACTATTTTCAACAAATAAAATCAAAAAATAGACTAAAAATATATATATGTGTTCGGCCTTTATAAAAAAAATAGGAGATGTGTTTCAAAAATTTCAAGATTAATATATGATGTTCATATCATATATTAAACACTATATCACAACTATTTTCAACAAAAAAATTTAAAACCAAGGCCTAAAAATCAATATAGCTCATGTTGTTTTTGAGAAAAATATCAAAAATATTATGAAAATTATGATATTTATTCTACATGATCCTAATATATTAACAAGCAACAATATCAAATAATATTCACAAAAGCATGCTTTATCACATATAAAAAGAAATATAACATAAATCGAAAAATATTAAACATGCTCCAAAAATTCCCAAATTTTAACTGCAATCTTAGAATACATTTCTAAGCATATTTCATTCATGTCTTGAGAGAATTTGATGGCTCCAAAGTCATGAAAAAAAATGAAGAACAAAACTAGGGTTCTTTATGAAATAAATTCAAACAAAAATTCTACTCCATTATAAATGAATAGAATGATGAATACTACCTTAGTATGGTCTTATAAATTTAATTTGGGGTTTAGAATGGGTTGAAAAGGAGGATTAAAGCTTGAAAAGGTGAAGAACACATGAGAGAAAATTCAAAATTAGAGAGAAAGGGACGGCTCGGTTTTGGCTGAACATTCTGTCCAAATGAGCTGTTTTTGAGCCTATATGGAGAGCCCTTTGTGGTGGTAGGGAGAAGACTAGTCAAATTACCCGATTTGGCATGTTAATACTGACTCTTTAAGTTTTAACGCGCTTTCGATTGATTTCTCGAAACCTTAAGGTTTTATTTTCTTAAATAGCCTTTAAAAACTTATTTCAATGTTTATAATAATTTCACGAAGTTCGGATGGCATTCGATAAGTCAATTCCGAGTTATCGCGAAAAAACAGCGTCCGGCGATTAAATTATGCTCATTCGAAAATTCTATTGAATTCTTGAGCTTTCATAATTAATTTGAGCCTTATAAATCATTTCTTATTGATTTAGACCCTTGGTTCGAGTTTCGGGTCGCTCGGATCAGTTTAGGGTTTTTCCGGTATTTATACCCGACGTTCGGTTAAGTTCTTCAGGAATTTCGTTCAGAAATTGATTCTTATACATTCTAAATTCATAATAATATATTCCTTCATGAATTTGATTGTTATCACTAATTATCATGATTAGCACGGATTGGAAGTTGATCCGGCTCGTGAATAGTACTTTTGAGACTGACCGGGCAAGTATGCCCGAAAATTCTCATTCTTTGGTTTCTCACATGTTTTCGTGAGGGGATTCTAGAAATGAAATCCTTTTGTTGAGATTCATTCTCGATCTTCCATTCTATGTTCAGGCTATTCGGAAAACCTGAATCCGGTAGGACTAATCACTAGTTTTTGATTTCTCTAGTTTTCGATCTCCGAATCGATTATAATTCATTTCGTTGGTTACCTTAAACATAATTAAGGTCTAAGCATCACTAATAAAAGTTTTAAATTTTTCGGGTTATTACATACCATCCCCCTTAAAATAAATTTCGTCCCGAAATTTGATAACCTTGGAAAAGATCTGGGTATTTCTCTATCATAGCCGATTCTAACTCCCAGGTTGCTTCCTCTTGTCCATGATGTCGCCATAGAACTTTTACCTACGGTATCTCTTTGTTCCTTAGGTTTTGGATACGTCGGTCCAAGATTTCCGTAGGCAGTTCTACGTTACTCATATTGTCATCGAGGAAAATATCTATCGGTGGTATCACATGACTGGGGTCATGTATGTACTTCCTTAGTTGTGAAACATGGAACACATTGTGCACGTTTCCAAAACTTAGCGGTAATGTAAGTCTGTAAGCCGCTAGTCCTATCCTTTCCAAAATTTCATAGGGTCATATGAAACGTGGTCGTATCTTCCCTTTTATTCCAAATCTCACGATTCCTTTTGACGGAGAAATCTTCAAGAAGACTTTGTCTCCCACTTCAAAATGCAGCTCTGTGCGACGTTTGTCGGCGTACGACTTTTGTCGGTCTTGGGCCTCCTTGATTCGTTGGCGGATCTGTCTCACAATCTCGATCATTTCACGCACAGAGTCAGGTCCTAATACTCTCCTTTCCCCCACTTCATCCCAGTAGAGTGGTGATCGACATTTCTTTCCATAAAGAATTTCGTACGGAGTCATTCCAATAGTCGCTTGGTAGCTATTATTGTAGGGGAATTCTACAAGTGGTAACACTTGTTCCCAACTTTCTCCTCTATCCAGGACAACGGTCTTCAACATGTCTTCGAGCGTCTAAATGGTCCTCTCAGACTGTCCGTCCATTTGTGGGTGGAAAGCGGTACTGAAATGTAATCGAGTCCCCAATTCTTTTTGCAAGCTCGTCCAAAATCTGGATGTAAATTTTGAATCTCTATTAGACGTGATAGTCTTCGAAACTCCATGTAAACGTATGACTTCTCGAACGTACAACTGTGCTAGTCTGTCTGATCCATGTGTTATCGGAATTGGTAGAAAATGCGCTCTTGGTTAAACGATCAATGATGACCCAAATAGCGGTATTTCCTCTTTGTGATTTGGGTAGCCCGGTAACAAAATCCATGGCTATGTCATCCCATTTCCATTCAGGTATGTCTAGCGATTGTAAGGTTCCATACGGTCGTTGGTGGAGTGTTTTCACTTGTTGGCATGTCAAACAACGTTCTACGAATGAAACTACGTCTCGCTTCATTCCATTCCACCAAAATTTCTCCTTGAGATCTTGGTACATTTTGGTGCTTCCGGGTTGTGCGGTGTAAGAAGTCCCATGGGCTTTTTCAAGATTTCGCTCTTAAGCCCTTCGCCTCGAACACACACTCTCCCGCCATACAACAAAACATCATCTGTTGCTTCTTTGAAATTTTTATGGTTGTTGTCCTTGATCTTGGCTCGTACTTCCTCTAGCTTCTTGCTCTTCCTCTGAGCTTCCAAGATTCGGGCTCTTAAGTCCGGGATTGCAATCAACATTGCAATACAGCCTTCTATCGTTTGAGACAGGTCTATGAGTCCGATATTCATCTTCTGAAATTCCTTTATAAGTGTCTCTTCATGACTGAGGGGACATCCCAAACTATGGTGGGATTTGCAACTCAAAGCATCGGCTACAACATTAGCCTTGCCTGGGTGGTAATTGATACCACAGTCGTAATCTTTCACTAGTTCTAACCATCTACGCTGCCTCATGTTAAGATCTTTCTGCTCAAAGAAATACTTCAGGCTTTTATGGTCAGTATAGATCTCACATCTAACTCCATAAAGATGGTGCCTCCAAATCTTTAAGGCATATACGACCGTTGCTAATTCCAGGTCGTGCGTAGGATAGTTCAACTCATGTATGCATAATTGCCTTGAAGCATAAGCAATAACTTTGCCTTCTTGCATCAGAACGCATCCTAGTCCATTCTTTGAAGCGTCCGTGTAGATTGTGTACTCCTTATCTGCTTCGGGTACTACGAGTACATGTGCTGTTGTTAGCAACTCCTTCAATCTCTGGAAACTATTCTCACACTCAGCGGTCCAAGTGTGCTTGATTCCTTTTCTCAACAGTTGGGTCATGGGTCGGGCTATCGTTGAAAATCCTTTGATGAATCTCCGATAATAGCCGGCAAGTCCTAAGAAACTCCAAATTTCGTTCGGGTTCTTTGGTGATTCTCATTCTCGAACTGTATCGATCTTCAAGGGGTCTACTTTGATTCCCTCGGTGGACACAATGTGACATAAGAATGTTACCTCGCCTAACCAGAATTCACACTTGCCAAACTTGGCAAAGAGTTGCTCTTGCCTTAATGTTTGCAGCACAGTTCTCAAGTGCTCTTCGTGTTCTTGGTTATTCTTGGAGTATATTAGGATATCGTCTATGAATACTAAGATAAATTTGTCTAAGTATGGGTGAAATACCCTATTCATGATATCCATAAATACTGTCGGGGCATTTGTAAGTCCAAAGGGCATAACGATGAATTCGAAATGACCATACCTTGTACGGAAAGCCGTTTTAGGTACATCCTCTGGTCTAATCCTTAGCTGATGGTATCCAGACTTCAGATCTATCTTTGAAAAGACTCCTGCTTCCTTAAGCTGATCAAATAGATCATCAATTCGGGGCAAAGGATACTTATTCTTAAGAGTTATCTTGTTTAACTCTCGATAGTCTATGCACATTCTCAATATGCCATCCTTCTTCTTCACGAAAAGGACAGGTGCTCCCCATGGAGACAAACTGGGTCTAATGAATCCTAACTCCAAGAGTTCTTGCAGTTGGATTCAATTCCTCAAGTTCTTTTGGTGCCATCCGGTATGGGGCTTTCGACACAGGGGCAGAACCTGGTTTAAGGTCGATCGTGAACTCAATCTATCGGTTTGACGGTAATCCCGGTAGTTCATCTGGGAATACATCGGGATACTCCTTCACGATTGGAACGTCTTCTATCCTTCTCTCATCATGCTCTTCCTCCTGGAGATAGACAAGGTAGGCGTGGTTATCTGTCTTGTTCAGCAACGTCCTTACTTGTAGTGCGGATATGATTGGGACTCTCTCCATGCCGATCCCGTGAAAGTCAGAGGTTTCTCTCCGGTATTGGAAAGAAATTTTCTTTCATTACACAGGATGGTCGCATTAAGTTCGGTTAACCAATCCATTCCTAGGATTATGTCCACATCTGTCATAGGTATGACGTGAAGGTTATCAATCATGACCTTAAGTGAGCCTAGTCTAAGTTCTAGGTTCGAGCATATGTGGGTTATCGTTTTTATACCTTCTACTGGAGAAGAAATTCTCATGATTTGTTCAGCGTGTTTAGGATCTAATCCTAAGTTCTCTACGCATGCTTCAGCAATAAAAGAATGTGAGGCGTTAGTATCAAACAGTAGGATAACAGGCAATTGGAGGAGTGTTCCCATACCTGCCAAGTTTCCTTGGTTCCTTGGCGGTTCCTGCGGGAATTCTTTTTCTTGTTTGAGGGCGTAGGCCCTGGCTTGCGGTGGTAGGTGCTGTTGTTGGTGATGTAGTTGTTGTTGCTGCGGTTGTTGTTGCTGTTGTTGTTGGGGCTGTTGGTATTGTTGCTGCTTCCGCCATTGTTGTTGTCGTTGCCGTCGTGGTTGATATCGCCATGGATTGGTGGAAGATCAATCGGGGTCATTCATCGAACGGTTGAGCTTAGATAGCCCGGATCAGCTGGACTTGGTTGGGCACATTAGGGCCATTTCCTCGGGCGTATCCTGTATCTCTCGAGTAGTGGCCCTTCTAACCATACTTGAAGCATCCGTCATTTGTAAACGCGCATGCCCCTTGTGACTCCTATGGCACCGGGGCATACGGGAGTCTCACAAAATCTGGTTTCCGCCAGCGGGTACCATAGGCGCCCATTTCCTTGCCGTGCCTGATGGCACGCTGTTCCCTTGCCATGGCCTCCTATCGATCTGGCCAGTGTTAGATCCTTGACTTTGATGGGGTCCTTCCCACTTTCTCTTTCCACGATCCCCTTGGTGATTCGGGGGATGTACAGCGACAGTCCTGTCCTCAAGCATAGCAGCCTCGATGTCCAATGCCCGACTGAGGGCCTCATGATAAACGCATATTTTACACATTTATTGTTAATGTTTAAAGATGATTTTAGATCAATAAAGTGCGTTTATGTCTTGGATCTCAATGCTTTTACATATTTTTGGAAGATACTGCTCTTGGGTTCCGTTTTGGTGTTTTGTAGGCTTATAAGTTGAAAATCGAAGCATGGAACGAGGAACGAGCAGACGAAGGCTGAAAATAGGGCCTAGCGACCGCCCTCGCGGCCGCTAGCCCGAGCAGCGAGCGCAATATCCGTGCGAAACAGATGGCTCGCTACCGGCCTAGCGACCGCTAGGTCGGCCGCGAGGAAATACAATTTTACGCGAGCGCGACCAGCGACCGTGAGATAGTGCTCGCGAGCTTACCAATGTGCGAAGGGAGCTACTGCCCGATTTCTCGCGAGCACACCTAGCGACCGCGAGTGAGGTCACGAGGAAGGCTAGCGAGCGTGCACCCATCCGAGGACCCGAGGATGGCCGAGCGAGGATGTTCCCTCATGACCGCGAGCCCGGTCGCGAGGCGTGGCGGCAGTCTCCAAAATTAGGGTTTCAACCCTAATTCTATAACAGAGATACCTCCTCGCGCCCCAACCTTCCCAGTAGCGATTTTAGACCTTTTCCTCGCTTTTCATTATTTTCCATCTATTTTCTCTTTAGCTTTGATTTAGATTCATTTCGTATTAGTTTTCAATCATTCGCACTTGTTCTACGCATTGTTAACGCTTTGGAACGCTTTCGTCCGAACGAATTCCGTAATTTCCCGTTCTTCGATTGGGTTTGGATACGAACCCAACCATTGTTCTTCAGACACTTCCCTACGGGTTTTATCAATATAATTTCTGTTTTTATGATTATTTCGTATTTAATTTCGTTATTTATGTCTAGCTAAATTCCGTTCTAATCCTAGGGTTTGCATGATTTTTTCCTAAATGTTGTGATTCCTGCTATCATTATTTACCTTCATGGCATTGATTCATGATTCTTGGTGCTTATTTATATGTGTTGATTTCTGATCAATCTTGATGCATATCTAGTTGCCAGTTAATTTCTTAACAGTTTTAATTGTCAATCGATCTTGAATGCATGATACGAATAAGCCTTGAGTCGTAACTGAGATAGGAACATTCGTAGGAAGCATATTCTTTATGATCCTTTTGGAGTTGCTTATTTTCCTCTAGAGACATAACAGTAATAGGAAAAATTAGTAATCAACTGCCACAATTGTCGTAACAGAAATTGTTGGTTACATATGTGATCTTCCATCTTGTCTGGATTAAAATGGTTAATAATAAGCAGGATAAACATACGTTGTGGGTAGGATTAATGCATCCCTAGGGTTAGTCTTTCTTAATAGTTATCTCTTTGAGTTTTTACTGCTTTCGTTTATTTTCAAGTTGTCACCTTTGCTTTGGATTTAATATCTGAAGCCTTAAAACCTTTAAAACCAAATCTGTGCTTGGATAATGATGAATTATTGTTGAGTTAGATTCTGTGTTTTCGCATTACAATCCCTGTGGATACGATACTCTGCTTACCTTATACTTGCGCATTTTTCATGTTAGAAAAGTGAGTGATCAAATTTTGGCACAGTTGCCGGGGATTGTTAAGATCACATAGGAATAATTTGACGATTTGGAGTTATTAATTCAAGTTATATACTATTTTATTTATTTATTCTTGCCAGAGTTAAGCTCTCTCTTTTTCTCCAGGTAGTTTATGATCACAAGGTCCCAGGGACCTCCTGAGCAAACTCTTGACCCAGAAATCGAAAATTCCCAAAGGAGAAGAAGACGAGAAAGATGAAGGCAAGCCATGGCAGCAAATCCAAACAACGGGGGTGTTCCTCCCAATGGGGGTATACCTCCCGAGCAGGCTACACTTCTGCTAGCAGAGTTTACAAAGATGCATCGCCAGATGGCGAATATGGGACTCCTTGTCCCTGTTCCAGAGACGAGACCTCTGAATTACATGTACCGACCTCCCACTGAACAATTCCAAGGAGGAGGATGGGGCCCGGAAGTGAACGCGAACAATTTCGAATTAAAACCGGCCTTGATCAGTATGGGGCAAGGAGAGCAGTTTGGGGGAGGAGTTACAGAAGACCCGAATGCCCATCTCGAGACTTATCTCGACATATGTGACACCATCAAGCAGAATGGGTGCCACAAGACACAATCCGGATGCGCATGTTCGGATTCTCTCTGCGCAGCCAGGGGAAGGATTGGTTCAAGAGCCTGGACCGTACTGGGATAGATAGTTGGGGGAAACTTTGCGAGAGGTTTCTTTCGAAGTACTTTCCGCCGGCTAAAGCACAGAAGATCATAGCCGAGATCTCCCATTTCTGCCAACAAGGAGACGAGTCATTATTCGAGGCATGGGAGAGATTCAGGGGCCTATTGAGAAGATGCCCACAACATGGATTCTCCAAAGAACAACAGATCACGCAATTCTACAGTGGATTGACGCTTCACACGAGGAGCATTGTAGATGCGTCGGCAAGGGGGTGCTTATTGAATCGCCGAGTGGACGAGGCTAGCCGAATTTTGGAAGAGATGGTCGCAGCGGCTACCAAAGCACAATGGAGAGAACACCGTGGTGAAAGCAACACAGAGAGAGTGACTCAAATATGACGAGCTCATTAAAAGTTTACTCTTTTGAAGAGTCAGATCGAGACGGAGGATGTGAACTATATAAATCAAAGAAACCGTCCTGGGGAAAATCCAGCATACAATCCGAACAACAGGAATCATCCAAATCTATCATATGCCAACCCAAATAATTTCCAACAACCTCTAGCAGGCTTCGCCGTACAGAATGGAGTAATTCAAGAGGCGAAGAAGCAGAGCCTAGAGGATATGATGCAGTAGTTGGTTGTGAGCAACCAACAACTGGCGACTCAGCAGAATTCATTCATCACTACTACTGGCCAGAGGATAACACAGTTGGAATCCACCATGACGGCCATGGGCAAACACCTAAAGATAATGGAGAACCAGATCGGTCAGATAGCTGCATAACAGAATGCACAGCCAAAGACGGGCCAATTTCCGAGTAATACGGAAGTGAACCAAAAGAATCAGTGCTTTGCTATCCAGTGGAGAAGTGGAAAAGCGTATCAGAACCACCCGGACAATGAAGGAGCAACGGAAGAGCACCTCGCGACCGAGCTCGCGACCGCGAGCCCGGCCGCGAGACATCACGCGTCCAGTTATTTCGATGAGCACGTGAGCGACCCCGCGGTCGCAAAGAAGAAAGAAAAGTACCTCGCGATCGAGCTCGCGACAGCGAGCCCGGTCGCGAGAGACCAGGCAGAGAGTTCGGGGGAGAAGTCTGCGACCGCGTGCCCGGACGCGAAGAAGAAAGCCAAAGTAGCGCAGGTCCCTAGCGACCACCCTCGCGATCGTGAGGATGGCCGCGAAGGACGCCCAGTTCCGAGTTTCCGACGTATACTCCTCCGGTTCCGTTTCCAAGTCGACTAGCTAAGTCGAAATATGACGAGGAGTTCGACAGATTCAAAGAGATATTTCAAAAGTGAATATCAATCTACCTCTTTGAAGCGCCCAAACATGCCGGATATGTGAAGTTTCGAAAGATGCATTAGCAAGTAAAAGAAATTGGGTAAATTTGAAAAATTAACCTAATCAAGAATGCAATGCCATCTTACAACGAAGTTACCTCTCAAGCGAAAGATCCGGGAGCTTCACATCGAATACGAGATTGCCGAGCACACATTCCCCAATGTGTTGTGCGATTTGGGAGCAAGCATCAATCGATGTCACCAATGTATTCAATCGCTCGAGCTAGGGAAGATAAAGCCAACAAAGATATCATTGATGATGGCTGATAGGTCAGTCACTAAGGGAATTGTTGAAGATATGTTGGTAAGAATTCGAGACTTTATCTTTCCTGCTGATTTTGTTATATTAGACATACCCGAATTCAAGCATCAACCACTAATCTTGGGTAGACCTTTTCTAGCAACTAGTCGTCCCTTGATTGATGTGCAGGAAGGTGACCTCACGTTTCGTGTCAATGATGAGGAGCTAAAGATTTTAATATATGACGCCATCAAGCAACACGATAGTTCAGAGCCCGAAAATTGCTATTCGATCACTACAGCTACTGCTAGTCAAGTCTCACACTTGAAGGGCAACCGACCAATCGATGAAGATGCTAGAAAGAAGAGATGGACTCGGCATGGAACTCCGAGTGATTCGTTTACGTTTGGAGGAAACCACTCTTACACTAAATGGTGGTCTTTTGTCAATTCTAAGCACAAGGGCAATAAAAAGTTTGGAAAGACCACAGTTGTCAAATTACCCGATTGATGAGAGGTAACGTCGAGCTAGCGACGATAAATCCAGCACTAGTTGGGAGGTAACCCAACATTTTATGTGCTTTATGTTTTTCGTTTTGTTTTTCTTGTTTTTCTTTGTTTTGTTGTGTCTTGTTTGTTCGTTTTTTAAGTCCCAAGGTATATCATCAATGGCGAGGATTCTATCCACCGCCGGAGTAGCGCGACATTTGAGGTAAGATCTCTCCCAATCACTCTCTTCTGCAAACCTTATTGCCTCCATTGCACACTGTTGACAATAAGTTTGGTGGGGGGGGAGTGGTCGAGTTTGATTTGGTTGAGAGTCCTTTTTATGTTTTGCTTTGTTTTGTTAAGTTTTAATATTTTGGGGCTTTTATCGTGTCTTTGTTTTGTTGTGTCTGTCGATCAACGAGTTAAGTGAAATGTGTTAATACATGTTGCCAATGATGATAGAAATTTTCTGAAAAATGTTGTTTATAGTGCACATGATGTGTTTGGAAACGAAGCATGAATGGCTTGAGATTGCTTAGCTTGTTGTTTTTCACCATTTGCTTAAAACCGTGAGACTTGAGCTTAACTGTATAAACATCTTGATTATAGTTTCTTTTAATTGTGTGATATCGTGCATGTAAGTATCTTCTAGAACTTGCCGTTTTTCTGGGTCGAGGCTGCAATATGTGTGTTGAATATGGAAATGATAAAAGGCCATATTTGCTAAACCACATATTTACCCAAACACTAGCCCAATGATATATACCGTTTGTCGCCTTCTTTGAGCCTTTATTAGACTTTATTCTTTCGATTAACCGGATGATAGGAGGTGAGGATGGATATGGGAATCAAATGGGAGGAAAATTTTGTTTTGATATTCTAAGTTGGAATAAAAGATAAAGGATGGTACCCGTGTGAAAAAGAATAGACCCTATAAGCTCTATTACAAAGCCAAGAAAAGAAAAATTTTATGAAAAATGTGAGCATAAAGGAAGTCAATTATCATAGTATATGGTACCATGAGTTGCATAAATGATTGAATTAGCATGTTGGAAAGAAAAGGGGAAATGGACAAAGTCCATATGAGTTGATTATATAAATGGAGGTACTTGGAGTATATTTGAGTCACTTAACCATATATTATCCTACCCTGACCAATGTGCCTACATTACAACCTATGAAAAGTCCTTTTTGATCCTAATTTGAATGCATTTGATGTGGTGGAGATATTAGAGAAATGGCAAGCCTATGGTGAGATTTTTGCATTGCATTGATTATTGAGTGTATACACGTCCTTTATTTCTTTATGAGTTGAGTGTATTCTATATATTACGCACATGCCGTTGTGAGGGTGGAATTGAATGAGATTTTTGCTTTCAATGGTTGTACATTATCGAGTTGACTAATGTCGTCGTGTGCACTAATGATTTTGAGCTTTGAGATATTTCTGAGGCGTTATTGTGTTAATCACCTTTGCTGACGCTCGTTGATCTTTTGTTGTGTCTCTCATTCTTTTTTTGGTTTTGTTTTTGTTTGAGGACAAACAATGCTTTAAGTTTGGGGGGTTTGATAAACGCGCATTTTACACGTTTATTGTTGATGTTTAAAGATGATTTTAGATCAATAAAGTGCGTTTATGTCTTGGATCTCAATGCTTTTACATATTTTTGGAAGATACTGCTCTTGGGTTCCGTTTTGGTGTTTTGTAAGCTTATAAGTTGAAAATTGAAGCATGGAACGAGGAACGAGCAGACGAAGGCTGAAAACAGGGCCTAACGACCGCCCTCGCGGCCGCTAGCCCGAGCGCGAGCGCAATATCCGTGCGAAACAGATGGCTCGCGACCGGCCTAGCGACCGCTAGGTCGGCTGTGAGGAAATAAAATCTTACGCGAGCGCGACCAGCGACTGCGAGATAGTGCTCGCGAGCTTACCAATGTGCGAAGGGAGCTACTGCCCGATTTCTCGCGAGCAGACCTAGCGACCGCGAGTGAGGTCGCGAGGAAGGCTAGCGAGCGAGCACCCAGCCGAGGACCCGAGGATGGCGACCGAGCTCGCGACCGCGAGCCCGGTCGCGAGGCGTGGCGGCAGTCTCCAAAATTAGGGTTTCAACCCTAATTCTATAAATAGGGCATTTCCTCCTCGCGCCCCCAACCTTCCCCAGCGCGATTTTAGACATTTTTCCTCAGTTTTTCATTATTTTCCATCTATTTTCTCTTTAGCTTTGATTTAGATTCATTCTGGTATTAGTTTTCAATCATTCTGCACTTGTTCTACGCATTGTTAACACTTTGGAACGCTTTCGTCCGAACGAATTCCGTAATTTCCCGTTCTTCGATTGGGTTTGGATACGAACCCAACCATTGTTCTTCAGACTCTTCCCTACGGGTTTTATCAATATAATTTCTGTTTTTATGATTATTTCGTATTTAATTTCATTATTTATGTCTAGCTAAATTCCGTTCTAATCCTAGGGTTTGCATGATTTTTTCCTAAATGTTGTGATTCATGCTATCATTATTTACCTTCATGGCATTGATTCATGATTCTTGGTGCTTATTTATATGTGTTGATTTCTGATCAATCTTGATGCATATCTAGTTGCCAGTTAATTTCTTAACAGTTTTAATTGTCAATCGATCTTGAATGCATGATACGGATAAGCCTTGAGTCATAACTGAGATAGGAACATTCGTAGGAAGCATATTCTTTGTGATCCTTTTGGAGTTGCTTATTTTCCTCTAGAGGCGAATGATGAATAGGGAAAATTAATAATCAACTGCCACAATTGTCATAACAGAAATTGTTGGTTACATATGTGATCTTCCATCTTGTTTGGATTAAAATGGTTAATAATAAGCAGGATAAACATACGTTGTGGGTATGATTAATGCATCCCTAGGGTTAGACTTTCTTAATAGTTATCTCTTTGAGTTTTTACTGCTTTCGTTTATTTTCAAGTTGTCACCTTTGCTTTGGATTTAATATCCGAAGCCTTAAAACCTTTAAAACCAAATCTGTGCTTGGATAATGATGAATTATTGTTGAGTTAGATTCTGTGTTTTCTCATTACATTCCCTGTGGATACGATACTCTGCTTACCTTATACTTGCGCGTTTGTCGTGTTAGAAAAGTGAGCGATCACCTCATGGTAAGTTAGATTTTCGTGACCAGCTAACGACACCCTGATCTCGTGGCGAGTCCCGCCTGAAACTTCTCAGTCCTCTTCTCGTCGGTGTCGACCAACTGAGGCGCATACCGCGATATCTCGCAGAATGCACGGTCGTAATCTGTGACCGTGGTCTTTCCTTGTCGCTGGTTTTAGAACTCATGTTCTTTCCTCTTCCAGTAACTCTTAGGAATGTACTTCTCGTACACCTCCTCCTTAAACTCATCCCAGGTGTAATCTTCAAGTTCTTCTTCGGGTAGGGTCATCCTCTTCGCCTCCAACAAGAAGTCGACGACACCAGTCATCTGGAAAGCAACGCATGACAAGCGTTCTTGAGAGGTGCAGTGAAGGAAGTTAAAGATTCGCTCCAGCGCGCGAATCCAAAGTTCAGCATCCACAGGATTCTCAGTCCCGTTGAAAGTGGGCGGGTTCTGTCTGAGGAATAGTTTCTCAATCCGTCTTGCCGGTGGTGGTGGTGGAGGGGTGTCATCTCTTTTGGGTGTTACCTCACGGTTTCTTCTTCTTGGTGGCATTCTATCTTTCATAAATATACGTAATCAGATATCTTCTTATACCATCCGTCAGGATCATAGATATCTTAGCACGGTATGTATATATAATCATAAACATAAATCTAGCACGTCATCGAACACCACATATCGCAACCTCAAAAACCAAAGCTCTCGGGGAGCTATCATCATATCAAATCAAATGTCTATACGAGGACTTTCATCATCACTTTTACGATCCACAAAGGCGGTGCACGGAGTATGATACTCAAAATTAATATCAAGATCACTCGGTGTACCTAGTCACGGTGCATAAAAATCTAAACGCTACCGTGGTCATCAAAATAAGGGTTCATATCGGGACGACCTATCGTTTCCGCACGCATCAAAACATATACAAAAGTATATAGACAAAACACTAGGGTTTAACATGAGAACCATTTTTATCGCGAGAACATGAGAACCAAAAAATGATGAATTCACTGTGAAAGTTGATGAATCCATAGGAAAAGTAACTGAATTCAAAAAATGGAATTTTCGCCCATCACGAGATTCGAACCAGGGTGAATTTTTTTGAATTTTTGAATTCAGTGATTTTCTAAACGGATTCATCAACTTCCATAGCGAATTCATTTGGTTCTTAGTTTTTAAGATAAAAATAATTCTTATTTGAACTTAACTCTATATATATATATATATATGAGGGTTGAACGTGAGAACTACTTTTATCGTGAGAACCAAAAAATGATGAATTCATTGTGAAGGTTGATGAATCCGCTGGGAAAGTTATTGAATCCAAAAATAATAGAATTTTCACCCTCATGGAATTCGAACCAGGATGAAAATTTCCTTATCAGACAGTACCATGTACTGTGATTATTTCTATATCAGACAATATCATGTATGATCACAATATATATATATATATATATATATATGGTTTATTAATTCACAATTAGGATTTATTATTCAAAATTAGGGTTTATTAATTCAAAATTATTATTTATTAATTCATAATTATGATGTATTAATTTACAATTAAGGATTATTAAATTAATTAATTTTAATTAAAATTAATTTAATAATTAATTAATTAGTTAATTAATTAATTAATTAGGGGTGGGTCTCACTGTGCGCGGAGACCACCCCTTAATTAAATAAAATTTATATCGAAAGATGGAGAGGAGGGAGGCGATGCTTGTTGGTCTCAATATCTTGGACACATCTAAAGACACATATTTTTTGATTTCAAATACTTTCATATTTTCACTCATAATTAGTTTGTATGGTTAATATAAAGTAAATTACCAAAGAATACAATAACCAAACTGATCAAATTATAAAATACTTTTTTGACATATTTAAGGCTGATCATATGAAATTGAAGAAAATTCAGCATGTCGTCGTCGTACTAGATGCTACCGTGATAAGAAATGCAACAGTAATTTCTAATTAATAAATCACACTGGCGTTTTGGACCTTTGGTGGTAATTTTGAGGATTAATTATCTGAAATAATATAAATTTTATGTAAATTTGTAACTTTCACGTGATTGTTAAAGCGCAACAGTTACAACATCACTTTTATAAGTTTATTGTATGATTTCAACATTCTCAATTTGTAGTTTTATTAGTGGAAAAGTTCAGGAGATGTTGTAGTTGTGAAAAAACTAAAAGGTAGTGTTGCTATTGCAATATTTTAAAATGTGCATGAAAACTACAAATTAGAGTCTAAGTTATATTATATATGACAAAGTGTTTCTCTCGGTTTTCTTCGTCATGGAAATAAATGAAGATGTTAACCAAATCATGAACTAAAGAAGAAGAAGAAGAGCATATTTTCATTGATGCGTTGTGAATATTGACTCCTTTGTTGGTCACGGTAGGTTCATATCAATTGTTGGCCAGCTTTAATGATATAAAGAATTTGATGATAATATATAGAAATAAGGAATAAGCACTATATACTCAGTTCAGTTTGATAAGACTGGCATACTTGTAAAAATGGATATTGTAATCGAAGGGGCATACCAATTTTTCGGGCATCTATTCAATAAGGCCCTTCAGTTTACTAAAAGCTATATTATCATTTTTAAATTTATTCCATCCTCACATAATTCTATTTTCACATACTAACCATAAACTAATTGCACCAAAAGAAATAATGCCTATCAAGTATCTCAATTCTATATATTAATGTATATATAGAGAGAGTGTGAGGTTCAAATGAGAATCATTTTTAATGTGAGAACTAAGAATCACGAAAATTCGTTGTGAATAAAATGAATTTCCTATGAAAGTTGATGAATCCACTGAAAAATTATATATATATATATATATGGATGATTCTTGTGAGAATGTAAATAAGTGTGAAAAATAAGAATAAATCTAAACCAATGATTTTAGTAAATCAGTGGATAGGATTTATTTTCTGTACTGTAAATAATAACTATATGTGCTATAAATTTTTACCTACATTTTCAACCAATGTTATATTAGTAATTTAATCTTATAAGAATCAGTTTTTTTCCTTAATTTAAGGTAACACACGATTTATTCTTATTTTTAGGGATTTCCTATAATCTATTTTTTAACTTATTATCTACAACATTATTTCAATTTCAATACTTAATATATGCAAATTTATTTGTGATTCAAGCTAGCAAATCCATGAAAAACTCAAGTAAAATAATCTATATAATGATTCATACGTGTGGTTCAAACTATAGCATTGATGTAACATTTTCGTAGTATTTTTTTACTTATTCGTTGCACATAAGGTTCTCAACAGGACCACGAAAATAAATCTTGTCCATTGATTTTCATTCTCATAGAAACCATCCATATATATATATATGTATATGGAGTTGATCAAATGAGAACTACATCTTTTTCGCAAACTCTGTGAACTGTGCATAAGATGTGTAAAGATGATGCACAGAACAGTATAAGGTTGTGCACAACGAAAACTTTCTAAAATTATTTTGTTGTGCAGTAATTTTAGAATGGTTTCGTTGTGCACAATTTTATAGATTTTGTTCATCAACTTTTACGTGTGTGCATAGTTCTCAAGTTCTAAAAAAAGATGAGTTCTCACTGGATCCAACCCCTATATATATATAGGGGTGAATTATGGTGAGAAAGCTCCTTAGTATAGGAAATAGGAATAGATATGTAAGTCTAGCACATCTTTCATATTTGTGTAGCACAATCAAAATTACTAGGTTGCACATGTTAGTTTGACACATATTTCATCATTTCGTAGCACATATGCTAAATATATTAGTTTAGCACATCTTTCATTGCAGCGTAGCACAAGAAGGGTTTTAGAGCTATACAGTAATCCGCGTAGCACAACCGAAATTAAATCTCAATCATTGATCTAACAAATCAAAGACTCAGATTCATTCTCATTTCGTACCAAATTATTCTTTCCTACTTGAACCATCTCTATATATATATATATATATATATATATATATATATATATTGTGTGTGGCGTGGGTTACGCATAAGAAATGACTTCTTTATTTGAGGCCCGTAAAATTTTTATCATTTGACCATAACAACAATAAACTAACTTTTCTAAGAAATCTCCTCAAAAGAATATAATTAGTCTTTAAGACACTTTTAGTCCAAGAATATATACTAATACCACTTTGTGTGCCCCCATGTCTATTACACATATCTTAATTTTTATTACAAGGCCGTCGGATTTGCAGTTTTCGTGAAAAATGGCAAAAAAAGGCAGAGCTCGAATCCATCATTAAAATCATCCAAGAAACCCATATTCAGAAACCTAAATAAAATTAATATTTTAGAGTTATAGGTTTGAAAATGGAAATATCTTTGATGGATTATTTGTCCACTTTGAATTTGTGTGATTGATAAAAAAATTAATATCTTTGTGATTAGTATGAAAAGATGAATATTCAAGTTGGGAGTTTCACTAAAACCACGATTATGATGGTGATGATGATTTAGAACTTGAAAAAGTGACATTGGAAATGAAAACGAAGTAAACTGTATAGATATTTGGATGAGCCTTTGATTCTGAGTAGAATCGCAAATGAGTCGAATCGGATCAAACATTTAACTCTCTATGCATATTAATATTCTTTAAAGTTCAATATCATTAGAAATATTTACAATTATAATGTGTTTAAGTCGATTACCCTACAAATCGAGCCTAAACAAGAGTTGAGCTTAAATAATTCGATACTTTAAAATCTATTTTATTTGTTACATTTCGAGATCGAACTTCAAAATTTTAATGAACAAAAAAGTGTGTCGAAACTTATTCAATATACTTAGCTAGCTCAAACGAGTTTTGAATTATCAACCATTTAATTTAAATTTAATTTTCAGAGATTACTTTGCACCTGCCCTCATCAATACTAGTTTGAGCTCCATTAGCCACCATGCTATAACGTTATTATTATCCTACTAAAAAAGTTGCTCTAAGTGGTCACAATATGAATCCAACTTCAATCTATGCTTTTCAAGTATTGGTACATCATGTAACACACACCCACACACACAATATAATTGAATTTTAATTTAAATGCTTTAATTTTTGGTTCCATAAATTCAATTTAGTGCTCCACCTTATCTCGGCCCCATTTGTGGCCACCTATTAATATCTATCTAGCTATAATCATCAATAAAAGATGAGTTATTTCTGATATGATCACTCCATAAGTGATGGACCTAGTCCAATTACTTTCTGGCCAATAAATTACTTAATTATATCTATCAATTTTCTCAAATAATTATTGTTGTTGACATAAATACCGGCTTCGTAAATTTTTCCTACACTATATCCATAGCCTAATGCATAATTGTCAATATGCTAATTAAATAGTTGCTGCTCAAATCCTTCTTTTGAAGTTTAAAATATTTCTCACACAACCTGGAGATAATAAAAAAAAAAAGATGATTAAAGTGGACAGCATGAGAGGGCTTTGAGAGATTTTCAGTATCAAATTCCCATAAAGCGAGAAAAGCAAGAGCATGACTGAAGATATAATTAAGAAAAAAATCATTGATTACTACTTTAATATTGATTACTACTTTAATTTAGTTATAGATTCCACTAATTTGAGAGTGCTAAATCCCATGCAGCAACGTTTATTTAAATGCGTGAGATTAGACCAATCAGGATTAAGACACGCAGAAAAGCTGAAATCTGAGGTCATATCGTGTGGCTGGTCGCCCTTATTATTCAAACCTATAAATATATAGGAGACTGGTCCTGACTTGCCATCATTCTCAATCTTTAACCTGTAGTGTAACATTATTTTGTCTGTTTTTAGCATGGAGCAGATAAATATTTGCATATATACATGTCAATTATCCACTGCATATTATGAAGGTTTCATGTTGAGTGATTAGTTGATCAATCCTCTCCCTACAAGTAAGTGCTCACTTCTCAGTTTCTGTCATTACCATGGCACCGCAACAGCATCGGCGGCGGCCGTGGCGGCGCCTCCTACAGTTCAGAAGTTTCGGTTTATGCAGAAGTGGTGTCGCTGACAAGGTTTGTTGTCATGAATTATGTTCTTGTTTTTTGCCCTCTTTCACACAAAATTAAATATTGTTATTTAAATGGAAAAGCAAGAATTCGTATCATGTTTGTTGTTTGAACTGGGTTCAGACAGATTATTTGTTGTGGGAAAATAATCAAGAATCATGGGCTTGCTGCTGTGTTTTTCTTCAGGTGATCACAAGTTTTTAACATCTGATGATCAAGTTTGGGGAAAATTGCTGCTGTTTTTTTTGGTGCAGACCGTCCTAAAGAGCTTGATGTTCTATGATTTAACACTTTGTAATTAAGAATCAAACATTTGACTTTGTGTGACAAATGGAAGATTACTTTTGTTTTTAATGCTTATGTGTTTTCGATAATCACAAAACTTTGAGTAGATTATGTTGTGAAACAGACTTATGGCAAAAGGCCTAGTATTTGTGGTCCTAAAGAGATAATGATGATCGGAGTTATTAATTACTACTAAATTAAGATCATGTTGGACCACCCTCAAAAAAAAAAATTTATGTTTGATTACCCTAAAAGCAATATGGTTTATGTTCGGTCGCATTTCGATCCACGTGCACTTATTTGAATATATTTCATTCAGTATAACATCTACAGAACTGAATAATCCGATGATTTAAGGCCAAAGGCGGGTTTTCGATTGCGGTGCACAGTCAAGAACAAGAAAAATTATGGTATTACATTAAACACAACAGAATCATCTTACTCCGACAGAATTTTTTTTGGGGGTCTAACAGAAAGACAGTAGTCGAAAGAACTCCATTAATAAGGGCAAACCAGTAATTTCAAACTGGCCACCAAATGAGAAGAAGCCTATTTCATAAATCTTCTGCTGCTGCTGCTACTATTCACATGCCAGTTTCGTGTCGAAACTGCTTAAACATATGGCAAAGGCTTGAAATGCAGACAATGGATATCGATAATCCATTGTGAACATATCTTTACCAACCTTGCCAAACTGCAATATGATCTTGTCATGATCAGACTGGTTTGGTTGGGATGGCGTCGGGGCGCCAGCGGCTGCCTGACTTGCGGCAATGAGCTGGAAGTTCTTGACTGATGCAACGGTTACCCTTCCTCTGAAATTGAGGCACCAACACTGCAATTGTTCGTGCCACCTTGGAGGCTTGTTTTTCAGAACTAAAGGCCTATCCTTTCCACCATCTTCATCCTCGTGTGGACCGGCCATGTCTGAGAATCGGGCGCTGCTAAACTCTGTTGAGCTAGCTATCGATTTAGATAACGAAATACTCCTGAATGAATCTTCAAGAGAGCGGGGAAATAGCTCGGGTTGACCAGGGACAGTACCACCAGGCTCGAGTGAAGAAACTGGGATTGTGTGCATGGCGCAGTGCATCCTACGAGGACCCCGTGTGCCAAGCACATTAAGCTCATATGTGACCTGTGCAATGTTGTAACTTCCACTGGGGACTTTTGGTGAAACTTTTTTCGAGTAGAACCTCCGGCTGGTACAACCAGGTGGAGAGATGTTGGAGCTGTTGTGTGGCAGCTGTGTGTCATAAATTATGAACTTAGTTCCAAGAAAATTGGACCTGATCAGAACAAGGTAGCAAACATGATCAGTTAACTCGTTACCAACTATGAGATAAAAGTAAAAGATAGAAATTGGAATGAAGATCAATCCTGTTCACAACTCCCTTCATTACACCATATACAAAATCAATAACCAAGTCGATTTTAGCTTCAATACAAGTGGCGCATCAGAAAATGACCAAATGAATGGTGCTGGTGTCATCATGGATGGATGTTTTTATTTCAGCAAGAAGAATCGTAGAAATGTTATTAGGAACCTTGTCGAAAGGAATGGATAAGTGAATGGCTATGGATAATCTTATTAAAAGATCCATGCAATAGGAGCAATAAATATGCAGCAATAAGTAAATCCCTTCTCAGCAGTGTGAAACTTTTGGATGACCAGATTGTGGCAAAGCTCAGAGGAAGTGTGGCTTAAGAAATATACTCACCTCACTTTTCCAATGTAGCTGCTGCTTGACCTTGATATGCTATCAGCATCCATCGAGATCACATACTCTGTACAAGTAGTTCGGCGAACCCGTTTTGCAGAAAGAAGAAATTTACCATTCTCGACAAGCAAAGCTGCAAAAACACAGGAATATAAAAAAGTTGGATGAATCAAATTTAAAAGGTCAAATAAGTACAGTAAAATAGCAACTTCACTCAAACCCCTTGGCCCCAGGCACAAAGCATGCACTCATCCTAGATGAATTTTCATTGTGCATCCTTTTCAATCATTAAAAAAGTGAAGGTTTCCACAACCAATTGTTATTATCATAGTCTCCAACTATTAAAGCTGCATCATAATAGAAACAGGAACTTGATAATTCTTTTGTTTATCAAAATAACTAGTTCAAGTACAAAAAAGATGTCAAAATCCTACATTACACAAATAAAGAAAGCAATTGATTACAAAGATCTATTTTTGGACAGGGACAGTACTTACAAAGATCTATTTTTGGAGAGCTCGTCAATTGCCTTATCAGGATTAGCGTGGTCAACATATAAAGATGAGCTAGTGTTATGATACAAAACTTTATATTGATGTTACTTTGAAAGATCTAATACAAACTCTCCCGATAGCTTCTTTAAAGGCCAACATAGATGGCATGGAGAGGAAAAGCTTCGGGAAACTCTTTCAGCGAAACTTACTTGAGCTTCTTGACAAAAGAAAACATTTAGACAATTTGCTTAGTGGAAATGGTTCACAGCATGGCACCAAAAAACAGAATAATATTTGGCTCCCAAGATAACTCCTCATTCATCCTCAGATTATAAGTAAGTATATAAATAGAAAATTTTAATGAATACTATAAATGATTTGCTGATCCAAGCTCTAAAAAAGTTAATATTCTATTCAGCAATGAAATTATAAGCAAAAAATAACAACAGAAACCAAAGCTTTTCACTTTACTCCGAAACTCAGAGCGAGCGAGACTATGCACTACGAGATACTTCAAAGGATTACAATTTTACTTTTATCACCAGAAGATCATATAATTGGCATCTTAACAGAACACCTCTATAATTTTATATCCAGCTTTGGGAAACAGTTCATATGAATTTTAATTAATAATGTTTATATTGAAGCAATGCAAAATGACAACTGAATTATCTAGTTTTCTTCATGATCATGTCATGTCATCACAAACACAATGTGAATCTAAAGCAATAATAGGTTCATTTAGCAATTCATACTGAAATCAATCAAAGAAGAAGCAGGGTTTCAACATAACGCCAGTGGATTTACATATTTAAATAAAACAGTCAGTACCAAATACTTACCAGGACTAAGGCACAGAAATAGTTGGTAAGTCAACTTAGACTTGTCTCTCTTAATGAAACACTGGATGGATCCATCTCGAAACCCTGGCTGCATATAGAGAAACGCAGCATACTTTCAGCAGATCAGCAGCCAACCAATCAACTATCACTTACTGACTTGATATTGGCAGCACAAGGTACTATCCACAATCAATGAATAATAAAGATACACTAACCTGCTTGAGAGAAATTGGAAAGGTTAATTTTCCACAAAATTCAGGGCATTGAACAATTTCTTTGCACATCTCCCTCCATGACCGGCAAACAGCTCCACATGCCACCACATGCTTTCGGGCAGGCCATGTACTCTCACTCTCTTCCAATCTCTTAATCACATCACGGAGTAATTCAGGTGGAAGACCAGCCCAACAACTGGTCTGAATAACTTCAGGCTGGTCGTGCAACTCATGGACAGCACCATGAGACTTCCCACGGTGGTGAGTGTGCAGGCTCACGTCAAAACTTCGTCTCGAGAAGCTTCCAATACTATCCCTTAAGTCACGAGCTAGGCTACGGAACGACATCTACTGAAGTAGCACTATCCACCAGTTACTTAAAACACGTCTTATCCTGCCCTTTCAAGTTGTTCTGCATTTGGAGTACAGGAATTATCAGCCACGGAGGTTAAATTTAAATCATTAGCATGTTTAGTATACAGAAGCTTGAGCAGTTTACCAAATGTCTTTAAGAAAACAACTTTTTCCTATAACTTAACAACAAAGGAAATGAAGAACGAGGAAAAGCGCAAAGCAAGAAAAGAAGATTCCCCAAAAGAAGAACCTCACATGGAGAAAAAAGCAAATCAAACGCTATAATTTAATTAACGACCAGTTTCCCGCTTATTTAACATTTTCTAAAACCAAAAAGCTGTAAATCCGTCAACGGAAAAACGGTAATCTCAAAAAGAGAAAATAGAATCCCCAAAAATGTAATAAATCTCCAAACGAGCAATACATCCAATTTTAGAAAGGAAAAGGGAAAATGTTCAGATTCAGTTTGAATAATATGTATGCACCACCAGAAATGCAAATTGTCAAACAAATTTCCAAAACAGAGCTCGAGTCTCATTTGGAATTCACAAATACACCAGATTACATCTCGATTTAACCTCTAATTCACTCAGCCACACTTCCCAAGACAGAGAACCGAAGCAAAGACTCCAGAACTCCAACTCAAAAATTGGAAAATTAAAAGAAGAAGAAATCAGCAGTCTCACATCTTCACTTAATTGGCGCGGCGATTGATACGCGGATAGCTTGAATTGAGAGCAAAAATAGGAAATGGCGAGAAGAGGCGGGGGTTATATACCTGGTCCATGGACGGCGACGGCGGTTGTCGTTGTGTGAAATGCGACTGGATTTTTTTTTTCTTTAGATTAATTGATTAAAACACACGGCGGTTTTGGTTGTGGCTGTATGTGTCTGCGGAAGCGCGTTTCGCTCTCTAACTACCCCTTTCTCTCTCTAGAAAACTACTTCTGCGTATCGGACTCCACACCTTGTTAAATCCGCTTCACGGGCAATCCCTGCCCTGCTTTTGCCTTGCTTTTTATTTAACAAAGAATAAATTAAAAAGAAAAAAACAAATCCTAGCTGTTATTGAATTCAGTCGTCTTTTACTTTTTATTTATAATTATTCGTTATTTCATTTTTATAAACAGACAGACACTAATTCGGTATGTCTCAAATTTTTATAGTAAATTATGAAGAAAAATAAAGCCTCACCCAAATTAATATAGAATAGATAAGGAGTTTGAAGAATCTGTTAGGATGGTAAACGGTTCGGTTTTGGTTAATCGAAATGAATTTTTCGGTTAATCTAACCTAATTTTTCTGAAAAAATGAAACCGAACTGAATCGTTTTAAATTTTCGATTAACCAAAAATCAATCGGTTCCGATGGTTCAGTTTTCGGCTAATCGAAAAATTGAATTAAATAATAATTAAAATAAATAAAAATAATAATTAAAATAAATAAGATAATACTTAAAAAAACTGAAACTTATTAAAAATAAATAAAATATATAACAAATAATTAAAATAATTAATAAAGTAATAATTAAAAACTGATTTTCAAAAATTTTAATTAATTAAATAATAAATAAAAATAAAAAACGGTTTTTGATTCCGAACCATTGGATTATCAATTAATCAATAATAAAAAAATTAACCGAATTATCGGTTTTCGATTAACCGAAATAGATCGGTTCCGATTCTAATCAAGAATCGAAAACCGTTTGGACACCTCTAGAATATGCAGGATCTCACATTTTTTTTTGTCTTTTTGGATCAAGGTTATTAAATGTTGCCCAAACTCCAAATAATATTGTTTCAAAGAAGATTCAAATAATCTCAGTATTTAGTTCTCTTTCTGGTGAACCAATCCATATTATAGTCTTTTTCTGGTCAATCCAAATCTCAATTTAAAAAACGTCAATTGTATAATTTTTAATATTTACTTAAACGCATTCAAGAACCGGTATTGTCCGGGTAGGTAATTCTAATCTGGTTGAAGAATTAATTTATTGGCTCAAGATTACTTATTCGAGAAGACTTCATAGTATGTGTGTGAAATTGTTGGGAGGTATGTATCAGGCCATCAGCCATTGTCTCAAATAACACTATTTATTTCTCTTTTTTTTTTTACTTTAATAATTACGCGTACCTTTTAGAGAGAGAGAGAGTCAACGGTTCATTTTTAGATTTCTCAAAGGCCATTTCCTCGTTGGCCTCTTCAATCGCATGCTAGTGGCAAATTCCTAATCCTAGGTCAATGGACTAATTAACAGATAACTACTAACTTACTATACCATTAATCAACGACTGACGCCATAAGTATTTTTAAAAGCACGCATGATCCTCCATTTGTAAGCAAAACAGCTCGGTTACAAAAGAATAAGACAAAAAAAACTTGGTCATTAGTCAATAACTAAGATAATTGATAGGATATACCAACCTCTCGCCCAATAAGAGCCTCCAAACGCAGTGGCTAACCTAATGTTCTTACTCTTCTTGGTTCACCTAAATGACGATCCCCAAACCCAATTATGGGTAACTGTAATGAGGTAACGGTAGAAATCATGGGTAATAATGGTGGAGATCATGGTGGGTTATAGGAGAATCATGAGCCCGCCGATCGAGGATTCGTGGCAAGGTTTACGTTTGTGTATAAATAGGAGTTAGATTGAAGGTAAAAGGGTTAGCAAATTACTGAATACTAGAGCTCTTTGAGATACTTGCTGTAATCGAATTATAGTAAACATCTTGAGAATCATCTCCTCCGTGGACGTAGATCTTATTCTTGATCGAACCACGTAAAAGTCTCTTGTGTTCTTTACTGTTTTCATAAATCTCGCATACTAGATTTATCATTGGCGCCGTCTGTGGGAAACTCTTGAACAAAAAGCTGTGTTTTCTACAATCTAATGGCAAGGACACGTGCAAACGCTTAGATCGCCGGCGATGTCGGTAACAATCGTGCAAAGGACGATCGGTGGTCACACAACGCCGGGAAAGGGATTGCGGACGCCGTGGTCACACACCGAGGTTACATGGAAAATGCTTCCATACACCCTCGGGATCGCCGCCCAACGAAGAGGAAGACACCGACCTCGATGCCGGTGAGCAGGAGGTTCACCGCTCCCACGAGGTCCTCGGTCGGGCAGTGTCCAAGTTCCTCAACGCCAACCTCAATCAATTCGAGTTTCCTCAACCGGAGGACAAGCGGAGCGGGCCCTCAAGAGTGCCCGAAGTGGTGATTCTGAGCGATCGAGGTCGCCACCTCCGAAACAATCAACGTTCACCACGGCGTAATGATCGCCCGATACCGTGGTTCATTCGCCCTCATACCTCCGCGGAGCCGTTCTCCACCTCGACGTGATACCCATGAAAATGGACGGGAAAGAAGGAGGAAAGGCGAAGTCGAACTCCCCTCGAAGAGACGGCAGACGCCGTTATCGATCTCCCACTCAAGAGGATGGTAACGAACTCCCGGATTCGACCGACACGGACGAATTATCTCTCCTTTCAAGGAGATTACGGATACACCGCCACAGCGATCTGGGGCTCCGAATATTGCTGCATACGATGGCCTTGGAGATCCTTCGACTTCCTATTTGCCTATACCACCAATATGGCAAACCAAGGGATGGAAGATTTCCATATGTGTAAGGTCTTTCCGAGGTGTTGATCTCCAACGCCGGCGTTGGTTCACCTCGCTCGCCGAGACAAAGCATCCATTGCTTCAAAGACCTCATGGATCGGTTCAAATGGCGTTTTACCGAAGATGCCGCCAACAACCTTCATCCGATCGCACAATCCGTCAAGGACGGGACGAAACAATGTCGAATTTCGTCTCCAGATTCATCATGGAATCCCTTAAAATAGATGAGAGTAACGATCTCTACATCATCAACGCATTCAAGAACGGGATCCGACCTGGAGCTCTGAATAAAGAGATCACCCGTGAACAGCCAAAGACAGCTAGTCGTCTTTGGACCCTGGTTGACAACTTTGTCAAAGGGGACGAGTCGGACCGGAAGAAGAGAGAGATCTGGGATGAGCAGCGGACTGAGAGAAGGAAGCCAGAGGATCGGGGCCGAGGTGCTGAACGCCGAAGTGCGTTCGAAAGAATAAAGAAGGGGCGATGGAGAATCGAGGTGGGACCTCGCCAAACCCTCAGTAATAACGATCGCCTCTATTCAAATCCAGGCGGAAATATTTGAGCTTCACATCGAGCTCTTTCCAAAACCTCCTCCTATGAAAGGAGGATCGAAAAAAAAGTCGGCGGAAAGTATTGTGACTACCACCGGGTGCGGTCACGATCTGTAAGATTACAAGTCCTTGAGCTCACAGTTGACGAGCTCGTCAAGGAGGGGCGAAGAAGTACACCGGCCGATCTGGGCGGGTAATAAAAACGCAGAGGAAAAATGGAGGTGGTAACAATGCGGACCGACCTCAGCGGCAACCCGACACGAAGATGGCGAGGACGAAGGTCCCAATGCAATGGAGCAGTTTACGCTATAACCGGATCGCCGGTTAGTGCAGCGAGGTCGTCGCTTAGAAATGAAGCTCGAGGCCGACCCCAAGAGCCGAAAACAAGCGACTCGGGATGGAGAAAACATCGTGTTCTCCAAAGACGACCCAATACCAAGATCATGCCTCACCGGGATGCCATTACAATACAAGCCGTGGTGGGTAACAAGAATGTACATCGGGTCTACATTGACATCGGACCTCCGTTAGCATCATATTCGTAGCTGCTGGATAAACTTGATGTCGGAGGAATTAGTACACCCCGCACCTTCCGATTGCGGAGCTTTACTCAAGAGGCGGTTCGACCCGAAGGTGTCATTACCTTCCGGTTACCGTAGAGGCGCGCCCCGGTCGGTTACAAGGCCATTCAATTTTTCTGGTCGAGGTCCTCTCCATACAACATTATCACCGGAAGAGATTGGTGTATGCAACAGAGCCGTCCGCTCCGTGTACCACCTCACCATTAAGATACCCACCCCGTGGGAGTGTTAAGCATTCGGGGTGACCAAACGGCGGCTAAAGAATGCCTACGAGTCTCAACCAAGATGCGGCCTTACCTCGGGCCTAGCAATTCTGAGAACCCTCAAGTTGCCACCTCGGGATGATCGTGAGAATCTTGACTATCGACGACGACCCTTCCAAAGTTGTCAAGGTTGGTACCAAGGTTCGGTCGATATTCGCCAACGGTCATGCGACTTCTAAGGGAATATAGAGATGTATTTGCATGGTCTCCATTGGATATGACCGGGTCTCGCCCGAGCTCATAACTCATCGTCTCAATATTGATCCGGCCACTAAACCGGTTCGTAAGAAGAGAAGTTTTGCCGCGAAAGCGGATCATAAGAGGCGAGGTAACCCAACTCAGGAGGCTAAAATCTCAGACGAGGTTAAATACCCAACTTGGATGGCTAATCCGTTGTATTTGAAAGCCGTGAGGGATGGCGCATGTGTGTCGACTATACCGACCTCAATAAACACCGCCTAAAGGATCATACCCTCCCGACATTGACAAGAAGGTGGAAGCATTGGTGGGGCATGAGATCTTCAGTTTTCTGGATTTATACAAGGGATATCACCAAGTCTTGATGAGCCCGGAAGACGCCCCAAAAACAGCGTTCATTACTGACTTCGGTGTCTTTGCCACCGAAAGATGCCTTTCGATCCGAAAACGCTGGAGCTACCTACCAAAGAATGGTGGACGCGATCTTCAAGGATCACATAGGAGAAATTGTTGAGGTCTATGTCGGCGATATAGTAGTCAAAAGCAAAAAGGCGAGAAGCTGCGCCATTGACCTCGAAACTATTCTTGACTCCTCGGTCGGCCAACCTCAAGCTCAATCCCTGAAGTGCACATTCGTGGTGAAGACGGGTAAATTTCGGGATCTTTGGGTTTCTCAAGAAGGCACTGAAAGCCAATCCTACCAAGGTGAAAGCGGTGCTCGACATGCAGATCCCAAAACCATCCGTGAAATACACAAACTCACGGATGCTGCCGCCTCACCGATTCCTATCTCGAGCTGCCGAGAAGCAGCTTTCCTTCTTCAAGATCCCGAGGAGGCTCAGTTTCACTGGCGGGAAGAACACCAGTCGCCTTGGTGAAGGAATATCTCGCCGACCGCCGACACTATCCGCCCAAAGCAAGGTGAAACTCTATCGTTATATCGGCCACCTCGGACGAGGCAATTAGTGTTGATCTTGGTGCGAGATGAGATGGGACGGCAACTCCCATCTACTTCATTAGCCGAGCTCTCAAAGGACCGGAGACGAGGTACACCAACCTCGAGAAGGTAGCTCGGCCTTGGTGAGCGCCAAGCGATGCCTCGGCCTTACTTTCAAGCTCATTCTATCCGGTACTAACGGACTTGCCTCTAAGACAAGTCTTATCAAAACCGAGTCATCCGGGCGAATAGCTAAGTGGGCACTGGAACTCGTGAGCACGGCATCTCATACTCCCTGTGCCGGCTATAAAGGCAAGCCCTTGCATTTCTTGGTGGAGGTCAAATTCCGAGGTCGCCTCTACCGGTGAGGTCACTCCCACCCTCACGGCAGAGGTACGACTTTGCATCACCCGGATGTTGGCGGATGTGCGTGGATGGAGCTTCATGCAAGGCGGGTAGCGGAGGCGGGTATCCTTCTCCTCGGTCCGAGATAAGCAAGAGGTGACATCGTCCTCCGATTTACCTTCCGACCACCAACAATGAAGTGAGTACTGAAGCGATCTCGGGACTCCGCTTAGCAAAGGAATTGAAAGTGGACAAAGTCCAGATATTTGGAGATTCCGTGTTGTGGTAAACCGGTCTTAGGCACATCTGAAGCTAAAGAGGATCGAATGAGCGAAGACTGAGAAAGCAAAAGAAATCTTGGCCTCATTTAGGTACTTCAAGATTAATCAAATCCCACGAGAGGAAAATAGCCGGTGACATCCTCGATAAATTAGCTTCGTCATCGACAAACCGCCAAGAGAGGAAGTTCATTCCGGAAGCATTGAGGCGCCCTACATCGATGTTATCTCGAGGTGAACCAAAGCGGATGGCGCCCTAAAAGCATACACCGAAGTTGGCACACTACCTCGGGATCGGCTAGAAGCCAAAAGATGATGATGAAATCGAAGTATCTTGTGTATGAGGGCTCTCTCTACCGGAAGTCTTACCTTCAACCCCTCCTGAGGTGCCTTGGACCAGAAGAAGCCGACTACGTGCTTAATGAGATTCATAGAGGATCTTGCGGAAGCCACATCGGCTCCCGAGCTCTTTCAAAGAAGACGTTGAGGTCGGGATATTATTGGCCCACCCTTATTCAAGATTCAGCTGAACTCGTCAAAAAATGTCCGAAGTGCCAGCTTCATTCCACGGTCAAGAAGCTACCCCAGACCGATTTGAGCAGCCTACAAAGCCCATGGCCTTTCATGCAATGGGGGATCGACATCGTTGGTCCGTTCGACCGAGCACCGGGTCAGCTTCGGTATTTAGTCGTTGCTATAGACTACTTCACAAAATGGGTCGAGGCCGAGCCACTATCGAGCCTCACGAGCAGAAGGATTCAGACCTTCGTGTGGAAAAATATAGTTTGCCGCTTCGGCATACCGCACGTTCTGGTCTCGGACAACGGCACCCAATTCGTAGACAAAAACTTCAAGGAGTGGTGCGAAGAACTTCAGATCGATCAACGCTTCACCTCGGTCGCACACCCACAAGCGAATGGCCAGACCGAGGTGACGAACCGCACGATCGTACAAGGATTGAAGAAGAGGTTGGACCGAGCTAAAGGCGACTGGGCTGAAAATCTCCCTCAAGTCCTCTGGTCCTACAGGACCACACCTCGGACGTCGCACGGGGAAACCCCTTTCAGCCTGGTCTACGGTACCGAGGCCGTCATACCAGCTGAAATCGGCGCACCGAGTCCACGAACTCTTCACTTTGACCCGGTGGAAGCGAAGGCGACTGCGGGCCGACCTTGATGCTCTTGAAGAAAACGCGAACTCGCCTTCATAAACGAAGCTAAGTCAAAGGCCAGTCGCATGCGGTATTACAACAAAGGGTCAAAGCCTCCGCACTGCAAGTGGGCGACTTGGTCCTACGAAATAATGAAGCCAGTAGAGCCGAACGTCTTAACAAATCGGATCCAACATGGGAAGGCCCATACCGTGTTCACGAGAACCTTGGCAAGGGGGCTTACAAGCTATCTCACTTATCTGGTGCGCTTATCCCCCGAACCTGGCATATTTCTCATTTAAGGAGGTACTTTACATAGTTTCGATTTCAGATCAGCCTTATGTTAGCCTCCTTACTTGCCTTGTCGAAGTGCGGTGTCATATATTTGTTGAATAAAATATTTATTTTTCTAATGAATATTTCATTTCGCTTCATTTTATTCGTATGCGAACATCTATTTGGATATACCGCATTTAACCTTCACGAGGGGACGCCCTCACGAAGATGAAAAACCCACTAAGTAGGGTACTCACTAAGCGCGCGCCGCACTCGTAGATTACTCATTGAATTGAACGTCTCGGCAACGCATGGACTACTCACTAGTTTGAAAGTCTACATGCATGCATACAGATTACTCATTAAGTTGAAAAAATCTACATGTATAAGACATCCAAAATTGGATCTCACCAAATTATGACCAAGTATACAGTATAAATACATTTACGACCAAACGAAGTCCTAAGCTATGTTTATACCTCTCAAGAGGAAAAACGTACACTTCGAAACGAGTCTAAATACATTTATACCTACATACAAAGTCCTACACTATATACACTCATTCGGGTTTCCGGGCTCCGCCTCGCCGAGACTCACTGAAGCTGAGATAGTTCTGAACAAAATCCCGTGTCGACGATGAATACAGGAATGAACTCGGTCCCTCCACCCAATCTATGAGGGCGGCACCACCTCGGCTGCTCCGGGTCCATTCGACACGATACAGGCGGATTCCGGTTCGGGGAATGCGATCCTATACCCGAGGCTGCACCTCGACCCCGTGAGCCTAACTCCGGGCCAGAACCATGCCCTCGTCCCCGAACAGTCGCCCTTCCACCTCGACCTGCTGCTCGCGCTCGGCCTCGTCTCCGACCTGCCGAGCGCTGTCCTCTAGGCACTCCTCTTTCAGGTGGACCCATTAGGCGGAGCACTTCGGCATGATCAGCGTAGCCGCCCTCCTCCTCAGGCTCTTCAATTATTGGACCAGAGACGCCCGCTGTAGACGCGCTGCGGGATTGGGGCATGCGTCGTTTGCGAACGATCTCGTACATTTGCATGTATTTCAGGATAGAGTCGAGGCAGTCTTGAAACTTCTTGCTATTTGGCCCCTCCTCATCCCTCAGTACCATGCCCTCCGCCAACAAGCTCTGAACTCGATCGTCGGCTTCAGATATGGTAGTTCCACCAGTCCGGCGGATTACTTTCTCATACTCTGCATGCTCTTCCGAGATCCGAGCCAGCTCCTCTGTTGTCAGCTCAAGCTGCTCCTCGCATTGCATCAGTCGCCCTTGGATCACATCTGCAGATAAATCAGCCCCCTGGACTTCGAGATGTGTAATCCTTAACTTTAACGCCTCATTCTCAGTAAGGAGGCGGACCACTTCATGATCGACCTCGTGCAACACATTTGATTCGGTGATGATACCGGTGACATCCATGCCGGCGGAACACAGGTCCACCTCGGACCGACCGACTCCTCCAGTGCATCACCTCTTCATCCTTCTCGGCAAGAGCACCTCGGACTTCTTTCAGCTTTGTTAGCAACTCATGATCGAGTCCGAAGTATTGAGATGAAGAATGCTAGAAATAAGACAACACACAAGGCATTTTAACAAGATATGTCTATTATTATTCAAAATGGAAGTTTGTACAACACAGGGTCCTATCGACCCCGGCAAATCATCCTATTACATTGGGTCCACTGACCTCAGGCTCATTGCCGGCCTCTCCGACCTCCTGCTGTGCTGCCTGCTGCTGCTCCTCCGCTGGTTGCCGATCTCCGGAAGCTGGCCGATCTCCAGAAGGGATGTCCGAGCTCGGACCTGCCGCCTCGGTTTCGGCCCTCAACTCAGCAAGGAATGCTTGAAGCTCCACGTCTTCATCTTCCTTGACCGAGTTCGGCCTCCGCCGTCGGGGAGTGAGGCGAGAAGATGCCGAGCATCCACCACGGAAAAGAGGTCGCCCAGCGATTATGCGAGCATAATTCTTGCATACCTCCCGAGGTTCGACCTCAACCCAACCGTGTTGGGCCTTGTCAAATCTGGTCTCTCGGCCGCCAACTCTCTAGGTGGGCACATATCACTTGGCCTCATCACGGTGCCAAGTCGGAGATGAAGGAGGAAAACTCTCCGACTCGATAAGCTGTGGCGAAGGCCCTCAGCATAGGTCCTTGTCCCCGTGAGCAAGGCGCTTGTCTGCGCGGCCAGCCTCCTCTCGGCCTCGGCAGCCTCCTCTTGGCGCTCACCACCCGGCACGGGCCACTGCAAGGCCCGGTCCTTCTCTTGAGGCACTCGGCGGCCATCTTGCCACTTCGGCTCGCCCGGCTTCGCCTTAGCAAGTTCGGCATCCATACGGCAAAGCATCCGTAGCAGATTCAGCCGCGGCCCTCAGTTTGTCCGCAGTGGCCAGTCTTCTCTCCATGGCCTCATATTGCGAGGCGCCCTCAACAACAAGCCCGGCCATGCGGTGCATCTCATCTGCCATCGAGGCCGCATCCTGAATATGGAACAATTAGCAACACGTAACAACAAACTTACAAGGAGAAGAGTAGCGACTTATACCTTTGGGAAGGATAAGGGAGTGCTGGAAGCCGGCACCTCGGGAAGAGGCTGGCCATGGACCTCGATCTCCAGCGTCGGGCCCGAGGTTGTCTGAGGACCGGTCATTAAGTCTTTCAGGGCGTCCACCACCACGGGCTGTTGGGTGGACTCGCTTCGTCTCGCCTTCTTCCTCGCGGGCTCCCTTCGTTCAGAGGATGCAGGGCGCGGCGAGATCGGCATATTGACTTCTCTGGTAGGGTCAATCTTCACTGCATACAACATGAGAATTTCATTAGCACAACAAAATCAGACGGGGGAAATAAAGATAAGAAGGTTGCCCTCACCCAAATCGGACCACATGGAACTTGACCTATAGACACTCAAATTCAAAGATCGTTCAAGTCATCCTCGGTATAATTGATCGATAGGATCTCACCCATATCGTTCAACAGCTTCTCCATAGGGCCCAGGGGATTAATTTTCACATCCTTCATCGCTCCGAGGCCCCACTCATACCTCGGATACCCCTCAGCCCGCAGAAAGAAGTATCTATTTTGCGGTGGGATACCTTGATGGGAAGCTATTTTAAACTTGAGACGAGGTGATGTGTAATATACTCCTCCTATAGACTTGATCTTTGAAAAACGCATCAAGATTTGAAAAAACTCTCGCCTATGCCATAACAGCTGACCCTAGCCCAACCGACCGACCTAATAGAATTGGAGGTGGGTTGGCATATAGGGATCGAAAATACTCTTGAAAGCTAAGGAAAATGGGGGCAAAAGGAAATCTAAGCCCGGCTATTAAGCTATCTACAAAATGGTAATAAACCCCTGAGGGCCATCGCCTATCATTGGGTTTGTGCAAGCACCACCATGCATCCTCCAGGATGTGGTATTTCTCAAGAACCACCAAAAGCTCCTCTGTCGTCAAAGTTGATCTCGCCCCACCAATCGATGCCATCCCATAGCGAAGACTTTGGTGAAACCACAGAACTAAGTCCTATAGATTTACCTGGCGGTTATGGCAAATATAATCCCTTACGTTGGGATCTTGTGGCGAGAACCCAAAGCCGAACGAGTTATCAGGCGAGAAGAGGAATGAGAAGGTGAAGAATACATACTTACTTTTTCGGAGCGGGATTTCGATTTCTTCAACAAAGTGTGAAAGAGGAATTGGGAATTTCTAAGGTTATGCTCTCTGGATTCAAACGTCGAAGGAGAAAGTGAACAGTTGCCTCTTTTAGACCTATTTATAGGATAAATGGCGCCTAAAATCTGCCGTTTCGTTTATCACACGTGCCTATCTACGATTGGATGTGTGACCGATGTATGCGCTTTTGAAGTGCCCAACTACCGCCTGGCGCGTATGACGTACTCTCTGGAAAACAGACCGCCAGTCTGATCACGTAATGATTACATCGAGCTCGGACATCGGACTACGCCCATGTCCTCATACCAGCAGAAGTATTTCAGGTCGGACCTCGACCTCTTCCTGACATCGGACCTCGACTTCCGCTAGTCTAATCACGTAATGATTTTGAGTTCGGGCATCGGGCTGCGCCCCATGTCCACCTCGGACCAGCAGAAGTATTTCAGGTCGGACCTCGATGTCCTTAAAAAAAGGAGCCATACTGAAGAGACAAAACCTTCAGCGAAACTTGACCAAGCAACATCCGCCTCGGCAAAGCACATTCTTCGCTTCACCTCGGCAAGGCTATTCCTTGACTTTTCGGGGGCTATGATAGGATATGGCCCAACCTCTCAGGCCCAATAGCAGGCCCCAAACGAGCTGGGCCTAACCTAATGTTGCCCTACTCGGTTACGCCTAAATGACGATCCCCAAACCCTAATTATGGGTAACGGTAATGAGGTAACGGTAGAAATCATGGGTAATAATGGTGGAGATCATGGTCAGTTATAGGAGAATCATGAGCCCGCCAATCAAGGGATTCGTGGCAAGGTTTACGTTTGTGTATAAATAGGAGTTAGATTGAAGGTAAAAGGGTTAGCAAATTACTGAATACTAGAGCTCTTTGAGATACTTGCTGTAATCGAATTATAGTAAACATCTTGAGAATCATCTCCTCCGTGGACGTAGATCTTATTCTTGATCGAACCACGTAAAAGTCTCTTGTGTTCTTTACTGTTTTCATAAATCTCGCATACTAGATTTATCATTTGCGCGTCTGTGGGAATGCTTGAAGCTCCCGTCTTCATCTTCCTTGCCTTTGAGTTCTGACCTCCTCCGTCGGGAGTGAGCGAGAAGATGCCGGCATCCACCACGGAAAAGAGGTCGCCCGGCGATTATGCGAGCATAATTCTTGCATACCTCCCGAGGTTCGACCTCAACCCAACCGTGTTGGGCCTTGTCAATCGGGTCTCGGCCGCCAACTTCTCTAGGTGGGCACATATCACCTGCGGCCTCATCACAGCTGCCAAGTTGGAGATGAAGGAGGAAAAACTCTCCGACTCGATAAGCCTGCTGGCGAAGGCCCTCAGCATAGGTCCTTGTCCCCGCCAGCAAGGCGCTTGTCTGCGCTGCCAGCCTCCTCTCGGCCTCGGCAGCCTCCTCTGGCGCTCTCCCGCCCGGCACGGGCCACTCGCAAGGCCGGTCCCTTCTTGAGGGCACTCGCGGCGGCCATCTTTGCCACTTGGCTCGCCCGGCTTCGCCTTAGCAAGTTCGGCGTCGCCACTGGCGGCGTCGGTAGCAGATTCGGCCCGTGCCCTCGGTTTGTCCGGTGGCGATCTTCTCTCCATGGCCTCATATTGCGGCGCGCCTCAACAACAAGCCCGGCCATGCGGTGCATCTCATACGCCATCGAGGCCGCGTCACGAATATGGAACAATTAGCAACACGTAACAACAAACTTACTGAGGAGAAGAGTAGCGACTTATACCTTTGGGAAGGATAAAGAGTCTTTGAAGCCGACACCTCGGGAAGAGGCGGCCATGGACCTCGATCTCCGTGTCGGGCCCGAGGTTGTCGAGGACCGGTCATTAAGTCTTCAGGCGTCCACCACCGGGCTGTTGGGTGGACTCGCCGTCTCGCCTTCCTTCCTCGGGTTCCCTTCGTTCGGAGGATGCGGTGGCGAGATCGGCATATTGACTTCTCGGTAGGGTCAATCTTCTTGCATACAACATGAGAATTTCATTAGCACAACAAAATCGGGCGGAAATAAAGATAAGAAGGTTGCCTCACCCAAATCGGACCACGATCTGGAACTTCGACCTATAGACACTCATTGACATCGTTCAAGTCATCCTCGGTATAATTGATCGATAGGATCTCACCCATATCGTTCAATGACTTCTCCATAGGGCCCGGGATTAATTTTCACATCCTTCATCGCTCAGAGGCCCACTCATACCTCGGATACCCCTCGGCCCGCGAGAAGAAGTATCTATTTTGCCGGTGGGATACCTTCGATGGGAAGCTATTTTAAACTTGAGACGAGGTGACGGGTAATATACTCCTCCTATAGACTTGATCTTTGAAAAACGCATCAAGACTTGAAAAACTCCTCGCCTATGCCATAATGAGCCGACCCCTAGCCCATGCCGACCTAATAGAATTGGAGGTCGGTTGGCATATAGGGATCGAAAATACTCTTGAAAGCTAAGGAAAATGGGCGAAAAAAATCTAAGCCCGGCTATTAAGCTATCTACAAAATGGTAATAAACCCCTCAGGGGCCATCGCCCTATCATTGGGTTTAATGAGCACCACCATGCATCCTACGGGATGTGGTATTTCTCGACAACCACCAAAAGCTCCTCTGTCGTCAAAGTTGATCTCGCCCACCAATCTGATGCCGTCCATAGCGAAGACCTTGGTGAAACCCAGAACTAAGTCCTATAGATTTACCTAGGTGGTTATGGCATATATAATCCCTACGTTGGGATCTTGGCGGCCGAGAACCGAAGCCGAACGAGTTATCAGGCGAGAAGAGGAATGAGAAGGTGAAGAATACATACTTACTTTTACGGAGGCGGGATTTCGATTTCTTGACAAAGTGTGAAAGAGGTGGGAATTTCTAAGGTTATGCTCTCTGGATTCAAGCGTCGAAGGAGAAAGTGAGCAGTTGCCTCTTTTAGACCTATTTATAGGATAAATGGCGCTAAAATCTGCCGTTCGTTTATCACCGTGCTATCTACGATTGGATGTGTGGCCGTCTGTATTCGCTTTTGAAGTGCCAACTACCGCTTTGGCGCGTATAGCGTACTCTACGGAAAAGCAGACCGCCGATCGATCACGTAATGATTACATCGAGCTCGGACATCGGACTACGCCCATGTCCTCATACCGGCGAAGTATTTCGGTCGGACCTCGACCTCTTACGACATCGGACCTCGACTTCCGCTAGTCTAATCACGTAATGATTTTGAGTTCGGGCGTCGGGCTGCGCCCATGTCCACCTCGGACCAGCGAGTATTTGGTCGGACCTCGATGTCCTTAAAAAAAAGACCATCTGACAAGAGCAAAAACCTTCAGCGAAAACTTGACCAGCAACATCCCGCCCGGCAAAGCATTCTTCGACCGCGCCGGCAAAATATTCCTTGACTTTTACGGGGCTATGATAGGATATGGCCCAACCTCTCGGGCCCAATAGCGGGCCCCAAGCAGTGGGCCTAACCTAATGTTGCCCTACTCGGTTCACGCCTAAATGGCGATCCCAAACCCAATTATGGGTAGCTGGTAATGAGGTAGCAGTGAAATCATGGGTAATAATGGTGGAGATCATGGTGGGTTATAGGAGAATCGTGAGCGCCAATCAAGGGATTCGTGGCAAGGTTTACGTTTGTGTATAAATAGGAGTTAGATTGAAGGTAAATGTGTTAGCAAATTCTTGAATACTAGAGCTCTTTGAGATCTTTGCATGTCGAATTATAGTAAACATCTTGAGAATCATCTCATAAGTGGGCGTAGATCTTATTCTTGATCGAACCACGTAAAAGTCTCTTATGTTCTTTACTGTTTTCATAAATCTCGCATACTAGATTTATCAATAATAACAATGATAGTTTTTCTAATCGTGCTGAATTAAGATGTGTTATTCTTTTTATACTGGTTCTGGAATTAATAAATAGGTCTAATTGATTGTCGAGGTAGTCTTATGTGCAGACGTCCGTATGTACTGACATTGATATTTTTCTTTAGTATAAATAACATTTATTTCAATATAAATGATGCTTTTAAATTACAACGTAAAAAAATAAATGAGACTTTTTTCAATATAAATAAGATTTTTTAGAATAATTGACATTTTGAACGTTTTCACGGTACGGACGTCCACACATAAGTTTTTGTGATTGTCTAAAGGTCCTTCCAAGAAACACACATATCTATTAAGAGGTGGTCTCCTATCTGACGTCCATATGTACAGACAATGATACTTTTCTTCAATACAAATGATATTTTTCTTCAACATAAATGATATTTCAAATTACAGTGTAAAAACCAAATGATAGTTTTTTCAATGTAAACCATATTTTTGTTAAGGTTAAAGGGTACTTTTGTCCGTCCGCATGATACGGACGGATGTACAGGAGTTTTTATGATCTATTAAACATGAATCTATCCAGTTTCTACTCAAGAAACAAAAAAGATAAAAAAAATAAAATCTATTAAGCTAGTGATATTATATTACTCTAAGCAAACGGAAGTTCAACTTAAAAAAAAAAAGCAATATCCTTTTAATTTTGTGGAAACGTGAAATCTGAATAAAAATTAAATCATGATTACGAAATAATTAGTCCTAATTTATAATAATCGTTAACTAAGAAAATTGAAAATCTTGAAGAAAAAAAGTTAAAAACTGAAAATTTGTAATATTGAGGAAAAGTAATATGAAAGGCTAAATTTTCCCAATCCCATGAGCTTTTACTTGTACTATAAGATAGCGTTAAACATATTTTTTTGTCAAGTCTCACATTTTGTCTTATCCATAGATCGTATGAACATATACTTAAAACTAGAGGTGGCAAAATGGGTGGGTCGGGTAAGCCCGGCCCATCGAGCTTTGGGTATTATTCGGGTCGGGTCGGGTCGGGTCGGGTCGGGCCGGTCAGTCCGCACAGTGCTATGGGCCCAAAATTTAAGAGCCTAATCCAGTACCATTTGGGCTACCGGGCCATCGGGCTAAGTCCGCCCGTAAGGTAATTGGATATTTCTATGTGTCCTATTAGATATTATAGTATGATATTTTAAGAAACTTTTTAATACACTTGTATGCGTTTTTATTAGAAACTGTAATATGTCACATAGATTACGTAACAAGAAACTTATAAGCGTCTTATAAGGTTCATATATACCTAACAAAACGCTTATATACCTAATAAGATGCTTATATAAACGTCTTATTAGATATTATATGAATAGTCATCGGGCGGACATTTTAGCCCCAAAGCCGGTTAGCCCACCAGGCTATGTGGGCGAGATTTTTAGGCCTTGTTTTTTTCGGACCACTATTTTTACGAGCCCAACCCGACCCCAATTTTGGGTACCCCGGGCCAGGCCAATTTTGATGGCTCTACTTAAAACTATAGATCGTATGAACATACATATTTTTGAAAGGTACAAAAGTATATTTATTAATGGCGTTGACGAAATTGTTTGCTCCACTCCAAAATTTTCATGAATAGGTTATGGATTGCATTGAGTGCGTCTTGGTGTATGGGGATACATCGAGTTAGGTAAATTAAAATTTTCTTAAAATAAAAGCGTAGTTCTTGACGTGACTAGTCAGATGGTAACAGATCGATACTAATGTTAGAGCGCTTAGGGGTGGGTCGGTGCGGTATACGAAAAATTTTAGGTAAATCAGTATCTGCGTCGAAAATTATGGTATCTGAAATTTCATATCGATCTGCATCGAACCGTTCGATTATCTTGAAAGTCGGTATACCAAAATTCGGTATGATAAAATTTTATACCGTTATCGTACTGACTTTTACGATTGTCCGTGCGGACTTGGTATCTGAAATTACGAAAATTATCGAAATTTTTGAAAATTATTGAAATTATCGAAAATTATCAAAAATTACCGAAATTATCAAAATTACTTTATTATAGTTATAGGTATATAAATATGAACATGTGACTCGTACTTGTATATTTATATATACTTTATTATAATTAACTATATTGATATTCTAATTAAAAAAAATTAGTAAATCATGTAATTACTTCTAAAGTTTTATAATTAATTATAATAATATTATATTATTATAATCTAGTGTCATTAATTAACTATATTGATATTATAATATACATGAAAATATATATTAAGGTTTGATTTATTTACTTTTCAAAGTCTATTTAAAAGTTATAATTATTTTTAAAGTCATCGTAAATTAGTTATATAACATAGATGTGACTTAGTTTATAATTATAATTTTATTAAGTATAAAAGTTCTTATTCATTTTAATTATCAATAATAACAAATTTTGTAATTTATCATTAATTATGAATAAATATATATTTTAAAGTTAATACTAATTATATATAAAAATAAATATTATATTTCGATACGGTATCTTAGGTATACCAAAATACCGGTATGTACAGTGATACCGATATATCTGAGACATACCGGTATGTAGATAAATGATATATCACCGAAATTTTTGGTATATACCGCGATCTGATATATATCGGTATCTGCGGTATCCAAAAATTGATCTGATTACCGCATCGAAAATTAGCGATGCGGTATCATACCATACCGAAAATTAGGTATTTTCGATATTTTTTCCGAATGGTAAGTTCGGTATATCAATTTTTCGGTATTTTTTCTCACCCCTAGAACTGCTAGTCAGTTCAGATAAGGGATGTCTTGTACTGAATGATATCAGTTAGCAAAACCTACTGACTGCTAAGGCAGCAAGTCAGTTAGACTAATAACTAATGTATGTGCGAAATGTGGTGGTTACTGAATTTACCTTACAGAAAACTGAGACTCCGCTTGAAACACTTAGTCGAATATTGATTAATCAATTTTCAGTTTAGATCTCCTCAATATCAAACGGATACTGATAGAGGGTTTCAAAATTATGTAGTGTTGTTGTATGCTGTGTTTTGCATGTTTTTGTCGTGTTTTTCTCTGGTTGTTTTTGTTAACTTGGTTCCTATTTTCATGATTTTTGGATATATTTTGTTGGAATCAAGTTAGGTTTCGGTTTGTGCAGGGTTTGAGCATGTTTGAAGAGTTTGATGACAAAAAAGTGCAACCCAGCACCGGACTCGGCGTAGTCGGCGCTGGGTACACCTTCACGATGGGATACAGTGACCATACCCCAGCGCCAGACTCGAAGAAGCCGGTGCTGAGGTTCAACTTCGGCTGGGAGACATAGAGCACACTCCAACGTCGGACTCGGCGAAGCCGGTGTTGGGTGTGACATTGAGGCCGAGACAGAGAAACCACCCCAACGCCGGACGCAGTGAAGTCGGCACTGGGTGGATCGCAAGGAATGGAACAGAGGTATTGGCCCAGCACCGGATACGCTGAGGCCGACATTGGGCCAGGAGTAACTCGAGCGTCCAGAGAGAGCACCCCAACGCCGAACGGGGCAAAAACCGGCGCTGGGTGTGTTAAAATTCGTGAAGGATTGAAGCTCGCCCATCCGGCATTGGGCATGAGTCCGGCGCTGCGCGGGAATTTTCGGAAGCTATATATAAGACTCAATCACGCGAGAAACCCTAGTTTAAAACATTTTACTTTTCTCCTCCACGATTTCTATCATCTAAAAGCTAGTTTTCCTATTCCTCGAACTTTTTGAAGATTCAAGAACACTTTGATTGAAGAGATTCAACAACAACATTGATATTGTAAGAATTATTATCTCTTTTACTTTGGATTTTGAGTTGATGATTATTATAGATTTTCTTTGTTGGATCCATGAGATGAACATGAACTAAATTCTTCATCTAGGGTTTGGTGATTCAATTTGATTGATTAATTATTTGCAAAGTTTAAGTATTCTAATTGAATTGTATGGTTTTCTTTTGAGTGATTGGACATCATTTAATTGTTCATGCTTCGGGTGAGACCGAGAGATTAACATGTTGCATCCGTATAGATAAATTGGGTTAGACTTTACTGGGATCGAGTAGTCTTATAGTTTATTTGTTTGTAGAATTCTATGATTTAGATTTAATCTACGGAGACGAGAGTTTAGGGTATAAATCGAAGGTTAGAGGATTTCATGAGTAGGTAAGTTTCTTAAACAAGCATTAATTAATTAATCAAGACGAAGAACTTAATGCCCTAGTTATCCTCAAATCTTTGAATTAATCTTTTACAATCGGTATTGCATCTAAGCTTTATAGTTTGAAATCTTTCTATTGCTTTCATTTACATTTTATTTAATTCCAGTACGATCTCCCAAACCAAGTTTAGGATTTAGATTTATTGTCTTCATTGTAACATAAACATAAGCCCTGTTAAGTTTTCCTCGAGAGATACGACTTGTGTTGACCTGTCACACTACATAGGCCTCGTACTATTGCGAGAACCTAGAGGTGCAGTATAGGTTGAACAAAAATTTTGGCGCCGTTGCCAGGGAAGGCTTTAGGCATTGTGATTGTGTTATTTTCCCTTTATTTCTTCTATTTTCTTTGTTTTTATTTTTATTTTGGTTGTTTTTCCCTCGGGAGTACGTAATTTGTGTTTCTTTTCTTGTGATTGTTTATGCTAGGTCGCCGAAGTCTCAAGAGAAAATTGGCACCAGTATTAGATAATGTTTGGTATGATTTTGTGATGATTCTTGGTATTGTTTTACATGTCAATTTTAGTGGTTTGTCCTATTTATGCCGTTGGTTTGATTAATATTTATCGATTCGGACTCACTTTGTGCGTTTTGATGTTTTGTAGAAAGCGACATAAAATAGGAGAAATTGGATCCACCAAGGATCAATTATTTTGAAAACATCGCGATAGGAGTTCATAAGCGGCGGATCGAAGTCGGAGTTCAAGCGAAGGAGAAGCGAATCATCAAAGTCGCGGCGGCAGCCGCGCACGACCGAGCACCGCGCCGCCGCCGCCCATTGCCACGAGCGCTCAACCGGCGCTGGGATAACTCGCATGCTCATCCATCTCCTCACGCGTTCGTTTGGCGCTCGCTCCTCGCGGTACCCAGCGTCGCGCCACGCCCGTCCGTGGCCGAGTACCCGTAGCGGTTCCGCCTCGCTCCGGCACACACGCAACGCGCCACGCTTTCGCAGCGCCCGCCGCGCTCGCGCGCGCCAGGCGCTCGCCTCGCCCGCTCCGCGCTCGCCTCGCCCGCTCCTCATACCTCCGTCCGGCGCTGGTTATTCCAGCTCCCGCTTGCCCCCTTCGCGCGCTAGGCCATGCGCGTACTCGATCTCCACTCGCGCCGCCGAGTCTCCACCGGCGCTCATCCTTCTCCAGCCTGGAGCTCCATCCGGCGGCGTTACGTCGCCTCGCCTCGTGCCATGCCGCGTCCGGCGTGGCAAGCCCTTCCGACGCTGGGATGGCGATCTCGTCCCTCGCGTCCGGCGCTCCGCTTCAGTCCGGCGCTGGGTGTTTTGGCTTTTCACTCCAGAAGCTACTCGCGTCCGGCGCTGGATACTATTTTTGGGCTATTTTAGCGTATTTTCTTGGGCTTCGGAGGTTTATAAATTGGATTTGACCTCCCTCATATTGGCGATTCTTATTTTTGGTTCCAAGCGTGGCAGCGGGCTGCAATTCCTCAAGCTTTCTTCGAGCTCTTCAACGGATCGGCTGTGAGATAATCTTAGTTTCAATTCTGTTTTAAGTTTCATCGATTGAATGTTTAGTCTAGCGATTTATGTTCATGGACTCGTCGGTTTATCGATTCTATTTCATAGTTTATTGTTTATGATTTTTATTGGATTCAATTCATAGTGATGATGGATTGTGTTCATGTTGTCACGCCCGATTCAGGAAGGCGCGGATCTTGGGGTGTGATTAGGGGTGGGGTTAAGCGGGGAAGAAGGGGATACATATAACATACACGATAAGAAGATGTGATCATGAAATCGGGCGACATCTCCTCTATAACTAGGACATATCACGAAGGGAGGGGTGCACAAACAATCCACCAGCAGAATAATATCGATATCATAACCTCGAGAAAACATGATCTCGGTTTATTATAAGTAATGCAAGAAAGCAAAATAGCATTACATCACGTCGACTAGACCGATCGACCACATAGCATGCTCGTATCGAGACTCACGTGAGAATAACATAACAAATCTTGTTCCCAATCGAGAAAGCAAATAAGGGACAAGAATACATAATTATCGAGTGCGTATATAACCTGACATCGCGGAAGCATAGCATGAAGAACCCATGCTCCATCCTCGGTCGTCGCCCGTCCGCCCTCCTCCATACGTGAAAAGATTTGAAAAAGAGTTTGGGGTGAGTACTAGCGCACTCGGTGGGGTTTATCATAAATCAAAAGAATCATGAGGCCGTGTTTAAAGCACTTACCTTAGAAGGTTTTAAAGCGTAAATCCCTTCTAAGTAAGCAAAATAGATTTTTATTTTTCGATACGATCCGTTATTCTGTTACTCCCATCATAGAACCATGAACCACGGCTCGGGCGTATCCCTTGACCCGTCACATGACATTCATTCGGCCGGAACATATCCGATCGGCACGCGCGGGCGTATCCGGTAGGCTAACTCGGTGTGGACTTGAGGTTGAATCCGTCGAACCATAACCACCTCATTACCTTTTCGTGTGGACTTCGGGGTCTATCCGCTTAGAACCATAACCACGTGTTGGGGTCTATCCCATATGATCAATACTCGAGATGGTGATCAACCCGCGAATAGAGATCCGTGCACAACCATGATAGAACCATATCTTGGATCGGAGAGCGATAATAATTTCACAAAAACATTTCTGGCGTACATGTTTTATTTTGAAATATCGAGTAAATAACTCGAAATAAGCATATATAACCCAACACGAGCAGAAAGCGTCAACCGAGAGATATCTACGGATCCGATGACTTCACCGTCGCCTTTGGTAGGTACACAGTAACAAGGCGGAACAACTTTTGGGGTCACTTCCCACAAAGCAAAGCAACAACATGATCAAACGACGATCGTAGCAAAACTAGGGTTTTCGATTTTGGAACCCATTTGGCACTCTCGGGTTTTCAAATCAACTCGATGCGAGAAGGAAATATATTCGAGGCATCGAGACCAATAATAGGGTACTTTCAAAATATGCATGCATGCAAGTTGACTCAAATCTTAGCGTGAAGAAGCTTCAAAATCGATGCTATCCTCGGATCTAGGATAAACCGTCCAAAATCGATGCATGAAAATGGAAACATAAGCAATATGCATAACGACGAACATGGAATGACAAGCGGCGTTGAAAATGGATAACCCGGGCATGTCTTCCTTTAGAAAACTCAAGCAACGGAAAACATCCGACATGCGTAAAGCGAAAAAGAAAAAGCGAAATCGGTGCTTTAGTAGAATGCATGGCAGGAACTCAAAACCTAAAGGACCCGTAGCGAAAAGGTGGCTCGTCGGCCACCAAGCGGTGACAACAAAGCGATAAATCGGCGGCAATGGGCGGCGGCAATGGTTAATCGGCGGCCTCGGCCGTTTTCCCCTCGTCCCTTTAGAATCCCGAGTTCTATGCTATCGATCTACTAAAGGCGGAATCAAAACAAGAAAAGGACAAAACAGAAAAGCGGGCTGCGGGGGTGGTTGATCGGCGGTGGTGGCTCGGCGGCCAAGAATGCGCGCCGCCGTGAGCTTCCGGCTCGATCCCCATTCCTCAGTGACTTCCATGGCGTGCACTGGGCTGCTCGGCTCTTCCGTAAACACGAGAGGCGAAGGAAATGAGCGTTGAAAATGAAGGCCCTAGCCTCCTATTTATAGGAAAATTGATTCACAAGCATTCTTGCATAATGATCCTTTTCAGCATAAGCGGCATAACTTTTGCAAACGGACTCAAATTTAACAAACTTGGTACCCATGGACACGAAATAAAATACGGACACAATGACTATAAGCAAGATATGCTTTTAAAAGATCCGTGAAAAGTCCGGTTTTCGATAACTTCCGGTGCGAACCTTCATGGGTGGTCGAAAACACGCATACTTAGTCTCTATGAATTCGTCATAAAACACTCTTCTAGCGCACGAGGTTTCGTGGCGGTCGCATCACCGAAACAAAAGTCGACCTTTGACCTTTTCTCGAAAAGCGTGCCATGCAAAGCGAAGCTTAAAAGGCGGGGTATTACACATGTTGCTTTAATCTTTCACCTTTCGTTTAATTCATGCTCTTATTGGATGATTGATAATTAGGGTTTATTTGCAATTAGATTGATTAGGGCTTGACAAACCACAGAATAGGATTCTATTGCTTTTGTTTACCGCTTTCGATTTATTGCTTTCATAGTTCAACTAGGGATTGACAACCCCGGTCTAGATTTATTGCTTTATTAGTTTAGCTCGGGATTGACAACCCCAGCTTAGGATTCTTTGTTTATTTCTCGTATTTCAATTCCGTATGTTTGAACCCCTGTTGGCGTTAGAGTGTTTAGGATTTAATTGCTTTACGTATGCGACACGAACAATAAGCCTGTTAAGTTTTCCTTGAGAGGCGACTAGGGTTAACTTTCCTACTACAACACCTCGTTCGATTGTGAGTCAATTAAGAGTATACTTTTGATTGAAACAAATTTTGGCGCCGTTGCCGGGGAAAACTTTAGGCATATTGTTTGTGTTGTTTATTTTATGTGTTTATTTTTGTTCTTTTTGTTATTTTCTCCCCCTGGTGCGTGTGATCTTGTTTTTGTTGTTGGTGTCTGTTAATGCAGGGTTACCAGCAATACGAATATGGCCATACAAACTGGGGGGAGGAAAGTTCGTCGTATTGGGCAAATTCTTCTTTCGAAAAAGGAGCCCAATTCGATTTTTCTGAGGGATGTCCGTCAGGCCATGAGCAGCAAACATATGATCCCTACTAGAACCAACCACCTCCTCCGTTGTATGAAGATCAAGCCTACAATCCCTACTGGGAGCAATCACCTCGGCCCTTGATGTCGCGGTTTATGAGCAACAATATGGTTCGGGGTTGAATAACTTGACCCGATTTGGGATGTTGGGATCCCTGGCGGCGACCATGTAATACCCGTATTTACGTAGCGAGAGATTAGCTCATGATTAAGAGCTTATTAAGAAGGGAATTGCATCCTTAAGAAAGAGTTGGTTAAGTTAGAAGCTTTGACGTTAAGCTTCGAGTTGAGATGATAGAATTTCGGTAGATTTGAGATAGAATCTGAGATAAGATTCTCAGATCTTATTTAGAATAAGAAGACCTAGATTCCAAGGGTCTTAAGATGATATATACATGCTCAATAAAGTTTTGATTTCAGAAAATTGAGAATTTCAAAATCTATGTTTTTGTGACGTCGGCGTTTGCCGATCAAGCTCGGATTAAGAGCAAAAATATTTAAAATGGTTTTTAAGGTCAAAAATATGTTTAATTATTATAGTTTAATGATATTTGATGATGGAAGAATTTATAAAGTGATTTTGAAGGATTTAAGAATAAATGGAATATTTAATTCCATTATTTGCATAAAATGGAATTAAATCTCTATTTTTATAAAGTGAGTTCCTATTATATATTTTATAATTTTGGAACATTATATTGATGAAAATGATGAATTTAAAGTGTTAAGAAAATAAGATTTAGTTTTGGAATTTTTGGGAATTAATTATGAAATTTTCTAGCATATTTTGGAAAATTACATGAAAATACAATATTATTATTATTATTTTTATTAATTCCGAAAATTCAAGGAATAAATATGGAGATTATTTTATGGAATCTCTAGAATATGGTGTGTTGGCACCATTTTGTTTGGGAAAAATAAAAGGAAATTTAATTTATAATGTGAAATTACTATTTTACCCTTATTAATTTAATTTATTACATAAGTATACCTATGCTTTTAAAACCATTTTCTTCCTCAATTTGCAGACAAAACTCACGCAACACACACATGAACACACACTAATTTTTGAAAATTCCAAGAGAAAAATAGGAAGATCCAGCCGTTGAATTTTTGATCCGTCTTGGAAACGAGGTATAATCTCGTCTCTAGAACACATCTACGGATTGAAAATTTTAAAATTCATGAGCATATTATTTCATATTTTCGGTTATATGCTGAAAATTTGAAGGATTATGTTTTGTTTGATTATTTGTTAATATTATGATAGATTTGACGTCTACGTATAGTTTAGCGTTAAAATTGTAAAGCATATGTGATTATTTCGTAATTTCATGTAAATTTCGAAAATATTAAAACCTTTGATCTTGAATTTATGATGTTGTTATGATTAAATTTACTTCATATATATGCTATTGGATTGATATAAAAGTGATTGGCGAAAGAAAAGCGTTTGAAATCGAAAGTATCTGAAAAAGCCCAAATGGCGAAAACCTAAGTGTTATAATGTTGGATTTTGATTTTATTTGATCATTTTGACTTCATATTTGGATTCTATGATATGAATAAAGCTAAAATGATTTATTCGGATTTTTCATGACGTATTCAAAGCGGTAAAATTTTAGTTTGTCGTGAAAATTTGTTTTCAAAGCCAAAGCTTTGATCTTTATGATTTATTGATAAAATCATGATATTTAATGATAGTTGAGCATGTATATAGGTTCGTTAGTGTTAGATTACGTCTCGCGTGAATTTTCGACGTTAGACCTTAAGTGACGTCTTAAGGGGATTTTCGGTTATTGGTTAAGATGAGATTATTGAAGCTTGTTGTTGAGTTTCCTATGCATATTGAGACATATGGTGATGAATTGATGGAGTTTGGGCTATGTTTGGTTGATCTGATGTTGATTTGGCGATGCGTTTTATAAACGTTACGCTGTCGAATTTTCGATAGAAATTGGTTGTTAATAAGATGTTAGAGGAGGCAATGACCCAAGTTTTGATAGACCTTAGAGTCTTAGTTTTGATATCAAGAAGAAATAGTCGGGTCGACGACTAAAGATGAGTAATGTTCTTGTTTGGTCTTGATAGGCATTTATGCCGTTCTATGAGGATAAGATATGGATAAATAAAGAAATGGAATTGGGAATTAGTTCCTTAGCTCTAAGGAACATCCAGGTGGGTATAAGTATTTTCTATAATAATATGCTTATACTTTTAAATGTTTTCAAAAGATATGATATGATTATGCATGAAAGATGACATGAGATTTATGATATGCATTGATTTGAAAAGTTGATTGACTTGCCAATGTTTGAGCATGAGCATAAGCATTATGCACTACCTATCCACGGGAAAGAAAGAAAGAAAGAAAGAAAAGAAAGAATTTACCGGCGTCGGGTATGACCGTAGTTGAGAACCTTGGGTTGACTCGGGTATGTGTTATAAAGGTGTTTGAGAAGGAGGCCTCTTCTCAACACGAGAAAGAATCCGTGGATATGGGAAGGAGAGAAGAAAGTTGCATGCAAACATGATACATGCATATGCATATGATATTATGATGATATGAAAGCAAGTAAGTATTTATTTATGAAAGTACATGTTATGGCAAGTCGAGTTTATAGCCACAAGGGCAAAGTTTATCTTTATGTTTTGGCGTATATCCGAGGTGCATTTTGTACTCACGCCGCATATATTTCTAAATATGCAGGTTGGTGGAGAGAATCTTTGGAATCGAATCTTTGTGAAGGAGCTTCTCTAAATGTTGATTCATATTAAGGTTGTTATATTTTATTATTGACATGTTTTGTTGCCCAGAGAGTTATGTCTTCACACATAATTCTCAGCCACGTTTCATTGCCGAGCTTTGACCTTACTTGCTCATATGTTCTGATATGATAAAGTGATTATGTCCAATGTTCGATGAACAAGGATTTCTCGAATGTTCAGAATGGTTTTCGTTGGATTCAATAATATTCAGTTGAATCGTTGTCATTCCTTGTTTTAAATTGTTGATAAATCCTTCTTGTTGACAAAACATACTTGGAAACCTACTTTATATTTTACCTTCTTGAATCGTAAATGTTAGATTCCTTCATAAAGAAAGTTGTTGTCATCTTTTCTCTTGACTCATGTTTGAACCCGTTGTCGTGAAATTTTCTTCCTAATCCTGAGTCACGGCCTAATTACCTGATTAGGTAGTCGGGTCGTGACAGAATGGTATCAGAGCGGTTTTGAATTCTGAACCTGTAAATTCTTGTAAATTTTATGCAACTTGTGCACAGTTTTGCAATTCTGAGTTATGAATCCTTGTGAATTCTTTGAGATGATTCTATTTGAGAATCTGAGTATAGAATCAGTTGTTTGATTCTGAATTGAGAAAATAAGTTAATGATATAATCTTTCTTGAGAGAAGCTCAGCATTCGATTCCGTCATCTCTAGCTCACCAGGTAAAAGGTTATGCTTATGATTATGTTTATGAGTATGATGATTGTGGTTATCTCAGATGATGTTTATGTATACGCCTTAATGAATAAATTTTCTGCACAAGTTCGAGTATTCTTCATTAGAATGACGAAGATCGTCTAGAAAGTTCAGAAGAGTACGACTCGTTTATCATCAGTAACAAAGATCAAGAGCGTTTATATATATATCGATGAGTAGCTTGTCTTGAACGAATCTCTCGCTCGAACCTATCGTCGTGGGAAGAGACGTTTGATCAAGACGTATCGAGATTAGATGAAAAAAAAAAAAAAAAATTTAGTTGATCTTTTTATTGCCTAAAGAGTGACAAGATTGGGTTGTTGTTGTTGCCATTGATTATATTGAGTCTGGTTTTGTTGTTTTAATCAAGTTGATTCCCCAGACTCCTAGTTACCATCAAATTTTAATATTTAGTATACTCGCACCCCTCCTCTTGATTCATTTCTCCCATTACTAAATCTATCTCGGTTGTTTATCGACGGTTAATTGATAATTTTCCTCTCCATTTGAGGATGATAATGATGGTGAAAATCTTGAAACCATAGATGTTAAATCTTTTATGCCTGAGCATGATACTAGCCCTTATTCTAAAAATAGAGTCTTCCTTATCAAATGCTTAGCTAGTTATGTCTGAATCTGATGTAGATCTTGTACACATTGATTATTCTTAGATCGATATTGAAATTGCCCTTATTGATTTAGATTAATGCGACCAGCTTTTTGCGTCTCTTGAGATTCCTACATCGATTCAGTTCATTCTATTTTCTTATGTTTCCAAGATTTCTCCCTTTGGAGATTTGAGAAAAGATTCAAGTCAGTTATAGTGTCTCGAAATTTTTGAGTATGAACCCAAGTGGTAACAGTTGTTGGCACATCACAACTACAACCCTAAACATTGGTCAATTGTCTTCTGTGATAACCTTTTGGGGACATAATGGAAGCTGATAGTCATAGATTATATCGGATGTGTTAGCCAGAGATATCCAAGCATCCATATACAAAACCTAGATGACAAAGTTATTCTTTGTTTTGTGAAAGTCCTCAGAGAGACAAATTCCTTTCCTTGATATCTATACGATCATTTTGCTATCCAACTGTTTCATTTCATATCATAACTTTGTAATAAGCAATTTTGAAGACCTTTGAGATCTGAGTCTGTTTGTTGATTGAAAACATTTATCCTGTTATTGATAAACAAGATATGCTGCAGTCTGGTATTCATTTGTAATGCAGTATGTCACCCGGAAGAAGAAATCCTTATTCTGAATAGAAAAAAAATAAGAAAGTGCAATTCTTTTCAAAATTCACTTGTACTTTCTCTCCTTTAAACTAATTACAGAATTGCAGAGTTTCTATACCAGATCCTTTATCCTCAATGAAGTTGATACCCGGCTGATGTTAAAAAAAATGAATTCGTTTCAATGAACGAGTTTTTGAATTTTGGAGAGCTTTGATCAAAAATATCTCCTATGTATATCGTTGATGTTGAAGGGTCAATAGCTTTCTGCTGGATATTACGTCAAAAAGTTCTTCCTTCCGAGCAACTAGAGAATTTTACGCAAGAGTAATTCAAGGAAGGATCGTATGAAAAGTATACCTCAGGATTCTGCAAACAGAAAAAGATTTAGTTTTTGAACATGAAGCAAAGGAAAAAAAGACTGCCACAGTATATGATCGTGAATTTTGCAGCTTGATTCATGATGCTCTTCATAGAGTTGAAAAGATGAGAAGATATACATGTTAGTTACCCAAATCGAAGTGTGGGTAACAATTGATCGATTCACGAATTATGTTTATGTTATTCTAATCTCTATCATATATGATGAAGTTGACAAATTAACTCAAGTGTACGTTCGAAAGATAGTACATTTACATGGAATGCTCGTCTCAATCATCTCGAACAGAGACTCCAAGTTTACATCTCGTGTTGGACGAGTTTATTATAAAGCTGAATACAAGATCGAATTTCAGTACAACTTTCTATCCGCAATATATGGTCAATTTAAATGGACCATCCAGACGTTAGAAGACAAGATCAGAACGACGATTTATATGGCGCTCTATGAAGTCTTTTACGATAGCAAGTGTAGATCGTCGTTTTATTTAAAACATATTTGAAGAAGAAAGTGCTTGGACCGTAAGTGATTAAAGAGATGGTCGAATCGTGCAACAAATAAAGAGAAGAATCCGAAGTTATCGAGATGTATCGAGCTCGCACGAAATTAAGAAAGATTGGCTAGTCGCCTACAGATAAGCATTTTCTTCGAGTTCAAAAATATTCGCGATGTGTTCTATATGCTACAGATATAAAGCTATGTGTTTAATCCAAAACACATGATACATCAAGAGAGCAAATGTTCGTGAACAAGATTTAAACTACGAAGAAAAGTCAGAATGCATCTTAGATCGATATGGAAGCATGATGATGTAGAAGAAATGACATGGAAATTAGAGATCAGGTGAATAAGAAGTATTCGGAGCTTTTGCTGACATGCAAAATTTCGAGGACGAAATTTTTGTAAGGGGGTGAGAATGTAATACCCCGTATTTCTGTAGCAGAGATTAGCTCATGATTAAGAGCTTATTAATAAGGGAATTGCATCCTTAAGAAAGAGTTGGTTAAGTTAGAAGCTTTGACGTTAAGCTTCGAGTTGAGATGATAGAATTTCGGCAGATTTGAGAAAGAATCTGAGATAAGATTCTCAGATCTTATTTAGAATAAGAAGACCTAGATTCCAAGGGTCTTAAGATGATATATACATGCTCAATAAAGTTTTGATTTCAGAAAATTGAGAATTTCAAAATCTATGTTTTTGTGACGTCGGCGTTTGCCGATCAAGCTCGGATTAAGAGCAAAATATTTAAAATGGTTTTTAAGGTCAAAAATATGTTTAATTATTATATTTTAATGATATTTGATGATGGAAGAATTTATAAAGTGATTTTGAAGGATTTAAGAATAAATGGAATATTTAATTCCATTATTTGCATAAAATGGAATTAAATCTCTATTTTTATAAAGTGAGTTCCTATTATATATTTTATAATTTTGGAACTTTATATTTATGAAAATGATGAGTTTAAAGTGTTAAGAAAATAAGATTTAATTTTGGAATTTTTGGGAATTAATTATGGAATTTTCTAGCATATTTTGGAAAATTACATGAAAATACATTATTATTTTATTATTATTTTTATTAATTCCGAAAATTCAAGGAATAAATATGGAGATTATTTTATGGAATCTCTAGAATATGGTGTGTTGGCACCATTTTGTTTGGGAAAAATAAAAGGAAATTTAATTTATAATGTGAAATTACTATTTTACCCTTATTAATTTAATTTATTACATAAGTATACCTATGCTTTTAAAACCATTTTCTTCCTCAATTTGCATCCAAAACTCACGCAACACACACATGAACACACACTAATTTTTGAAAATTCCAAGAGAAAAATAGGAAGATCCAGCCGTTAAATTTTCGATCCGTCTTCGAAACGAGGTATAATCTCGTCTCTAGAACACATCTACGGATTGAAAATTTTAAAATTCATGAGCATATGTTATCATATTTTCGGTTATATGCTGAAAATTTGAAGGATTATGTTTTGTTTGATTATTTGTTAATATTATGATAGATTTGACGTCTACGTATTGTTTAGCGTTGAAATTGTAAAGCATATGTTATTATTTCGTAATTTCATGTAAATTTCGAAAATATTAAGGCCTTTGATCTTGAATTTATGATGTTGTTATGATTAAATTTACTTCATATATATGCTATTGGATTGATATAAAAGTGATTGGCGAAAGAAAAACGTTTGAAATCGAAAGTATCTGAAAAAGCCAAATGGCGAAAACCCTAAGTGTTATAATGTTGGATTTTTGATTTTATTTGATCATTTTGACTTCATATTTGGATTCTATGATATGAATAAAGCCTAAAATGATTTATTTGGATTTTTCATGATGTATTCAAAATGGTAAAATTTTAGTTTGTCGTGAAATTTGTTTTCAAAGCCAAAGCTTTGATCTTTATGTTTTATTGATATAATCATGATATTTAATGATAGTTGAGCATGTATATAGGTTCGTTAGTGTTAGATGGCGTCACGTGAATTTTCGACGTTAGACCTTAAGTGACGTCTTAAGGGGATTTTCGGTTATTGGCTAAGATGAGATGATTGAAGCTTGTTGTTGAGTTTCCTATGCATATTGAGACATATGGTGATGAATTGATGGAGTTTGGGCTATGTTTGGTTGATCTGGTGTTGATTTGGCGATCGTTTATAAGCGTTCTGTTGCGAATTTTCGATAGAAATTGTTTGTTAATAAGATGTTAGAGGTGGCAATGACCCAAGTTTTGATAGACCTTAAAGTCTTAGTTTTGATATCAAGAAGAAATAGTCGTGTCGACGACTAAAGATGAGTAATGTTCTTGTTTGGTCTTGATAGGCATTTATGCCGTTCTATGAGGATAAGATATGGATAAAGAAAGAAATGGAATTGGGAATTAGTTCCTTAGCTCTAAGGAACACCAGGTGGGTATAAGTATTTTCTATAATAATATGCTTATGCTTTTAAATGTTTTCAAAAGATATGATATGATTATGCATGAAAGATGACATGAGATTTATAATATGCATTGATTTGAAAAGTTGATTGACTTGCCAATGTTTGAGCATGAGCATAAGCATTATGCACTACCTATCCACGGGAAAGAAAGAAAGAAAGAAAGAAAAAGAAAGAATTTACCGACGTCGGGTATGACCGTAGTTGAGAACCTTCGGGTTCAACTCGGGTATGTGTTATAAAGGTGTTTGAGAAGGAGGCCTACTTCTCAACACGCAGAAAGAATCCGTGGATATGGGAAGGAGAGAAGAAAGTTGCATGCAAACATGATACATGCATATGCATATGATATTATGATGATATGAAAGCAAGTAAGTATTTATTTATGAAAGTACATGTTATGGCAAGTCAAGTTTATAGCCCTAAGGGCAAAGTTTATCTTTATGTTTTTGGCGTATATCCACTAAGTGCATTTTTTTGTACTCACGCCCTGCATATATTTCTAAATATGCAGGTTGAGCTGGAGAGAATGCTTGAATCGAATGCTGCGCGAAGGAGCTTCTCTAAATGTTGATTCATATTAAGGTTGTTATATTGTTATTGACATGTTTTGTTGCCCAGAGAGTTATGTCTTCACACATAATTCTCAGCCACGTTTCGTTGCCGAGCTTTGACCTTACTTGCTCATATGTTTTGATATGATAAAGTGATTATGTCCAATGTTCGGTGAACAAGGATTTCTCGAATGTTGAGAATGGTTTCGTTGGATTGATAATATTCGGTTGAATCGTTGTCATTCCTTGTTTTAAATTGTTGATAAATCCTTCTTGTTGACAAAACATACTTGAAACCTACTTTATATTTTACCTTCTTGAGCCGTAAATGTTAGATTCATTCATAAAGAAAGTTGTTGTCATCTTTTCTCTTGACTCGTGTTTGAACCCGTTGTCGTGAAATTTTCTTCCTAATCACGAGTCACGGCCTAATTACGATTAGGTAGTCGGGTCGTGACAAGCCGCTCCACAACGACCGGAATATTGGAACCCACAACACGATGAGCAACAAGCCTATGATCCATCTTGGGACCGGCCACCTCAATCGCGATGCGAGGATCGAGCCTACAATCCATTGGGATCGACCACCTCGCCTCACTATTCGTACCCGCAGCGGCCGCCTCGCCTCAATATCCATATCCACAGCACCGCTTCGCCTCCACCATAGCAGTACCCACAGCGGCCATATCCACCTCCGAGGCCAGCTTGGGAGGATGAGCTCACTGAAAAAGAGAAGTTGTCCATTAAAGAAATGAATGATCATAACTCCACACTTCAGCGTCTTGAGATTAAAATGGTACAGCTGAATATCATGCTTAAGGAGCTGTTGCAAGAACGTGCAGAGAGTGAGCTTCCAATTCTCGAGAATGAGGTAGGAGAGACGCCAGAAGAGCCGTTGCAGCCACATGAGGTGCAAAATGAGAAAATGACTGAAGTCATACCTGTCCCGCACCAACCCGATCAAGCTTAGACGGTCATTTCTCTTGAAAATGACCCAATTGTTGAGAATGGGGTTGGAGAGGCACCAGACGAGTCGCTGCAACCACAGGAGGTGGAAACTGAGGAAGAAAATGATGTCATACCTTTCCCACACCAACCAGATCAGACTCAGACGGTCACTTTTCTTGAAAGTGACCCGATTGTTGAGAATGGGGTGGGAGAGACTCCTGGTGAGTTGCTGCATCTAGAGGAGGTGGAAAACGAGAAAGAGTGGGCAAATGAAGTTAATAGCATGCCAACGCCCACTCTGGAGGTGAAAGAACAATCCCAACGCTTGGAGGGGGATGAAGAGAGGACGAAGAAAGAGTGGGCATGTGAAGTTACAAGCATGTCAAAGCCCACTCTGGAAGTGGAAGAACTTCCTCAACCATTGAAGTATATGTTCCCAGAGGAGGAAAAAGTAAGGACAAAGGTTGAGGTAACTTCTATAATATATCAACATCCTAATTCACCAAAGTAATATGCTTTGGGAGTTGAAGTTATCTATTTTACTTTGGAAAATAGGATGTTTGATTTGAGCTTAATTGATGTATTACCTGCTTTCTTTACTATCCTCATTCTCATATGGTTGATCACGATGCTTTGGTCGAGATGGTATTCCTGCAGGTGAAGGACTATGGATAGTCCATTGTCAACCGGATAAGTCGTGCTCACGACGTTAAGCGAGTAATCTTGCGTGGGAGTTGACCCACGGTTTTTAATTTTTTTCTTTCTTTCTCTTTTGCTTGTTTTGTTGTTCTTTGATCATCATTGCCTTTGTGTTAGTTTTGCTTTAATTTGGGAAGAAAGGTTTGCGTATTTTCATCGGTGAGATGAAGGCGTGATGCTCCAACTCTGCGGCGCACATTCGTCGATTATCGAGGAAGTATCATCCTCTATGGTCATTTGAGCTTTTGATGTTTTGAGCAGGGGACGATGCTCGATTTAAAATAATGGGGATGTTTACTCAATTTTGTGTGCGTTTTCATATATATTTTCGTATGCTTAATGATGTGCCTGTACTTATTTTGATTGTTTGGACTTAAGTTTGTGTCTATCACGAATAAGTTAGGATTTTGATTTGTGCTCTTGAACTACGTGGTATTGATGGGACCTTGATGCATTTCTCGTTTATCTTGATGTTATGTGATTAAAGTGCAATGTGAATTGGCGAGATTGTGTGAATTGATTTTAAATCGGTGGTTATTGATGTGATTTGTCCGGCTAATGCTAGGGGTAGTGTTAATAGTTTGGTTACCTATATACTCGTTTCAATTAAAAAAAAAAAAAAAAAGAAAAGAAAGAAAAATATGTGTGAAAAAGAAAATAAGGAGAATTAAAACTCAATGTTGTTGAGATTGTATAAATGGAGGATGAGATTATGTCCTCTTTCTCGTAAATTGAGAAATGGACATGGAAACCACGTTAGGAGACTCGAGTTCATCGAGAGTTCACCTTATGAACATTGTTCCAAAATCATTAATACCTTCTATGTTATCAAAGGAAACTTGTTGCTAAAGGAAACCATTTTAGTTAATTCACCTCTAGCGGAGAGTTGAGTGCGAGCAAAATAACTTACTGTTTGTTTGATATTTTCACAATCTTAGATTTGTTTCGCATTAACTTGATTACGTATTCATCATGTTTGGAGGAATTGCAAAAGAGATTTGATTGATTAGAATGAGAGTGAAGTTGCATGAATTATCTTCCCTATTCTTATTAGTATAGACTTTGCTTGAGGACAAGCAATTGGATAAGTGTGGGGGAGTTGTTTGGTATGATTTTGTGATGATTCTTGGTATTGTTTTACATGTCAATTTTAGTGGTTTTTCCTATTTATGCCGTTGGTTTGATTAATATTTATCGATTCGGACTCACTTTGTGCGTTTCGATGTTTTGTAGAAAACGACATAAAATAGGAGAAATTGGATCCACCAAGGATCAATTATTTTGAAGAACATCGCGATAGGGTTCATAGGCGAAAGCGGATCGAAATTCGGAGTTCAAACGAAGGAGAACGAAGCGAATCATCAAAGTCGCGCACGGCAGCCCGACGCACGACCGAGCACCGCGCGCCCAGCGCACGCCCATTGCCCACCGAACGCTCAACCAGCGCTGGGATAACTCGCGCTCATCCATCTCCCTCGCGCGTTCGTTTGGCGCGCTCGCTCACCTCGCGGTACCCCAGCGTCCGCGCACACCCGTCCGGCGCTAAGTACCAACGACGGTTCCGCCTCGCTCCAAGACACAGCGCCAGCGCTTTCGCAAGGCGGCCGCCGCGCTCTCGCGCGCCCAGCCGCCGCCTCGCCCGCTCCTCATACCTCCGTCTGGCGCTGGTTATTCCAGCGCCCGCTTGCCCCGCCAGCGCTGGGCCATGCGCGTACTCGATCTCCTCCCGCATGACGTTGAGTCTCCACCGCGCCATCCTTCCACCTGGCGCTCCATCCGGCGATGTTACGTCGCCTCGCCTCGTGCCATGTCGCGTCCGGCGCGGCAAGCCCTTCCGGCGCTGGGATGGCGATCTCGTCCCACGCGTCCGGCGCTCCGCTTGATCCGGCCTTTGGGTGTTTTGCTTTCACTCGAAGCTCCTCGCGTCGGTGACCGTCGCGTCCGTGTTGGATACTATTTTTTGGGCCTATTTTTAACGTATTTTTACTGGGCTTCCTGAGGGTTTATAAATTGGATTCAGCAGCCTCCCTCATATTGGCAGTTCTTATTTTTGGTTCCAAGCGCAGCCACGGAGCTGCAATTCCTCAAGCTTTCTTCCAGAGCTCTTCAACAGATCGGCACAACAGATAATCTTAGTTTCAATTCCTGTTTTAAGTTTCATCGATTGAATGTTTAGTCTAGCGATTTATGTTCATGGACTCGTCAGTTTTATCAGATTCTATTTCATAGTTTATTGTTTATGATTTTTATTGGATTCAATTCATAGTGACAGTGGATTGTGTTCATGTTGCTTTAATCTTTCCTGCTTTCGTTTAATTCATGCTCTTATTGGATGATTGATAATTAGGGTTTAGTTGCAATTAGATTGATTAGGGCGACAAACCCTAAGAATAGGATTGCTATTGCTTTTGTTTACCGCTTTCGATTTATTGCTTTCATAGTTCAACTAGGGATTAACAACCCCTGGTCTAGATTTATTGCTTTATTAGTTTAGCTCGGGATTGACAACCCCTAGCTTAGGATTGTTGTTTATTTCTCGTATTTCAATTCCCGTATGTTTCAAACCCCTGCTGGCATTAGAGTGTTTAGGATTTAATTGCTTTCTGTGTGCGACACGAACAATAAGCCCTATTAAGTTTTCCTTGAGAGACGACTAGGGTTAACTTTCCCTACTACAACACCTCATTTGATTGTGAGTCAATTAAGAGTATACTTTTGATTGAAACAGATAACATTCACAGGGTGAGAGATTTGGATTTTTGACTCGGAGGAAGAAAGCTCGTCGGAAAGTGAGACGAGTACTGTGATATTTTTGCACGAGAATTTTGAAACTAAATCTCGGGATAAAGAGTTTGTGCTTGAGGAAATGACAACAAATGGAGGAGTTAATGATTAAGAGAACCCGTGAATACGTGATTTTGCCCGACCTATCATTGGTGTGACAACTTCATACATAGTCCTCGGGACCCTGCTAGGAATTATGAGTTGAAGCCTATCCACTTCAATCTTTTCCCATTGTTCTATGGGATACCGACGAAGGATGCTTTGAACTTCATCCGAGAGTTTTACGTCGTTGTTCATACTGATAAGCCTCATTTTTACCTGATTTATAAGGCTATATTCGTTTCGTTTATAATTGATAAGTGATCTTTTGAGCTGTCTTTTGATATATTTATGTTTACCTTGGAAGATATTATGCCGTGTGTATTTCGTGTCATTTTAGCATAGGTTTTGATGTCAAAAATGTGGATCACGATAAAGAGGAATTAGCTAGCCCGGTCACGAGTTCACGCGAAGAAGAACTGTTTAAAAACGATGTTAAATAGGAGGAAATGGATATGAAAAGTATGGATGTAAAAAGTTTACAATGTTAAAGAGCATCTCGATAGGAGTCCATAGGCGCAAACGGATCGCAATTCGGAGTCCGGACGAGAGAGAATGGAGGGAAACAACGAAGTCACGCAGCGCGAGAAAAAAAACACGCCTCGCGAGACTTGCTCCTGACCCTATGTCGCGAGCCAGTCCCGCGAGCTAGAGAAGACAGACGCGCGTAAAAGAAGAGCTCGCGACTTTCTATTGCGGGACTTGCTCGCGAGGGAGTCTCGCGAGCCGCAGCGGCCTAGCGTTGCGTATATAACATCATACACTTTACACGCATTGGAGGGGGATTACACGAGATGTCAGAGAGCTTTTCTATACAGAACACTTATTTTATGCTTTTTTTGCACATTTTTTTTTCGAATAGTTTTATTAGCGTAGTTCTTCAATTCCTTTTTTATTCCAGTATTTTATTCCAGTTTTTCTTACATTCAGTTTTTTTTCAGAGTTCAGATTTATTTCCGGATTCAAGTGCTACATTGTTCATCGTGGAGTCCTAGGGTTTTATTTATTTAATTCAGTTTATGTTATCTTTATTTATTTATTGCTTTAGTAATCTAATTATGCGTAGCTAAATTCCGTATTGATCCTAGGATTTGTATGTCTGAATAGATTTTTATGATTGATTTGTTGATACTGTTTTGTCGTCCCATTCATGATTTATGATTCTTGGCTTTAATTCTCATGTGTTGGTATCTGGCCAATATTGATGCATGCTAATTATGTGATTGATGTCCTGGCGGAATTAATTGCATAGTCGATATCTTGAATACATGTCTGATTTTACCTTGAGACTGGCGGAGATAGGTGAACTGTAGGAGGTTATTCTTTGTGTGCTTTTGGTAATTAGCTTACTTCTCTTGAGACCCGACGGAAATAGAGTTTAGGCTAACTTATTACTATAGGTTGTCCTGGTGGAAACTATAGTTACATTAATGATCCTTCATATAAATGTGGATTAAATTGGTAAACAGATTAATAGGTTAATTGTGTGAATCGGTTGGGTTAAGTACATCCCAGGTGGTCACTTTTTATATCTGATTTTATTCCTATTTATATTTTGAGTCTAGATTTATTTTTAGCTCTCTCTTGATATTTTGTTGCCTGAATAATAATCAAGATTCTGTGTTGATTATTTGCTGTCTTCTCGAGTCGCATTCCCTGTGGATACGATATATATACTTGCTGTCTTACTATCATATTATTTGGTAGGAAATTAAGCGATCAATACCTTTCCATTGAACGGGCTCACTGAAGATACATTAAGAATGAGGTGTTTCTCATACACCTTAAAGGATAGAGCCAAGACATGGCTTATATCTCTACAGCCTGGTTCACTGACAAATTGGCAACCCGTGTATGACAAATTCATGGGCAAGTACTACTCGAACCAGAAGACACAAGAGCTCAAAGCAAAGATTGCTACCTTCAAACAAATTGTTGGAGAACTACTACATGAGGCATGGTATCGTTTCAACTAGCTAAAGCAACAATACCCGTTGTAGGGAAATCTGATTTTAACCCTCTCCCGAGGATCTATCTTGAATGTTTAATTCACCATACATTGATTATATACCTAGCATGCACCTAGATAATTAATTGCAACACGTTGGTGTTTTCTCGTGTTTACCTACGAATTTTTCGGACAATAGGAGGATCAAGACTCGTGATTTGATCTTCTGAACTGTATCCCGTTTGCCAAAACTCCAATGCTGAGTGAGAGCAATCTATGGAGAGTACTGTAAAAATTCGCCTTCTTCCTCACACTTGGAAATTCGAAAATCACTATGAACACTATATAATTTTCGAAAATCTCTTAGCATTGGATTCCTCTAATTTTCTCTCACCTTATATTTATAATGCAACCATAGAAACCTATTAGGATATGATCTCTGCATATCTAATAAATATAATCATATCTTTTCAGATAGAGAGAATCAGAACAGAGTCCCGATGGGACTCTATCATGTGGTGGACGAATTCTGCAGCTCCAGGCCTTGATGGGCCAGCCTAGGGATCAAATGTAAGGAATAAAGATGGGTCTCAAATAAATGAATTATCTTATGTTCGGCCCAGAACATAAATTAATTCATAAACATTTATTCATGCCACTAGATAATAAATCATCACTTACCCCTTTATTACCAAAGTTGAGTCGGGCTTGCACTTAGACTTTACGAATCCCCGTATATAAGATATCGCACGTCCATTAATTACTTATAGCGTTCTGACTGCTTTAAATAATTAATCTGTTTAATTCCTTAAGTAGTATCATTCAACCTTATTATTGTACTTGAGATAACTCAACCTGCAGGGTTTAGTACCATAAACATTTTGAGCTCCTTAAGGGGACGTCATCATCCTAAACGGATATGGTGACTCGATACAAGTAACTAGCATGACATACAAGCACTGCCACCACCCAAAATACGGAGAATATTGGGTTATCTTATGTAACCCTCACCCATAACAAGTCAAAGTGATGGTCAGTGTTCCGACCAAATTGTTCTTTTCAGTCGCTCGCAATAGTACGGGGTCCTTATAGAATAGTAAGGTCGACCCAAGTCGAATCTCTCGAGGAAGGCTTAACAATTGCTACGGTTTATGTCAACACGAGCGAGAAAAGAAAAACTAACGTCCTAACATAAGGGGGTTGTCACGGAAAGGACGAAAGCGTGAAATAAAATCAGCGAGATAAGGCGGATGCACTTGGACAACAATAGTAATCGACGGATACGGAATTGGAGACGGTGTTCTAGGGTTGAATCTATCCTCACAACTAATGAATCAAAGACCGGTACACAATGCATCAAACACCCACGCTTCTCACCCTACGGTCAACACTAACTAATCTCTCGATTACGTCAATGCTAGACTCGAACTTAATGACAGGAGATCTCTCAACCACCCCACCATCAACTACGAAGGATATTTCACTACAAATGCACACAATAGCAAAACCCTATCCACATATATCAATTACCCAACAACAAACCAATCTCTCGATCACTTTTGTTGTCAAACTCATATTTAATATAAATTTGCTCTCGCATATCTTCATAATCAAATATAAGCACACAATCAGCCTACACTATTCTTTCGAATACCATGTATGAAGATCATGAAATAAAAAATTTATACGAATAGGAAAATCACAAATCATCAACCCAACAATCAAGATTCAAAATAAGAACACCCTAACATGTATTATTCTACAAATCATAATTTATCTCATGGTAGAAATGATTCTAATCTCAATTACATAGACATAATCAAAATCAGGAAAACTTACAACCATTTCATAGACAAATTCGTCTTCCAAATATCCGGAATCGTACAATCCAATTGTTAATCCAAGCACAAAATAATTAAAAGGAAAAGAAAAGGAAGGATAAAGGAAAAAGAAAACTATTCGTGTTCAGCACTGACGGAAGAAATAAAATGAGAACTTAAAAACTAGGGTTTTTCGCGTGCGTTTCAGCCTTTATAACTGACGAAAATTAACTCCCAGCGCCGGACACGACGAAGCACCGGACGTGAGAAGTTTCTGGACGAAAAGTTGCAATACTCCAGCACCGGACACGAGGAAGCGCCGGACGCAGGAGTTCACTGGACTCACGCCCAACACCGGACGCAGCTAAAGCGCCGGACGCATGGGACACAGATGGCAACGAGCGCTGGGGACCCAACGCCGGACACGCCAAGACGCCGGGCGGGCGCTGGGAAGCTGGAGAGGCGGGCAGGGGCGCTGGGTGGCGCGCCGACGCTGAGGCGGATGGCGCTGAGGCACTAGAGAGGCGGCGCGGGCGCTGGGTGGTAGCGCCTGTTGGGCGCGGGCGCTGGGGCGGATGAGCGAGCTCACTTTGGGGCGCTGGCGTGGCGTCTTGTGAGCGCAGCGCGCGCGCGTGTGACGGAGTCGTGCGCGGCTTTGACGTTTCGCTCGGTTCTTTCTCGATCGAACTCCGATTTGCGAACCGTTTGCGCCTACGAACTCCTGTCGAGATGCTCTTAAATAATACATGATCCTTGGCAGATTCAATTCATCCTATTTTATGCCGTTTTTCTACAAAACATCGAAACAAACGAAATAAGTTCGAATCGATAAATATTAATCAAACCAACGGCATAAATAGAACAAACCACTGAAAATGACACACAAAACAATACCAAAAATCAACACAAATTCATTCTAAACAACTCCCCCACACTTATCCATTTGCTTGTCCTCAAGCAAAGTCTATACCAATAAGAATAGGAAAGATAACTCATGCAACTTCACTCCTATTCTAATCAGTCAAACCTTATTGCTTTCCCCCACACTTGGTGTTTACGCATTCAAAGATAATGTGAAATAAATCTAGGACGGCAATTAATTTCCAATAAATAAAAGGGTAATCTCTGCTCAGACCCAACTCTCCGTTAGGGGTGAACTAACTAATGTGGTCACCTTTAGCAACAAGTTTTTTTTTTTTTTAAGCACATAGAATGTTTTAACAGATTTTGGAACAATATTCGAAAGGTGAACCCTCAATGAACTCGAGTTTCCTATCGTGGTTTCCCATGTCCATTTCTCAAATTACGAGAAAGAGGGACATAATCCCATCCTCCATTTCAACAATCTAATTTTCTACTCTTTTTCACACTTTTTTTTTTTAATCAATAGATGAAACAAGTATATAGGTAACCACAATGTTAACACTACCCCTAACATTAGTCGGACAAATCACATCAATTCTCCCCTATTCATTTTCTATCAATCACAATCCGTCGATTCACATTACACTCGAATCATATACCACGTAAGTTTGGAAATTAAAAGCAGTTTGTGAATACCACGAGCTTAGTTGAAGAAATCAAAATCCTAACTTACTCACATATACAACACTTGGATCCAAGAAATCAAAATGAGCATAAATGCACATCACCAAGCATACAAATAGATAAGATACGCACACAAAACTGAGTAATCATCCCCCACACTTAATTCGAGCACTGTCCCCAGTGCTCTAAACATTAATAATACAAAGGTCATAGAGGATGATACTTCCCTGATAATAGAAGAGTGTGCGTTGAGAGTTAGAGCATCACGGCTTCACCACACGGATTAAAATGTCCCAGAACTCAAGAATGATAACACCGAAACCTGCACCACAGAAAACCAAAACAAAGACGAAAATAAAAACACAAGCAAAACCAACAGAAAACAAGAACAAGAAAAACAAGAAAACTCGTGGGTTGCTCCAACGTAGCGCTCGTTTCAATGGCACGAGCTCCACCAATCAAAAACGGACTATCCATAGTCCTTCACCTGCAGGAATACCATCTCAACCAGAGCATCAGTAGTAACAAGGTAAGCACAAAGGACAGTTAAGGTAGCAAATAATAAATTAATTAAGTTCAAATCAAACATCCTATTCTTCAAAGCAAAATAGATAACTTCGACTCCAACAACACTATACTTTGGAGAATTAGGATATTGAAAAATTATAAATGCTACCTCAACGTTTGTCCTCTCTTCATCCTTCAACTGGATCGGGAAGATATCAGGTTGTTCATGGTTAGTCGCGGTTTGATGAAACCTTGACTCTTTAACTTCCTCTTCACTGATTCTTTCCTCAACTTCATCATCTTCATAGACAATGATTGAAGAAGTTTGCTCCAATTGTCTCGGCATCTCCTCCACACTTTGGTTGTAGACCAATTCTTCCACTATCTTGGTTGACTGACAGACTTGAGTCTCTAAACGCTCCATAGATGCTTCCAACATCTTGAACCCTTGTTGACTCGTCTGTATGAAAGACGTCATTGTGTCTTCCAATGTCGGCTTCTCCGGTTGACTCGCCTGAACGAAAGCCTTTAATGATTCCTCCAATGTCGGCTTCACCGTGGACTCGCTCGAATGAATGCTCAATGACTCCGCCAATGTCGGCTTCACCGCCGCTTCATTGGTGACTCGCTCGAATGAATGCTTGCACCGAATCCTCAATGTCGGCAATCGGTTGTTGTTGGAAGAGAAGTCTGATTGTATGAAGAACTACGAGGATGCCTCCATTAGGGATCATAGGCGATGCTCACACTGACGGTATCCTCAAAATAGTCGAATTGGGCTCCTTCTTCATAGGAAGAATTTGCCCATCACGGCGACTTTCCTCCTCCAGGCCTGTATGACCATATTAGTATCGCGGTAACCTGCATTAATGACACCAACTACAAAAACAAGATCACATGCACCAGTTGGAGAAAATAGTAACAAAGAAAAAGGAAAAGAAAGAAATAAAAAGAAGAAGCACGGGGGAAGAAACAGAAAAACAAAACAAAACAAAACCAAAAGCCTAAAGCCTTCCCTAAGAACGGCGCAAAAATTTGTTCCGACCAAATTGTTCTTTTCGATCGCTTCGCAATAGTACGAGGTCCTTATAGAATGGTAAGGTCGACCCAAGTCGAATCTCTCGAGGAAGGCTTAACAGGGCTACGGTTTTATGGCAACACAGAAGCAGAAAAGAAAAAACTAACGTCCTAACATAAGGGGGGGTTGTCACGGAAAGGACGAAAGCGGAAAATAAAATAAAGCAGATAAGACGGATGCACTTGGACAACAATAGGAATTGACAGATACACGGAATTGGAGACGGTGTTCTAGGGTTCGAATCTATCCTCACAACTAATGAATCAAAGACCTGTACACAATGCATAAAACACCCACGCTTCTCACCCTACGGTCAACACTAACTAATCTCTCGATTACGTCAATGCTAGACTCGAACTTAATGACAGGAGATCTCTCAACCACCCCACCATCAATTACGAAGGATATTTCACTACAAATGCACACAATAGCAAAACCCTATCCACATATATCAATTACCCAACAACAAACCAATCTCTCGATCACTTTTGTTGTCAAACTCATATTTAATATAAATTTGCTCTCGCATATCTTCATAATCAAATATAAGCACACAATCAACCTACACTATTCTTTCGAACACCATGTATGAAGATCATGAAATAAAAAATTTATACGAATAGGAAAATCACAAATCATCAACCCAACAATCACGATTCAAAATAAGAACACCCTAACATGTATTATTCTATAAATCATAATTTATCTCATGGTAGAAATGATTCTAATCTCAATTACATAGACATAATCAAAATCAGGAAAACTTACAACCATTTCATAGACAAATTCGTCTTCCAATTATCCGGAATCGTACAATCCAATTGTTAATCCAAGAACAAAATAATTAAAAGGAAAAGAAAAGGAAGGAGAAAGGAAAAAGAAAACTATTCGCGTTCAGCACTGACGGAAGAAATAAAATGGGAACTTAAAAATTAGGGTTTTTCGCGTGCGTTTCAGCCTTTATAACTGACGAAAATTAACTCCCAGCGCCGGACGCGACGAAGCACCGGACGCGACGAAGCACCGGACGCGAGGAGTTTTTGGACGAAAAGTTACAATACTCCAGCGCCGGACACGAGGAAGCACCGGACGCAGGAGTTCACTGGACTCACGCCCAACGCCGGACGCAGCTGAAGCACCGGACGCATGCGACACGGATGGCAGCGAACGCTGGGGACCCAGCGCCGGACGGACGCGTCTTGTTGGAGACCTTTGGAGAAAAGCGGCTGGCGCTGTGGCCGGCGAATATTTGAGGCGGATGGATGATGAGGCCAAGACTGGAAAAAAGCGGCCGGGTATTTGGGATAAGCGCCAGACGTCTGTTGAGCGGGCTTTGGGACGGATGAGCGCGCTCGCTAGGGCACACGGGCGCTGGCGCGGCGCTGGTGCACGGGCGTGTGCGGCGACGGAGTCTTGGCGGCTTCGACGTTTGCTCGGTTCTTTCTCGATCAAACTTCGATTTGCGAACCGTTTGCGCCTACGAACTCCTGTCGAGATGCTCTTCAATAATACATGATCCTTGGCAGATTCAATTCATCCTATTTTATGCCGTTTTTCTACAAAACATCAAAACAAACGAAATAAGTTCGAATCGATAAATATTAATCAAACCAACGGCATAAGTAGAACAAACCACTGAAAATGACACACAAAACAATACCAAAAATCAACACAAATTCATTCTAAACAGTCAGCAACTCATACTCACCTAAAACCTTATCAAAATTTAGATCAACGTAAAGTAACCGAGATCTAGGTTCTTCATGACGGTCAGATAGAAGAACTCATCCCACTGTGATCCATCAATACATCAGAGATGTAACGGTATAGACAAGCAACCAAGTCAAGTCACTTCTTATCTATACCGTAGCCTATACCGACAACTCATCCTCAAGTTATCTCAGTTATGATCCTTTTTATATCTCATTTAGCTTGACCAATCACACAGACTTCTGTGATCTACTACACACTTTATGATCTAACATATATATGAGATAAAGGGACATACATATGCAATCAAGTAAACAATTCAGATATGAGATTGTAATAGTGTTAACATGAATCATTGTATACAAGCTCAACCAAAACTACTTCCAGTATAAAAAACCAACAATCTCCCACTTATACTAAAGCAAACTTTTAGTATATAATGTGTCTCTACTAGCTATTACAAACAACGCCATCACTTTGCTTCTCCCACTTATACAAAAGTTTCATTTCTAAGTGGGGGCCATCTTGCGCAATCCAAGTCCTCGAACATGCTCGTCGTAGACTTTTTGTGGCAGGCTCTTCGTGAATGGGTCAGTTAGGTTATTCGCAGTACCAATATTCTCAATCAGCATGTCTCATTGTCTAACGATTTCTCGTATGAAATGGTACTTTCTCTCTATATGTTTGGTTGCCTTGTGGGTCCATGGTTCCTTCGAGTTTGCCACTGCACCTGAGTTATCACAGTACACTATGATACTCTTAGGCAAACGAGGTACCAAATCTAGATCCATGAAGTAGTTCTTAAACCATACCGCCTCCTTAGCAGCCTCCGAAGCGGCGACATATTTGGCTTCCATGGTAGAGTCCGCAATGCATCGCTGCTTTGCACTCTATCAAGATATGGCTCCTCCTCCCAAGGTAAACACATAGCCTGAGATAGACTTTTTCTCATCACGATCAGCTTGGAAATCCGAGTCTGAATAACCCAAAGGCATTAGACTATCTACTTTGTAAATTAGCCTATGATCTCGAGTCCTTTTCATGTACTTGAGTATATGCTTTACCGCAGTCCAATGAGCTTGTCCATGGTTAGACTGATATCTAGCTACTATGCCTACCTCATAGCAGATATCGGGTCTCGTACACATCATCGCATACATGAGACTTCATACGGTGGAAGCGTAAGAAACTTGTCTCATTTCCTCTATCTCCTTTGCAGTCATAGGTAACTGCTCCTTAGATAAAGAAACACCATGTCTGAAGGGTAGCAATCCCTTCTTGGCTGTCTGCATGCCAAAACAAGTAATCACAGTATCAATGTAAGACGCCTGAGATAAGCTCAACATTTTCCTCTTGCGATCTCAGTAAACCTTAATCCCAAGAATGTACGCTGTATCTCCTAATGCTTTCATTTGAAATTGATCGGATAACCAACTCTTTACGTCTGATAACAGCTTCATGTTATTACCAAGTAGAAGAATGTCATCTACGTAAAGTGCAAGAAATACCACGTCACCGTTGACATCCAAACGATACACACAACTCTCGCTAGGCAACTGAATAAATCCATCAAAGCATAAGTTCCATGATCGGGAAGCTTGCTTAAGTCCATAAATGGACTTCTTAAGCTTCCATACTAGATGCTCTTCACCCTTCACCACAAAACCTTCGGGTTGCTGCATATAGATGTCTCTACCTTCTTCAAGGTAACCGTTTAGAAAAGCGATTTTCACATCCATTTGCCAAACCTCAAGGTTTAGGTGAGCTGCTATGACAAGAAGAATTCTGATGGACTTGAGCATTGCTACAGGCGAAAAGGTCTCATCGAAATCGATGCCCTCAATCTGAGTGTACCCTTTCGCCACAAGTTGGCTTTAAAAGCCGAAACCTCTCCATTTGAATCTCTCTTCCTCTTCTATACCCACTTACTACCTATGGCTTCCTTGCCATCTGGTATAGATGTTTTCTTGTATACATCCATAGCTTTTATGGACTCAATTTCTAAGTCCATAGCGGTATGCCATGATCTTGCATCTATGTCTTGTATCGCCTCGTTGTATGTCCATGGGTCGATTACAGCCTGCTCATTTCTTGGGACTAAATCCGAAGATTTACTTTCAAACATAAATCGCTCGGGTTGATGAATAACCCTCCGACTATGATGAGGTGCTATTGGCACAATGGCAACGGTGGGTGCAGTAACCTGTGGTTCTCTATCTTGCTCTACTTCCTGAGTGAGTATGTGTTACTTGTACAGTAGGTATCTCCAGTGAAACTCGACCCATTTCAATTTCTTGAAGTATCTGGTGTCGATCCCTCCCACTAGACACGACATCTCATAATTTGGCCTAATCGGTGGTGGAATACGATCATCTTCTGATTCCTGAAGTATGATTTCAATTTTGGATTTGTGGTTTTTCATCTAGTCCTCTTCTAAGAATCCGGCGTTAGTGCTAATAACGACCTTCTGATCCTTAGGACTAAAAAATGCTTGGCCAAGCGACTTTTATGAACTGTTGAAAATGTTTTAGTAAGCACAAGGCATTTTCAACTAAAACCCTTGTGTCTTACCATGATGTTGTGATGTAATTCAATTATGATAAAATGTTTTCGGCATGAGTCCACCGAGTGCATTTTGTACTCGACCGCATGTTTGTTTTAAATGTGCGAGTTGAGCTCGGATGTTGATGATGGAGGAGTGTTGAGGAAGTCGGTGTCCTTGATGTTTTGTTAAGACTTGTTAACCTTGAATACATATCGTCATATATGTATTCACACACTTTCCGCTGCAACTCTGAAACTTTTTTTTTTTGTTATGTCTGATGATGAGACAATATGAACTGTGAAGCCCTTCAGATCGTAATATTCTTTGGAATCTGTTGGTCTAAACCTTTTGGTCCGATATGTTATAAATGTATGTTTGGTCCCAAGTATTATATCTCACATGTGATAAGCCTTGTTGTAATAGTCTTCTGTATCCCTAAATACTATTCCTAGTATTAGTCCGCTCCAGTCCGGGTTATCCGGAGTGGGGTTGTGACAATCCGATCCAAAAATCCGAACCGAATTTTAAATTTCGGTTTGGTTCAGATCAAAAATTTGATTTTCGGATTTTTTTCTCACCCCTAATCCCAAAAATGATTACTTTGGTTGATTATACCAAAATTATACTCACCCGTCCACCAAAAGCTTGAATTTAATTTTTTTTTTGGTCCATCCATAAAAAATTTGTATTTTCTTCTTTTAGACATCTTTTTACATTTACAATGTCAGACCCATTTTGTACTCACTATAATTTATTAAACCTGTGGCATTAAAAGCAATGCAAGTTTTTGATAGATGGAGAAAGTATGATATAATTTTTTTGAATTTTATTTTTTGTAATAAATATTAATTTTGACTCATTATATAACATCTTTATTCATTTAAATATTTTTAAAATTGTAAAATTAATAATTGGACATGGATGACGAGATATAATATTAGAACAACACAAAAACTCCTGTACATCTGTCCGCACTGTGTTAACGGATAAAAATATCATTTGTTATAAAGAATAATATCATTTACATTAAAAAGTATCATTTACTTAAGTGTCGTTTACATTGAAGAAAATTATCAAATATCATTTATATTGAAGGAAAATATCAAAATCGGATATATGCGGACGGATATCGAAGACCACCTCTTATAACAAAAGATTTCATTTGATTATAAAGTTACTATACAAATAATTTCGTAAGTGGAAATAAATGCACGCAAGAACACCATGATTTACGTGGTTCGATCTATGAATAAGATCTACGCCCACGGGAGAGAGAGCTTCAGATATTGATAATATGAGTGATTACAAAGAGTGTAGATCAAGTGATCGATCTAAGAGTAGATGATTGTAGCTCGATCCGAGAGTAGATGATCGCCGCCGCTTCCTTCTTCTCTAATCTAGCCTCTATTTATACATATTCATGAAGTTGAGTTCGACTCGACTCGATACCAAGTTCGAGTTCGACTCGACTGATTCCAAGTCGAGTTCGACTCGACTGATTCCAAGTTGAGTTCGACTCGACTACGATACCAAGTCGAGTTCGACTGACTGATTCTTCTCCCATTAGATTCAAGTCTTCCCATTAGATTCTTTTAGATATGCATCCAATCTTCACGCTCCAATTGCGATTAGAGTTGTAGTTGATCGAGGAGTCTTCGGGCCGAACTCACATGGGCCGAGCTAATGTCGGGCCCATTTATATTGGGCCCGATGCTTGGGCCTAGTAGTTGGGCCGATATCTATCAAATATCATTTACATTAAAAAAGTATCATTTACTTAAGTGTCATTTACATTGAAGAAAATTATCAAATATCATTTATATTGAAGGAAAATATCAAAATCAGTATGTACGGACGGATGTACAGAAGACCACCTCTTATAACAAAAGATTTCATTTGATTATAAAGTTACTATACAAACAAAGATCAGGTTATAAATAATTATTAACCTTTCTTTTTATGACAATCATATATCATACAAAAATTATGACCCAAATTGATTTTTACATGTTACGGAGGGAAAAGTTTCTATTTAAGACCCCCATGTCTACTATTCTTCTATCCCTAGAGCCCACTTTTCCACATTATACGTAGGGAATATGGTATCCTCCTTCTCTCTGAAATTTTCTTTTCTTGTCATGAACTTATGGCTACAAAAGTTTTTTATTACGTCTCGGTTAGGTTCGACATCCCACTCAATCGCTATGGTGGAAACCCGAGCTTGGACAAGGGCTAACACAAATGCAGACCAGGTCCAATCTAAATAGTAGTCCAAGAAGATTAGAATTCGGGGACTTGGCCCATCAGAGTCGTAGGCCTCGGCCTATACTAAAACTATCATCCCCACAGTTAAAAATAGCAGCTCTGGCCATTGACAGGTCTGAGCTCATGTTCAGATCTGATGTATCAACTATTGGATATGTATACTGAAAGCAGATTGGTTGAACTTGTATACACTGTTCCTATTACTACTATTTTGATCACCTATTTGAATTGTTTACTTGATTATATATGTTGTCTCATTATCTCATATAAAAGTTAGATCATACAATGTGTAGAAGATCACAGAAATCTGTATAATTGATTAAAGCCAATTGAGATATAAAAATGATAGCAATTGAGATAACTTGAGAACGAATTATTGGTATAAACGACATTATAGAAAAGAAGTAACTTGAGTTGGTTATTTGTCTATGCTGGTACATCTTGACGCCTTGATGGATCACAATCAGGTGAGTTCTTCTATCTAATATTCATAAAGAACCTAGACCTTGAAGACTTTACGTTGATCTAAACCTCAATAAGGTTTCAGATGAGTATGAGTTGCTGACAATCGCTTTGACTTGTTACGGGTGAGGGTTACATGGGATAACTCAATGTTTTTCGCATCTTGGGTAGTGGTAGTGCTTGTATGTCATGCTGATTATTTGTATCAAGTTATCGTATCCGTTTATGATGATGACTTCCCATTAAGAAGCTCAAATTTTTTTATCGTACTAAACTCTGCAGGTTGAGCTAGCTCAGGTACGATAATAAGGTTGAGTGGTACTACTTAAGAAATTATTATAGAGCTTAATTATTTTAAGTAGTCAGAGTGTTATAAATAATTAATGGACATGTGATATCTTAAATATAGAAATTCATAAGTCTAAATACAAATCGGACTCAACTTCGATAATAATGAGTAAGTCAATATTTATTTTCTAGTTGAATGAATAAATATTTATGAATTAATTTATGTTCTATGTTGAACATATATAATTAATTCATTATAGGTTCATCTTTATTCCTTGTATTTGATCCCTAGACTGGCCTACCAAGACCTACAGTCATGGAATTTCCATCCTTCCCCTTATATAGTCCCACTGGGGACTGTGTTCTGATTATTTAATACATCTCCTAGTCTAGATTCAAATTATCTGATATCAATAGATAATTATTCTAGAAATGAATTATTATATTTATTAGATGTGCGAGAATCCTATCACATTAAGATTCTAAGGAGAGCACTATAAATACAGGGTAGGAGAAAATAAGTAGCATCATAATCTACACAATGATTTTTGAAAATCACAGATAGGGGAGAAAATTTGATGTTCTCCATAGATTGCTCTCACTCAGTATTGAAGATAAGGCATCTAGGACTCAGTCCATAAGGTCAGAACTGAAGTCAATTATCTTTGTCAGAAATTTGTCGATAAATATGAAAAAATCCATATTTGTTGTTGTTAATTATATATAAGCATGCTAGGATTATAATAATAGATAGGGGATAAATTTTGATGTTTTCCATAGATTGCACTCACTCAGCATTGAAAATCAAACATCCGGGATACAGCCAAAAAGATCAGAACTAGTGTCAGTTTTTTATTAGCTTTGCCAAAAATTCACTGGTAAACACGAGAAAACCCCTATGTATTGCAGTTAATTATATAGGAGCATGCTAGGAATATAACCAGTTATGGTGAACTAAACATCCAAGATAGATCATTGAGAGTACTAAAAATTTACATTTCCCTATAATTGGTATGAGAGTCTGGGATCAGTATCTTGGTTCTGTTAGATTAATTAACATTTGATTATTAATTACGTTATAATTAATTGTTGTTCATTATTTATTGTGGCTCCATTATTTGTTGGTATTTTGTTGAATCGTTTTTAACCACGAGAAAATTCGTGGTTAGATTATGATTTATTTTTCTATAAATTAAAATTGTAAAAATGAAGGATGAAGAACACGAAGAATAAGACAACGAGATAATAAAGTCCCAACGTACGGTGTGAGACGCGCATAAGCGTACGATAAGAGGCGGGACGACGTTGCACGATAAGGCATATGCAGTGCTCGTATTACGTGCATTCGGACCGCACGCCTGGGGCGTGACACACCTACTAGGACAAACAACTATAACAACGGCGTACACCACACGCAGACTGTAATATTCCAAAGAAACGAACGTCTAATTACAGTATTTTAAACCCGTGAATTAGGGTTTTACCGTATATTATTTTTGTATGACATCGAATATTGATTTCGATTCAGTATCGTAGTAACGAATTCCTTTTTATATTCACTAAGAATTGTGAATTAAGGAATAGAATAATACGAAGTGGTTCGATAGTATAATTTTAACGTCGATTGCATATCGTACGTCAGAATTTATGAAATTTCTAAGCAGCGAGCTTAGAATAAAATTCCTATATTAATGGAATATTATTTATGAAGTAAGTACTAGCTTACTACGAACATTTTGAGATGAGACGATTATTAACGTTTTGAGACGTTTTGAACGTCAACGTCTAGAGACGTTTTGAAAAATGGGTTTAATGATCCGGAAATTATTATAATTAATTTCCTATTATTATTTTATATAATTACAGTATTTTAAGCATTAAAATCAATATTAAAGCATGAGAACTCGATAATTCCAATTTGTTGATTTCGAAAACCCTAATTTTAAAAACTAGGGTTTTCTCACATAAAATGATACCATTAAATTATCCTATGCTATTATTTATTATCTAAACTATATGTTATGACATATATATGTGTAATTGGCACGAAAATGACTTGTGTTTTGATAAGTGGCGTGAGTTATATTTTTATACAATATTAACGCCATTTTCGTATGTTTTACTATGTGAATGTTTTAATTATTTAATTGGCATGTATTTTATATCTATGATATATACTTTGATTAATATATAGTATTAGGGTGTAAGAAAATCAAAATCCCACCCTTGAACCCATAATAAGCGCCGATCACCACCTCTTGAACAAGCATGATTTTTACCTTTCTATTGCCCAATGCATGGAGAGGCTTTTTGGCCTAGCTAATGATCACCATCCCACTAAACAATTGGCTGCAATATTATTATTCATTTGCTTGGTATAGCCGTGTGAATGGAGGGGGATAATAGGGGAGACTCTTCCCCTTCACACCATCATTCCACTCTCTCACTCATTCAAAATACTTGGGATACCCAAAAACCTCCATTCCTTCCCCCATTTTCTGCAAACAGCCGAGCCTTCTCCCTCTCCATTTCTAGAATTTTTCTTCTTCTTCTTCTTGTCCATTCACAACCTTGATACTTAGTATTGTTCTTATGAATCCATTCTATATCAAAGGTAAACTAAGGACCATGGTTTCGATTTTTACTTCCATTTGTTCAAAATAGTCGAGCATGTTCATATGTATGTATGTATGTTTTTGAATGTTCTTGTGAATGAGATATGATTTATGTACATGTTCTTGATGTTTTGTTTATATAAAAATAGGATATGCATGATAGGATTTATTTAATTTATTGCATATGAAATATTTGAAAGGATCTAGCCTATTTATACATGGTTTGAACCATAGGTCTTATTTAAAATTTTATACGAAAATGTTATAAATTTTTTTCATAAGGACCGATTGTATTTAAGATTGTTTGAGGATGAAATATTGATCTATGATATGTTTTAAGTCCATAGTAATTTATTTAGAATTTTTGGAAAATCCTAGACCTATTTTTCTCAAAATACCGTGAGCTATATAAGCATGTACCTTGGTGTATAAATTTTATTTTAAACATGCAATGACATATTAATGCTTTAGGACCTTGATTATATGTTCTATGAATTTATTAGAATTTTTGAAGACCAAATGCACAATTTTTAAAGAATACCGTGAGCTTCAAAATTTTATATGTTGGTGTATGATTTTTATTTTGAACATGCAATGGTATATTGTTGATCTAGTACATTGATTATGTGTTACATGATTTTGTTGGAATTTTTGGAAATCAATTACCATTTTTAATCAAAAAAGCCGTGAGCTTTAATGCTCCATAAGGTGATGATTCAAATGGTTTTTGATGAATGTTATAATGTTATATGGTTATATTATAGTGTATAAGCATAGTGTATAATTGTTGGAATTTTTGGAAACCAAATACACCAAAGGATCAAAAAAGCCGAGTGCTTATAGTTCATAAGGTGATGATTCAAAATGGTTTTGGTTGATGTTATGATGTTACATTGTTATACTATAATGTTTGAGCATGATATAATTTTGTTGGAATTTTTACAAATTGTTTGGTATTAAATTGTGAATTACCGAATGCATTATGAATAAATTCCTTGATGAATAAATTGTTTATGATGGACTATAGATTATAAATGTGTTATATATTAATGTTGGAACATTGTTCTAAGTGTATAAAAATTTTGGGAATTTTTGGACAATTATTTCATAATTTATTAAAATTACCGTGACTTAAAACATAAATCCAGTGAGGATCGAATTATAATGGGATGATATTAATACATATTAATGACCATAGTGTATAATAATACACTATATGAATTTAGAAAAAAAATTGAAAACCATTTGGTAATTTATTGAAATTACCGTGAGCATTTAAATATTTATAAGGATTTTTAAATCCTTTTTAATCAAGTTTAATAATATATTATATGTCTAAATATTATTTTAGACATATTTGGTATTTATAAAAATTTATAAACATAGATTACTATGTTTGAGACGAAACGTTATACTTAATAACGTTATAAACGCAATATATGGGTTAATGATTAAAAAGAGTAATATTTGAGAAAAATATTAATAAGTCCATTGATTTATATGACAAATCAAGAATTAGGGCTTTACAAATTGAAATCGATTTATAAAGTGAATTAGTAAGAAATTATTATTGAAAAGTCAAAATTGTTGACTTTGTTTGAAATTGTTGACTTTGTTGACTTTTAAAGTCAAACTTATCAATATACGTTCGATAAATACGCTAATCTGGAAGAGGCGTACTAATTAGGTAAGATACCTCATTAGTAAGAAAGGATTTCATAATTGAAATCCTTATATCGAGAAACGTATTTATATACGTCGAACGTTTAAACCGGAAAGGTTAAAACGATATGATTGAACGTATCTCGAAGAACGAGAAATATTGATTGAAATACGTAATTGAAAAGCGTATTGAATTCGTTATGAATTCAGTTTATATCGATATAGAATATCGAAGTTTATCTTAGACTTTGAAAGTCTCGAGAAACATGAACGACGTACTAAACCGCCGACTTTTACGTAAAGGTGTGGACGAGCGTGACGACCGGACATTGACGAGGAATCAAAACTGGGACTCAAATTAAGGCGAACCATAGTCCGGTGGGGCTCCTTTTCCTAAATCAAAATCTGAGCTTCTTATTTAAATTATTTCCAAATGAATTTTTTTACGATGCTTATTTTCAAATGTTGATGAAATGTTTACAAGATTACCTGCCAAAAAATTTCTGTTTTGTGTATGGATCCTATCCGGAATGAATGATGTGAAATGTTGTGAAATGATATTATGATATGAAATGTTATGAATTTTGTTGGGTTTCGCCCAACCCAGTTATGAAATCGATATCGGATCTATTGGGAAGGCGATGCACAGCTAGGATTAACGTGTACACTGAGCGTGACTTGTGTCTTTGTAAGGACAATTCACGGCCGGTCACGGCGTCGTAGAGGGAGGCCTCCTTCACGACATTTGAACTTTGATGTTATGATGAAATGAGGATATGGGATACGGATCATACACACCAAGAAAAATGCTCGACCGAGCGACTTTTACGAATTGATAAAATGTTTTAGTAAGCACAAGGCATTTCAACTAAAACCCTTGTGTCTTACCATGATATTGACAGTGTAATTCAATTATGAAAAATGTTTTCGGCATAAGCCCACTGAGTGCATTACTTGTACTCACCCTGCATGTATGTTTTTAAATGTGCAGGTTGAGCTCTGATGATGGTGATGGAGGAGTGTTGAGGAGTCCAGTGTCCTTGACTGTTTTGTTAAGAATTGGTTTTACCTTGAATGCATATCGTCATATATGTATTCACACACTTTCCGCTGCAACTCTGAACTTATTTATGTTATGTATGATGTTAAGCACTATTGAGGTCCGTCAGACCATTGCTGACCTTTGGGTCTGATGGCCTAAACCACCTGATTTGTTTTGATATCACCTTATGTTATGATCAAGCATGTTAGTTATTTTTGATATGTACCTTTATATTAGCCTTCGTGAACCCCAAATACTATTCCTAGTATTAGTCACCCTCCAGTCCGGGTTATCCAGAGTGGGGACATGACAGAGTGGTATCAGAGCACTGTTGCTCTTTGAAACCCCAAATTCCTTTCAAAACTAAGTCTAGATTGAGTCACTGGACTTCTAGAAATCTGCTGACTACTCTCAACACTCCATCACATCGAGCTCAACCGGGAAAAAGGTAACTGAATTTCTTTCTTAAACTCATGAAATGAAGAGTTTTGAATGATGAGCAAGTTTGGAAGTATATGTTGACGGAAAAAGGAGGATTTCACAACATAGTTTTTTTTTGGAAATCGATGAAAGTAGACCCATGTTGGGTAAAGGAATGTATGATGTTTGAAATGAAAGTATGAACAAGAATTTTTTTTTTCAAAACCTTGATGTTTGAAATTGACGAGGAGTTATACAAGTGATCAAGTTTTGAGGCGAAAGTACATGGTTGAGCGGGTTGAATGATCAACATGGAAAGGATGAATTCATTATGATATACTTGTATGAGTTGGCTATGTTGTCATCTTGAAACCTTATTTCCAAATTTTCAAAAATTGTTTATGATGAACGATATGCTATCACAAGAAGAACATAGACTCTAAGGAGCATGATCACATATTGTGAAAGAACATAGAAATACGAACTTCATTTCCCTTACGAGAACAAAAGAACGATAGGAAGAACGAAAGTAGCAATAGCTTCGAGCTCGAACGGCAAAAGACGAGCGTGAAGATGAACGAGGACGACCTCAACTTTGGAAGTGAACAACATCGGCCTTACATCACAACTTCGTCATGGGTGACCGTCGACTTGAACTATGACGTGGACTTGACTTTGACCTTGACTTTGACTTTGACTTTGAATTCGACTTCAGAAGGCCAAGCATCGACTTGAAGACGTGGATATGATTTTCGTATTACGTCGACATATGCCTCGAGTTTATTTTAGCACGATCGCGCAAATTTCCTGCACTATGCAGTAAATTTGTTTTATCCAGTTCTCTTTCGTTAGGACTTCGATTTACGCGTGGTTTTCGCCTACGTACTCCTAACGTTCTGAACTTCATTTGTTATGAAGGACAAAATTCCTAATTCTATCTCCAGAATACGCTAGAGTCTGTTGAACGTTAGTTCAAGTGGTTTGTTTAGAACAAGGATCTCATAGCATAGCCTATACCTTAGAACGCTATTAGATAATACGTTTCCGAGTAAAATAGATTATAAGATATGATATGTACTGTACCCTGTGACGTGTATCTACCTTATAGATTGTTTGGTTTAACCTAGTTGCTTATCAGATGTTCTTAAGATATCCTTATCTGCTTATCGGATGACGTTAGTTTGACTTATGTTAGTTTTGATCGTGACAGATGGAGGAGATGCGATACATAGCTAGGAGGAGGCTAGGACCACACCCTACCCCCGAGGAAGTGATGCGCACCTATCGTGAAAGTTGGATGTGCTGCGGCGAAGATTTAGGCGAGTTCCTGATGTATTACCTTCGGCTTTGGAGGAATGCCCGAGCCCATGGTGCGACTGATTACGACGGCATCAGACGTCTCTTAGCCATACTCTCCTGTGATTGGGAGGATTATGCTCGAGAGATATCAGGGGATTACATATACCGGGCGGTTGGCAGTTATGATCTGGTTGGAGATCTGCCCAAATTCGTAAGTCATCTGACTTACGTATACAGCATATACGGAGCCGCACCGAGGGGACCTTATCTCCCTCCACGAGAGTATACCTGGCGTGATGAATCGCCGGAGTGGTTGTATACCGAGGTCCCGAGACAGATTGACCCAGTAGTACCTCCATATCTGTTTGACGAAGGCAGGCCTGCTCGTTTGGAAAGAGCAGCACGCCCGAGAGCATTGGGAGAACCCGTTTTTCCTCCATTAGCTTTTGGACACCCCGTACGTCCACCACTACCACCTCTACCACCGATGATACCTCCACCACCTCCAGTGGAGCCATTCCGCCAGACAGCGCGGATAAGCGTATCAGATGCTTTCCATGGCTATAGTCCGATTCGCCATGACTACGACCTATATGGCGACGATAACTTCGGCCCCATGCGCGACATACCGATGGTAGGAGATGACGGCGCAGGATCATCTAGGGTACGTGCTCGCAAAGATGATTCTGATGAAGAAGAGGATCCCGAAGAGGAAGAGGACCCCGAGGAGGATGAAGAGTAGGAAGGAGCCTGGTGAAGGCATTAGATGAAGCTTGATTAGATTATGTTATGATTAGCATTTGCTGTTTCTTTCTTTTTATGTATGGGATTGATAGAAAGACAAACTCGATGTTTTGAAAGGCCGTGTGAGCCGGGATTTATGTTGTTCTATTTTATGAGCTTTGGTTTTTGAACATCCTGCCTACGGCAGAGCTTTTGGATATCTATTTATACATATGACCCCGAGTGGGCTTTTGCGGCGAATTCGTTTATGTCAAGGGTGAAATGTTTTATTTAAGATCGTGTTGCAATGAGGCTATGATGATATTATGTATGTTAAGCTATGAAAGCGATGAGTGATTGACGATTATATGCCTTATATATCAGAATGCCTCCTAGAAGAAACCGGACAAGAAGCTAGAGGCAGAGGACGAGGAAGACCAAGGGGAAGAGGCAGAATCCCCGAACAAGAAGCAGAGGATATACCCCAACCACCTCCACCTCAACCTGATCGCAGGATCGAGGAACTGTTTCTAAGACAGAACCCTCCTGTCTTCAATGGAAAGGGAAGTCCTGAGGAAGCTGAACAATGGGTGAGGACCATTGGCTAATTTTCAATTTTACGAGATGCAGTAGAAGAGCGGCTGTCATGCGTAACATTCCAACTGAATGGACCCGCGGATTTCTGGTGGGGGGCCAGAAAGAAAACCTTCACCGCTGAACAACTGGAAGAGTTCTCATGGGAGGACTTTAAGAAGGAGGTATATGATAAATACATACCGAAGAGCTACAGGAAGAGGAAAGAGCATGAATTTTTCATGCTGAAGCAAGAAAAGATGTCAGTAACCGACTATGATCGCGCTTTCTGCGACATGTCGAGGTATGCACCGGAACAAGTAGACACCGACCTGAAAATGTCGGAGAAATTCAGATCGGGACTAAGGCCAGAGATACGGATGTCTCTCGCCAGCCATGGAGACCTGACCTACACCGAGGCTCTCGCACGAGCTTTGGACATTGAGGCAGCAATGCCTGAAGATAAGTCAGTGTCGTCTCAGACACAGCACACAATGGACAAAGGAAAAGGGAAGTGGGAGGCAAGTCGCGGAAATGGTAACAGAGGGAGCCGAGAGCAAGTCACAAGCGACCACGGCAAGGAACACAGCACACCCGAGGCAAGGTTGGAAGAGGCGCTTTTGCTCCTCCAAAGAAGAGGCCCACAAGAGCAAGTGAGGGCTCCTCCATGCCCTAAATGCCATAGGATGCACAAAGGAATGTGCATGGCAGACAATGTGAATTGCTTCAAGTGCGGAGCGAGAGGGCACTATGCCAACAATTGCCCAGTGCTACGCCCGGACACGATTATGAGGGAAAATCAACCCGACAATGCCCAACCGCTTAGGGCTATATAGTTCCAGCCCCAACCTCCGCCACAATTCCAATTTCAGCCTCAGCAAAGAACCCCAACAGCAACTCCAAAGAAGAGAAGTGGCAGCAACCGCAACAACCAGGCGACCACCACCGCGACAACGCCAAAGAAGAAGAGCCCTGGCAAAGCAGCCAGCAGAACCAGCGAGGGCAAGCACCCGTCGGCCTCACCGGCCCAAAGCTAGGCGTATGCCTTACACCGAGGCGAGCGAACAAAATCGTGGAAACTGGCGGTATGGGAGTCCTTCTCAGCGCACTGTTATTATATTGTTCGATACTGGTGCTTCGCATTCTTTTATAGCGAATCATGCGAGAAATGTTGGGACTTAGGTGCGAAAAGGCAAGTCGGGATATGAGAATCTCTTCACCTATAGGAGGGATTATGACTGTTACACATATCTGCTCGAACCTAGAGTTGACTTTAGGATCACTTAAGGTTCTGGTGAACGATCTGAACATAATACTCATGGGTGACGTAGACATAATCCTAGGAATGGATTGGTTAGCTAGAAATCATTCCACGATTCTTTGCAAGGAAAGGGAAAATTTCGTTTCACTTTCCTGGACAAGAGGCTACGCATTTTCACGGAATCAGCATGGGAAGGAGAATCCCGATTATATCGGCGCTAAAGGCGAGAAGGATGATGAACCAGAAAGGATGCCATGCATTTCTCGTCTACCTGAACGGGGAAGATAAACCAGAAGCGAGGATTGAGGACATAGAAGTTGTTCGAGAATTTCCGGATGTATTTCCTGAAGATCTACCAGGATTACCTCCTGATAGACAATTAGAGTTCACCATCGACTTGGAACCCAGATCGGCTCCAGTGTCGAAGGCGCCCTATACAATGGCCCCAAAGGAGTTGGAGGAACTGAAGATCCAAATTCAAGAGTTGTTGGATCTAGGTTTCATTAGACCTAGTGTTTCACCTTGGGGAGCGCCTGTTCTGTTCGTCAAGAAAAAGGATGGTTCTTTGAGGATGTGCATCGATTATCGATAGCTGAACAAGATTACACTCAAGAACAAATATCCTTTACCAAGGAATGACGACTTGTTTGATCAACTACGAGGAGCAGGTGTATTCTCGAAAATTGATCTCAAGTCAGGCTACCATCAACTGAAAATACGGTCAGAAGATGTACCTAAGACTGCATTCCGAACCAGATATGGCCACTATGAGTTCATAGTTATGCCGTTCGGATTAACCAATGCACCAGCCGTATTTATGGACCTCATGAACAGAGTATTTCATCCATTCTTGGATAAATTCGTTTTGATCTTCATAGATGATATCCTTATCTATTCAAAGAATGAAGAGGACCATAAGGAACATCTAAGAACGGTGTTACAAACCTTGAGAGATGAAAGGCTATTTGCTAAGTTCAGCAAATGCGAGTTTTGGCTAAAGGAAGTTATGTTCCTTGGGCACATCGTGTCTGCAGAAGGCATTAAGGTGGATCCAGCCAAAGTAGAAGCAGTGCAAGGATGGAAATCGCCAAGGACTCAGAATGAGATCAGAAGTTTCCTAGGACTAGCTAGTTACTATCGGAGATTCATCGAAGGATTCTCCAAAATCGCAAGGCCAATAACCCAGCTACTCCGAAAAGGAATCAAGTTCGATTGGACCGAAGAATGTGAGGCGAGTTTTCAAAAACTCAAGGAAAAGTTGACAAGTGCACCAGTGCTAGCAGTTCCAGAAGCGGATAAAGAATATGTAGTTTATACGGATGCTTCTAAGACTGGACTTGGTTGTGTTTTGATGCAAGAAGGAAAGGTGATAGCATATGCATCCCGACAACTCAGACCCCATGGTGAACTACCCAACTCACGACTTGGAGTTAGCGTGATGGTTCATACCTTTGAAAATTTGGAGACACCATCTCTATGGGTGAGATGTGAGATCTTCACGGATCACAAGAGTCTGAAATACTTCTTCGAGCAACGAGATTTGAATATGAGGCAAAGAAGATGGCTCGAACTAGTGAAGGACTACGACTGTGGTATTAACTATCACCCGGGTAAAGCGAATGTAGTAGCTGACGCCTTGAGTCGTAAAAATCAAACCAAACTAGGATGTCTCTTTACACAAGAAGAAAAACTCGTTGAGGAGTTTGGAAGAATAAGGATTGAATTGGTCGAACAACCAGAGACGATCACGAGTTGTATCGCTACACTCACATTGAAGTCTGATTTGAGAAAAAGAATCGTTGAGAAACAAAGGATGGAGGAAAAGTTAGAAAAGATCAGAGAAAGGGTAAGGTCTGAAGGATTTAAGAACTTCCAGGAGGCGTCGGACAACACCTTATTGTTTGAAGGGAGGATATGCGTTCCAGACGACGTAGAGCTACAGAATGAGATCATGAGTGAGGCACACGATACACCCTACACCGCCCACCCAGGCAGTACTAAGATGTACCAGGACCTGAAGGAAAAGTTTTGGTGGGAAGGCATGAAACGAGACATAGCTTCTTTCGTAGAACGCTGTCTTGTTTGTCAGCAAGTGAAAGCATTACACCAACGCCCATACGGAAAGGTACAGTCGTTGGAAATACCCGAGTGGAAATGGGATGAGATAACGATGGATTTCGTTATGAACTTACCCAAATAAAAAAGAGGAAACACCGCCATATGGGTAATTGTTGATAGACTCACAAAGAGTGCTCACTTTCTACCAATTCAAGGTACTTATGGATCTAATAAGTTTGCCCAGCTGTACGTCAAGGAAATTATACGACTACATGGAGTGCCAAAATCTATTACCTCTGATAGAGACTCCAAGTTCACATCCAGATTCTGGATTAGCTTACAAAAAGAATTGGGTACGAAATTGAACTTCAGTACGGCATTTCACCCATAGACTGATGGAGAGTCGGAAAGAACGATCCAGACACTAGAGGATATGCTGAGGACAGTAGTGTTGGATCAAGGTGCAAAATGGGAAGATATTCTACCCCTTATTGAGTTTTTCTACAACAACAGCTATCAAGCGACGATTGGTATGGCCCCATACGAAGCCTTGTATGGCAAGAAATGTAGATCACCGCTTTATTGGGATGAAGTAGGTGAGAGGAAAGTCATAGGGCCAGAAGCAGTGAACGAGATGATTGAAATCGTCAGGCAAATTAGGCTAAGGATAAAGGAAGCTCAAGATAGGCAAAAATCCTACGCTGATACGCGTAGATCTGAGCTACAGTTTGAAGATGGAGACAAGGTGTTTCTTAAGGTCTCTCCATCGAAAGGGATTATCAAATTTGGACTGAAAGGAAAGCTAAGACCCCATTTTATAGGACCATATGAGATCCTAGAGAGGATAGGTCCAGTAGCTTATAGGTTGGCTCTTCCGCCAAATTTGGGGAATGTGCACAATGTCTTTCACGTGTCACAATTATGAAAATACGTACACGATCCAAAGCACGTGATCCATCAAGACGACGTGATCCTCAAGCCAGACATGAGCTATGAAGAAGAACCCGCAGCGATACTCGACCATAAAGTTCAGCAACTGCGGAGCAAGTCGATTCCATTAATCAAAGTGCTGTGGAGACACCACGGACAAGAAGAAGCCACCTGGGAACTTGAAGACGCGAAGAAAGAACGATACCCCGATTTATTTTTCTAGAGGTATGCAAATTTCGGGATGAAATTTCTTTTAAGGGGGTGGAATGTAATATTCCAAAGAAACGAACGTCTAATTACGGTATTTTAAACCCGTGAATTAGGGTTTTGCCGTATATTATTTTTGTATGACATCGAATAATGATTTCGATTCAGTATCGTAGTAACGAATTACTTTTTATATTCACTAAGAATTATGAATTAAGGAATAGAATAATACGAAGTGGTTCGACAGTATAATTTTAACGTCGATTGCGTATCGTACGTCAGAATTTATGAAATTTCTAAGTAGCGAAGCTTAGAATAAAATTCCTATATTAATGGAATATTATTTATGAAGTAAGTACGAGCTTACTACGACCATTTTGAGATGAGTCGATTATTAACGTTTTGAGACGTTTTGAACATCAACGTCTAGAGACGTTTTGAAAAATGGGTTTAATGATCCGGAAATTATTATAATTAATTTCCTATTATTATTTTATATAATTACAGTATTTTAAGCATTAAAATCAATATTAAAGCATGAGAACTCGATAATTCCAATTTGTTGATTTCGAAAACCCTAATTTTAAAAACTAGGGTTTTCTCACATAAAATGATACCATTAAATTATCCTATGCTATTATTTATTATCTAAACTATATGTTATGACATATATATGTGTAATTGGCATGAAAATGACTTGTGTTTTGATAAGTGGCGTGAGTTATATTTTATACAATATTAACGCCATTTTCGTATGTTTTACTATGTGAATGTTTTAATTATTTAATTGGCATGTATTTTATATCTATGATATATACTTTGATTAATATATAGTATTAGGGTGTAAGAAAATCAAAATCCCACCCTTGAACCCATAATAAGCGTCGATCACCACCTCTTGAACAAGCATGATTTTTACCTTTCTATTGCCCAATGCATGGAGAGGCTTTTGCCTAGCTAATGATCACCATCCCACTAAACAATTGGCTGCAATATTTTATTCATTTGCTTGGTATAGCCGTGTGAAGGAGGGGATAATAGGGAGACTCTTCCCTTCACACCATCATTCCACCTCTCACTCATTGAAATACTTGGGATACCCAAAACCTCCATTCCTTCCCCATTTTACGCAAGCAAAAGGAGCCTTCTCCCTCTCCATTTCTAGAATTTTTCTTCTTCTTCTTCTCTTCTCCATTCACAACCTTGATACCTAGTATTGTTCTTGTGAATCCATTCTATATCAAAGGTAAACTAAGGACCATGGCTTCGATTTTTACTTCCATTTGTTCAAAATAGTCGAGCATGTTCATATGTATGTATGTATGTATGTTTTTGAATGTTCTTGTGAATGAGATATGATTTATGTACATGTTCTTGATGTTTTGTTTATATAAAAATAGGATATGCATCATAGGATTTATTTAATTTATTGCATATGAAATATTTGAAAGGATCTAGCCTATTTATACATGGTTTGAACCATAGGTCTTATTTAAAATTTTAAACCAAAATGTTATAAATTTTTTTCATAAGGACCGATTGTATTTAAGAATGTTTGAGGATGAAATATTGATCTATGATATGTTTTAAGTCCATAGTAATTTATTTAGAATTTTTGGAAAATCCTAGACCTATTTTTCTCAAAATACCGTGAGCTATATAAGCATGTACCTTGGTGTATAAATTTTATTTTAAACATGCAATGACATATTAATGCTTTAGGACCTTGATTATATGTTCTATGAACTTATTAGAATTTTTGAAGACCAAATGCAAAATTTTTAAAGAATACCGTGAGCTTCAAAATTTTATATGTTGGTGTATGATTTTTATTTTGAACATGAAATGGTATATTGTTGATCTAGTACATTGATTATGTGTTACATGATTTTGTTGGAATTTTTGGAAATCAATTACCATTTTTAATCAAAAAAAGTCGTGAGCTTTAATGCTCCATAAGGTGATGATTCAAATGATTTTTGATGAATGTTATAATGTTATATGGTTATATTATAGTTTATAAGCATAGTGTATAATTGTTGAAATTTTTGGAAACCAAATACACCAAAGGATCAAAAAGCCGAGAGCTTATAGCTCATAAGGTGATGATTCAAAATGGTTTTGGTTGATGTTATGATGTTACATTGTTATACTATAATTTTTGAGCATGATATAATTTTGTTGGAATTTTTACAAATTGTTTGGTATTAAATTGTGAATTACCGAATGCATTATGAATAAATTCCTTGATGAATAAATGGTTTATGATGGACTATAGGTTATAAATGTGTTATATATTAATGTTGCAACATTGTTCTAAGTGTATAAAAATTTTGGGAATTTTTGGACAATTATTTCATAATTTATTAAAATTACCGTGACTTAAAACATAAATCCAGTGAGGATCGAATGATAATGGGATGATATTAATACATATTAATGACCATAGTTTATAATAATACACTATATGAATTTAGAAAAAAATTTGAAAACCATTTGGTAATTTATTGAAATTACCGTGAGCATTTAAATATTTATAAGGATTTTTAAATCCTTTTTAATCAAGTTTAATAATATATTATATGTCTAAATATTATTTTAGACATATTTGGTTTTTATAAAAATTTATAAACATAGATTACTATGTTTGAGACGAAACGTTATACTTAATAACGTTATAAACGAAATATATGGGTTAATGATTAAAAAGAGTAATATTTGAGAAAAATATTAATAAGTCCCTCGATTTATATGACAAATCGAGAATTAGGGCTTTACAAATTGAAATCGATTTATAAAGTGAATTAGTAAGAAATTACTATTGAAAAGTCAAAATTGTTGACTTTGTTTGAAATTGTTGACTTTGTTGACTTTTAAAGTCAAACGTACCAATATACGTTCGATAAATATGCTAATACGCGTAAGACGTACTAATTAGGTAAGATACCTCATTAGTAAGAAAGGATTTCATAATTGAAATCCTTATATCGAGAAACGTATTTATATACGTCGAACGTTTAAACCGGAAAGGTTAAAACGATATGATTGAACGTATCTCGAAGAACGAGAACTATTCAATTGAAATAAGTAATTGAAAAGCGTATTGAATTCGTTAAGGAATTCAGTTTATATCGATATAGAATATCGAAGTTTATCTTAGACTTTGAAAGTCTCGAGAAACGTGAACGACGTACTAAACCGTCGCTTTTACGTAAAGGTGTGGACGCGAACGTGACGACCGGACATTGACGAGGAATCAAACCTAGGACTCAAATTAAGACGAACCATAGTCCAGGTGGGGCTCCTTTTCCTAAATCAAAATACGAGCTTCTTATTTAAATTATTTCCAAATGAATTTTTTTACAATGCTTATTTTCAAATGTTGATGAAATGTTTACAAGATTACCTGCCAAAAATATTTCTGTTTTGTGTATGGATCCTATCCGGAATGAATGATGTGAAATGTTGGGAAATGATATGATGATATGAAATGTTATGAATTTTGTTTGGTCGCACCAACCCGATTATGAAATCGATATCGGATCTATCTTGGGAAGGCGATGCTGGCTAGGATTAACGTGTACACCGAGCGTGTTGTGTCTTTGTAAGGACAATTCACGGCCGGTCACGGCGTCGTTGAGGGAGGCCTCCTTCACGATGTTTGAACTTTGATGTTATGATGAAATGAGGATATGGGATACGGATCATACACACCAAGAAAAATGCTCGGCCGAGCGACTTTTACGAACTAATAAAATGTTTTAGTAAGCACAAGACATTTCAATTAAAACCCTTGTGTCTTACCATGATATTGGCAGTGTAATTCAATTATGAAAAATGTTTTCGGCATAAGCCCACTGAGTGCATTACTTGTACTCAGCACTGCATGTTTGTTTTTAAATGTGCAGGTTGAGCTCTGATGATGGTGATGGAGGAGTGTTGAGGAGTCCAGTGTCCTTGACTGTTTTGTTAAGAATTGGTTTTACCTTGAATGCATATCGTCATATATGTATTCACACACTTTCCGCTGCAACTCTGAACTTATTTATGTTATGTATGATGTTAAGCATTATTGAGGTCCGTCAGACCATTGCTGACCTTTGGATCTGATGGCCTAAACCACCTGATTTGTTTTGATATCACCTTATTTTATGATCAAGCATGTTAGTTATTTTTGATATGTACCTTTATATTAGCCTTCGTGAACCCCAAATACTATTCCTAGTATTAGTCACCGTCCAGTCCGGGTTATCCGGAGTGGGGACGTGACACAGACGGACGGGGCGATGCTGGGAACAACATGGCAGTAGCACCCAATGTGGGCACCCGACGTGCAATGCGCGCGAGTAGACGTGACGCTAGGTGCACGCAGGACACGAGATGGGGGCGACGTCATGCGCAGACTCGGGTGGGGGCGAGCGCACGCTGCACGCTCGAACCGACGGAGATAGGTATAGGACGAGCCTACAAGCTCGCGGCACACATGCACAACAAGAATGGCGGCGAGATAGCGGCGGGGTGCGCTAGGCTCGAGCCCCAGATACGGCTCATGCACATCGAGGTGCGATGCAGGCTGTTTTCCCTACCCCGAATCCAATTTGACCCGAATCTATTTTTCTAACTCGACCTATTTTATCGATCCAGATCCATTTTTCGACTAAAACCACTATTTCGACCCAAATCTAGTTTTTCAACCCAAATTCAGTTTTGACCTGTCTGGTCCATGCCCAAGCACGCGTTGCCGGTTTTAAAGATAAAATGAAGATCTGTACTTTATAAATTTATGAAATAATTTTGTTAGAGACGTACATGATCCATGAAAGGGGCGCGATGAACAAATTTTATTTTACTTTTCATTGTTCAAAGCATGTTGTTGATGTCAAATTTGTGGTCATTGCACGCATCACCTCAAGTACAACTTCCCACAAAGTCCCTTCGTGCGATATGATGTGGTTTGGCTAAACAGTCAATTATTAATTTCATTTGTTATAAGGATAAGTTGACATGGAATAAAATTAAACGACTAAAGGTGATAGAGGCAAGAGAAACAGTGGGAGCAAGGACATGAGTGCCACCAGCGGTGTAAAGAAGCCAAAAGAGAAGGGCAAGTGCTTCAAATGCGGTAATATTAGGCATTGGAAGGCTAAATGTCCTATGCTTAAGGCAGAAGTTCAAGGTACGTCATTCGCTCTTGTAACGAAAACATGTATGGCAACTTGTTTTACTCATTCATGGGTAGTAGATACGGGTATGTGATAAGCCTCATTTTTACCTAATTTATAAGGCCATATTTGTTTAGTTTATAATTGATAAGTGATCTTTTGAGTTGTCATTTGATATGTTTATGTTTACCTTGAAAGATATTATGCCGTGTGTATTTCATGTCATTTTAGCACAGGTTTTGATGTCAAAAAGGTGGATCACGATAATGATGAATTGTTTGGCCATGACACATCGAAACTGAAGCTCGCGACGAGGTCTCGCGATTCGAACACGCGAGAAGGTGAAGATTAGACTTCGCGACATTCTCTTGCGACCAAAGGTCGTGATAAAGACTCGCAAGGAAGCACGGACTATAACTCGCGACATTCGCTCGCGAGCCAATGCGTGGCCTAGGGTTGCGTATATCAACGCAGTCAGAACGGAAGAGGGATATCTCATGCTTTTACAGAAAACTTTTGAGCTTTTATTTTGGCACATTTTTCCTTAGAACAAAATACTATTAGCTTAGCTCTTCAATTACTTTTCCATTATAGTCTTGTATTGTTTGAGAATTCAGAATATTCACGGATCCAAATTGCTACTTTGTTCATCGTGGATTCCTACGGTTTCATTTATTTAATTCAGTTTATGTTATCTTTATTTAATTCTTGTTTTAGTATTTTAAGTATGAGTAGCTAAATTCCGTATTGATCCTGGGGTTTGTATGTCTGACTAGATTCGTATGATTCATCTGTTAATACTGTTTTACCATCTCATTCATGATTTATGATTCTTGGCTTTAATTCTCATGTGTTGGTAACTGATCAATATTAATGCATGCTAGTTATGTGATGTCCTGGCGGAATTAATTGCTTAGTCGATTTCTTGAATACATAATACATATTTACTTTGAGATCTGGCGGAGATAGATAAATTGTAGAAGGTTATTCTTTGTGTAATTTTGGTAATTAGCTTACTTCTTTTGAGACCCGACGGAGATAGAGTTTAGGCTAACCTACTACTATAGGCTGTCCTGGCGGAAGACTGTAGTTACATTAGTGATCATTCATATCAATGTTGATTAAATTGATAAACAGATTAATAGGTTAATTGTGTGAATCTGGTTAGGCTAACCTACTACTAATAGGCTGACCTATTTTAATTTGAGTCTAGTTTTATAATCATCTCTCTTGATATTGTTGCATGGATAATAATAAAGATTATTTGTTAATTATTTGTTGTGTTTTCGAGTTGTAGTTAATGTGGATACGACATATATACTTGCTATTTTTACTATCATTTAATTGGTAGGAAAATAAGAGATCAAATTTTGACGCCGTTGCCGGGGACTGTTTAGATTTCATTGTGATAATTTTTTAATTGTAGTTATTAATTCAGGTTTTTTAAAATATAAAAATAGAAAATAAAAAATATATTATTTCTGTGTTTTTGATTGGATCTGATCTGGTTGTTATCTTTTTGTACAGTGCATGATTACAAGATCTCAGAAGAAAGAAATTGTTCAATTGGATCTTGAGATTGAAAGATCGCACAAAAGAGAGAGGAGAGAAATGAGACAAACTATGACAGATAGACAACCACAAGGACAAGACCGTATGGCCGAAATGGAGGCAATGTTAGCAGCGATGCAACAGCAACTAGCATTGCAGAATCAAATTGTAATAACCCGAAATATGTGTGTGTGTGTTGGCCTAGTGGTAGAGTGGTTAATGCCCGAGGCCAAAGGTCTCGGGTTCGAGTCCACCGTGACGCAGCCTTTAAAATTTCTGTATTAATTGACCAAAAAAAAAATAACCCGAAATATTTAAAACTTTTATTAGTGATGCTTAAACCAATTACTTGTGGTGCTTAGACCTTAATTATGTTTAAGATAACCAACAAAACGAATTAGAATCGATTCGAAGGTCGAAAACTAGAGAAATCAAAAACTAGTGACTAATCCTACCAGATTAGGGTTTTCTGAATAGTCTGAACATAGAATGAAAGATCGAGAATGAATCTGAATAAAAGGATTTCATTTCTAGAATCGTCTCGCGAAAACATGAGAGAAGCTAAAGAATTGGAATTTTCGGACATACTTGCCCGGTCAGTCTCGAAAGTACTATTCAAGAGCCGGATCAACTTTCAGTCCTTGATAATCATGAAAATTAATGATAAAAATCAAAATCATGGAGGAATATATTATTATGAATTTAGAATTCATAAGAATCAATTCTGAACGAAATCACGAAGAACTTAACAAACGCCTGAATATATTAGGAAAACCCTAAAGCGATCGAAGCAGATCGAAACTCGAACCAAGGGTCTAAATCAATAAGAAATGATTTATAAGACTAAAATTAATTATGAAATCTCAAGAATTCGATAGAATTTCGAATGAGCATAATTTAATCGTCGGACGATGTTTTTCCGCGAAAACTCGGAATTGACTTACCGGATGCCATCCGAACTTCATGAAATTATTATAAACTATGAAATAAGGTTTTTTAAGGATATTTAAGAAAACAAAACCTTAAGGTCCCGAGAAATCAATTGAAAGCACGATAAAACTTTAAGAACCGGTATTAACATGTCAAATCGGGTAATTTGGCCATTCCTCCTCCCAACTACCATCAAGAGACCCCAAATGAGCTTATAACAGATCTTTTTCTGCTCCAATGTAGACCCATTTCGTCCATATCCCCCTCTCTTTTTGAGAGACAAATTCTCTCTCTTATTTCAAATTTTCTCTTTTGTTCTTCCAAGTTATTCAGCTTCAATCCACTTTTACAACCCATTCCAACTCTCAAAATTAGTTTCTAAGACCATACAAAGGTAGTATTCATCATCCTCTTCCATCCTAATGGAGTGGAATGTTTTTTAGAATTTTTCTTCATTTTGAAACCCTAGTTTCGACCCCTTTAATTTCGTGGCTTTTGTACCACCAAATGCTCTCAAGCCATGAATGAAATATGCTTAGAAATATGTTCTAAGGTTGTGTTTAAAATTTGAGAATTTTTGGAGCATTTTCGATTTTGTTATAATTCTTTTTATAGAATATAAAGCATGCTTTTGTGAATATTATTTCATATTGTTGCTTGTTGATGTATTAGGAGTATGTAGAATCAATATGGAAATTTTTTGAATTTTTCTTAAAATTTTCTTGAGAAGGCCGAGAGCTATGTAGGATTTTTAGGCCATTGTTTTAATTTTTTTTGTTGAAAATAGTTGAGGTATAGTGTTTAATATATGATATGAATATCATATATTAATCTTAAAATTTTTGAAACTCATCTCCTATTTTCTTCAAAAAGGGCGAATATATATATATATATATATATATATATAATTTTAGACCATTGTTTGATTTTATTTGTTGAAAATAGTTGAGATATAGTGTTTAATATATGATATGAACATCATATATTAATCTTGAAATTTTTGGAACGCTTCTCCTATTTTCATGTTAAAACCGAAACTTATATATAATTTTTGGAAATTATTTTAATTTTATTTGTTGAAAAATAGTTGAGCTATAGTGTTTAGTATATGATATGAACATCATATATTAATCTTGAAATTATTGAGACACTACTCCTTTTTGTTCATATGGACCGAAAACTATATATATATTTGATTTATTTGATTTTTAATTTTTGAAAATAATATGATATGTGATGTTTAGAAGTAATATGAACCTAATATGCTTTGTGGAGAATTTATTGAACACATATACAATATATGTGTAAGGACAAAAAAATTCCAAGCATATAGTTCATATTATAAATATTTAGTTGATGATTAAAGTTAATATTCCATGTTTATTGCATAGTATAAACATGGTGTGAAATGAATGGAATTTATTGAATATATATGTATATATTTTATAATTACCAAAAATATATATGTAGTGAAAAACATGTATTTAAATTTTAATGTATGATGTGAGATGATATTTCATGTTTAGTATATGATATAAGCATGATATGATTTTTGTGGAATTTATTGAACACCAATGTTCAATAAATTGAAATTGCTGAAAATATAATGCTTATTTACTCATGGTTTAAAATTTTATTTGATGATATTGAGTTGGTAATTTAATTCTATAGTATGATAGGAGTATAACATGATTTTATTGGAATTTATTGGATACTTATGCTAATTATCAAAAACATAGCAAAATGGTTAAGTATGAGTTTAATTCTAATGGTAAATGATGCTATGGTAGTTAATCTATAAGTTAGAATTAATGGTATATGATTATGATGAATGAATGGAACACTCATGCACACATACACAATGATTGTGTATTATGTTAGAAAGTTAGGGTTTTCTAATGCTTTAGTATAGTTTATGGTGTTGTATGGTGTTGAATGGTTATATTTATGTTGTGCCGACAAACAGAACCCCAAATGTAAACAACATAGTACTATATGTAAGAGAATCCAAAAGAAATAGACAAATTTCGATAACTTAAGAAGGAATTAATGAGAGTCGAAGTTAGACACCAAGTTTGGGCTTTCTATTAATAATAGGATACTCAAACGTGAGTTCCTAAGTTAAAGAAACCAAAAGCCGAGTTACAACGTTAATACTCAACAACGACAACTTAATACAATATTAGATTGAGCGTTAAAACAACTCGACAACAAATAGCGATTATATAACTTACATAATCTCCGACGAGTTAAGAGAAACAAACAATGTCGTAAAGTGTAAGCAAAGATTCGAACAAATGGTGTCGATCCTAATGTCTCAAAGGTCGAGTTAGTATTCCCAAAGAACTCCATCTATTCTAAGTACTTACTTACAAGATCATATGTGACCACTTGAATCATAAGTCAAGACTCTTTCTTTTTTCGTCGTCGTAATGTCGACAAGTCGTCAACATAACCTACTAGGACGTAACTATAATTGTTAAGTCTAGTTAGTGGCTTGAGAATATCCTAATATACCAATCACAACTTCAATACTAACAATTCATAACGTAATAACATTTAGAAGAACACTAAGGCTAAAAGTCGAGGATAGACTCAGAGTATATGACTTATAAGTTGAGGTTCATCTATGAAAGATGAAGTAATATAGTTTGGAAATTGAGAATGTAAGATAATAGAAATTATCTTAAAACCATCACATGAAATCATAAAGAAACCCTAATTGGGAACTTTAAGTCGTAATTTATAAACGACCTTCGATCGATAAAAAGAATCTAAGAAAGGCTATTTTCATATGAAGGGTTTGATCGTACGTAGTTGGCGAGGAAGGAAAATCACACCCTGCTCACTTAGAACTATTAGCTTCGGTCTAGCAGGTGGGCTCTCTTGAAACAAAAATGATTTGCATATCTATCTCAAAGCATGATTTACAAAAGCTTTATGAAATATTATTACATAAACTGTTATTGACTGCCAAATGTTTACGTTTTGTTGTGATTCTATCTGAGATTGGTATATCCAATGTGGTATGTGAATGTGTTGGTCTACCAACGTTAAAAAATGGTAACGATTGGATCCGACTTTGTGTAGGACTGACTCAGACTGTGTACACGTGTGACTATGTGTTAAGGTTAGCTACCTCGGTCGGTCACGGCGACTATGTGTAGATGGCCACCTCCATAGTGCGCGAATGAATGATGAATGGTCAGATATGGAACAACGTGGATAAAATAGTCCGGCCGGACACTTTTGGAAAATGATAAAATGTTTGATAGGCATGAGTCTTTTAAATAAAATCCTCATGCGCTATTGTGGGCAGTTCAATAACTTTAACAAAGAAAATATTTTCGGCAATGAGTCCACTGAGTACTTTTGTACTTAACACTGCATCTCGTTTTTGATGTGCAAGTTGAGCAAGGATTGATGATGGGTACGAGGTGGTGCAGACTGGCAGTTGTTTTGTTGCTTTAATAGAAAGGATTTCTATAACCTTGGGCATGTATCGTGATATACATGTCCACACGTTTATTGCTGCTAACTCTGATATTGTTTGGTGTCTTTTGATTATAACTGCTTTTCATATCATATTGAACTTGAGGTCGTACTTCGTTCCTTGAATTGCGCCCTGATTGGGTTATATTTCGATGTTGAACCTTTTGACAAGTCTTCTGTGACTTGAGTTCGTATTGAAACAACTTATTCCTTCCAGTTTGTGCATTTATGAATAGTTTAATGGTTAGTTATTTCGATTTGTTATGTATATATCCGCTATTTTATTATACCAGTGACGATCCATATGATCTGTACTTCTTTGAGAAGTCGGGTCGTCACAAAGTGGTATCGGAGCACTTGTTCGCTCTGAACCCTAGAGACCCTTTCCTTGAATCCTAGGTTGAAAGTTGAGTCTAGAAATTATTTGTGTTTGACTGCCACTGCACTGCACTCCATCGTCGTCCTGCTCAACAAGGAAGAAGGTAACTATCTCAACTAAACGTTGTTTTGAAATGATGGAAGTATATGAAATGTGAAATGGACTACAATATTGCCTTGTTGGGAAGTTGAGATACATTTTGGAAAAAGGAATGTTTTGAAATTAAAAAGTTGTTTCAATTGATTTGGTCATTATTTGAAAGAAAGTTGCAAACTTTAGGGGTTTGGTAAATGAGTAAAAGGAGGATACTTGATTATCGCACAATGTGTCTTGATTTGTGTTTATAGTTATATGCAAAGCATGCTAGAAGCAGGATGTAAATGAGTATGTTTCCCCATGAGAACGTAGACTCTTAAGACGCATGATCATTTTTACGCCGAACTTAGTATGAGAACATAAGGTATCCCCAATTGAACGAAATACTAAGGAAGAACGAGAACATAGAAATCTTAAAAATCACAATCCGAATGGATTTGAGGATGAGAACGCGACGAGTCTACGACGACGAAGCGATTGCTTAACTGGAGGTTCGCACTGCTACGAGTCCCAAACTCTCTATGCAAAGGAATTCCGAACACCGTGCATGTTGACTCTATCGTAACAATAATGAAAAGAATCAAAGTATAACGTTAAGGAAGTATAAAAATGAAATAATGAATTGTAAGTACGTGATGAGAACGGATATGATGTGATGCTATAACGCGAATAGAAATAAGGAATCCAGAACCTAATAAGATAGGGTGACCACTTAGCCTTTACCCGAAGGCTGGACATTGATTGTTGCTCTACTCTAAGAAACCATACCGTCTCTTCCCGGAGACCAAGCCATGAAAGTAGTGCCATAAGGATTTAGGAACGTAGGTCATAGGATAATATAGATTGCAATAACCTTCTTTGTACAGATGTTATTGTGTACATACCTTCTTCTAGATATACCGTTATATTTACCGTGTCTGACCTTAGTGATACTTTCCTTTTCAGATGGCTCGGACTGTCTTCACGACTAGGCGCCCTCTATCCTCTAGGGCCACACCTGAGGAGGTCGTATGCACATACCGTTCCTACTAGATGTGCCGAGGAGACAACCTCGGCGAGTTCTTGGCGCACTTCGTACGTCATTGGGCCACTGCACATGCCCGTGGTACATCGCATTATGAAGGTGTGCTTCGACTAATCATGAGACTGCCGTCCGACTGGCAGGGGTATGCCCGTGAGATATCGGCGGACTATATCTATCGACACCGAGAGAGCTTCGATCTGGAGGCGGACCTGCCTCGCTTTATTAGCCACATGAGCTATGTATTCATGGTATACGGAGCTGCACCACGTGGGCCGTATCTTCCCGCGCGTGAATACACCTGACGCGATGAGATTCCCGAGTGGCTCCACCCAGAGGTGCCCTGTTTGGCAGCTGATGGACCCGTATTCTTGCCTGGCAGTGGCAGGGACATGCTCGAGGCTAGAACTTCCCGTCCCTGACAGCTCACCTTCTCAGTCCTACCACCAGTAGGGTTCCATCCTCGTCATTGCCCACCCATACCATCGCCGCCGGTCATGGCATGCCCGTACCCACCTCCACCTGCCAGCTCTCCCCCAGTCCAGCCACCGCCACCCCCGAATGCACCTGTGTACCATAATTCTGTGGAGATTGAGGATCTATGTGGCCTAGCTGTAGGCACCGTGAGATGAGCCTGTCCTCGCCTGGCTGCTGCTCCGTTCCCAACCACTGCTTTTGAGGATGTCATGGCCGAGATCCGCCGAGACCTGGCTGCTATGGAAGAAGCCAGGATCATTAGAGTCCGAGTGCCCATGGTTCCCGAGGCTGAGGAGGAAGACCCAAAAGAGGATCCGGAGGAAGACCCGAAGGAAGACCCCGAGGAAGACCCGGAGGAAGACCCCGAGGAAGACCCGGAGGAAGACCCCGAGGAGGATCCATTAGCTGATGATGAGATGGAGGGAGTGGATAGTTCCCATACTTCCAGTCCTGACTCCGACACATGGAAACCTATCTACACCCCGGGCGATCCTGGATCTAGTTCTTAGGACTTAGATAGTATTTTTGTCTATATACTTTGTATATCTTTTGATGCATGCGGAAACGATGAGTCGTTCCGACATGAAACCCTATTTTGATGTCCACGATGATGTTTAGATTTTTGTATGCACCGTGACTAAGTACACAGAGTGATGCTGATAATTGTTTTTGGGCATCATACTCTGTACATGGTCTTTTGTAAATCTTCAAAGCGCCGATGAAAGTCCTGGTTGAGGCAATTGATGTGATATCATGATAGCTCCCCGAGAGCCTTTTGTTTTAATATTGTGTTATGTAGTGTTCGATGATGTGATTATATATTTGTACCATGCTGATATATACATTGACCCTGATGGATGGTATAAGAAGATACTTAATTGCGTATATTTATGAAGGATAGGATGCCACCGAGAAGAATAAATCGTGAAGTAACACCTGTGAGAGAAGACACTCCACCACCTCCACCACCACTGGCAAGGCGAATTGAGGAACTATTCCTCAGACAGAACCCACCCACTTTCAATGGGACTGGGAATCCCGTGGATGTTGAACTTTGGATTCGCGCGCTGGAGCGAATCTTCAACTTCCTTCACTGCACCTCTCAAGAACGCTTGTCATGCGTTGCTTTCCAAATTACTGGTGCCGCCGACTTCAGGTGGGAGACGAAGAGGAAGAATCTATCCGATGAGGAATTGGAAGATTACACCTGGGAGAAATTTAAGGAGAAAGTGTACGAGAAGTACATTCCTAAGAGCTACCGAAAAAGGAAGGAACATGAGTTCTATAACCTACGCCAGGGAAAGACGACGGTCACAGATTACGACCGTGCATTCTGTGAGATTTCGCGGTATGCGCCTCAGCTGGTCGACACCGATGAGAAGAGGACAGAGAAGTTTCGGGCGGGACTCTGCCATGAAATCAGGGTGTCGCTAGCTGGTCATGGAAATCTGACCTACCGCGAGGCCCTTAGTAGATCTTTGGACATCGAGGCGGCTTTGCCTGAGGACAGGACTGTCACTGTGCATCCCAAAAATCAACAAGGGCATCGTGGGAAGAGGAAGTGGGAAGGACCCCACCAAGGTCAGGGATCACATGCTGGTCAGGCCGACAGGAGGTCCTGGCAAGGAAGTAACGTGCCATCTGGGCACGGAAAGGAAAATGGGCGCCCCATGGTACCCGCACCTGGCGGGGGAAATCAGAAATTCGTAAGGCTCCCCGTGTGCCCACGGTGCCATAGGAGTCACAAGGGGGCATGCGTATTTACGAATGATGGATGCTTCAAGTGTGGCCAGAAGGGTCACTACTCCAGAGACTGCCTTGGAATACGCCAAGGGGGAAATGGCCGTCCTAATGTGGCCAACCAAGTCCAACCGGTCCGGGCTATCCAAGCTCAACCGTTTCAGCAACAGCCCCCGGTTTAGTACTTCCAGCCGATTCAACGACCGTATCAACCACGGCGACAATGACAACAACAATGGCGACAACCACAGCAACAATACCGACAGCCCCAACAACAACAGCAACAACAACCGCAGCAACAACAACAACATCATCAACAACAGCAACCACCACCGCAAGCCAGGGCCTACGCCCTCAACCAAGAAAGGAAATTCCCGCAGGAGCCACCAAGGAACCAAGGAAACTTGGCAGGTATGGGAACACTCCTCCAATTGCATATTATCCTACTGTTTGATACTGGCGCTTCACATTCTTTTATTGCTGAAGCATGCGTAGAGAACTTAGGATTAGATCCTAAACAAGTTGAACAAATCATGAGAATTTCTTCTCCAGTAGGAGGCATAAGAATGGTAACCCACATATGCTCGAACATAGAACTTGGACTAGGCTCACTTAAGGTCATGACAGATAACCTTCACGTCATACCTATAACAGATGTGGACATAATCCTAGGAATGAATTGGTTAACCGAACATAATGCGACCATCCTGTGTAATGAAAGGAAAATTTCTTTCCAACATCTCGGAGAGAAACCTACAGACTTTCACGGGATCAGCATGGGGAGGAGAGTCCCAATCATATCTGCACTACAAGCAAGGACGTTGCTGAACAAGACAGAGAACCACGCATACCTTGTCTATCTCCAGGAGGAAGAGCAGAATGAGAGGAGGATAGAAGACGTTCCGATCGTGAAGGAGTACCCCGATGTATTTCCATACGAACTACCGGGATTACCGCCAAACCGATAGATTGAGTTCACGATCGACATCGAACCAGGTTCTGCCCCTGTGTCGAAAGCCCCATACCGGATGGCACCAAAAGAACTTGAGGAATTGAAGATCCAGCTGCAAGAACTCTTGGAGTTAGGTTTCATTAGACCCAGTATGTCTCAATTGGGAGCACTTGTCCTTTTTGAGAGGAAGAAGGATGGTACACTGAGAATGTGCATAGAGTATCGAGAGTTAAACAAGATAACTCTTAAGAATAAGTATCTTTTGCCCCGAATTGATGATCTGTTTGATCAGCTTAAGGGAGCAGGAGTCTTTTCAAAGATAGATTTAAAGTCTGGATACCATCAGCTAAGGATTAGACCAGATGATGTACCTAAAATGGCTTTCCGTGCAAGGTATGGTCATTACGAATTCATCGTTATGCCTTTGGACTTACAAATGCCCCAGCAGTATTTATGGATATCATGAATAGGGTATTTCACCCATACTTAGACAAATTTGTCTTAGTATTCATAGACGATATCCTAATATACTCCAAGAATAACCAAGAACACGGAGAGCACTTGAGAACTGTGCTACAAACATTGAGGCAAGAGCAACTCTTTGCTAAGTTTAGCAAGTGTGAATTCTGGTTAGGCGAGGTGACATTCTTAGGTCACATCGTGTCCGCCGAGGGAATTAAAGTAGACCCCTCTAAGATCGATACAGTTTGAGAATGGGAATCACCAAAGAACCCGAATGAAATTCAGAGTTTCTTAGGACTTTCCGGCTATTATTGAAGGATTTTCAACGATAGCCCGACCCATGACCCAATTGTTAAGAAAAGGAATCAAGTACACTTGGACCGTCGAGTGTAAGGCTAGTTTCTAGAGATTGAAGGAGTTGCTGACGACAACATGCACTTGTACTCACAGTACCCGAAGCAGATAAGGAGTACACAATCTACACAGACGCTTCGAATAATAGATTAGGATGTGTTCTAATGCAAGAGGGAAAAGTTATTGCTTATGCTTCAAGGCAATTACGCCTACATGAGTTGAACTGTCCTACGCACGACCTGGAATTAGCAGTGGTCGTACATGCCTTAAAGATTTGGAGACACCATCTCTATGGAGTTAGATGTGAGATCTATTCGACCATAAAAGCTGAAGTATTTCTTTGAATAGAAAGATCTTAACATGAGCGTAGATGGTTATAGCGGTGAAAGATTACGATTGTGGTATCAATTACCACCCAAGCAAGGCTAATGTTGTAGCCGATGCTTTGAGTCATAAATCCACCCTAGTTTGGGATGTCTCCTAAGTCATGAATAGATACTTATAAAGGAATTCCAGAAGATGAACATCGAAGTCATGGACCCGTCTCAAACAATAGCAATGTTGACTGCAATCCCGGACTTAAGAGCTCGAATCTTAGAAGCCCAGAGGAATAGCAAGAAGTTGGAGGAAGTACGAGCCAAGATCAAGGACAACAACCATAAAAATTTCAGAGAAGCAACATATGACGTTTTGTTGTATGACGGGAGAGTATGTGTTCGAGGCGAAGGGCTTAAGGCGAGATCTTGAGAGAAGCCCATGAGACTTCTTACACACGACACCCGGAAGCACCAAAATGTACCAAGATCTCAAGGAGAAATTTTGGTGGGATGGAATGAAGCGAGACGTAGCTTCATTCGTGGAACGTTGTTTAACGTGCCAACAAGTGAAAGCACTCCACCAGCGGCCGTATGGAACCTTACAACCGCTGGACATACCGAAATGGAAATGGGATGACATAGCCATGGATTTTGTTATCGGGCTACCCAAATCACAAAGAGGAAATACCGCTATTTGGGTCATCATCGATCGTTTGACCAAGAGCGCGCATTTCCTACCCATTCCAATAACACATGGATCAGACAGATTAGCACAGTTGTAAGTTCGAGAAGTCGTACATTTACATGGAGTTCCGAAGACTATCACGTCTGATAGAAATTCAAAATTTACGTCCAGATTTTGGACGAGCTTACAAAAGGAATTGTGGACTCGATTACATTTCAGTACCGCGTTCCACCCACAAACGGACGGATAATCTGAGAGGAAGATTCAAACGCTTGAAGACATGTTGAGAACCGTTGTCCTGGATAGAGAGAAAGTTGGAAACAAGTATTACCACTTGTAGAATTCACCTACAACAACAGCTACCAAGCAACTATTGGAATGGTCCCGTATGAAGCAATTTATGGGAAGAAATGTCAATCACCACTTTACTAGGATGAAGTGGGAGAAAGAAGAGTATTAGGACCTGACTCTGTGGGAGAAATGATCGAGATTGTGAGACAGATCCGCCAATGGATCAAGGAGGCCCAAGACCGACATAAGTCGTACGCCGACAAACGTCGCACAGAGCTACATTTTGAAGTGGAAGACAAAGTCTTCTTGAAGATTTCTCCATCAAAAGGAATCGTGAGATTCAGAATAAATGGGAAGCTGCGACCATGTTTCATAGGACCCTATGAAATTTTGGAAAGGATAGGGCCAGCAGCTTACAGACTGGCATTACCGCCAAGCTTTGGGAACGTGCACAATGTGTTCCACGTTTCGCAACTCAGGAAGTACATACATGACCCCAGCCATGTAATATCACTGACATATATTGTCCTCGATGACAATATGAGTTATGTAGAATTGCCTACGAAAATCTTGGACCGACGTATCCAAAAGCTAAGAAATAAAGAGATGATGTTAGTAAAAGTTCTATGGCTATACTATGGACAAGAAGAAGCAACCTGGGAATTAGAATCAGCTATGAAAGAGAAATACCCAGATCTTTTCAAAGGTTAGCAAATTTTGGGAATAAATTTATTTTAAGGGGGATGTTATGTAATAACCCGAAATATTTAAAACTTTTATTAGTGATGCTTAAACCAATTACTTGTGGTGCTTAGACCTTAATTATGTTTAAGGTAACCAACGAAACGAATTAGAATCGATTTGGAGGTCGAAAACTCGAGAAATCAAAAACTAGTGACTAGTAAATACAGGATTAGGGTTTTGAATAGCACGAACATAGAATGAAAGATCGAGAATGAATCTTAACAAAAGTTTCATTTCTAGAATCTTCTCATGAAAACATGTGAGAAGCGAAGAATTGGAATTTTCGGGCATACTCGCCGGTCAGTCTCGAAAGTACTATTCACGAGTCGGATCAACTTCCAGTCCATGCTAATCATGAAAATTAATGATAACAATAAAAATCATGGAGGAATATATTATTATGAATTTAGAATTCATAAGAATCAATTTCTGAACGAAATTCCTGAAGAACTTAACCGAGCAGGGAATATATCTGGAAAAACCTAAAGCGATCGAGCAGACGAAACTCGAACCCAGGGTCTAAATTAATAAGAAATTATTTATAAGACTCAATTTAATTATGAAAGCTCAAGAATTTGATAGAATTTCGAATGAGCATAATTTAATCGCCGGACGCTGTTTTTCCGCGATAACTCGGAATTGACTTACCGGATGCCATCCGAACTTCATGAAATTATTATAAACTATGAAATAAGTCTTTTAAGTCTATTTAAGAAAATAAAACCTTAAGGTTCCGAGAAATCAATTGAAAGCACAATAAAACTTAAAGAACCGGTATAAACATGCCAAATCGGGTAATTTGACCATTCCTCCTCCTAACTACCACCCAGAGACCCCAAATGAGCTTATAACAGCTCTTTTTCTGCTCCAATGTAGACCCATTTCATCCATAGCCCTCTCTCTCTTTGAGAGACAAATTCTCTCTCTTATTTCAAATTCTCTCTCTTATTTCAAATTCTCTCTTTTGTTCTTTCAAGTTTTTAAGCTTCAATCCTCTTTTACAACCCATTCCAACTCTCCAAATTAGTTTCTAAGACCATATAAAGGTAGTATTCATCATCCTCTTCCATCCTTATGGAGTGGAATATTTTTTAGAATTTTTCTTCATCTTGAAACCCTAGTTTCAACCCCTTCAATTTCGTGGCTTTTGCGCCACCAAATGATCTCAATCCATGAATTAAATATGCTTACAAATATGTTCTAAGGTTGTGTTTAAAATTTGGGAATTTTCAGAGCATGTTTATTATTTTTTGATTTTGTTATAATTCTTTTTATAGAATATAAAGCATGCTTTTGTGAATATTATTTCATATTGTTGCTTTTTGATGTGTTATGAGCATTTAGAATAAATATGGGATTTTTTGGAATTTTTCTTGATATTTCTTGAGAAGGCCGAGAGCTATGTAGGATTTTTATGCCATTGTTTTAATATTTTTTTTTGAAAATAGTTGAGGTATAGTGTTTAATAAATGATGTATGATATGAACATCATATATTAATCTTGAAATTTTTGAAACACATCTTCTATTTTCTTCAAAAAGGTAGAATATATATATATTTAGACCATTGTTTGATTTTATTTGTTGAAAATTGTTGAGATATAGTGTTTAATATATCATATGAACATCATATATTAATCTTGAAATTTTTGGAATAATTTTCCTATTTTCATGTTAAAACCGAAACTTATATATAATTTTTGAAAATTATTTTGATTTTATTTGTTGAAAAATAATTGAGGTATAGTGTTTAGTATATGATATGAACATCATATATTAATCTTGAAATTATTGAGACACTACTCCTATTTGTTCATATGGACTGAAAACTATATATTTATATATATATATATATATATATATATATTTGATTTATTTGATTTTTATTTGTTGAAAATAATATGATATGTGATGTTTAGAAGTAATATGAACCTAATATGCTTTGTTGAGAATTTATTGAACAAATATACAATATATGTGTAAGGACAAAAAAATTCCAAGCATATAGTTCATATTATAAATATTTTGTTGATGATTAAAGTTAATATTCCATGTTTATTGCATAGTATAAACATAGTGTGAAGTGAATGGAATTTATTGAATATATATGTATATATTTTATAATTACCGAAAATATATATGTAGTGAAAAACATGTATTTAAATTTTAATGTATGATGTGAGATGATATTTCATGTTTAGTATATGATATAAGCATGATAAGATTTTTGTGGAATTTATTGAACACCAATGTTCAATAAATTGAAATTGCCGAAAATATAATGCTTATTTACTCATGGTTTAAAATTTTATTTGATGATATTGAATTGGTAATTTAATTCTATAGTATGATAGGAGTATAACATGATTTTATTGGAATTTATTGGATACTTATGCTAATTATTGCTAATTATAAAAAATATAGCAAAATGGTTAAATATGAGTTTAATTCTAATGGTAAATGATGCTATGGTAGTTAATCTATAAGTTAGAATGAATGGTATGTGATTATGATGAATGAATGGAACACTCATGCACACATACACAATGATTGTGTATTATGTTAGAAAGTTAGGGTTATCTAATGCTTTAGTATAATTTATGGTGTTGTATGGTTATATTTATGTTGTGCCGACAAACAAAACCCCAAACATAAATAACATAGTACTTTATGTACGAGAATTCAAAAGAAATCGACAAATTTTGATAACTTAAGAAGGAATTAATGAGAATCGAAGTTAAACACCAAGTTAGGGCTTTCTATTAATAATAGGATACTCAAACGTGAGTTCCTAAGTTAAAGAAACCAAAAGCCAAGTTACAATGTTAATACTCAACTACGACAACTTAATACGATATTAGATTGAGTGTTAAGACAACTCGACAACAAATAGCGATTATATAACTTACATAATCTCCGACGAGTAAAGAGAAACAAATAATGTCGTAAAGTGTAAGCAAAGATTCGAACATTAGGTGTCGATCCTTATGTCTCAAAGGTCGAGTTAGTATTCCCAAAGAACTACATCTATTCTAAGTACTTACTTACAAGATAGTATGTGACCACTTGAATCATAAGTCAAGACTCCCATTTCATTCGTCGTGTTAATACGACAAGTCGTCAAGCATAACCTACTAGGACGTAACTATAATTGTTAAGTCTAGTTCGTAGCTTGAGAATATCCTAATATATCAATCACAACTTGAATACTAACAATCTATAACGTAATAACGTTTAGAAGAACACTAAGGCCAAGAGTCGAGGATAGACTCGGAGTATATGACTCATAAGTTGAGGTTCATCCATGAAAGATGAAGTAATATAGTTTGGAAATTTAGAATGTAAGATAATAGAAATTATCTTAAAACCATCACATTAAATCATAAAGAACCCCTAATTGGGAACTTTAAGTCGTAATTTATAAACGACCTTCGATCGATAGAAAGAATCTAAGAAAGGCTATTTTCTTATGAAGGGTTTGGTCGTATGTAGTTGGCGAGGAAGGACAATCACACCCTGCTCACTTAGAACTATTAGCTTCGGACTAGCAGGTGGGCTCTCTTGAAACAAAAATGATATGCATATCTATCTCAAAACATGATTTACAAAAGATTTATGACATATTATTACATAAACTGTTATTGATCGCCAAATGTTTACGTTTTGTTGTGATCTTATCTGAGATTGGTATATCCAATATGGTATGTGAATGTGTTGGTCCACCAACGTTAAAAAAGGATAACGATCAGATCCGACTTAGTGAAGGACTAACTCGGATTGTGTACACGTGTGACTATGTGTTAAGGTTAGCTACCTCGGCCGGTCACGACGACTATATGTAGGTGGCCATCTCCATAGTGCGCAGATAAATGAATGAATGAATGATCAGATATGGAACAACGTGGATGAAATAGTCCGGCTGGACACTTTTGGAAAATGATAAAATGTTTGATATGCATGAGTCTTTTAACTAAAATCCTCATGCGCTATTGTGGGCAGTTCAATAACTTTAACAAAGAAAATGTTTTCGGCAATGAGTCCACTGAGTACTTTTGTACTTAACACTGCATCTCGTTTTTGATGTGCAGGTTGAGCAGGGATTGATGATGGGTACGAGGTGGTGCAGACTGGCAGTTGTTTTGTTGCTTTAATAGAAAGGATTTCTAGAACCTTGGGCATGTATCGTCATATACATGTCCACACGTTTATTGCTGTTAACTCTGATATTGTTTGGTGTCTTTTGATTATAATTGCTTTTTATATCGTATTGAACTTGAGGTCGTACCTCGTTCCTTGAATTGCGCATTGATTGGGTTATATTTCGATGTTGAACCTTTTGACAAGTCCTTCTGTGACTTGAGTTTGTATTGAAACAGCTTATTCCTTCCAGTCTGTGCATTTATGAGTAGTTTAATGGTTAGTTATATCGATTTGTTATGTATATATCTGATCGCTCACTTTTATAACACTAAAAAGTGTAAGTATATAGGTAAGTCGAGTATCGTATCCACAAGGGATTGTAATACGAAAACACAGAAGCTAGCTCAACGATAATTCATCATTATTCAAGCACAAAAAAAGGGTGAAAGGTTTAAAGGCTTCGGAATTTAATCCAAAGCAGATGTAACCAAGCACAAATATAAAATAACGCAAACAAACACTCGGATGATAAAACAGATAAGAGAGACTAACCCTAGGGATGCATTAATCCTATCCACAATGTATGTTTATCTTGTTCCTATTAGCCAATTTTAATCCAGACAAGATGGAAGATCACAAATATAACCAACAACTTCAATTACGACAATTGCGGCGATGAATTACGAGTTTTCCCTACCATTCTAGGTGAAAACAAGTAACTCAAAAGGATCACTAAGAATATGCTTCCTACGAATATCATATCTCATTTCGACTCGAGGCTTATTAGTATCATGCATTCAAGATCGATTGACAATTAATACAATTACGTAATTAACCGACAACTAGATATGCATCAAGATTGATCAGAAATAAACACATATAAATAAGCACCAAGAATCATGAATCAGTGCCTGGAAGGTAAATAGCGATAACAGAAATCACAATATATAGGATCGAATCATGCAAACCCTACGATTAGTACGAAATTTTAGCTACGCATAATTAAATTACCAAAGCAATAAATAATTAAATAAAACATAAATTAAGATAGATAGATAAAACCGTAAGAATCACGAAGAACAATTGTAGCGACTTGAATCAGGAAGAAATTTCAATTCTAATACTAAACTATGAAATTGGAATGAAAATACTTAAAGAAAAAGCTAAACTAAATTAAAAGGGAAAAGAACTTGCAAAAGAAAATAAAGAAGAATTTATGTTCTGCTCTGGAATGGTGTCGAATGGTGTCTTTAAGCTCTTGCTCTATCTCACTATTTATAATAAAACATAAGCTCCTTTTTCATAAATTCCCAATCCTATTCTGACTCTGATTCAATCCTATTCTGACTCGGATTAGAAGTATACATGGACTAGGTGTCTCAAATTGCTGAAAATTCATGATTTCTCGCGAGTTTTGCCCTTGCGACCTTAGGTCGCGAGCAAAACTCGCGAATCATCTTTTCTCGGCTGCACGCGTGACTTCGTTGTTTCGCTCCGTTCTCTCTCGTCCGGACTCCGAATTACAATCCGTTTGCGCCTACGGACTCCTATTGAGATGCTCTTTAACATAGTTAACTTTGTACATCCATCCTTGTCTAATCCATTTTATCATATTCAACGTCGTTTTCAAGCGATTCTTCTTCGCATGAGCTCGCATGATCGGGCTATTGATTCCTCTTTATCGTGATCCACCTTTTGACATTAAAACCTATGCTAAAATGACATGAAATACACACGGCATAATATCTTCCAAGGTAAACATAAATATATCAAAAGACAACTCAAAAGATCACTTATCACTTAGAAGCGAAGCGAATATAGCACTTATAAATCATGTAAAATGAGGCATCAACTCCCCAAACTTACCCTTTTGTTTGTCCTCAAACAAATCAGAACAAAGAGAGATGACCAACGATGAGGCAAAGAGGCGAGCGTCAAAAGCAATAAGCCTCGGAGCGATGAGCAATAAAGATTCAAACAAATGAATCAAATCCTGACCTCGTTCGTTAAACTCCACACATCATAATAATCATAAGCACAAGCCTTCTCAAACTTGAATCCTCACGACATGGATATATTTATAAGAAATCTCAAACACTCAAGTGTATCGAGGAGGATGTGTATACTCTCAAAGTTTAAAACACATGGAATCTACCATAAGCTTGCAAATCGTCTAATTCTCCATTGCTCAAATATGTGCTCAAGAACTAAGATCAAGAAGGTCTTTATATAAGGTTATAATGTAGGCTCTTTGGTAGGGTAGGATATATTTAGGCTAAGTGACTCATAATCCCATAATGAAAAACATCATAAGTATCACAAGACATAATTCCCAAACTTTCACAATTTATTTCAAAACTCTACACCAAAAAGTCATTTTTCTTTAAGCACTCCATAATTTTCATATAAGTGATATACTCATCTCAAAGCACTAGCTACTTACCCATTTATGTTCTTTTCACACACTTGTGTCATTTATTTATTTTTTTTTTTTTTTGAACTTATATGGGTAAGCAACTATTTTTATTATTATCACTTCCTCAACAATTATTCTCTTTTCTTTCTTTTCTCAACCTTTCATTCAAGCAACCAAAATCACACTAACAACATAACTTGACCCGGCTATATGAATGAATAAGGTAGGCTCAAGCGGGCTCATCAAAGGATAATAACGAGGTTAGTGTTTGGATAGTGTATAGGCTAAGAAAAGAATGCTAATATCATTTCAAAATTCTTAAGCACATCAATGCAACCTCGAAAAGAACGAGCAAGTTCTAGAGAAACACATGTTATTTCAAACTATTCACACGGGAAAAAAACAAGGCGAAAAGATATGGCGATCAGCTCAAGTCCCACGGGTTTCAAAATGCGATCAAGTTCTCAAAGGCTTAATACTCACAACAATCATAACATGCTTCGTCTCACAAAATTAATTACAATAGATTTTCTAAAAAACAATTCTCATCATCGGCTGCTCGTTATTCAACTCAACCCACAAAACAGACACAAAACCCAAACACGAAAAACAAAACAAACACAAACAAAAAGAAAATAGAACAAAAACGAAAAACAAACCAAAACAAAGAAAAACATTGGGTTACCTCCCAACAAGTGCTAAATTTAAATGTCTTTAGCTAGACCAATACTAACCTCGATCAATCGGCGATTTGGCGTGATCTTCTTCCCAAATCGTGCTTGCCTCGATACTTTGCATTTCGTTAGACCACCACCGAGTATGGAAGTGGTCTCACAAACTTGAGCGAATCACTCGGAGTTCCATGCGAGTCCATCTCTTCTTTTAGCACCCTTGTCACTTGGTGGGTTGTCATCAAGCTCGAGATTTGGCTAGCAATGGCGGTGGTGATTGAATGACACTCTTAGTGCTCTGCACTATCGTGTCATGGGATGGCGTCATAGATTGAGATTTTCGACTTCTCATCGTTAACACGAAAAGTTAGATCACCTTCCGCACGTCGATTAAAGCACGACCAGTTCTTGAAAAGGCTATCAAGATTAGTGGTTGATTTTTAAATTCGGGAATGTCTAAAATAACAAAATCTGCTGGAAAGACAAAATCCGAACTCTTACCAACACATCCTCAACTATCCCTTAGGGTATCGTGACACTGTCGACCATCATTAACGAAATGGAGGTCTTCTTGGTTTGCCCAGCCCAGCGATTGAACACATTTAACGGCATCGGGTTTATGCTCGCTCCTAAATCACACAACACGTTGGGGAATGTGTGCTCTGCAATCTCGCACTCCAACGTAAAGCGCGGGATCATACGCTTTGGGGAGCTTCCTACGCAAGGCGGCCTTTGCATTCTTGGATAGGGTAATTTTTCAAATTTCCCAATTTCTTCTTGCTTGCAAGCGTCTTTTAAAAATTTCATGTATCCGGCATGTTTCGCGGCGCTTCAAAGAGAGGCAAATTGATCTCAACTTTTGAAAAATCTCTTTGAAGCGTGCAAACTCCTCGTCATATTTCGACTTGACTAGCCGACTCGGAAGCGGGACCGGAGGAGTGTACGTGCGAGGTGGATTGGAGGCCCCCGGCGGTTGACCTCGCGACCATTGGGAAGGTCGCGAGGCGTCGCTCTGTCTTTGCAATCCTCGCCCGCGTTCGAAATTGCGGTATTGGGTCGCTCGTGAACAAATCTAGGCGTGCACAATCGATGGCTGTGGTCGGGCTCATGGCGCGTGCTCGGTCGCGACTTCCGTGGGCAAATTCCGGGACTCCTCGCGATCGGGCTCATGATCGTGAGCTCGATCGTGAGTTTCTGCTCAGTTTACTTTCTTGCTCCGTATGGCTTGGGTAAGCTTGTCCACTTCTCGCAAATGCGGATGGCGAAACATTGATTTTCGGGTTTACCTCAGTATTACTACGAAATTGGCCCGTCTTTTGTAGTGCATTCAACTATGCGGCTAGTTGACCGTCGATTTTCCAAAATCTTCATATGCTTTCCATAGCCGTCACGGTGGACTCAAATGATTAATCTTATGCGGTGTTGCTTATAAATGAGTTACGGTTCGTCGTCAATTGTTGGTTGCTTACAACCAAGCTGCGCATCATGTCCTCTAGACTCGGCTTCTTCGTCTCTTGAATCACTCCATTCGAATCGAGAAACTGGCGGTCTGTTGAAAATTATTGGGGTTGGCGTCACGAGAAATTTGGATGATTTACATTATTTGCATTGTATGCGGATTCCCCATGATTCCTACGATTGATGTGGTTGACCTCTTACATCTCGATCGACTCTTCAAAAGAGTGAATTGCTTCACCACTCGTCGTATTTGAATCGGTCTCGACATTTCTTTGCTTTAACCATTAGCGTTCTCTCCGTTGGCCATTGATAACTATTTGCCGCCATCTCTTATGATGATCGTTGGCCTCCTCTACGACGATTCAATAAACATCCACCGCCGACGCATCCACTATGCTCCTTGTATGCCATATCGACCCATTGTAGAAGCTGCGTGATCTGCTGTTCTTTGGAGAATCCATGTTGTGGGCACTTTCTCAATAGGCCCAGATCGCTCCCACGACTCGAACAATGACTCATCTCTAGGCGGGAGAGTGGGAGATCTCGGCGATGATTTTACGGGCTTTGGCTGGCGGAAAATACTTTGAGATGAACTTTCGCAAAGATCCCCAACTGTTTATGCCGTGCGGTCCAAACTCTTGAACCACTCCTTCGCTTTGCTTGAGAGAGAATCCGAACATGCGCATCCGGATCGTGTCTTGTGGCACCCCATTCATTTGATGGTGTCACAAATGTAGAGAATGTCTCAAGATGCGCATTCGGGTCCTCTGTGACTCCTCCCCAAACCGCTCTCCTTGTACCATCTTGATTAGGGCCGGCTTTAACTTCGAAGTTGTTTGCATTGACTTAGGGCCCCATCCGCCTCCTTGGAATTGTTCAGTGGGAGGTCGGTACATATAATTCAGAGGTCTCGTCTCTGGAGCAGGGACTAGGAGTCCCATATTCGCCATCTGGCGCTGCATTTCTGCGAAATCGGCTAACATGCGTGCAGCTTGCTCGGGAGGAATGCCCCCGATTACGTGGATTAGCGCCATTGCAGCCCGTCTCTTCTCTCGTCCTCTTCTCCTTTGAGAGCTTTCGATCTCGGGATCTAGTAATATTCGGGAGGTCCACGAGATCTTGTCGCATAAACTTCACGAGAAAAAGAGAATTCACTCTGGTAACAATAATATAATATATAACTTGAATTAATAAATCAAATCGTCAAATTATTCCTATGCAATCTTAACAATCCCGACAGCGGCGCCAAAATTTGATCGCTCACTTTTATAACACTAAAAGTGTAAGTATATAGGTAAGTCGAGTATCGTATCCACGAGGGATTATGTCTGAAAACACGAAGCTAGCTCAGCGATAATTCATCATTATTGAAGCACGAGAAAAAGGGTGAAAGGTTTAAAGGCTTGAATTTAATCCAGCGAGATGTAACCAGCGAAATATAAAATAACGCAAACAAACACTCGGATGATAAAGCAGATAAGAGACTAACCACAGGGATGCATTAATCCTATCCACAGCGTATGTTTATCACATTCCTATTAGCCAATTTTAATCCGAGACAAGATGGAAGATCACAAATATAACCAACAACTTCAATTCGACAATTGCGGCGTTGAATTACGAGTTTTCCCTACCATTCTAGGTGAAAACAAGTAAATCAAAAGGATCACTAAGAATATGCTTCCTCTGAATATCTATCTCACCACGACTCGAGGCTTATTTGTATCATGCATTCAAGATCGATTGACAATTAATACAATTACGTAATTAACCGACAACTAGATATGCATCAAGATTGATCGAAATCAACACATATAAATAAGCACCAAGAATCATGAATCGATGCACGGAAGGTAAATAGCGATAATGAAATCACAACATATAGGATCGAATCATGCAAACCCTAGGATTAGTACGGAATTTTAGCTACGCATAATTAAATTACCAAAGCAATAAATAATTAAATAAAACATAAATTAAGATAGATAGATAAAACCGTAATAATCCACGAAGAACAATTGTAGCGACTTGAATCAGGAAGAAATTACAATTCTAATACTAAACTATGAAATTGGAATGAAAATACTTAAAGAAAAAGCTAAACTAAATTAAGCGGAAAAGAACTTGCAAAAGAAAATAAAGAAGAATTTATGTTACGCTCACGGAATGGTGTCGAATGGTGTCTTTAAGCTCTTGCTCTATTGTAATACCAAACCGTCTAAACTTTGTTTAGAATGAACCTAATTTTGAAATTAGGATTTTGCATCAGTAATAATAATAAAAGATTATAGAAATTACATATATGTACAAGAATTTTGTAAGTTGACAAGATTTTGGGATTGATCCCAAATGGATTTAAATTTTTGCAATATATGTATACATACATATATAATATGTGTAAAAGTGAAAAAGAAAAAAAAAAAAAAACAAAATATATATATGTGCAATTGTGTCCGAAAGTGAGTTCCTATACAAATATAATAATATATATTATATATGTGTAATAGTGTGTCGTATATATATATATATAGTATATGTGGGTGAAAGTGTGTGTGTCGTATATATATATATAGTGTGTGTTAATGTGTGACAGAGTGTGTGTGTCGTGTAAGTATATAGGAATAGTGTGTGTGTGTCATTTTTTTTGATAGAAAGGAAAGAAAAAAAAAAGGGTAAATACAATTATGCAAAAGTAACAGTACGTATCAAACTTATCCATTTCATTTTTTTGTTGTCGCAAGTTCAGTGCCGAAAGAAAAAAAAAGAGAAAGTTTCCTTCAATCCTTAATTCTTAATTTCTCGTCTCGTTTTCAATCTCTCGATAAATCCGAACCGATACCAAGGTTAGTCTCGTCATTACCTACATTCCTATGGTTTAAAATTTAAAGTTGGTGCATTTTTGTATTTGTGTATTTATTTTTGAAATGTATTAAAAATAGGGAGATGATGTCAAATGCTAGAAGCCGAGAACTAATGTTGTTCGTATACTCTATATATGCTAGGATTATGAATATGGTTAAAAGTTATTAAGGTTAGATTTTACCCATTTTAAAGCCGAACTATAGCCGATTTTTCGATTTTATTTAATGAAGTGACTTCATATTCTGATCTATGCTAGCCTACTAGCATATAGAATTAAATTGAGAATTTTTAGTGCGCATTATGACGAGAAAACCTATTTGGCTGAAAATCTAAAGCTCACGTTAGGATTATCCGATCTTTGTTTGTCAAATGTTATCACATATCGTATTCTAGGATATATCTAGCATGACATATAAATTTATCATAATTTTCTGGGTATGTTAGGTATTTTCCTAAAAATGTCATGTATCTAAGGTTGGCCGTTCGAGGATACCATAAATGTTATACGAAATGTAATGTGACATATGGTTAGACAATGTGTAATAAGTAAACGATTAAAGTTTGGAAGAAATTGATCGACGTTTGCTTAGTTAAGTGTGAGAAAACAAGAATAGTTTGTTATTAATATTCGAGCATGTGTGTGCGTAGAGTTATGATTATCGCACAGAGTTATGATTTATGCCTAGTTAAATATGGTTTTCTCTGAATAGTTGAAATAGACATGAGATACAAGAAATGAAACGAGGACTTAGAATTTTAATGTAGTTCGATGTTGATGAATGATGTTAATGAATAAACTTGTTCCCAAGCTTAAGAATAAATAAAGTTTAAGGCGATGAGAGAATATAATAAATGGATGAAAATAGTAGTCCACTATGACCAAGTGGAACAAATTGAGATATTTTATATCTCTTATTCAATAATGATGAAGCAAAATCCTAAGATATTAAAAGTTGTCTAATGCGTTGATGATAATCGGCGTTATCCGAAACGAATGAAGTACTAAACCTTTCTTTTATGTAAATGTAACGTCTGAAGGTAAAGAAGAGAGAAGGAGAAGTACAACGTGTGACTAAAAGTATATATCGGTGAGTTTTTCTCCTCAAGGATAAAAATTCAAATGATAAATGTTTTATTCGATGCTTTCTTTTGAGAAATGATGATGAAATGTTATTATTTAATTACACCCAAAATGTTAATGTTTTATGTATGGATCCTATCGGTGTTGGTTCGCCAACGTAAGTTTAATCAATTCGGATCCTATGCTAGATGGAGAATTCCTAGCAAGGATTAACGTGTACACTAATAGTAGCGCACTTCTTTGAAAGGTTTGCTCGACCGATTCACGGTGTTGTGTCTTTGAAAAGGTTTGCTCGGCGGTCACGGCGTCCGTGGAAGGAGGCCTCGCCTGCGGCGCAAGATGATGTTATATGAGATGTGATATGGATCATACAGACGGAAAATATGTCGGCGGACAAGTTTATGAAAATGAAAGAAAATGTTTAGTAAGCACGAGCATTTCAAATAAAACCTCGTGTGTTCTTGATGGGCGATGTAATTGATGTTATGATAAATGTTTTGGCATAAGTCCACCGAGTGCATTCTTGTACTCAGCCACGCATGTTGTTTTAAATGTGCGAGTTGAGTTGGTGATGCGATGGGCGGTGTTGGCGGTAGGAATCTTTTGTCATTTGAAAGTTAGTACCTTGAGTGCACATCGTCATATGTGTAATTCACATGTTTTCATTGCCAAGAACAATAAGTTATGTTTTGAGTAAAGAACTATTTTCCTTGGATCAGTTGAACCCATTGTTAAATATCGATGGTCTAGTCTCTCATATGTATGTTATGGTTGCCAAATCTCAAATGCTATGAAGTTCTAGAAGTTTCCTTAATATATACTCACAATTGATATCCCATTTTCTTATTCTGACTTCTTAATTCCGTTCAGTAATAGTCCTTGCTAATCCGTCCTTAGGAATAGTGGGTTGTTACAAAGTGGTATCGAGGCGATTCGTTTTCCTTGAATCAATACTTCCTTCAAAGTTTAAGTGTAGATTGAGTCACTAGACTTGTTAGAGGTCGATCGACTATGCTCGACACTCCATCACATCAAGCTCAACCGAATGAGGTAAATGACTTTTTCTCTGTTTTGGAAATGAAAAGTTTGAAGGTGGAAAATGGTTGAGAATGAAAGTTGTGAATGATGATTGAATGATGTTTTAAAGGAAATGAAAGTTATGGGAAATGGTTGGAAGTGAAAGTTATGGAAAATGTTGCAAATGATGTTTTATGTTGTGAAAAGAAAAGAGATGAGGAAATATTGACGGTGATATGAGAAAGTGTTGACATTGATATGTCGAAAGTGAAATGTTTGAATTAAGTGGAATTGATGAGAATTATTGTTATGAATGAGTTATGTTATTAATGTTTAAAGTTTTGCAATTTCAAGTTTTTTTGACAATGGATATGTTATCCCAAAAGAGCGTAGGCTGAAGAACGCATGATCCCTTTTGTGAAAGAACATAGAAAGATGAACTATGAGAATTTTATTCCATCCACGAGAACAAAGCGAGGATGGAAATGAGAACAAAGCGAGATCGAAATGAGTATTCGAGTTGAAAGCAGTACAACGAAACCAAAGAGAAGAAAATCAAAGAGCGAGAGATGGAAATGATGGTACCAAGAATTGAATGATGATTTTGAAATAATGAATGTCACTATCTGACGGTGACATGGGTATAGTCTTTTCCTTGGATGTTCACTGACGGAACTCCAAATTGACTATGAATTTTTCGTTAGAAACAAAATAGAAATGTGATCAAAGAATCAATTGAGTTTAGTATTATGGTTTACAGAATGAGAGACCACGATGTGGTAGAAATTTTGAAGGCAAATTGAGAATTGGGTTTTCGGTGGTATGAGTAGAGTTTGAGATATGCGGTGGTATGTTGATAACACACAATTTATAATGACCTATTAGAGTTATATGAGGTTTCAAATTTTATTCATTACCAAAGTTACGTCATTGAGTTTAACTCTATGATCTAGTTTCAATTGAGAAATCGCTGAGTTTCTCACTTTTGTGAAAGAAATTTACAACGAGAAAAGTTCATAAAGCGTCATTTTGAAACCAAGCCTTCATGTGGTGAGAAGTATTTGTGCCAGTGCAGCCACCCATATGACCAAAGAGATCTCGATGGTTGTCATTACGGTCTTGAACCCTATCTCCCAATTATTCAGTTCAAATAACATATTGGTTCAAACTTTAAAGTTGTCATCTTGAATTGTGAACCCTAACCTTTTGTAAGTTGTCATGATGAGTTTTCTTCAATCCTAAAGCGATAAGTATGATGTAGGTTGACTTATCTTATCACCTAAGTTTTCGGATCGGTAAAATGATATACATCAAGTTATGATGTCTGAAGTCCTCGATGGCGAGATATATTTTCCCTATGATACACATAGATCGATGACCTTTAATGGGCTTTCCGGATCGATGACGGTGAAGTTACACCACCTTGTGAGTGTTATGACAATAAAGTTATGAGCGAGATACTCTTTAGCATTGAGTCTTTAGAGTAGAAGTAAAAGAAAGTATAGAATATTCTTGGAAAATAACCTCATCTTATTATGTTATAACAAAAGATATTGCAACTTATCTTTAAGATAGTTGGTATCCTTAAGACCTCGTTAATAGGTTGGACATGTCTAAAGTATGGAGGTGGACGAGACTAATTTTATGGATATGTAAGGAATGATAACATCTCGGTTAACAAGTATATCGCTTTATACCTCAACCCTTAGAATTATGCTTGAGCATAATTAATTTCGATATTTGAGGCTATAGTAAAACCAATGGTAATGAGATTGATGAATCATAAATATTGAGAAGTGTAAACAGCTAGGCTAGCCCTAGTATTTAAATCAAGTATGGAGAATATACCACCGAGCGAGACATGGTAATGAGGCACTTATATTTGGGACTTAAGTTATGGTACATAAGCGTACTACCCCCTACGGACTATATGACAACAATGACGGTTTAACTCGGAAGTGAGAACAGAAGTATAATGAAAACAATATGACTTTCGAGATATCATGATCAAGAAAAATGGGACAAAATTGAGAACAATTTGAAGAAACTACGAGCTATTCCGTTATGAGATAGCCCAGATGATATAAGCTTGAGAATCGGTCGACTACGATAAGTAAGGTAATTCCTTAGAAGCAAAGAACTAGATTCATTATTTGAGATGAAGGCACGGTACTCTAAGTTACATAGACATAAAATGCATGTCTTGTGTGTTTGAAATTTAACAAGCAAAACAACTTCTAGAGAAGTTTGTAAGGAAAATACATTCGAGGAACAAGGAAGAGATTCACATGGAAAGACTTTAAGATGAAGCTAATTGGGAAGTTTGTTCCTCATACTTATATGATTACAAATAAAGTAGAATGTTGGGTACCTTTGACATTGAAATAAAGCAAACATAGAATGTCAAGAAGATGGTGAAGTTACATGACGTCTAAGGCAAAAGTCCGATCGTCCCGGTGGACAAAGGATTTTAACTTGTGCTAAAATACTTAGTTAAACAATGACGATTAAGGGAATTGACATATATCAAATAGGATATTGCTAATGATGGGGCTACAAATGCCAACATGAGGATTTCTTTTGAAAAGATTTTAAAGTAAGAGTATATGAGAGATATATTCTAAGAGTGATAGAGAAGAAAAGGAAGCGAATCATTCAGATGAATTAAGAGTTGATGATAGTGGCGGATACATCACGATCTCTACGATAAGATTAGACTGTCGAGGCAACAATGCCGGAGGATAAACCGGCGTGGTCGAGCATAAAATGCAATTGATAAAGGAATATGAGAATGACAACCGAGAAGGATATGGCGAACAAGGTAACAGGAGGCCACGGCAGCGAAGCATGATAAAATTAGGGAAATGACATGGATAAATGAGATGGATGTTTACACAGACGGATAGGGACACCACAAACTAGAGCCTATGCTCTGCACCAAAAACAGAACGAACAAAACCAGGGAAGCTTTGGCGGTATGGGGAAACTCCTCAACGTACCTATTATAATTTTGTTCGATCTGAGTGCTTCACATTTTTTTTTTTCGCAAGCTCATGCGTAGATGCTTTAGAACTTAACTCGAGCGGACAAATAAAGATATGAGAATTTCATCACCGATAGGAGGAATTACAACAGTTACATATACATGCTTGAACCTAGAGCTGGACATAGGATCACTTAAGGTTCTAGCTAACAACTTATATGTCATACCGATGTGGGACGTTGATATAATATTAGGAATGGACTGGTTAGCTGAGAGTTATGCCACCATCTTGTGTAACGAAAAAAAAAATTCCTTCCAATTTTCGGGAAGAGATGCTACCAGTTTTCACGGGATTAACATGGGAAATAGAATACATGTTATATCCACGATTCAAGCAAGAAAAATGATGAAGAAGGTAGGATGCCAAGCTTTCCTTGTTTATCTAAATGGAGAAGCTGAAGTCGAGAAGACGGTGGAAGATATACCGGTTGTCTTGCGGAGTTTAAAGATGTCTTTCCTAAAGAATTGCGGGTTTCTTGCCTAATAGGAAGATTGAGTTTACAATTGATCTAGAGCACAGGTCGACACATCGCTCAAGAAGAAGAAAGATGGTACTTTGAGGATGTGCATAGATTACGAGAGCTAAATAAATTAACACTAAAGAACAAATACCTCTACGGGGATAGATGATTTATTTGATCAACTCGGGGAGCAAGAGTATTCTCGAAGATCGACTTAAAATCGTGGTACCATCAGCGAGAATTCGACAAGAAGATATACCCAAAGCGGCGTTTGAACAAGATATGATCACTATGAATTCATAGTTATGCCATTTGGATTAATAAATGCACCCGCCGTGTTCATGGATCTTATGAACAAAGTATTCCATCCTTACTTGAACAAATTTGTCTTGGTATTTATAGATGATATCCTCATCTATTTAAAGGACGAGGAAGGACATGAAGAGCATCTAAGAATAATTTTGCAGGCGCTAATGGTGAACAACTCTATGCCAAATTTAGCAAGTACAATTTTGGTGAAGGAAGTGACATTTTAGGACATATTGTGTCGTCGGAAGGAATTAAAGTGGATCCCACTAAGGTGAAAATTGTACAAAATGGAAATCTGCAACGACTCCAAACGAGATCAGAAGTTTTCTAGGATTGGCTTGTTACTATCGAAGATTCATTGAAGGTTTCTCCAAAATAGCAAGACCAATGACACAACTATTTCGGAAAGGAATCAAATTTGTATGGACTACTGAATGTGAAACGAGTTTCCAGAAACTTAAAGAATTACTAACTACAGCGCCAGTATTAGCAGTTCCAGAACCAGATAAGGAATATATTATCTATACATATGCATCAAAGAATGGACTAGGTTGTGTGTTGATATAAGAAGGAAGAGTGATCGCTTATGCGTCCCAAACAACTTAGACCACATGAAATAAATTATCCACCCATGATTTGGAACTAGTTGCGTTGTACATGCCTTGAAGATCCGGAGACACCATCTCTATGGAGTGAGGTGTGAAATCTTCACGGATCACAAAAGTTTGAAATACTTCTTTGAGCAAAGACACGAACATGAGGCAGAGAAGATGGCTCGAATTGGTAAGGACTACATTGCGGATTAATTACCACCCGGGAAAGGCTAATGTAGTGGGCGATGCCTTAAGTCGTAAAACTCAATCAAGTTGGGATGTCTCCTTCTGAGAAGATGAAAGACTCATTGATGAATTTGAGCGGATAAAAATAAGTAATTGATCCGGTGAAACAATAGCAGTCCGATTGCAACACTCGTCGCGACACGACACGAGAGGAAGGATAATTGATGCACAAAGGAAGGACGAGAAATTAGAAAAGATGAGAATGAAAATAAGGACGGAAAGCTAAAAGACTATCGAAGAAAGATAATGCTATCATGTTTGAAGGAAGAATATGTGTTCCGCCAAGATGAAGGGTTAAAAATGAAATTTTGAGAGAAGCTCATAACACCCTTACACCGCCCACCCAGAAGCACAAAATGTACCAAGATTTAAAGAAATTTTGGTGGGAAGGAATGAAAAGAGATGTAACCGTTAGGTCGGCGTTGTCTATCATGTCAGCGGTGAAGGCTTTACATCGGCGACCTTATGGGAAGCTGCAACATTGGAAATACCTAAATGGAAATGGGATGACATTACAATGGATTTTGTGACTGGCTTACCACGATCAAAACGAGGGAACACATCGATATGGGTAATCATAGATGGACTTATGAAGTGTGCTCATTTTATACCAATTTCGATTACCTATGGATCTGACAAGTTAGCCCAACTATACGTTCGTGAAATTATACGTTTGCACGGAGTGCCAAAATCAATCACATCGAGATAGAGATTCAAAATTTACTTCTAGATTTTGGATCGACACAAAAGGAGATGAGAACAAAATTGAACTTGATCTAACTTTTCACCCACAAGCAGATGGTGGGTTTGAAAGAACAATTCATACTCTTGAAGATATGTTAAGGGCGGTTGTGTTAGATCGAGGTGAAAGCGGGAGTATGTACTACCGCTCGTTGAATTTTCCTATAATAGTAACTATCGAGCAAGAATCGGCATGGCACCATATGAAGCATTATATGGAAAAGGTGTAGATCACCACTTTCTTTGGGATGAAGTGGGAGAGAAAAGTCTTAGGACGTCTGACGATGAGCGAAATGATTAAATTAGTCCATCGGATCAAGCAAAGGTTAAAGGAGGCCCAAGACATGAAGTCGTATCTTGATGAGCGAAGGCTGAATTACAATTTGATGTTGGAGATAAAGTTTTATGAAAATTTCTCCATCAAAGGAATCGTTAGATTTGGAGTAAGAGGCAAGCTACGACCACGTTTTATAGGGCCTATGAAATATTAGAAAAGATAGGCCAAGAGCTTACAAGTTAGTGTTGCCACCAAGTTTTGGGAGCGTACACAATGTGTTCCATATATCAATCGAGAAAACGCGTACGACCCAAACCATGTGATCCATCGATCCATATCACCCTTGATCCGGATATGAGTTATGAAGAAAAGCCTCAAGCTATCTTAGACCGGTATACAAAATTAAAAACAAATCAATATCGTTGGTAAAAGTCTTATGGAGACACCATGGGCAAGAAGAAGCGACATGGGAACTAGATGATCAAATGAAGAGAAATATCCCGAACTCTTCTAGAGGTATGTAAATTTCGGACGAAATTTCTTTAAGGGGTAGAATGTAATACCCGACCGTCTAAACTTTGTTTAGAATGAACCTAATTTTGAAATTAGGATTTTGCATCGATAATAATAATAAAGATTATAGAAATTACATATATGTACAAAATTTTGTAAGTTGACAAGATTTTGGGATTGATCCCAAATGGTTTAAATTTTGCAATATATGTATACATACATATATAATATGTGTAAAAGTGAAAAAAAAAAAAAAAAACAAAATATATATATGTGCAATTGTGTGTAGAAAGTGAGTTCCTATACAAATATAATAATATATATTATATATGTGTAATTATGTGTTAAATATATATATATATATAGTATATAATGGGTGAAAGTGTGTGTGTCGTATATATATATATAGTGTGTGTTAATGTGTGACAGAGTGTGTGTGTCGTGTAAGTATATAGGAATAGTGTGTGTGTGTCATTTTTTTGATAGAAAGGAAAGAAAAAAAGGGTAAATACAATTATGCAAAAGTGTGATGCGTATCAAACTTATCCATTTCATTTTTTGTTGTCGCAAGTTCGGTCTTAGAAAGAAAAAAAAGAAAGTTTCCTTCAATCCTTAATTCTTAATTTCTCGTCTCGTTTTCAATCTCTCGATAAATCCGAACCGATACTAAGGTTAGTCTCGTCATTACCTACATTCCTATGGTTTAAAATTTAAAGTTAGTGCATTTTTGTATTTGTGTATTTATTTTTGAAATGTATTAAAAATAGGGAGATGATGTCAAATGCTAGAAGCCGAGAACTAATGTTGTTCGTATACTCTATATATGCTAGGATTATGAATATGGTTAAAAGTTATTAAGGTTAGATTTTTACCCATTTTAAAGCCGAACTATAGCCGATTTTTCGATTTTATTTAATGAAGTGACTTCATATTTACAGTCTATGCTAGCCTACTAGCATATAGAATTAAATTGAGAATTTTTCGTGCGCATTATGACAGAAAACCTATTTGGCTGAAAATCTAAAGCTCACGTTCGGATTATCCGATCTTTGTTTGTCAAATGTTATCACATATCGTATTCTAGGATATATCTAGCATGACATATAAATTTATCATAATTTTACGGGTATGTTAGGTATTTTCTAAAAATGTCATGTATCTAAGGTTGGCCGTTCGAGGATACCATAAATGTTATACGAAATGTAATGTGACATATGGTTAGACAATGTGTAATAAGTAAACGATTAAAGTTTGGAAGAAATTGATCGGCGTTTGCTTAGTTAAGTGTGAGAAAACAAGAATAGTTTGTTATTAATATTCGAGCATGTGTGTGCGTAGAGTTATGATTATCGCACGAGTTATGATTTATGCTAGTTAAATATGGTTTTCTCCGAATAGTTGAAATAGACATGAGATACAAGAAATGAAACGAGGACTTAGAATTTTAATGTAGTTCGATGTTGATGAATGATGTTAATGAATAAACGTTCCCAAGCTTAAGAATAAATAAAGTTTAAGGCGATGAGAGAATATAATAAATGGATGAAAATAGTAGTCCACTATGACCAAGTGGAACCAAATTGAGATATTTTATATCTCTTATTCAATAATGATGAAGCAAAATCCTAAGATATTAAAAGTTGTCTAGTACGTTGATGATAATCGACGTTATCCAAGAACCAAATGAAGTACTAAACCTTTCTTTTATGTAAATGTAACGTACGAAGGTAACAGAAGAAGAGAAGGGAGAAGTACACTGTGTGACTAAAAGTATATATCAGGTGAGTTTTTTCTCCTCAAGGATAAAAATTCAAATGATAAATGTTTTATTCTGATGCTTTCTTTTGAGAAATGATGATGAAATGTTATTATTTAATTACCGCCCAAAATGTTAATGTTTTATGTATGGATCCTATCGGTGTTGGTTCGCCAACGTAAGTTTAATCAATTCGGATCCTATGCTAGATGGAGAATTCTAGCAAGGATTAACGTGTACACTAATAGTAGCGCACTTGCCGAAAGGTTTGCTCGGCCGATTCACGGTGTTGTGTCTTTGAAAGGTTTGCTCGGCGGTCACGGCGTCCGTGGAAGGAGGCCTCATGCGGGCGCAAGATGATGTTATATGAGATGTGATATGGATCATACAGACGGAGAAAATATATGCGGCGACAAGTTTATGAAAATGAAAGAAAATGTTTAGTAAGCACCGAGCATTTCAAATAAAACCTCGTGTATTCTTGATGGGCGGTGTAATTCAATGTTATGATAAATGTTTTGGCATAAGTCCACCGAGTGCATTCTTGTACTCACCACGCATGTTGTTTTTAAATGTGCGAGTTGAGTTGGTGATGCGATGGGCGGTGTTGGCAAGAGGAATCTTTGTGTTGAAAGTTAGTACCTTGAGTGCACATCGTCATATGTGTAATTCACATGTTTTCATTGCAAGAACAATAAGTTATGTTTTGAGTAAAGAACTATTTTCCTTGGATCAGTTGAACCCATTGTTAAATATCGATGGTCTAGTCTCTCATATGTATGTTATGGTTGCCAAATCTCAAATGCTATGAAGTTCTAGAAGTTTCCTTGATATATACTCACAATTCAATATCCATTTTCTTGTTACGCTTCTTAATTCCGTTCAAGTAATAGTCCTTGCTAATCCGTCCTTAGGAATAGTGGGTTGTTACATCTATATCCCTATTTATAATAAAACATAAGCTCACTTTTTCATAAATTCCCCAATCTATTAAACTACGATTCAATCCTATTCGACTACGATTCAATCCTATTACGACTCGGATTAGAAGTATACATGGACTAGGTGTCTCAAATTGCTGAAAATTCATGATTTCTCACGAGTTTTGCCCTTGCGACCTTAGGTCGCGAGCAAAACTCGCGAATCATCTTTCTCGGCTGCCTGCGACTTATTTGTTTAGCTCCGTCTCTCTCGTCCGGACTCCGAATTACAATCCGTTTGCGCCTAAGGACTCCTATTGAGATTCTATTTAACATAGTTAACTTTGTACATCCATCCTTGTCAAATCCATTTCATCATATTCAACATCGTTTTCAAACAGTTCTTCTTCGCATGAGCTCGCGACTGGGCTATTGATTCCTCTTTATCGTGATCCACCTTTTTGACATTAAAACCTATGCTAAAATGACATGAAATACACACGGCATAATATCTTCCAAGGTAAACATAAATATATCAAAAGACAACTCAAAAGATCACTTATCACTTAGAAACGAAATGAATATAGCCTTATAAATCATGTAAAAATGAGGCTTATCAATATCCGCTGCTTTATTATACCAGTGACGATCCATATGATCCGTACTTCTTTAAGAAGTCGGGTAGTCACATAAATGGGCCAAGTTGGAGGGCGGGCAACACCCATACCGCTCAACCACATGTACAGGCCATTGACGGATCAGTTCCAAGGTGGAGGATGGGGGCTGAATGTTAATGCGAACAACTTTGAATTGAAACCTGCCCTTATCAGTATGATACAGGCAGAGCAGTTTGGGGGAGGGGTCACTGAAGACCTTAATGCACATTTGGAGGCGTTCCTGGACATTTGTGATACTATCAAACAGAATGGAGTGCCAGCTGATGCCATCCGGATGCGGATGTTTTTATTCTTATTGAGGAGCCAAGCTAAAGAATGGTTCAATGGATTAGACAGATCAAGGATTACTACGTGGGAGCAGCTCTGTGAGAAGTTTTTGTCTAAATACTTCCCACCTACCAAGGCTCAGAAGATTATTGCTGAGATCTCTCATTTTTCACAATTGGGAGATGAGTCATTATTTGAAGCCTGGGAGAGATTCAGAAGTCTCCTGTGAAAATGTCCACATCATGGTTATTCCCCTGAAAAGTAGGTGACTTAATTCTATAGTGGTCTTACTGCCAATTGTTTTGCATGTTTTTGTTGCGTTTTTCTTTGTTTGTTTTCGACGATTTGATTCCTATCCGTTTAGTTTTGAATATCTTTTGATTGGAACCATGTTCATTTTGTTTTGTGTAGGGAATGATCGCGTTTTACACATTTTGAGCATAAAAACGCACCCAAGCGCGGACTCGGTGTGGCCGCGCGGGTGCGTCTGAAAAATGAGGCGCTTCATGAGAAGGCCGCGTCCGGCGCTTCATATCGTCCGGCTGGGTTTAAGCGTTGAGCGAGGCGTCTCGAGCGCCCGCGTCCGTGGCATGCGTGCGGGCGGGCGCCGATGTGAATCTGTCCAGAAGATCGCCACGTCCGGTGCTACCTTGCGTCCGGCGCTGGCTCCCGAGATGAAGTAGTCCAGAGAGTTGCCGCGTCCGACGCTGGCTTGCGTCCGACGCTGGCAACTGTGTTGAAGCCGTCCAGAGACAGCCCGCGTCCGGCGCTGCCTTGCATCCGGCGCTGGCTCCATTTTCACGCGCGCCCGCGTCCGGCGCTGGGTGCCCACGATTTCGCCTGGTTTTGAAGGCCTCGCGTCCGGCGTAGGGTCTCCGTCCGGCGCTGGACGTGAAAGTTCAGCCCTATATATATATTTTGAAACGCGTGAAACCCTAAGTTCAGTTCATTATTTATTTTATTCGCAGACGTCAGTTTTTCAATAGTTCTCCCACGCAATTGTTCATCTATTTTCCAAGTAATTTCCTTGCATTGGTTTGATTCAAGACTCTTGATTGGAGAAATTCATCAACGGCGTTCGATTGCAAGGATTGTTATTCACTTTTTTTCGTTGAATTATTGGATAATGATTTCTATCAATTATAATTGTTTGATCCGTGAGATGAGCATGAACTAATCCTCTTCTAGGGTTGGGTGATTCAAATTATTTAATTGATTATTTGTTTTGATTGAGTGCATCAATTGAATCCTAGGGTTTATGATTAAGTGATTGATCACCATTTAATTGTTTATGTTTCGTATATTATCGGGAGATAGATACGTTGCATCATAGGACTAGATTGGATTAGAGGATACCGAAAACGGATACTCTAATAGTTTATGTATTTGTGAAATTTGATAACCTAGGTTTAATCCACGGAACGAGAGTCGAGTGTTTGGATTGAGGTTTGAGAATTGCATGAATAGGTAGATTTCTTAATCGAACATTAATCAATTAATCAAGGCGAAGAACCCTAATACCCTAGTTTATCTCACACTCTTGAATTATCCCTATGCTATTGAACTGCTTGAACGCTTGGTTTGAATCGTTTGCGTGTTTTATTTCCTGTTAATCTTAGTTAATCATCACCCCCAAATCAAGTTTAGGATTTAGATTTACCGTTTTAATCGTAACACATCATAGCCCTGTTAAGTCTTCCTCAAGAGATTCGATTTGGGTCGACCTTACCACGCTATAGGGACCTCGTGCTATTGCGGCGACTAAGTAGAACAATTTGGTCGGAACAAATTTTGGCGCCGTTGCCGGGGAAGGCTTTAGGCATTTTTGATTGTTTTATTTTTCCCTCCTTATCTTCTATTCTTCTTTATTTATTTTTGTTTGGTTAATTCTTCCCACAAGTGCGCGTAATCCGTTTTCTTGTCTTGTGTTTGTTTATGCTAGGTCGTCGAAGTCTTAAAAGGAAGTTGGCACCAGTGTTCGACAACATTCACAGGGTTGGAGAATTTAATCTTTCGAACTCGGAAGAAGAAAGCTTTTCTGAAAGTGAGGCAAGTGCAGCAACAGTTGAGTACGAGAGTTTGGAGAGTAGATCTCCAAGAGAGGAATCTGTGCCAGAAGAAATGGCAGAAAATGGAGGAGGCCATGAAGAAGGAAACCCGAGGATGCATGACTTTGCTCGACCCGTCATTGGGGTGACAACGTCATGCATAGTCCTCGGGGATCCGACCCGAAACTATGAGTTGAAACCCATCCACTTCAACCTTCTTCCGTCATTCTATGGGATGCCAAGTGAGGATTCTTTGAACTTCATCAGGAGTTCTATGCGATGGTCCACACTTTTTCGTTGAGCGGACTTTCAAAGATCTGGCGAGAATGAGGTGTTTTCCTACACACGAAAGATAGAGCGAGACATGGTTGATGTCTCTGACCTTGTTCAGCGACGAGTTGGCAAGCCGTTTATGATAAGTTCATGGGAAAGTACTACTCGAACCGAGAAAACAAGAGTCGAGGGCTCGAGATAGCCACATTCAGCGGATGGTGGAGAACCTCTGCATGAGGCATGGGATCGGTTCAAGTCGTTCTGGCGAAGATGTCCGCATCATCATTACCCAGCTGAGCTTCTCAACCAGTTCTTCTATGATGGATTGACGATGGATTATCAATACATGATAGATAATGCGGCTGGGGGAGACATTGGAAACTATACTGGTGATGATGTTAGCGAGATATTGGAGACGCTCGCTGCGAACTCACAAAGGAGAAGTGCAGGACGAAGACCTGCTGCAACAGCAAAAGAGATGACACCCAATTATGAAATGACTCAGCAACTGGCGGATCTCACTCGCCAAGTTCAGCTATTGAGAACGATCGAGCCTCAGACATAAGCTAAATTCCAACAGCAACAAGCGATGTCGATGGAAACTTGTGGAATATGTGGAGAAGCGGGGCATGGAGCTAACATGTGCCAAAGAACCAGTGAAATGGCATATGAAGAAGTACAAGTTAATGCTATGCAAGGGTTCCAACAAGGGCAGCTGAGCTTCTCAACCAGTTCTTCTATGATGGATTGACGATGGATTATCAATACATGATAGATAATGCGGCTGGGGGAGACATTGGAAACTATACTGCTGATGATGTTAGCGAGATATTGGAGACGCTCGCTGCGAACTCACAAAGGAGAAGTGCAGGACGAAGACCTGCTGCAACAGCAAAAGAGATGACACCCAATTATGAAATGACTCAGCAACTGGCGGATCTCACTCGCCAAGTTCAGCTATTGAGAACGACCGAGCCTCAGACATCAGCTAAATTCCAACAGCAACAAGCGATGTCGATGGAAACTTGTGGAATATGTGGATAAGCGGGGCATGGAGCTAACATGTGCCAAAGAACCAGTGAAATGGCATATGAAGAAGTACAAGTTAATGCTATGCAAGGGTTCCAACAAGGGTACCAAAGAGGAAATCGGCCGGGCTATCGGTCGAGGCCGGACATGACCCCTACTCAAATTCTTACAATCCCGGTGGAGAGATCACTAATATCTCACGGAGTCGAATCGAGGGGATCAAGTCAGGGTACCCAGTTCAAACAGCAACCTCAACAAAATCAGCAACAACTTGATGCCCCCAATAAACCATCGCTTGAGGATTCTCTAAATACTTTCGTCCAAGCAAGTACCTTGAGATTTGAATCTTTGGAGGCATCTATCAAAAGAGTGGAAACTCAAGTGTGACAGTTGGCAACTCAAGTGGGACAGATGGCTAGAACTGTTGAGCAATTAGCACGACGAGACCAAAAGGGAAGTTTCCTAGCCAATCGGAGCATGCCAAGGCTGTTACTGCTTATGGAAGTGAGAATGAGAAGTGCAAGGCTGATGAAGAGAGAAGAGTGGAAGAAGAACAGCCTCGCAGAGTTTATGAGCCACATGTTCCATTTCCGAGCCGTCTGATAGTCGAAAGAAAGGAGACGGGAGATATGAAGAAAGTGGTAGTTGATAAGAAGAAGAAGCTCATTCCGCCCCAACCCAAACCAAGGCAATGCGATCCAGGTAGCTTTACTCTTAATGTTGCTTTTGGTAATGGAAAATCTGCATCGGGGATGCTTGATTTGGGTGCTGGGATTAACTTAATGTCATTTTCCCTGTTTAATTCATTTAAACTTGGGGAGTTAAAATCAACCAGCATGCGATTAGAATTAGCTGAGGGAACTATTCGGTACCCGAAGAGTGTGATCAAAGATGTTTTAATAAGAATGGGTAACCTGTTAGTCTTAGTTGATTTTGTTTTCATTGATATGGGAGAAGGGAATGGAAAACATGAGAGTGGACATCCGTTGTTGTTAGGTAGGCCATTCATGGCTACAACTAATACCCAAATTGATTTCACTAAAGGATTGATAAGCTTGGTTGTTTTGGAGTGCAGCGAAGACATTCCGTGCTAGTAGTAGGGTGATAATTCTCTTGTTTCTACTCATCGCATCATGTTTTCTATCCTTGCACTTGATATTTTGGGCGAGAATAAGGTCTTGCAGTACGGATGTCGAGGAAGAAATCGACGGTGAGAAGACTGACCCCACACTTCAGGCTGAGTGTAAGAAAGATCGCGGTGAAGGACAAGTTAAGGATAAGTGGAATGAGCCGCCACCTTACTCACCAGAATATGGATATCGCCTAGCAGAGGTGCGTTGGATAATGAGAGTCGGAGCGAAGCTTCTCGCTCGACAAAATTCAACAAAATGAGGAATCAATGTTCGGGCTGGCGACGTTAAAACTAGCGCTTCGTGGGAGGCAACCCACGTTTCTTTATGCTTTGTTTCTGTTTTCTTTTGGTTGTTGTTTCTGTTTGTGTTTTTGCCTTGGTTTTTGTTTTGTGTGGTGCAGTGTTTGGAGTCTTATTTTGGAGTTATGGGTGTTTGAGAAGAAAAATCGTGTGGGGAGGTGTCATTTTGCACAGAAGCAAGACCCAAGCGTCGGACGCAGGGCAACCGGCGCTACGTGCAATCAAAATTGCGTCCAGAGGAGTACCCAGGCGCCGGACGCACCGCAACCGGCGCTGGGGTACCATTGAAATTATTATGCGGGCAGATAAGGTGACCCAGCGCCGGACGGCACGAAACCGGCGCTGGGTCCGATTTTAAAAAAAAATAAAAAAAATAAAATAAAATAAAATAAAATAATTATTTAAGGGGCTAATTTCTAACCCTAATTATATCTTCTTCTACGCAGCACCGCCGAGCTTTTTCTCCCTCAGAACGAACGCGTTTCCTTCCTTCCTGTCCGAAGCCTACGTCGCCGGTCTTTGCGTTGCACCTTATCCGTCCGTGCTCCCGTCTCAACACCAACCCTCGGTAGCGAGTTTGCTATCAGCGCGCGCTGCGCCTCCGTCCGGCGTTTCACGACAAACGCCGCCTCCCAGCGCCACGATCGCCGCGCACATCTCAGCGCTGTGCCACCTCAGTGCCAAACGCCCCCAATCCGGCGTTTCATCAGTTCTAGCGCCGCGTTTCCCTTCTTCCGTCCGGCGTTTCGTCCTCAGCGCTCACCTCGTCCGTCCGCGCTACCACACAGCCTGCGTTGTCTCTCAGCGGCGCTGCCCAGCGCCTCGCTTATTCTGTTCGTCCGGCCCTACCACCTCAACCGGCGCTTGCCCTCTGTCCCTCGCGCTCCAGCGCGAGCTTTTCTGAGTCCGGCGCTTCCTCGCCATTCGCCTCATCCATCCAGCGCTTCCTCCTTAGCACCGCGCGCCCTCCGCTCTCAAGCATCCGTCCGGTGCTCACTTAGCCCTGTCCAGCGTTTAACTTGCCCTCGTCCAGTGCCTCCCATATAGATATCAATATGGTTCGTACGAAGAATGCAGTCGGGTCTAGCTCCCGTCGTCCTCGGGACGATGATATTCCTATGAGGAACCCCAAGAAGACATAAGCATCATGTACTCTGCAGCTTTTCCCATCTATAATCCTGTGGAAGGTACTCTTCATCATCGTTTTATCCATCAAGAAATAACTCCTCCGCGTATATTTAATTGGGAATTGATGCAAAGCTTGGGTCTTGAGGATAGGATTAAGAAATATCTTAAGAATTTAGGCTTGCTTCAGTATGCTATGATGGAAATACCTTGGTATTCTCCGTTGTTAGTTGAATTCTATTGTACGATGGGTTTTGATGATGAATCTGACACTATGTGTAATATTCCAAAGAAACGAACATACTATTACGGTATACTAAACCCGTAATTAGGGTTTTAGCCGGATATTTTTATCTGTATGACATCGAATTATATTTCGAGTCAGTATCGCTATAACGAATTCCTTTTTATAATTCACTAAGGATTGTGAATTACGGAATTAAAATTTATGAAATGATACGACAGTATTATTTTAACGTCGAACGCGTATCGAACGTCAGTATCTTATGAAATTTTCTGAGCAGGAAAGCTTGGAATAAATTTCCATATTAATTCTTATAATAATAGAATATTATTTATAGAGTAAGTATGAACTTACTGCGACCATTTTGAGATGAGTCGATTTTGAACGTTTTGAGACGTTTTGAACGTCAACGTCTAGAGACGTTTTGAAAAATGGGATTTATGATCCGGAAATTATAATAATTAATTTCCTATTATTATTTTACATAATTACAGTATTAATAATTATTAAAATCAACTCTTGAAGTATTAAAGCTCGATAATTTTGAATTATTCAATTCGAAAACCCTAATTTTTAAAATTAGGGTTTAGCCTCATGAAATGATACCATTAAATTATCCTATGATATCTAAACTATATTCTATGATATATATGAATATTATCAAGCATTAAAATCATTTTTGAATCATTGAAACTCGATAATACATATATATGGGTTTCGAAACCCAATTTTTAAAATTAGGGTTTCATATGCATGAATTAATGCAATTATTTTATCCTATGCTATTATTTACTATCTAAATCATATATTATGATATATATATATGTATTTTGATCGAATTGGGCATGAGTATCAATAATAGGTGTAATTATATTTTTATTCCTATTTTTCCAATTTTTGATCGGTAATTTCGAATTACTACCTAAGTGATGATTTAATTATTTTTATGGCATGTATTATATATCTATGACCTATGATATAATTTAGATATTGTGTTATGTGATAATTAAAATAAAATCATCCCTAGACCTCTTACACCCATGCGCCGATTTCCACCTTCCCCGTGCACCATGATTTCACTTTTAAAATTGCCCAATACATGGAGAGCCTCTTTAACACACTTCAATCATCACATACTACTCCCAAGGGCTGCATTATTTGTGAGAGAGAGCGTCGATTAAGGGGGATATAGGAGAGAGCTATTCATTTCTTCTCATTCCCACTCTCACAAAAAAAATTGAACACCAAAAATCCTCTCCACTCTCCCCATTTCAGCCAAGAAAAAAGCGAGCAGCCCCCATTTTCGAAAGTTCTATCTTCTTCTCATCTTCATTTCTTCTCTTCCACTTCACAACCTTGATACATACCTTGTTCTTGGATACTATACCATTTCTAAGGTAAATATGGATCATAGACCGATTTTTATTCCTTTTGTTTATAATAGTCGAAACATGTATATGTATGTATCTATGTATGTTTAATGTTCTTGAGCATGAACTAGGTGTTATATTTTGTTCTTGATGATCTTATCTTCAAAATAATGAGGATATATGTTTAAATGAACATAGGATGTTGGATATGACATGTATAAGGATTTAGCATGTATATGACATTTTCGAACCATAGGATATATTTATAAATTTTTTTGAAAATAGTTAAAAAGATATGGTAGTGACCGAGCATGTTTTAATTATTTTTATGATGGATATATGTTCTATGATATGTTTAGAACCCATGGTATGTTATTTAAAATTTTTGGAAAACCCTAGCTTTTGTTCTTATGAAAACCGTGAGCTTATATATGTGTACCTTGATGTATAATTTTTATTTCAAGCATACAATGGCATATTATTGCTTTAGAACCTTGATTATATGTTCTATGATTTAATTAGAATTTTTGAAAATCAATTCCTATTTATTTTAAAAGGGCCGAGAGCATTGTGACCTCATATGTTGGTGTATGATTTTATTTTTGGAACATGCAATGGTATATTAATGTTTTAGTATATTGTTTATTTGTTTATTAGAATTTTTGGAAATCAAATGCCAACTAAATCAAATAAGCCCGTGAGCTTCAAGCTCTTAATGGTGATGATTTAATTTGGTTTTGATGATTGTTATGATATTATATTACTATACTATAGTGTATAAACATAGTATATAATTGTTGGAATTTTTGGAAAACCAATTACCTATGAAATTCAAAAAAACCGAGAGCTTATATGCTCCATATGGTGATGATTTCAATTGGTTTGGTTAATGTTATGATGTTACAATGTTATTAAATAATGTTTAATCATGTTATGAGTTAATTAGAATTTTTAGAAATTGTTTGATAATTATTGGGTAATTATCTTGAAATTACCGTGAATATTATTATAAATTGTTGAATGGATGGTTATGATGGACTATAGGTTATAATTGTGATATATATTGATATTGGGATATTATACTATGTGTATATCAATTTTGGGAATTTTTGAACAATTATTCCATATATTATGGAATTACCGTAGCTAAATATAAGTATATATATTAATAAATGACAAACAATATCATATGAATGATATTAATTCATATTCTGGACCATAGTGTATAATAATACACTATAATAATTTAAAGGAATTTTCGAAAGCCATTTGGTAATTTTAATTAATTACCGAATATATATCGATTATTTCTAAGGATTTTTAAATCCTTTTTAATTCAGTTTATTAATAAAATATATGTCTAATTAATATTCTGGACATATTTGAAATTTATAAAATTTTATAAACCTAGATTGCTATGTTTAAGACAAACGTTTATTTAATAACGTTTTTAATCAAAAATATACGTTTTAAATATTACTAAGGATAAATAATTGCGAAAATTATTTATAAGTCCTTTGATTTACGTGACAAATCGAGAAATGGGACTTCACGCTTTTAATCGATCAAAATTCGATTTATAAAATGAAATAGTAGAGAATTACTATTTGAAAGTCAAAAATTGTGACCTTATTGAACAATGTTGACTTCGTTGACTTTAAGCCAAGCGTGCGATTATGCGATTGATAAATCGCCGATGCTGCGTAAAATATACTAATTGAGCGTAATACCTCATTAGTAAGAAAAGATTTCACAAATGAAATCCATATTTTGAAAAAAGTACTTATACTACGTTGAACGTTTAAACCGGGAAGGTTAAACCGCAATAGTTGAACGTATCTCAAAGAACGAGAATGAATCAATTCATATACGTAATTAAAAACGTATTGAATTTATTAAGGAATTCAGTTCACCTCGATATGAGATATCGAAGTTTACCTTAGATTTTGAAAGTCTTGAGAGACTTGAGCGACGTACTAAAGCCTCGCTTTTTCGTAAAGGTGTGGACGCAAACGCAACGACTGGAAACTGACGTGCGAACAAACCTAGGACTCAGTTTACAACGAACCATAGTCCAGGTGGGCTCCTTTTCTTACCTCACTAAAGTGGGCTCCTTTTCTTACCTCACTAATGTGGGCTTACTTTTCAAAAAAACGATGTGACTTTACCGCTACTCCAAATGAGTTTATTTACAATGCTTACTCTACAACTGTCGACAAATGTTTACTGCTTTACCTGCCAAAAATATTTTGTTTTGTGTATGGATCCTATCTGTTATGCGGGTAGAAATTGTGGCGATAGTTGGAACTATTATGACGGGTTATGTCATTTGTTGTGGTCGCGTGACCTTTATAAAGTCGGGTCTGTCTTGGGATGATAAATGCAGCTAGGATTGGCGTGAAGGTTGGAACTATTGCAATGTTAACATATCTTTGTGAGTATTTGTGTCTTTGTGCGGGATTACGGCCGGTCACGGCGTCGTAGAAGGGAGGCCTCCCTCTCGACGTTTGTTATTTATTATTGTTATGAATTGTTACTATGAGATATGGACCATACACACCAACAAAATGCTTGGCCAAGCTACTTTTGCGAACTAAAATGATTTTAGTAAGAACAAGGCCTTTCAACTAAAACCCTTGTGACTTACTCTGATATTGGCAGGGTAATTAAAACTATCAAATGTTTTGGCATGAGTCCTTTGGGTACAATGTTTGTACTTAGCCTGCATGTTTGTTTTAAATGTGCGGGTTGAGTTTCGATGATGGTGATGGGAGAAGTGTTGAGAGTGCGGTGTCCTTGACCAATTTATCTAGAATTTGTGGTTTTCACCTTGAATACATATCGTCATATATGTACTCACACACTTTCCGCTGCACAACTCTGAATTCGTTTACTTTACGTATTGTTATGAATTGTTAAGGTCTCTCAAGTCATTTTATACTTTTGGATTGTGGGAGGATAATGCAACATGAACTATTGAGGTCCATCGGACCATAGTTAGGTCTTTGGGTCCGATGGCCTAACCCATTTGAATCGTTATGACATTACCTAATATGGCGATCAAGCATGCTAGATTATTCTTGTTATAGCTTACATCATGTTCAAGCATGCTAATTTATTGTTATTAAGCATCTTTATCTTAGTCTTGTAACCCTAAAATACTACTCCTAGTACTAGTCACCCTCCAGTCCGGGTTATCCGTAATGGGGTCGTGACACTATGACCTGTCGTCTATTGGGGTAAGAATATGCTGTCACCCCTCGTGTTATGAAGGGTGTGTTTGCATTTCCAACCTCAGGTGCACGTGATGTACCTCAATCGTTTAATGTCGAGGCGTGGCGGGGAGTTATGGGTTTAACAAGGCGGTCATCGGTTGGGATGCCGAGTGGGTTTATTAAGGATCCAGCTTTGGCGATGGTTCATAAATTCATTGCCTTCAATGTCTTCGGAAATGAGCAGGCTAACAAGGTTAATACTGCTGAGGTCTTCCTCACTCGCGTCTTGTGATAAAGAAGACAAAAGTTAGTGACTTTCTTCATTTGGGATCATTTGCGATTAGTTCGGGTAGTAAGAAATGTCGGCCTACCTTGTGCCAAATCCCCTTTGGGCTATCTATGCATTTGAGGATAATTAGTAATGAGGGCACACACATTCTGGGTAGATTTGATAAGACCAAAGAGGATTGACCTTAGTGAGCTTGAGGTGCCCGTTTGCTTATAATGAGGCGACCGCATGCCGCGTGATATGAGGCGTGTGAAGAGATACATACGCGCGCAGCTGCAAGCTCAAGCGGCGGTGCGGGACATCTCATGCACCTTCAGGTGACATGATCATTTTTGACACCACTCTTGCATCCGATGAGGAAGGCGGCAATGATACCGATGCAGGAGATGATACTGAGCCGATTCAGAGCGATGCAGACCCTAATCATCCACAGTTCGCTTCATAGCAAGGAGCTTCAGGGCAAGGGTTTAATTTCATACGTGACGAGTTGGGACAGTTTAGGAGTGAATTAGCCGGTCACTGGATAGAGTTTTGTCAAGACATCTACTCTAGATTTGATCAGCAAAATCAACGTCTTGTGACGAGCAGTTATGGCATAAGCGAGTAACGGTGGCTGGATCGGTATAACCAGCAGATGATTGGCGAGAATCGGCGCATGGCTCTTGAAGCTTCGATGGGAACGCTTGGCGCATTTCATGGCGCTCCACCTCCACCACCGCCGTCTGACCAATAGTGATTCATCACTATTGGTGTGTATGTGTTTTTCTGTCTTTGTTGTTTCGTTTTGCTTTTTGTTGTTTTGTTTGTCTTTGTTTGCTGTTTTGGCAGGTTTTGTTTCGGTTATGACGCCCTGCCGCTCCGTTTCGTCAATTTCAGGGAAGTCACTTCTACTATACTCTTATATTTATCTACAATGAGGTCCTTGCCTGTTTTAAGTATGGGGGGTATCGTTTGGTTTGTCGTTTCGTTTTGTTTGTCGTTTTTGTTTTGCCATTTATCGTTTCCCATTTTGTTTGCGTCTTGTCGTTATGTTTTGTCGTTTTTTTTAACTTTTTGTTTGGATTAGAGACAATTTTATCTTCTTAAAATCAATGGTGTATGAAGAATTATGCTTTAAGTTGAATTAATTGCGTTTTGATCCGAACTTCTTTGCATCTTGGTATATGGTTTTTAGTTTGATGAAACTTAGGTGTCAATTTGAACTGTGGGACATAATTAGGAAGCTGTGTTAGACAAGGTGTGTGATCGGATGTCATATGCTTCGTAAATGGAACTCGTCTCTTGTATGATCTTTCTAGAAAAAGTGGACAATAAAAAAATGACGTTGTTGTGAAATAAGTGGGCTTAAAATTCGAATAAGGGGCTATACCCCTCTTGCTTGTGTTGTCTCTCGAATGGAGACTATTTTCTATGGGTATAGATATCTACGTTAGGATACTCGAGTGTACAACTTGAAGTTTCCACCTAACGATCATTGTCCTATAATCGGTTTTAAGTTCCACAAGTTCTTATTTTATTTTGTCATTGGGATGTCTTACATGAAAGGGAACCATATAAGTTGTATATTGATTTCTGAAATCATATTTGAGTCGAAGCACAACTATTCTATGATAAGTCACATGTTTGTATTGATGAATGAGGATCATTATATTGAGAACTATATTATTAAGATGCATTGAAAGGATGGGAATGTGTGATTGATTCTATTTGAAGCATTGATTTGTTGTGTACCATTCTTTTCAAGAAACTAAAATTTGCTCGAGGACAAGCAAAGAGTTAAGTGTGGGGTAGTTGTTTTGCATGTTTTTGTTGCGTTTTTCTTTGTTTGTTTTCGACGATTTGATTCCTATCCGTTTAGTTTTGAATATCTTTTGATTGGAATCATGTTCGTTTTGTTTTGTGTAGGGAATGATCGCGTTTTACACATTTTGAGCATAAAATGCACTTAGCGCCGGACTCGGCGTGGCATTTGGGTGCGTCTGGAAAAAGGTAGGCGCTCACGAGAGGGCCGCGTCCGCGCTTCATATCGTCCGACCTTTGGGTTTAAGCGTTGAGCGAGGCGTCTCGAGGCGCCAGCGTCCGCCGGCATGCGTCCGTGCCGGGCACCGATGTGAATCATCAGAAGATCGCGCGTCCGTGCCGCCTTGCGTCCGGTGGCGGCTCCGAGATGGAGTAGTCGAGGAGAGTTGCAGCGTCCGGCGCAAGCTGCGTCCGCGCTGGCAGCTGTGTTAAGCCGTCGAGACGGCCAGCGTCCGGCGCTGGCTCCATTTTCACGCGCGCCCCGTCCGTGGCGAGTTCGCGTCCGACCTTGGGTGCCCAAGATTTTACTTGTTTTGAAGGCCTCGTGTCGGTCTTTGGGTCTCCGTCCGTGACGGGCGTGAAAGTTCGCCCTATATATATATTTTGAAGCGCGTGAAACCCTAAGTTCAGTTCATTATTTATTTTATTCGCAGACGTTAGTTTTTCAATAGTTCTCCCACGCAATTGTTCATCTATTTTCCAAGTAATTTCCTTGCATTGGTTTGATTCAAGACTCTTGATTGGAGAAATTCATCAACGACGCTTACGATTTTAAGGATTGTTATTCACTTTTCGCTCGTTGAATTATTGGATAATGATTTCTATCAATTATAATTGTTTGATCCGTGAGATGAGCATGAACTAATCCTCTTCTAGGGTTGGGTGATTCAAATTGTTTAATTGATTATTTGTTTTGATTGAGTGCATCAATTGAATCCTAGGGTTTATGATTAAGTGATTGATCACCATTTAATTGTTTATGTTTCGTGTATTATCGAGAGATAGATACGTTGCATCATAGGACTAGATTGGATTAGAGGATACCGGAAACGGATACTCTAATAGTTTATGTATTTGTGAAATTTGATAACCTAGGTTTAATCCACGGAACGAGAGTCGAGTGTTTAGATTGAGGTTTGAGAATTGCATGAATAGGTAGATTTCTTAATCGAACATTAATCAATTAATCAAAGCGAAGAACCTAATACCTAGTTTATCTCACACTCTTGAATGATCCACGTGCTATTGAGCTGCTTGAGCAGCTTGGTTTGAATTGCTTGCGTGTTTTATTTCCTGTTAATCTTAGTTAATCATCACCCCCAAATCAAGTTTAGGATTTAGATTTACCGTTTTAATCGTAACACATCATAGCCCTGTTAAGTCTTCCTCGAGAGATTCGACTTGGGTCGACCTTACCACGCTATAGGGACCTCGTGCTATTGCGAGCGACTAAGTAGAACAATTTGGTCGGAACACCAATACCGGTACTATTGTGGATTCTTTAGCCGAAGGATGTCTACTCAACGAGGTATAGATGAAGCATTGAGAATAATTGAAGAGATGACGTCTAACAGTTATCAGTGGCCGATGGAGAGACAACCGATAAGAAGAGTCGCTGTTGCTGAGGTGGATAGCAGTTATGATGATCTCTTTGAAAAATTCACAGCATTGCAGAAGGAATGTGAAGAAGAAATAAAGGGTAAGATGACTGTTTTAATGGCGCAGGATACTGAGAAGGTCAATTATGTGAACCAAAGAAGCAATTTTCAGAATCGAGGCTTCCAAAGGAATCAGAGTGAAAATCCAGCGTATCATCCCAATAATAGGAATCATCCTTATTTGTCCTATGCAAATGCTCAGAATGCACAACAACCACCGCCTGGTTTCGCCGTTAACAATGGATTCATTGTGGAGCTAAAGAAGCTCAGTTTGGAAGAGATGATGCAACAAGTATTATTGAGTAATCAGAAGATTGCAGTGAGCCACCAACAAATTGTGGCTCAACAGAATACTCAGATACAATAGACTGGACACAGAATAAATGCTTTGGAGAGCACCTTCAGTTCCATCAATAATACTGTTACATCTATTAGGAAACAACTGAAGATGGCGGAAAATCAAATAGAGCAGATGGCCAATGAGAGAGCCGGGATTCACAGGCAGGGTCAATTTCCAAGTAACAGGGAGCAAAACCCAAAAATCAGATGCCTCCAAATCAATACAGTGCCATTCAGATGAGAAGCGGAAAATCATACATCAATCATCTGGAGTATGAAAGGGACGAAGAGGACCAGAACGATGAACTGACGAATTCTCGCCTTGCGAGCGTTCCTCGCGATACATCGTCACGAGGCATTCTCGTGAGGAAAGCCACGCCAGATGAAGAACCTCGCCTCGCGACCTTACCTCACGAGGTAATCTCGCGAAGACTGATGAAGAAGACCTCGTAAGAGAGTCTCGCGAGGAAAGTGTTGGATTTGTATACTGAAAGCAGTTTGGTTGAGCTTGTATACAATGTTTCCTGTTACCACTATTACAATCTCCTATCTGATTTGAATACTTGATTGCATATATCATGTCCCTTATCTCATATATAAGTTAGATCATACGGTGTGTGAAGATCACGAGTGCGTATGATTGGTCGAAGCTTAATGAGATATAAAAAGTTTCACGGTGAGACAACTTAAGGACGAATTGTTGGTTTAGGTGCGGTATAGATAAGAAGTGACTTGACTTAGTTGCTTGTCTATCTTTGATGCGTCTCGACGTATTGAAGGATCACGATGAGATGTGTTCTTCTTTCGACCGTCGTGAAGAACCGAGATCGCGGTGACTTACGATGATCTAAACCTCGATAAGGTATTAGGTGAGTATGAGTTCTTGACCATCACTTTGACTTGTTATGGGTGAGGTTATATGTTCTAACCAAGATTCTCCGCATTTTGGGTGGTGGCGGTGCTTGTATGTCACGCTAGTTATCATGTCAGTCACCGTATCCGTTTAGGATGATGGCGTCCCTTAAGGAGCTCAAAGGTTTATTGTACTAAATCCTGCGGGTTGAGTTAGCTCAAGTACAATAATAAGGTTGAGTGGTACTACTTAAGGAAATGAAGTTATTAATTATTTTAGCGATCGAATGCTATAAATAATTAATGGACGTTCGATATCTTAAATCGAGGATTCAGTAATGTCTAAGTGCAAGCCCGACTCAACCGGTAATAAAGGGTAAGTCGACATTTATTCTCTAATGGCATGAATAAATGTTTATAAATTAATTATGTTACGGGTGAACATAAGATAATTAATTTATTTGAGGCCCATCTTTATTCCTTGCATTTGATCACAATTTGGCCCGTCCGGGCCCGTAGCAAGAAGAAAAATCGGCCCCCATGTACTCTCTAAGGCGAGATTTTATTCTCTTTATCCTACAAGGATATTATTATATTTATGGTATATGCATAGATCCTTTCCATATAAGATTATGGTATTAATCCTAGTATGGTAATAATCCTAGAAGTAGTATGGTAATAATCCTAGAAGTATGGTAATTTCCATAAAGACATTATTATGGTAATTTCCATATAGGATTATGGGTGTAATTCTCCATAGATTCCATATTGTGATTACATTGGGACCGATCATTCATCCGTTCGATTCATCGTGTTGCAATTTATTATATAGATGCATGCTGGGATTATAATCAAGGTATGGTGTGGCTCGAGCACGGGATCGCTTGGCTCTATTGGATTTTGTTTGATTTTTGTTGGGTTTTGTTTTTTTTCACCACAAGAAAAACCGTGGTTAGATTAGATTTATTTTACGTAAATCTTATACGTAAAGAAGAATGAAAACGAAAGCACGAAGGCGAGGCGATGGGGAAAACAGGTCTCATGGTGTCCCTCAGGCGGTTTCATGGCGAGCCTCGCGATCGCGAGGCGATCGCGAGGCGCTGGCGGCGGGCGCGCATTCGCGCGAGATCCCCGGCGCTTGCGGGAAAGTTAGCGATCGCGAGTTTCGACCGCAGGCACGCGGCAAGTCGCGAGCTAGCGGGCGGCGGGTGTGCGTTGGCGAGACACCCGGCGCCGCAGCGATTCACGGTCACGAAGTTTCGGCCGCTGGGCGACGACGTCTCTCGGCAGACGTTCGGCGCTCGGCCGGTGGCCACGCACGCGTGCTCGTCGGGTCGCGGTCGCCTTAGCGACCTCAAGGAAGCCCGCGAGGAACACGCGGGCAGGCGGCGCGCAAGGTGGGCGGCAGTGGGCTTGCCCTAGCGCTGCCCGGCCGAGATTGGGCCGACTGGCCCGGACCGTTTTCATTGACCCAGTTTTCCGGTCCGTGCCCATGCACGCGAGGCCCGTTTTTGTTGAATCCGGTCCGTGCCCGTGCACGCGAGGCCCGTTTTCGATGTTTAATTCTGTACTTTGCAAATCTATGTAATAGATTAGACAGGAAAGTGCAGGTTTCACGATTGGGCCGCGATGAACGTTTTATTTTATTTTATCGTTCATATGCATGTCGTGGATGTTTAAATTATGCAGTAGCATGCTATGTATGTTTATTTTACGTTGACAAACCTTTAAGTGTTTTACGTAATTGGATGCGCATAGTAAGCATGCTAGGTTTATCGCGTTTATCAAGCATATTTTAGAATTCTGCGAGCATGTTTTGCATGTTGAGTTCTATAGAAAAGCATGCTAGGATTACGTGATGCATGGACAAACCTTTTGAATAAAAAGACTAAGCAAGCAAACCCGACAAATTAATTTTTCAAATTAAAATGTCGAGACCTCCACCTTTTGATCTCTAAACAAAGTGAGGCGACTGTGAGTAAGCGTCCACCCACGTGGCTTGCTTGCCTTTGTTTATCATAAGTTTGTTAGATGAGATTTCTAAATAAAATATTTTAAATCTATTGAGAAGTGGGAGTTTCATGTGTGGCGATCCACACGCGTAGCTCACGTGTGCGATTTTCATAAGTTCTCTAGAGATAGATATAAAATAAGATAACAAAAGAATTTGAATTGGGCGGTATGGTCTAGTGGTATGCCGATTCTAAAATTCATTTTCTGTTTGTTAAAAATGTGGTCATTGCTTAGACATCACCTCGAGTACAACTTCCATGAAGTCCTTCTTGCGATAGTGATGTGGTCTAGTAAGGTCAATCGTTAATTTCATTTGTCATAAGGTTAAGTTGACATGGATTGAAATTAAGCGACTAAAAGGAATATTTTAGTGCAGTGAGGGGTTCGTGTGTAGCGTCACACGCGTGGCTTGCATGTGGGATTCCTTGGGCGATTGGAGGTTTCAATTAATATTGTTTTATCAAAGGTTACAATATTATTGTTACGAATTATATCGATCGTATGCTTATGTGTTTACATTATCGTTTGAGATATATCTCTTCGCCGATAATCAATATGCTCGCACAAAATCCGTTATTCGGTCCAAATTTTATCGAGTGGAAGCGAAACATGGAATATGTTCTTATCATTTGAAGAACACATGTTTGTTCTCACTACTCCTAAACCCGATGCCCTTCTCGACGCATCGACTAATGAGCAATGATGAGTCAAGCGGACTTTGGAATAAGTCGAACAATATGGCTAAATGCTATATGATGACTACTATGTCCAAAGGCTTGCACTCTGACATCGGTCGATGGTGAGCGCGACGATATTTGGTGAGTCTCGAGGTAAGTTTGGGCGATCGGATCGGACGATCGCTTCTACACAATGAGAGAAATCTTGGCTTGTAAGATGGAAGAAGGAAGTTCGGTCCATGAACATATCTCCCATGACTCGTCTCATGGATAGTCTTGATCGGTTGGGAGGAGGTATTGTGGTGACCAAGGTCGATATCATCCTCAATACTGCCCAAGTCTTTTGAGAACTTTCGCGTGAATGCGATCATGAGCAAGACCGAGTTTACACTTAGTCGGTTGCTTAATGACCTCGTTCTTTGCGGAAGGAGTTATGGGAAAAGGAGCACATGCTCTTGCTAGCACATCTAAGGGCCCAAAATTTTCATTGCAAAATGGAAAAGAAAAGGGTACCAAAGGTGGAAGAAGCGAGGCAAATAGTGGGAGTAATGGGAACAAGAGCGTGGTTGCCACGGAGGTTTGAAGAAGCTAAAGGAGAAGGAAAGTGCTTGAAGTCTTTGTGGGCGGGCATTGGAAGGCCAAGTGCCCTATGCTCGAAGGCTCAGTGCGCCGTTTGCTTTAATGTGAAACATGTTTAGCGACTTGTTCTACCCATTCTTGGGTAGTAGATCTGGTATGGCGATCATATTTGTTACACCTTGCGGGGTTCTGCGGACAAGGAGGCTGTTTGATGGCGAGATAACGATCTCCATGGGCAACGGCGAAAGTCGAGGCCGTTGCGGTTGGAGATGTTACTTTATGTTTTGAGAAAAAGTTTTAGTTTTAAAGGCGTTTTATATGTGCGGATTTTAGTGAAACCTTGTTCTGTTTGAAATTATTTACTCATGGATATTACATTATTTTTGATAGTGGTGTTTCTATCATAAGAAATGGCGAAGTTATTTGTGTTGGACGTTATATAATTAAGCTTTATACTATTTACGCAAACATAATACCTATAACTATGTTGCATCTTCATCAAACCCTAAAAAAGAAAGTTTTCTTAGAAGATGACACCACTTTTCTATGGCATCTTAGATTATGTCACATCAATCTAAATAGGATCAAGGCGGCTAAGAATGGGCGTTGGGTAATCTATGATTACTCCATTCCCGATCTGCGAATCTGTATAGAAGGTAAGATGTCGACCGGACCCTTCAAAGCGAAGGGTTATAGAGCCAAAGAAATGTTCGAGTTAGTCCATTCGACTGTGTGGACGATGTCCACACAAGCTCGTGGAGAATGCAGTACTTTGTCACTTTCATTGCGATTACTCGAGTGCGGATCGTATACCACCTTCGCGCAAGTCTGAATGCTTTGAGAAATTCAAAGAGTTTAAGGCGGAAGTGGAGGCGAAGCTAGGTAAAAGTATCAAGTCATCGCTTTCGATCGCGGTGGCGAATACCTCGATGTGAGTTTATGGACTATCTAGTGAGTGTGGGATTACTCCCGGTAGCGCCTTCACCGCACACCACTGACAAAATGGTGTGTCGGGCGAAGAAATAAGACTCTTTTAGAAATGGTTAGATCGATGATGAGCTATTCAACATTGCCTATTTAGATTACGGGGTATGCCTTAGAGGCGGCATACTTGCTAAATCTAGTACCGTCAGTCGGTCGAAAAGACCCCTTCGAGTTGTGGTTTGGGCGCAAGCCTGGTTTAAGCCACATAAGGATATGGGCGATCCGGCACATGTCTTTGAACAAGAAGGGCGACAAGTTGGAGGCTAGATCGGACGCAAGGCTGTTTATTGGCTATCCTAGAGAAAGCGAAGGTGGTTTATTCTATAGTCTAAGGATCGGAAGGTCATTATTAGCACTAATGCCCGATTCTTAGAAGAGGATTATATGAAAATCATAAGTCCAAAGTTGAAATCATTCTTCAAGAATTAGAAGATGATCGTATTCCACCACCGATTAGGCGAAAGTGCGAGATGTCGAGTCTAGTGGGAGGATCGACACGGATACTTCAAGAAATTGAAGTGGGTCGAGTTCCACTAGAGATACCGACCGTCAAGTGGTACCTACCACGCAAGTTGTGCAAAATAGAGAACCACAAGTTTACGCACCCACCGTTGCCATTGTGCTGTAGAACCTCGTCGTAGTGGGAGGGTTGTTCGTCGACCCGAGCGATTTATGTTCGTGGGTGAATCTTGGTTTAGTCGAGAAGCGAGCAGCAATAATCGACCCATGGATATGCAAGGAGGCGTACAAGATATTGATGCAAGATCATGGCACACCGCTATGGACTTAGAAATGGAGTCCATAACGGCTATGGATGTCTATGAAAGACACCTCTACCGGATGGCAAGGAAGCCGTAGGTAGTAAGTGGATATCTGAGGAGGAGAGATTCCGATGGAGGTTTCGACTTTCAAAGCCGGGCTTGTGGCGAAAGGTACACTCAGTTGAGGGCATCGATTTCGATGAGACCTTAAAACTGTAGCAATGCTCAAGTCCATCGAATTCTTCTAGCCATAGCAGCCCACTTGAACCTCGAGGTTTGGCAAATGGATGTTAAAACCGCTTTTCTAGCGGTTACCTTGAGGAAGATAGAGACATCTATATGCGAGAACCTGAAGGTTATGTGGTAAAGGGTGAAGAGCATCTAGTATGGAAGCTTAAGAAGTCCATTTATGGACTTAAGCGAACCTCCCGATCATGGAACTTACGCTTTGATGAGGTAGTAAAGTCCTATGGATTTACCAGTTGCCTAGCGAGAGTTGTGTGTATCGGTTGAGATATCAACGGTGATGTGGTATTTCTTGCACTTTATGTAGATGACATTCTTCTAGTTGGCAACAACGTGAAGTCATTATCGGGGCGTAAAGAGTTGGTTATCGATCGGTTTCAAATGAAAGACCTAGGAGATGCGGCGTACACTCTTGGGATCAAGGTTTACGAGATCGCAAGAAGAAAATATTGAGCTTATCTCGGGCGTCTTACATTGATCTTGTGATTACTCGTTTTAGTATGCGAGACCGCCGAGAAAGGATTGCTACCTTTCGGACATGGCGTTCCTTTATCTAAAAGCGCGATCACCTATGACCGCAAAGGAGATAGAAGAAATGAGACAAGTTCCTACGCTACCGCCGTAGGAAGTCTCATGTACACAATCTATGCACGAGGGCCGATATACGCTATCACGGTAGGCATAGTAGCTAGATATCGATCTAACCTGGACAAGCTCATTGGACTACGATAAAGCATATACTCAAGTACACGAAAAGGACTCGAGATTATAGGCTGGTTTACCATGCGAGATAGTCTAATGCCTTTGGGTTATCTGACTCGGTTCCAAGTGACCGTGATGAGAAAAAGTCGACCTCGGGCTATGTGTTTACCTTGGGAGGTGGAGCCGTATCTGGCGGAGTGCAAAGCGGCGATGCATTGCGGACTCTACCATGGAAGCCGAATATGTAGCCGCCGGAGGCTTCTAAGGAGGCTGTATGGTTGAGAACTACCTCATGGATCTAGATGTGGTACTGGTTTGCCCAAGAGTATCATAGTTCTTGTGATAACTTTCGGTGCGATGTAAACTCGAAGGAACCACGGACCCACAAGGCGACCAAACACATAGAGAGAAAGTACCATGTCATACGAGAAATCATTAGGCGGTGGCGTCTGATTGAAAAGATTGATCGATGGAAAATCTAGCGGATCCATTCACTAAGAACTGCCATAAAAAGTATACGATGGACACGTTAGAGGACTTGGATTGCGCTTGATGGCACCCACTTAGAAAGGAAACTTTTGTATAAGTGGGAGAAGCAAAGTGATGGTTGTTTGTAATAGCTAGTAGAGACACATTGTATACTAAAAGTTTGCTTTAGTATAAGTGGGAGATTGTTGGATTTGTATCTTTGAAAGCGGTTTGGTTGAGCTTGTATACAATGTTTCATGTTACCACTATTACAATCTCCTATCGATTTGAATACTTGATTGCATATATCTGTGTCCCTTATCTCATATATAAGTTAGATCATACGATGTGTAGAAGATCACGAAGTGCGTATGATTGGTGAGTTTAATGAGATATAAAAGTTTCACTGGTGAGACAACTTAAGGACGAGTTGTCGGTTTAGGCTGCGATATAGATAAGAAGTGACTTGACTTAGTTGCTTGTCTATCTTGATGCGTCTCGGCGTATTGAAGGATCACGATGAGATGTGTTCTTCTTTCGACCGTCGTGAAGAACCAAGATCTCGGTGACTTACGATGATCTAAACCTCGATAAGGTATTAGGTGAGTATGAGTTCTTGACCATCACTTTGACTTGTTATGGGTGAGGTTATATGTTCTAACCAGATTCTCCGTATTTTGGGTGGTGGCGATGCTTGTATGTCAAGCTAGTTATCATGTCAGTCACCGTATCCGTTTAAGATGATGGCGTCCTTAAGGAGCTCAAAAGCTTTATTGTACTAAACCTGCGAGGTTGAGTTAGCTCAAGTACAATAATAAGGTTAAGTGGTACTACTTAAGGAAATGAAGTTATTAATTATTTTAGCGATCGAGAATGCTATAAATAATTAATGGACCTCGATATCTTAAATACTGGGGATTAGTAATGTCTAAGTGCAAGCCCGACTCAACTTGATAATAAAGGGTAAGTCGGCATTTATTCTCTAGTGGCATGAATAAATGTTTATAAATTAATTTATAAATTTGAACATAAGATAATTAATTTATTTGAGGCCCATCTTTATTCCTTGCATTTGATCCACAATTTGGCCCGTCGAACCCGTAGTAAGAAGAAAAATCGGTAGCCCATGTACTCTCTAAGGCAAGATTTTATTCTCTTTATCCTACAAGGATATTATTATATTTATGGTATATGCATAGATCCTTTCCATATAAGATTATGGTAATAATCCTAGGAGTATGGTAATAATCTAGAAGTATGGTAATTTCCATAAAGACTTATGGTAATTTCCATATAGGATTATGGTAATTTCCATATAGGATTATGGTAATTTCCATATGGGATTAAGGTAGTGCATTATAAATATAAGGTATGAGATAAAGTCTAGGCTAATGCTTCATAATTGAGAGCACAATTTTCGAGCATCACATAGCTCTTGTGAGGATTCTCAAAATTTTCATAGAGTGTATTGGGTGATTTTTCGAAGCATTCTCCATAGATCGTCCTCACTCGGCGTTGGAGATTGGGCGGCAGGGATACGATCCGAAGGTCAAAGCGCGAGTCGATCGTTCGTTCGGCCGATCCGTTCATCCCGTTCGATTCACCTCGGCGGATCGAAGGTAAACACGAGAAAAACCCCAGCGTGTTGCAATTTATTATATAGGCGCGTGCTAGGATTATAATCAATGTATGGTGAATTAAATATCCAAGATAGATCCTCGGGCGAGGGCTTAACATATGTTTTCCCTACAGAAAGGTTGCGAGCAAAAGATGCGAACACTATAACGCTTCCAACCCCTGAAGCTTCGTTTCCTCAGCACATCGGAAAGCAAAAATATGATGAGAAGCTCACCCGTTTCATGGAGATGTTCCAGAAAGTAAACATCAACATACCACTCCTTGATGCGCTTAGAGATATGCCCGGATACATCAAATTTCTCAAGGAGGCAGTAGCAAGCAAGAAGAAGCTAGGAAAATTTGAGACAATCAACCTCTCTGAAGAATGCAGTGCAATCATACAGAGGAAGTTACCACTCAAACAAAAACGACATAGGGAGTTTTACTTTGGTGTGCAGGATTAGAGAACATATATTCCCCAACGTGTTGTGTGATTTGGGAGCAGGCATTAATTTGATGCCGCTATCTATTTTCAATCGTTTGGAGATTGGCCAGATGAAACCGGCCACAATTTCATTGTTGATGGCTGACATGTCAGTTTCTTACCCTAAGAGAGTAGTCGAAGATGTTCTGGTAAGAATTCAAGACTTTGTCTTTCCTGCTGATTTTGTAATTTTGGATATGCCTGAAGATAAAAATCAGCCAAATCAGCCATTAATCTTGGGTCGACCTTTTCTAGCTACTGGTCGAGCTTTAATTGATGTGCATGATGGTGACCTCACTTTTCGTTTGAACAAGGATGAGCTCAAAATCTCAATTTATGATGTCATCAAGAGACATGACAGCTCAGATTCCGAGGATTGTTGCGCCATTGGCAACAATTACCACTGTCACATCCTTTGAGCCAATCAAAGAGGATAAGCTGGAGCATTGCATCAGAAACTCTATTTTCTCTTATAATGATTTAGATGAAGCTTGTGATGAAATTTTAGAATATTTATCTGTGCATGATACCACTCCCATATCTAAACAGGTCTCATACTTGGACATTCATCGACCAGTTAATGAGGGGTCCACAGGAAAAAGTCCATCAGCAGAGCAGAAACCGACAGTTGAGACCATAGACACACCCAAACTCGAGCTCAAACCACTGCCAGATTATCTCAAGTATTCATTTCTGGGAGATAATGGTACTTATCCTGTTATTATTTCTGCTTTGCTTAATCCCACAGAATTGGAAAAGCTCATGCGTGTATTGAAAAGGTATAAGGATGCTATAGGATGGACCATCGCGGATATCAAGGGAATTAGTCCGTCCCTCTGCATGCACCAGATCTTATTGGAATCCGAGAACAGACCAAAGGTGCAACCTCAGCGTAGATTGAATCCAGCTATGTAGGAAGTGGTCAGAAAAGAGGTCTTGAAGCTTTTAGACGCCAGAATGATATATGCCATATCCGACAGTGAGTGGGTAAGTCCCACACAGGTGGTGTCAAAGAAAGGAGGAATGACAGTGATCAAGGATGAAAACAATGAGCTGATAGCAACACGATTGGTCACAGGATGGAGGGTGTGCATCGATTACAGAGCATTAAATGCAGCCACACGCAAGGATCATTTCCCTTTACCATTTATTGATAAGATGTTAGACATGTTAGCAGGTCATGAGTACTACTGCTTCTTGGATGGATACTCGGGATACAATCAGATTCCCATCACTCCGGAAAATCAGCATAAGACGGCATTCACTTGTCCTTACGATGTTTTTGCTTACAGACGGATGCCATTTGGACTGTGCAACGCGCCCGCTACTTTTCAGCGGTGTATGATGGCGATTTTTCAAGGATTAATTGAAAATAATATTAGCCAGGTGTTGCAACGATGCGAGGATACATGCCTGGTGTTGAATTGGAAGAAGTGCCATTTTATGGTAAAGGAAGGTATTGTGTTAGGGCACAGAGTATCAGTGAAGGCTTGGAGGTAGATAGAGCCAAGGTGGTGGCCATTGAAAAATTACCACCATCAACAAATGTGATGTCAGTCCGGAGTTTTCTAGGACATGCTGGATTCTACCGTCAATTCATACAGAATTTCTCGAAGATCACCAAGCCATTGTGTGGACTGTTGGAAAAAGAGTTAAATTTTCTTTCACCAAAGAGTGCTTGGGAGCTTTTGAGATTTTAAAAACTACTCTAACTACTACACCTGTTCTTATTTCCCCAGATTGGAGTGCACCATTCGAGTTGATGTATGATGCCAGTGATTGGGCAATTGGAGCCGTTTTGGGCCAAAAGAGAGATAAAATTTACAAAGTCATCTACTAGGCCAGCAAGACATTGGACTCAGCCCAGATGAACTATAAAACTACTGAAAATGAGTTATTAGGCGTGGTCATGCTTTTATAAATTTCGTCCTTATTTAGTGGGTTCCCACTATTGTGCCTGTGACCATGTGATACCCGTCCTTTCTAAGCTTCATTTTACATGGCGCCGAGAAAATGTCAAAGGTTGACTTTTGTTTCGGTGATCGACCGTCATAAAACCTCGAGGCGTTGTGAAGAGTGTCTTATAATGAATTCATAGACACTAAGTATCGGGGTTTTCGACCACCCATGAAGGTTTGGCACTCAGGGGAAGTTATCGAAAACCGGACTTTTCATTGGTCTTTTAAAGCATATCTTGTTTATAGTCGTTGTGTCCGGTATTTTATTTCGTGTCCATGGGTACCAAGTTTGCAAAATTTGAAGTCCGTTTGCAAAGTTGCGTCGATTTTGCGTTTTGAAAAGGGCGCTTGCATGACATGACTGTGACCCTCCTTTCCTATAAATAGGAGGCTAGGGCCTTCATTTTCAACGATCATTTCTTTCGTCTCTCGTGTTTACGGAAGAGCCGGCAGCTCTAGATGCAGCTGAGAGCTGGAGGAGTGGGGATCGGTAGGGAGGCTCGGTGGGCGCGCCATTCTGCTTCTTGAGCGACCACCGCCGATCAACCTCTCCCGCGAGCCGTTTTCTGTTTTGTCCTTTTCTTATTTTTATTCCGCCTTTTAGTAGATCTTATAGCATAGAACTCGAAAATCTAAAGGGACGGGACGGAAAAATGGCCGGAGGCCGGCCAAATTGGCCGCCGAACCTCCACCGAATTGCCGCTGATTCGCCGCCCCTGTGGCCGCCGATTTGGTGGCCACCGAGCCACCTTTTGGCTATGGGTACTTTAGGTTTGAGTTAGGGCTATGCATTCTACTAAAGTACCGATTCCATTTTTACATTTTTAGCGTTTACGTATCGGGATGTTTTCGTTGCTTGAGTTTTCTAAAGGAAGTACATGCCGGGTTATCCATTTTAAAGTAGTTTGTCATTCCATGTTTGTCGTTATGCATATTGCTTATGTTTCCATTTTCATGCATCGATTTTGGATGGTTTATCCTAGATACGAGGATAGCATCGATTTTTGAAGCTTCTTGTTGCTAAGATTTGAGTCGACTTGCATGCATGCATATTTTGAAAATACCCTATTATAGGTCTTGATGCCCTGAATATATTTCCCTTCTGCATCGAGTTGATTTGAAAACCCGGAGTGTGCCAAATGTGGGTTCAGAAAGTCGAAAACCCTAATTTTGCTACGATCTTCATTTGGATCACGTTGTTGCTTTTCTTTGTGGGATGTGACCCCAAAAGTTGTCCCGTCTTGTTACTAGGTACTTACCAGTGTGATCGGTGAAGTCATCGGATCCGTAGATACCTCCCGGTTAACGTTTTCGTCTATTCAGGTTGGGTTATATATGCTTATTTTGAGTTATTTACTCTGATATTTCAAAATAAAACATGTACGCCGTAAAATGTTTTTGTGAAATTATTCTTGTTCTCGATCCAAGATATGGTTCTATCATGGTTGTGCGGATCTCTATTCGGTGGGTTGATCACCATCTTGAGTATTGATCGTGAGGATAGACCCAGAACACATGGTTATGGTTACGAAGGGATAGACCGGAAGTCCACGGAAATGGTAATGAGGTGGTTATGGTTACGGCGAGTTTGACCCCAAGTCCACACCGAGTTAGCCATTTGGATCGTTAGGGCATGGGCCATTGGATATGTTCGGGCGAATGAATGAGATGTGATGGGCTGGCGGGATCGTTTCGAGCCGTGGTTCATGGTTCTATGATGGGAATGCTTGATAATAACGGATCGGTATCGAAAAATGAAAAATCTATTTTGCTTACTTAGAAGTGGATTTACGTTTAAAACCTTCTAAGGTAAGTGCTCTGAACACGGCATCATGATTCTTTTGATTTATGATAAAACCCGGTGAGTGCGCTAGTACTACCCCAAACTCTTTTCAAATCTTTTCACGGATGCGGGAGGAATTTGGGCGAGGCCGAGGAGTGGGCTGCGGGTTCTTCATGCTATGCTTCCAGCGATGTTGTGTTATATCGTGCTACGATATTGATGTATTCTTGTCCCTTATTTGCTTTACGATTGGGAGCAAGATTTGTTATGTTATTAACGTGAGTCTCGATATGAGCATGCTATGTGGTTGACGGTCTAGTTGGCGAGGATGTAATGCTATTTTTCTTTCATGCATTACTTACAATAAATCAAATTACGACTATCAAAGTTATGGTATCGATATTATTACATTGGTGGATTGTTTGTGCACCCCTCCCTTGAGGATATGTCCTAGTTATAGAGGAGATCTTGCCCGATTTCATGGTCACATCTTCTTATCGTGTATATTATATGTATCCCCCTCTTCTTAACCTTAACCCCTAATCATACCCGGCATCCGTGCCTTCTCTAAGGAATTGGGCGTGACGACTTAGTATCATCATAGCAGTTTTACGGCTTTGGGGTATGTATACATATTGTTTGATATCAAAGCGATTCGTTTGCTTTATATCTTATGCGTTCTTGAAATTGAGTGTTTAGAACTTGTTCTTCTAAAGCATTCATCAGTCTGACTACCCTCGACTCACCGTCGGGCCGCCTCCTTTAAAAAGGGATGAGGTTTGTGTTTATTCTTGATGCTTTATGTGGTTACGTGATGCTTGATGTGATCTTGGTTTCATGTGTTTTGGCACGGTAAGAGTTTACGTGATGTAAGCGTGATGTGGATGTTGAGGTGAGATGGATGTGGTATGGTTGGGTGTTGATGTGGATGTGGAAATGATTTGTCGATGGGACGGAAGGGCTGTCTTGTTGTGATGTGAAAATCGTTTATATGATATGATGTGATTGATGTGATCACGTATGGTTGATGTAAGTCATGTGTTTACATAGCAATGTATTGTTGATTGAAAATCTTGTTTATTTTGATAAACGAGTGCTTGTAAGTAAATCCTTTATTTGCTTACGTGATTATTATGATAAATATCGATATTGATATTGATATGTGTTGAAATGAACATGTGTTTGAGACATGATTACCCAGATGACTGGGGCAGAAAAAGGAAGCGTGAATATTTGTTGTTATGTTGATAAACTAACATGTAGGTTTATGGATATTGATGGCCCGGACAACGTTGGTTAAGATCCACAGGATGGATGAAGCGGTCCGTAAGTTCGAGAATGGGAATGTCCATGAGCCGTTGGGAGTATTTACGGGAGATTTGTTGGATTGTGGAGAAAGATCCGAGGCGGTGGGAAAGTATCGAGAATATGAGGCTTACTATCGGTTGTGAGAGGCTACCAACAGGTTGGCGGCCGTGGGCGGCGAGATACGTGATGTTGAGCGAGATCTATCACGGACACCTTACCTTGGATTTCAGAGTTCCTTTGCTCGAGTATGGAGCGGTGGACCGATCATCGAGTATACCATCGAGGAGGATGTGATAGCAAGGCATGTTCTAGGATCGATCGAGAGGATGATAGGGATAATGTTCGAAGAGCCTTTGGGAGAGCGACCATCGCTCGAGACGATCACGGTGCATCGGGATACGGTCACTACACCTCCATCTCGATCCTCGCTTTCAGAGCAGACCAGAGCGATTTTGGGCGGGAACCTCCCGGGCGAGAGATTGTCCATCCAACGATGGCGGGAAAGAGGCCGGGATCGAATTTTCGGGCCACCGAGTGCATCGGGTTGGCATCGGGGAAGGAGACTCAGGAGGAGGAAGACCCGGAGGAGGATGAGGAGGGCGGTGAGGACTCGGAGGACCCGGTGATCGAGATGGCCGATGATTACGATGAGGTCGGGCATGTTGAGGAAGAGCAGCGCGAGAGACACGGACTCGAGCACTGCTCTCACGACACTCGAGCGATCGAGGCACAACTTGGATGGGATCATACCCACGAGAGGCTTGCTTCCATGCGGGATCGCTTTTAAGGCGGCGGCCAATTCAAGCCACGATAGGAAGGGAAGAGAGGATGAGGAGGCGAGAATGGAACCCGGCGGGGCAGATGGAGAGTAGTGGGCGGTTTGGAGGGCGAGATCTAGGTAGTCGGTGTGTGCGGTGTGATCATGAGTCTTCTAGAAGCATGGACAGGCGGCATCTTTTGGCGATAACAGGAGTCGATTCTTTGCTCATGTCGACCTTTTTTGGTGACATACCTTGATCTTGTATTTTGTGATCCTTCATGGACTTTGAATATTCTTGATACTAAGCATGTCTATGACGGGATGTTTATGCTTGATGCTTATATGTGATATGAGCTATGCCATGATGATATATGATCTATGTGATGTGTGATGATAATGTTATGTGAAATGCATAACGATGATATGTTGACGAGATTGCATGATTATATGTGATCGTGCGTGTTATGTGATATATGTGATGATATGTGGTTATGGATGATGATATATGTTATGCGATGATACCGGTTGTCTGAGCGGCGTTCTAATATTTCAAGCGTCGATGCAGAATGCGAGAACAAGGAACGGAGGAACAATAGCGTGGAAGAAGCCGGGAACCACCTTTGGTTCGGTGACATGCGATCGAGAGTTTTCGCGGAAGAATCCCCTACGTTCGGCGGTCTCGTGAACCGATCGGCGCTTAAAGCTGGATCGATCCACGAAAGGATCTTGAATACATCGGTGCAAAGCGAAAAAGCTGAATTGCGCGATCTTTCGACTAACAGATGAGGTGATTTACGGTGGGAATCGTGAGAAGGAATCTAACACCGGGACGATGGGAAGGTATCGTGGGAAGATTTCAGGAAGAACTCATGGAAAAGTATGTGCTGGCGTTCTGAGCGAGAGAAGGCAAACGAGTTACGGAATCTTCGTCGAGGAGAAGGGCGGTCACCGAAATACGATCGCTCGTTCAATCATCATCACGTTATACTACGTGCACAGTCGACCGAGGTCGCCAGGCGAGCGAGTTCGAGAGAGGACTCAGGCCGAGATCGAATTTCGCTCGTCGATCGGGGAGATCGATGTATCGCGATCCTTGAACCGGGCATTAAACATTGAGTCAATGTTGCCCAGGAAGAACAATGCCACCGGACGGCCGGTGACGGAGGAAGAGTGAAGGAAATGGGAAGATCGAGGAAAGGCAATCGGTGTTCCAGCGAACAGGCGGTCTAGTGATTCAAGGAATCAAGGCATTCAAGTGAGAAAAGCGACCTTGGGAAGGAATTTCCAACCCGTGCGGCGGTGTGGAAAAACCTTGGTGCGAAATGCGAAGGAATCATTTCGGCGAGTCGGGAAAGGTAGCACCGAGTGCTATCGTTGTAAGAAGTCTGGACATTACGCTCGAGATTGTCCATTAGGAGGTCACCTAGGCCGACAAACCAAAGGCCACCGCATGACAAGCAAGGGTGTGCGCTGAATCGTGAATGGTGACTCGAGCTCCGGAAATCTTGCATGTATAATCCATATGAGTGATATACCGTTTCGCTTTGTTTGATCTGAGGAGCCTCACATTCTTTCGTTTCGAGAATCGCGTGTGAGAGGTTGGGTTTGGTACCAAGAAATCACAGTACCACAAATTAGCATCCCGTCGAGAAGTGCTATAAATGAAAGAGACTTGCCGAACCAGAAGTAGAAATCGTGAGCGAAGGTCCTTGTCAATTTGCATGTCATCTGAATGGAAGATTTCGATGTCATCTTTGGCATGGATTGGTTGGAAAAGCACATGGCAACTATCGTTGTCTCGAGAGAAGTTGCTTTTCGAACAGCCGAAGGAGTGGAAGTTTGTTTCCACGGCATAAGGATGGGTGTTTGCGTGCGATGATCTCGACACTAAAGGCGTTGAGGATGATCGGGAAGGAAGGCATCAAACTTTCTTGGTGAGTTTGACGAGGCACGATGAACAGCATAGCGATTGCGAAGGAGCGATGGTGTGTGAATATCCGGACATGTTTCGAGGACTTGCCGGGTTTACGCTGATAGACAAGTGGAATACACTATTGATGCGGAACCGGGAGCGGCACGGTATCAAAGGCACCATACTGAGAATGGCACCTAAGGTGCAGGCGAAAGCGCGGTTGCGGAGTTGTTGGATCTAGGTTTTATCCGACCTGGCGTGTCGCCGTGGGGGCGCCGATTACATTCGTCGAGAAGAAGGATGGGTCGATGCGGATGTGTATTGACTACGAGAGTGAATAACCTAACGATCGAGCAGATATCCTCTTCTAAGGATCGGCGATCTTTTACCACTCAAAGGAGCAAGTGTCTTCTCTAAGATCGATTTGAGGTCGGGCTACCATCGGTGAAGATCGGGAAGGAGGGCGTTGCAAAGACCGCGTTCAAAGCGAGGTATGGGCACTCTGAGTTCATCGTGATGCCGTTTGGTTTGACCAATGTGCGGCGATCTTCATGGATCGATGAATCGAGTTTTCCATCGATGTCTGGATAGTTTCATCTTGGTTTTATCGATGATATTCTCATCTATTCGAGAATCGAGTTGCATAGAGAACACCTCCGTCACCGTTACGGAAATGTTACTGGTGAGAGGTTGTATGCGAGTATAGTAAGTGCAATTTTGGCTCAAAAAGTGATGTTCCTTGGACACATCGTGTCTGCGAAGGAATCAAAGTCGACCCAGTGAAGGTTGAGCGGTAAGTAGCGGAAGGTTCGACTAATGCCAATGATGTTGAGCTTTCTAGGCTTGGCGGATATTATAGGCGTTTCATCGAAGGGTTTTGAAGTTGGCAAGGCCGATGACACTGACTCGGGAAAGGAATGAAGTTTTCATGGTCGAAGCTTGTGAAGCAAGTTTCAAGTTAAAGAAGAAGCTAACAAGCTGCTCCATTGTTAGCCGTGCAGGAAGGAGCGATGGGTTTTGGTCTACCGATGCATCAAACTTTGTTTGGGTTGCGTTCTCATGCGAGCAGGAAGGTTATAGCTTCAGCGTCTCGTCGGTTGAAACCGCGCGAGTTGAACTACCCAACTCACGATGCAGGTTAGCGGCGATCGTTAAATGCGTTGAAGATTTGGAGCACTATCTCTATGGAGTTAAGTGTGAGATCTTCACGGATCACAAAGCCTCAGTATTTCTTTGAACAAAAAGAAGTGAACATGAGGCGAAGGAGATGGTTAGAGTTGGTAAGGATTATGATTGCTCTATCGGTTATCACCGGGAAAGCCATGTAAGTAGCGGATGCCCTCGATCGCAAGTCGAGGCGAAGTTGGGATATCTTCTCACGCAAGAGAAAGAGCTTATTCGAGATTTTGAAGCTCGGCTGGAAGTGATCCACCCGCGGAATCGGTGCGAGGATTCATCGCGGCTTTGACGGTGAACCGGATCGAGAGAAGCCATCATGAGTGCGCAACGGAGGCAATTCTGGAGAAGATGCGTTTGAAAGCAAGGCTAGAAGATAGCAAGGGTTTCACGAGCGAAGGACAACGCTACTATTAGGAAGGTTATGTGTGCCACTCGATAGGGAATTTAGAGATAAAATCATGAGTGAAGCTCATGAGGCACATATCTGACTCATCCAGGAAGCACCAAAATGTCGAGAGACCTTAAAAGGAACTTTTGGGGAAGGGATGAAAAAGGATGTAGCAGCGTTTGTGGAGCGTTGTTTGGCTTGTCGACAAGTGAAAGCTGTACATCAGCGTCCGTCGGGATTGTTGCAACCGCTACCAATCCCAGTGGAAATGGGATCATATCGGTATGGATTTTGTGGTGAGTTTTCCAAGTTGATGAGAGGAAACACCGCTATATGGGTTGTCGTCGATGGTGGCGAAGTCGACTCATTTCTTACCGATTCGGATGGCGTCGGGTTAGATAAGCTTGCTCGACTTTCGTCGGAGAAATCGTAAGGTTACATGGTGTGCGGTGTCGATTCGTCGGATCGTGACCCGAGGTTCACGTCGAGGTTTTGGAGGAGTCTGCGAGGAAGCCGTGGGGACCAAGCGAATCTTAATCTGACATTCCATCCTCAAGCAGACGATCGATCGGAAAGGGCGATTCGAGGTTTGGAAGACATCTGCGGCGATCGTGGCGATAGAGGAAATTGGGAAGAGATACTACCTTTGGTGGGTTTGCCTATAACAGATTATCGAGCCACCATAGGAATGGCTCCCTATGAGCGTTATGCGGAAGGAAGTGTCGATCGCCACTTTATTGGGGCGAAATGGGCGAGAGGAAGATGTTAGGACGAGATGGTTCGTGAGGCGGTCGAGGTTATCGATCGGATCAGCGAAGGATCAAGGAAGCTCGGGGCGAGCGAAGTCCTATGCGGACAAGCGTCGCGCGGATCTTGATTCATGATCGGAGATCGCGTTTTCCATAAGGTTTCCCGACGAGAGAGTCGTTCGTTTTGGAAAGCGAGGTGAGATTCGACCGAGGTTCGTTGGACCTTCAATTTCTTGAGAGAATAGGCCCGTTGCCTATAGGTTAGCTTTGCCGCCTAGCATCGAAGATGTTCATGGCGTGTTCACGTTTCTCGGTGAGAAATGCGTGTTCGACCCAAAACACGTGATCAAGCATGACCAAGTGGTTCTTGCTCGGGATGCGAGTTACGAGGGAGACCGGTGGCCATCTTGGAGCGAAGTGAAGGAGTTGAGGAACAAGCGATTAGTTGGTGAAGGTGTTGTGGAATCACCATGGCGAAGAGGAAGCTACGTGGGAGTTGGAAGACAAGTTCGGGGCTCGGTGCCACGAGTTGTTTTCTCACGTGTTTGAAATTCGGGACGAAATTTTTCTAAGGAGGAGGATGTGATACCCGTCCTTTCTAAGCTTCTATTTTACATGGGCGTTTTTCGAGAAAAGATCAAAGGTTGACTTTTGTTTGGTGATCGACCGTCACGAAACCTCGAGGCGTTGTGAAGAGTGTCTTATGATGAATTCATAGACACTAAGTATCTGAGTTTTCGACCACCCATGAAGGTTTGGCACTCAGGAAGTTATCGAAAACCGAACTTTTCATTGGTCTTTTAAAAGCATATCTTGTTTATATTCGTTGTGTCCGGTATTTTATTTCGTGTCCATGGGTACCAAGTTTGCAAAATTTGGAGTCCGTTTGCAAAAGTTGCGTCGATTTTTGCGTTTTCGAAAAGGGCGCATGCATGACATTGCTGTGACCACTTTCCTATAGATAGGAGGCTAGGGCCTTCATTTTCAACGTTCATTTTCTTTCATCTCTGTGTTTATTGAAGAGCGAGCAGCTCAGTGCAGCTGCATGAAGCTGGAGGAGTGGGGATCGGTAGGGAGGCTCGGTGATGGCGCCATTCTTGCTGCTTTGCCGAGCCACCACCGATCAACCTCTCCCAGCAGCCCCATTTTCTGTTTTGTCCTTTTCTTATTTTGATTCCGCCTTTTAGTAGATTGTATAGCATAGAACTCGGGAATCTAAAGGGACGGAGACGGAAAAGCGGCGGAGGCCGGCAATTTAACCATGAACCTCCACCGAATCGCCCGATTCGCCGCCCTGTGGCCACCGATTTGGTGGCCATCGAGCCACTGCACAGCTACGGGTCCTTTAGGTTTTGAGTTCGGGCTATGCATTCTACTAAAGTACCGATTCCGTTTTACATTTTTTGCGTTTACGCATGTGGGATGTTTTAGTTGCTTGAGTTTTCTAAAGGAAGTACATACCGGGTTATCCATTTTCAACGTAGTTTGTCATTCCATGTTAGATCGTTATGCATATTGCTTATGTTTCCATTTTCATGCATCGATTTTGGATGGTTTATCCTAGATCGAGGATAGCATCGATTTTGAAGCTTCTTGTTGCTAAGATTTGAGTCGACTTGCATGCATGCTTATTTTGAAAGTACCCTATTATAGGTCTTGATGCCACGAATATATTTCCATACGCATCGAGTTGATTTGAAAACCGGAGAGTGCAAATGTGGGTTGAGAAAGTCGAAAACCCTAATTTTGCTACGATCTTCGTTTGGATCACGTTGTTGCTTTGCTTTGTGGGATGTGACCCCAAAAGTTGTTCGTCTTGTTACGGTACCTACCGGTCGATCGGTGAAGTCATCGGATCCGTAGATACCTCCGGTTAACGTTTTAAATCATTAGGGTTGGGTTATATATGCTTATTTTGAGTTATTTACTCGATATTTCAAAATAAAACATATCGCCGTAAAATGTTTTGTGAAATTATTCTTGTTCTCTCCGATCAAGATATGGTTCTATCATGGTTGTGCACGGATCTCTATTCGGTGGGTTGATCGCCATCTTGAGTATTGATCGTAAGGGAAAGACCCGAACACGTGGTTATGGTTACGAAGGGATGAACCCAAAGTCCACGGAAATGGTAATGAGGTGGTTATGGTTACGTGGATTTGACCCTGAAGTCCACACCGAGTTAGTTGGTGGATACGTTCGGGCATGGGCCATTGGATATGTTCGGGCGAATGAATGAGATGTGATGGGCTGGCGGGAGGCGTTCGAGCCGTGGTTCATGGTTCATGATGGGAATATGATAATAACGGATCGGTGTCGAAAAATGAAAATCTATTTTGCTTACTTAGAAGTGGATTTCGTTTTAAAACCTTCTAAGGTAAGTGCTCGAACACGCATCATGATTCTTTTGATTTATGATAAAACCCGGTGAGTGCGCTAGTACTACCCCAAACTCTTTCAAATCTTTTCACGGATGGAGGAGGGTTTGGACAGGCGGCGAGGGGTGGGCTGCGGGTTCTTTATGCTATGCTTCCAGCGATGTTATGTTATATCGTACTACGATATTGATGTATTCTTGTCCCTTATTTGCTTTACGATTGGGAACAAGATTTGTTATGTTATTATCTTTGTGAGTCTCGATATGAGCATGCTATGTGGTTGACGGTCTAGTTGACGAGGATGTAATGCTATTTTGCTTTCATGCATTACTTACAATAAATCAAATTCGACTATCAAAGTTATGGTATCGATATTATTACATTGGTGGATTGTTTGTGCACCCTCCCTTCGGGATATGTCTTAGTTATAGAAGATCTTGCCCGATTTCATGGTCACATCTTCTTATCGTGTATATTATATGTATCCCCTTCTTCCCGACTTCTTAACCCCCACCCCTAATCATACCCGGCATCATGCCTTCCTCGGGAATTGGGCGTGACGGATCATGCAGACTATCGATTCCTCTTTAACAAGAAGGATTCGAAGCCACATCTAGTCCGTTGGATTTTACTGCTCTAGGAATTCAACATGGAAATCCGAGATAGGAAAGGATGCGAGAATATGGTAGCTGACCACTTGTCTCGATTAGAGTAGCATGTGGAAGGAGATCATCCACATGTGCACATCAAGGAGCAATTCCCGGATGAGCAGGTATTAGCACTATTGATCATACGCCATGGTATGCTAACTTTGTGAATTATTTGGTGATCAGGCATGTCCCGGAGGCTTTATCTTCCCATCAAAAGAAGAGTTTGTACATGATGCCAAATTCTACTATTGGGAAAATCCATATCTCTATAGACGGTGTGCGGATGGCTTTATCCGTACCTGTATTTATCAATCCCAGTGGAATAGGATCATAGCCGAGTGCCACAGTGCTCCCACAAGAGGTCACTTTGGAGCCAATAGAATAGCCATGAAGATCAACCAGAGTGGATTTTACTGGCCATCTATTCACAAGGATTGTCATGCATTTGTAAAAGAAGTGATAGATGCCAAAGGATGGGTAACATATCCAAAAGGGATGAGAAGCCACAAAATACCATGGTTGAAGTTGAATTATTTGATGTTTGGGGTATTGATTTTATGGGGCCTTTCCCAAATTCTTATGGTTTTTCTTATATCTTGCTTGCAGTGGAATATGTATCTAGGTGGGTGGAAGCCATTCCTACAACCACCAATGATTCTAAAGTGGTGATCAAGTTCTTGCACAAGAATATTCTATCTCGGTATGGAACTCCGAGAGCTTTGCTCAGTGATGGGGGGGAGCCACTTCAACAATAGGTGGTTGTCATCAATGCTAGCCAAGTATGGGGTCAAGCACAAGATCACGACACCATATCATCCATAAGAAAATGGTCAAGCGAAGTTGGCAAATCGGGAAATCAAGCAGATTCTGGAGAAGTCCATTGTAAACAAGAAGGATTGGGCGAAGCATTTAGATGATGCACTATGGGCATATAGGACGGCATACAAAATACCCATTGGTATGTCTCCTTACCAGCTTGTGTTCGGAAAATCATGTAATTTATCAGTGGAGATGGAACACAAGGCTTATTGGGCAACAAGGAGGATAAACCAAGATTTCTTAGCCGCTGGACATGCCCGAAGAGAGGGATTGCCGGAGTTAGATGAGTGGAGGAATCAAGCATTTGAGAACTCCAGAATTTTCAAAGAGAGAGCCAAGACATTTCACGATTTGAGCATCAAGAAGAAAGACTTTGCTCCTGGGGATGAGGTACTTGTTTATAATTCTTGTATTCGTCTCTTCCCAGGAAAATTGCAGTCAAAGTGGTCTGGTCCTTATACTTTTGAAAAGAGCAATCACAATGGTACATTTGAGCTCTTCAAATTGGATGGGAATACATTTACTGTCAATGGGCATCGTCTTAAATATTATTTGAGACCTCACGGGAAGGAAGTGAGTGAACTTACACAATTTGAGGATCCCCAGTGATTGAGGTAGTAGTCTAGCTAAAGACGTTAAATTAAGCACTTGTTGGGAGGTAACCAACGATTTTTCGTTTTTGTTTTGTTTTTATTTTATTTTATTTGGTTTTGTTCTATTTTTGGGTTTTTGCTTTGTTTTCTTTGTTTTTGAGTAGCTTGAATTTTGAGCTTGGTGGACGATGTGATGAGGCTCACTCAGGGAGTAGGATTCCATAGAGCATTCATAGGGAACTGGTTTACTCACAGGACTATGACTTTTGAGTTCTTGTCCACATATCAGCTCCATAGGTAAGAGAATGGAGTTCCTCTGCGCATGAGTTTCCAGCTGGGAAATCAGGAACGAGACCTATCTTTGGAAGATCTACAGGAGATTATGCACGGATCCCCACGGGGTATATATCTAGGAGATAGCGGCATAAATATCAGGGCCTTCTGGACACAGATAGCTTGGATGGAAGTCGAAAGATTTAAAGGCTATAGCCCACAGACGTCCTCAGTTGTATCAATTCGAAATCCAGCGCTGAGGTACTTCCACAGATTGATCACCTCCAATGTCTTAGCTCTGGAGAATGCCGGAAAAGTCCAGAGTGCAGATATGCATATTTTAGTGGCAGCTCTACAAACACGACCGATGAATGTAGCGTGTTTTCTGGCAGAGCATTTTGAGGCCCAATCCCAGGTTGATGGAGCTAGCATTTGTTGTGGGGGAATGATATCATCGATCGCCACGTACTTCAATATATACCCCACTGATGAGCCGATCTCTCGAGAGATCTATCTCAACCGGCGAGCCCTTAACCATATGCATTTTCTTAAATCCAGAAAGGATAGGTTGTTGTGGAAGGTCAATCAGACCAACGGGAACATGGTGTTTGAGCTGCCAAATGAAGCTCTTACTCGATTGAGCCTCGTCGATGTTCCAGTGCTACCTAATATAATGATGAGGACTACCAAGCATCTAGCAGCCTTTCAGCCTGATGTACCACATGCCCGATCTGGAATAAGGCATGAGCAACATAGAGCTCGGGCAGAGGAGGAAGCTGCTTATGAGCAAGGAGGAGAGGAGCCTGACCAATCAGAACGCGAGCAGCGTCATCAACCGTTCCATTTACGGGCACCAGACTTCGATCTATATGCCATGGAGGAACGAATATTTAACCACATTGACACGTGGCATCAGGAGCTGCATGAGTATATAGATGACAACCGCACAGAGGATCGTCTCTATTATGATGATCAGTTTGCGGGCTTATGAGAAAACATGGGCCAATATGCAGTTACACAGGCATAGTTCTTTGATGAGCAGCGACATCAGCAAGAGGAAAACGAGTGGTGATGGGCAGAGCTGGAGCAATACAACAAGCAGTATCAGCAAGCTCCTGCAAGACATGCATAACTCGTGGCCATATCATCCACCACCACCTCCGTAGTGAGCATGGTTTATTTTGTTTCTTGCTACTCTTTGTTATGTTTTGTTGTTTTAGTTTTTGGTTTATTTTATTTTTTTGTCTTGTTTGGTGTGTGTTAAGGTGTTGAGTTGAATGAGAAGAGTAGCCAATGATGAGAATTGTTTTTATTAAAAAATTTGATTGCAATTGATTTTATGAGACGAAGCATGTTATGATTATTGTGAGTATTGAGCATTTGAGAACTTGATCACATGTTTGAAACCTGTGAGACTTGAGCTTTTGACTGTCATATCTTTTCAGTCTTGTTTCTTTCTGTGTGAATAGTTTGAAATAGCATGTGTTTCTCTAGAACTTGTTCTTGATTTTTTTCGAGGTTGCATTGATGTGCTTAAGAATTGGGAGATGATATTAGGCATTCTTTTCTTAGCCTATATACTATCTAAACATTAACCTGTTAATCATTTTAACCGTTTATGAGCCCGTTTGAGCATACCTTATTCTTTCATATAGCCGTGGGTTGGGTTATGTAGTTAGTGTGATGTTTGGTTGCTTGAATTGAGGGTTGAGAAAAAGAAAAAAAAAACAAAAGAAAATAAATGATGAGAAAGTGATAATCAAAAATAGTTGCTTACCCATATAAGTTCAAATAAATAAATAAATAAATAAAGTTTGTCACAAGTGTGACCAAAGAACATAAATGGATAAGTAGCTAGAGTTTGGGATGAGTATATCACTTAGATGAAAATTATGGAGTTCTTAGAGAAAAATGACTTATTGGTATGGAGAATTAAAATGAATTGTGACAGTTTGGGAATTGTTTCTTGTGATACATATGGTGTTTCTCATTATGGGATTATGAGTCACTTAGCCTAAATATATCCTACCTTACCAAAGAGCCTACATTATAACCCTTTATAAGACCTTTTCTATCTTAGTTCTTGAGCACATATTTGAGCAATGGAGAATTAGACAATTTGCAAGCTTATGGTAGATTTCGTGTGTTTTTAAACATTGAGAGTATACACATCCTCCTTGATACACTTGAGTGTTTGAGAGTTTATACATGTCATGAGGATTGAAGTTTGAGAAGGCTTGTGCTTATGATTTTTATGATATGTGGAGTTTAACGAAAGAAGTTGTGATTTGATTCATTTGATGTGAATCTTTTGTTGCTCATTGCTCTGAGGCTTATTGCTTTTATCGTTCGACTCATCGCCTGCTTTTGGTCGTCTCTCTCTTTTGTTCTGCTTTGTTTGGGGACAAACAAAAGGTTAAGTTTGGGGGAGTTGATAAACCTCATTTTTACCCAATTTATAAGGCCATATTTGTTTAGTTTATAATTGATAAGTGAACTTTTGAGTTGTCATTTGATATGTTTATATTTACCTTGAAAGATATTATGCCGTGTGTATTTCGTGTCATTTTAGCACAGGTTTGGATGCCAAAAAGGTAGATCACGATAAAGATGAATTGTTTGGCCGTGACACATCGCAACTGAAGCTCGCGACGAGGTCTCGTGATTCGAACACGCGAGAAGGTGAAGATTAGACTTCGCGACATTCTCTCGTGACCAAAGGTCATGATCAAGACTCACGAAGAAGCGCGGACTATCGCTCGCGACATTCGCTCGCAAGTCTCGCTCGCGAGATTTTCTCACGAGCCTATGCGTGGCCTAGGGTTGCGTATATCAGCGTAGTCAGAAGGGAATGGGGATATCTCATGCTTTTACATAAAACTTTTGAGCATTTATTTTGGCACATTTTTCCTTAGAACATAATACTATTAGCTTAGCTCTTCAATTACTTTTCCATTACAGTTTCGTATTGTTTGAAAATTCAGAATATTGACGGATACAAGTTGCTACTTTGTTCATTGTGGATTCCTACGGTTTCATTTATTTAATTCAGTTTATGTTATCTTTATTTAATTCTTGTTTTAGTATTTTAATTATGAGTAGCTAAATTCCGTATTGATCATGGGGTTTGTATGTCTGACTAGATTCATATGATTCATCTGTTAATACTGTTTTACCGTCCCATTCATGATTTATGATTCTTGGCCTTAATTCTCATGTGTTGGTATCTGATCAGTATTAATGCATGCTAGTTATGTGATTGATGTACTGGAGGAATTAATTGCATAGTCGATTTCTTGAATATATTATACGGATTTTACCTTGCGACCTAGCGGAGATAGGTAAACTGTAGAAGGTTATTCTCTGTGTGCTTTTGGTAATTAGCTTACTTCTCTTGAGACCCGACAGAGATAGAGTTTAGGCTAACCTACTACTATAGGCTATCCTGACGGAAGACTGTAGTTACATTAGTGATCCTTCATATGAATGTGGAATAAATTGGTAAACAGATTAATAGGTTAATTGAGTGAACTTACACAATTTGAGGATCCCCAGTGATTGAGGTAGTAGTCTAGCTAAAGATGTTAAATTAAGAACTTGTTGGGAGTTAACCAAAGATTTTTCGTTTTTGTTTTGTTTTTATTTTATTTTATTTGGTTTTGTTCTATTTTTGGGTTTTTGTTTTGTTTTCTTTGTTTTTGAGTAGCTTGAATTTTGAGCTTGGCGGACAAAGAGCGAAGTCGAAAAAAAATTCTGAGAAATAATTGCATCACAACTCACGAGACGTCAATGCGACGTTGTCACGCGAGCCAAACTCACGAAAGGAAGCCTAATATGCCTCACGACTTGACCTCGCGAGTTATTGTCGCAAGCCAAGGTCGCGAGCTCTGACGGGAGCCCATCGAGGAATATTCTTCGCGACTTATCTTCGTGACTTTTGGTCGCGAGATAAAGTCGCGAGCCCACGCGGATGTAAGGTTAGGGTTTATTTTGTTTAAGAAATTGTGCGCCTCCTCCTATCATCTTCCTCACTCACACAGCTCGCGATTTTCACTCTCTATTCTCTAGTCGTCTCTCGCGTCTTTTCTCTCTCGCAAGTCCTCTCTTCACCATTTTCTCTCGCGAACCTCACTCTCATACGCGAACCTTCAGTTTTTTTTTTCTCTTCACCATTTTCGTTCCCAGAACCTAGCTCACGAGCCTCGCCTCTCACACGCGACCAGAAAAAATAAACTCTCGAGCTTCAGTTCTCTTTTCACCAATTTTTTTGCAAAGAACAGCCCGTAATTCCACAATTTTTTGCATTTTTTCGTGTTTTCCAACTTCTTCCAGGTATGAATTCTTACTCATATTTTTCTTTATGATAGATGGAAGCATGAATTTAATTGTTTTTACAGTTTATTTTTATGATATTAGTTGAATGTATGTTGGTGGAATTGTTGGAGATATATTGGTTGGATATTTGCATAAATTGTGAGTTTAGCGTTATTGTTCGTCATTGTTGAAATATTAACATGTTGTGATGCTAGAATTCAAATTTATGCTTAGGATGGGGATGAATATGTTGAGGTATTGAGAAATATGATAAGTTTGGGGGAGTTGAGAGGTCGGTGTATTGTGGATAATGTATATTTACCTAGGCCAAATTGATGAATTTATCAGAGTTATTTTTGTGCATTGAGCCGAGCGAATATATTTGTTGGATTGTGCTTGATTTAATGTATATTTGCAGATATCACAATGCCGCCACGTAAAAAGGCCACAGCTATAGAGAAGGGGAAGGGCGCATCGTCGTCCACACCAGCTCAACACGAGACCATTCATGAGCATCATCCTATACTGCGGGGTATCACCTAGCACACAGCAGAGGCCCATGAACGATGGGACAGATTATCTAGGTTGGAGATGCGGCCGACGAGATTCATGCACCAACGAATACTACGTGAGATGAGGATTCTGGATGATGTGATGAGGCTCACTCAGGGAGTAGGATTCCATAGAGCATTCATAGGGAACTGGTTTACTCACAGGACTATGACTTTGGAGTTCTTGTCCACATATCAGCTCCATAGGTACGAGAATGGAGTTTCTCTGCGCATGAGTTTCCAGCAGGGAAATAGGAACGAGACCTATCTTTGGAAGATCTACAGGAGATTATGCACGGATCCCCATGGGGTATATATCGAGGAGATAGCGGCGTAAATATCAGGGCCTTCTGGACACAGATAGCTTGGATGGAAGTCGAAAGATTTAAAGGCTACAGCCCATAGACGTCCTCAGCTGCATCAATTCGAAATCCAACGCTGAGGTACATCCACAGATTGATCACCTCCAGTGTCTTAGCTATGGAGAATGCCGAAAAAGTCCAGAGTGCAGATATGCATATTTTAGTGGCAGCTCTACAAACACGACCGATGAATGTAGCGTGTTTTCTGGCAGAGCATTTTGAGGCTCAATCCCAGGTTGATGGAGCTCGCATTTGTTGTGGGGAATGATATCACCGATCGTCTCGTACTTCAATATAGACCCCACTGATGAGCTGATCTCTCGAGAGATCTATCTCAACCGGCGAGCCCTTAACCATATGCAATTCCTCAAATCCAGAAAGGATAGGTTGTTGTGGAAGGTCACTCAGACCAACAGGAACATGGTGTTTGAGCTGCCAGATGAAGCTCTTACTCGATTGAGCCTCGGCGATGTTCTAGTGCTACCTAATATAATGATGAGGACTCCCAAGCATCTAGCAGCCTTTCAGCCTGATGTACCACATGCCCGATCTTGAATAAGGCATGAGCAGCATAGAGCTCGGGCAGAGGAGGAAGCTACTTATGAGCAAGGAGGAGAGGAGCCTGACAAGTCAGAACTCGAGCAGCGTCATCAGCCGTTGCATATGCGTGCACCAGACATCGATCTATATGCCATGGAGGAACGAATATTTGACCATATTGACACGAGGCATCAGGAGCTGCATGAGTATATAGATGACAGCCGCACAGAGGATCGTCTCTATTATGATGATCAGTTTGCGGGCTTACGAGGAGACATGGGCCAATATGCAGTTGCCCAAGCACAGTTCTTTGATGAGCAACGACATCAGCAAGTGGAAAACGAGTGGTGATGGGCAGAGCTGGAGCAATACAACAAACAGTATCAGCAAGCTCCTGCAGAACATGCATAACTCGTGGCCATATAATCCACCACCACCTCCGCAGTGAGCATGTTTTATTTTGTTTCTTGCTACTCTTTGTTTTGTTTTGTTGTTTTAGTTTCTTGTTTTATTTTATTTTTTTGTATTGTTTGGTGTCTGTTAAGGTGTTGAGTTGAATGAGAAGAGTAGCCAATGATGAGAATTGTTTTTATTAGAAAATTTGATTGCAATTTTATGAGACGAAGCATGTTATGATTATTGTGAGTATTGAGCCTTTGAGAACTTGATCACATGTTTGAAACCTGTGAGACTTGAGCTTTTGACTGTCATATCTTTTCAGTCTTGTTTCTTTATGTGTGAATAGTTTGAAATAGCATGTGTTTCTCTAGAACTTGCTCTGGATTTTTTTCGAGGTTACATTGATGTGCTTAAGAATTAGGAGATGATATTAGGCATTCTTTTCTTAGCCTATATACTATCCAAACATTAACCTGTTAATCATTTTAACCGTTGATGAGCCCGTTTGAGCATACCTTATTCTTTCATATAGCCGTGGGTTGGGTTATGTAGTTAGTGTGATATTTGGTTGTTTGAATTGAGGGTTGAGAAAAAAAAAAAAAAGCAAAAGAAAATAAATGATGAGAAAGTGATAATCAAAAATAGTTGCTTACCCATATAAGTTCAAATAAATAAATAAATAAAGTTTGTCACAAGTGTGACCAAAGAACATAAATGGATAAGTAGCTAGAGTTTGGGATGAGTATATCACTTAGATGAAAATTATGGAGTTCTTAGAGAAAAATGACTTATTGGTATGGAGAATTGAAATGAATTGTGACAGTTAGGGAATTGTGTCTTGTGATACTTATGGTGTTTCTCATTATGGGATTATGAGTCACGTAGCCTAAATATATCCTACCTTACCAAAGAGCCTACATTATAACCTTTTATAAGAGCTTTTTTATCTTAGTTCTTGAGCACATATTTGAGCAATGGAGAATTAGACAATTTGCAAGCTTATGGTAGATTCCGTGTGTTTTTAAACATTGAGAGTATACACATCCTCCTCGATACACTTGAGTGTTTGAGAGTTTATATATATATATCCATGTCGTGAGGATTCAAGTTTGAGAAGGCTTGTGCCTATGATTTTTATGATATGTGGAGTTTAACGAAAGAAGTTGTGATTTGATTCATTTGATGTGAATCTTTTGTTGCTCATTGCTCTGAGGCTTATTGCTTTTGTCGTTCGACTCATCGCCTGCTTTTGGTCGTCTCTCTCTTTTGTTCTGCTTTGTTTGGGGACAAACAAAAGGTTAAGTTTGGGGGAGTTGATAAACCTCATTTTTACATAATTTTAAGACCATATTTGTTTAGTTTATAATTGATAAGTGAACTTTTGAGTTGTCATTTGATATGTTTATATTTACCTTGAAAGATATTATGCCGTGTGTATTTCGTGTCATTTTAGCACATGTTTTGATGTCAAAAAGGTAGATCACGATAAAGATGAATTGTTTGGCCGTGACACATCGCAACTGAAGCTCGCAACGAGGTCTCGTGATTCGAACACGCGAGAAGGTGAAGATTAGACTTCGCGACATTCTCTCGCGACCAAAGGTCTTGATCAAGACTCACGAGGAAGCACGGACTATCGCTCGCAAGTCTCGCTCGCGAGATTTTCTCACGAGCCAATGCGTGGCCTAAGGTTGCGTATATCAGCGCAGTCAGAACGGAAGAGGGATATCTCATGCTTTTACAGAAAACTTTTGAGCTTTTATTTTGGCACATTTTTCCTTAGAACAGAATACTATTAGCTTAGCTCTTCAATTACTTTTCCATTACAGTTTCGTATTGCTTGAAAATTCAGAATATTCACGGATCCAAGTTGCTACTTTGTTCATCGTGGATTCCTACGGTTTCATTTATTTAATTCAGTTTATGTTATCTTTATTTAATTCTTGTTTTAGTATTTTAATTATGAGTAGCTAAATTCCGTATTGATCCTAGGGTTTGTATGTCTGACTATATTCATATGATTCATCTGTTAATACTGTTTTACCGTCTCATTCATGATTTATGATTCTTGGCTTTAATTCTCATGTGTTGGTATCTGATCAATATTAATGCATGCTAGTTATGTGATTGATGTCCTGGAGGAATTAATTGCATAGTCGATTTCTTGAATACATAATACGGATTTTACCTTGCGACCTGGCGGAGATAGGTAAACTGTAGAAGGTTATTCTATGTGTGCTTTTGGTAATTAGCTTACTTCTCTTGAGACCCGACGGAGATAGAGTTTAAGCTAACCTACTACTATAGGCTATCCTGACGGAAGACTGTAGTTACATTAGTGATCCTTCATATGAATGTGGAATAAATTGGTAAACAGATTAATAGGTTAATTGTGTGAATCTGGTTAGGTTAAGGACATCCCTAGGGTCAGTCTTTTATTCTTGAGTTTATTCCTATTTTAATTTGAGTCTAGTTTTATAATCATCTCTCTTAATATTGTTGTCTAGATAATAATAAAGATTATTTGTTAATTATTTGCTGTATTTTTGAGTTGCAGTCCCTGTGGATACGATATATATACTTGCTATTTTTACTATCATTAATTGGTAGGAAAATAAGCGATCAGAATGATTGACCATGTATGTTACAACTTGTAGGGGTTTTTGCGGAAAAAGTAGTTGAGTGAAGGTGAGATAACAATCTCCATGGGTAATACGGTAAAAATCGAGGCCATTGTGGTTGGAGATATTATTTTATGCTTTGATATGACAATTTTAGTTTTGAGAAATATTCTTTATGTGCCGAAGTTTCGACGGATCCTTATTTTCGTTTATATTTATTTGTTAATGGATATTCTGTTATTTTTTATAGTTTTTGTCATGAGAAATGATTAGTTTATCTGTGGTTGCACATTGCACAATTCTCTATATTTTATTTCTACTAAGCATAATACATATAATTATATTGCATATATTATATTTCGCAAGAGGATTATACATATCTTTGACATCTTAGATTAGGTCACATCAATCTAAAGAGGATCCAAAGACTAGCTAAGAATGAAGCGTTGGGCGAATTTATGGCTACTCTAATCCCAGTTTGCGAATCCTGTATAGAGGGATATATATCAATCAGACCCTTCAAAGTGAATGGGTATAGAGCCAAATGAGTGTTGGAATTAGTCCACTCTGACCTATGTGGACTGATGTTCACTCAAGCTTTTGAAAGGTATGATTATTTTATCACTTTCATTGATGACTACTCAAGGTATGGGTACATTTACCTGCTTCACCATAAGTCTGAATACTTTGAGAAATTCAAAGAATTTAAGATGAGAGTGGAGAAAAAGCCAAGTAAAAGTAGAATCTTCGGATTTGATCCCGACAAACGGACATGCTATAGTCAACCCTTAAACATACAACAAGGCGATACAAGACATAGATGCGGGAGAATGACATGCCGCTATGGAGTTAGAAATTGAGTCCATAACCTCTACTGGATGTATATGAGAAGACACTTCTACCGGATGGCAAGGAAGTCATAGGCAGTAAGTGGATATAAAAGTGGAAGAGAGATTTTGATGGAGAGGTTTTGACTTATAAAGATAGGCTAATGGCGAAAGGGTACACAGAGGGGATCGATTACGATGATACTCTTTTTGGCTGTAGCAATTCTCAAGTCCATCAGAATTCTTATGCGAATAACAATTCACTTGAACATAGAGGTTTGACAAAGGGAATTGGAAACCGCTTTCTTAAACAGTTACCTTGAGAAAGGTAGAGATATCTATACGCAACAACCTGAAGGTTATATGAAGAAAGGTGATGAACATCTAGTGTGGAAGCTCAAGAAGTCTATTCATGGACTCAAGCAAGCTTCCCGTTCATGGAACCTATGTTTTGACGAGGTGGTAAAGACTTATGGTTTTACCCAGTGTCTAAACGAGAGTTGCATGTACCTTTTAGATGTCATTATTGACGTCGTATTTCTTACACTTTACGTAAATGACATCCTTCTACTTGGAAACAATGTGAAGTTATTATCAGATGTAAAGAGTTGATTATCCGATCAATTTCAAATAAAGGACAGAGAAGATGCAGCATACATTCTTAAGATTAAGGTTTACTAAGATCTTAAGAATAAAATGTTGAGTTTATCTCAAGCATCTTACATTGATATTGTGATCATGCAAACCGCTAAAAAAGGATTGCTACCCTTGAGGCATGACATTCCTTTATCCAAAGAGCAGTCTCCGAAGACTACAAAAGAGATAGAGAAAATGAGACACGTTCTCTGTGCTTATGCCATAGGTAGTTTCATGTATGCAATGATGTGCATGAGGCCCGATATCTACTATGCGGTAGGCATTGTGACAATTTATCAGTCTAAGCCAAGATAATCTCATTGGACTGCGGTAAAGCATATAATCAAGTACCTGAAAAGGACTCGAGATTATAGGCTAGTTTACCAGTCAGACAGTCTAATGTCTTTGGGTTATTCTGACTCGGATATTCAAGCTGACCTTGATGAGAAGAAGTGTATCTCAAACTATGTGTTCACCTTGGGAGGTGGAGTTATATCTTAGCGGAATGCAAAACAACGTTACATTGCAGGCTTCGTCATGGAGACCAAATATGTGGTTGCATCAGAAGCTGCTAAGGAGACGACATGACTCCAGAATTACCTCTTTGATCTAGGTGTGGTACCTTAAGCAGTCAAAGTGCTATAAATTATTAATGAACGTGTGATATCTTAAATACGGAAATTCGTAAGTCTTAGTACAAGCCCGACTCAACTTCTGTAATAAAGGGATTTGCGAACGTTTATTCTCTAGTGGAATGAATAAATGTTTATGAATTAATTTATGTTCTAGGTTGAACATAAAATAATTAATTCATTATAGGCCCATCTTTATTCCTTGTATATGATCCCTGAACTAGCCCACCAAGGCTTACAGTCATGAAAATTTTGCCCCTCCTCTCTTTATACAGTCCTACTCGGACTATGTTCTGATTGTTGTACTTTTTAATACATCTTCTAATCTGGATACAAATTATCTGATATCAAAAGATATCAATAGATAATTATTCTACAAATGAATTATCTTCAGGATATAAGATAATTATTATATTTATTAGTGTTAGATTTGTGTACTGAAAGCGGAATAGTTGAGCTTGTATTTAATGTTTTCTTTCACCACTATTACAATCTCCTATCTGAATTGTTTACTTTTTTTACATATGCTGTCTCATTATCTCATACAAAAGTTATATCATACAGTTTGTAGAAGATCACAAAAGTCTGTATGATTGGTTAAGCTAGCTGAGATATAAAAATGATCACAACTAAGATAACTTGAGGATGAGTTATCAGTATAGGTTGCAATATAGATAAGAAGTTACTTGATTTGGTTGCTTGTCTATGCTGGTACGTATTGACGTATTGTTGGATCATAGTGAGATGAGTTCTTCTATCTAACCGTCGTGAAGAACCTAGATCTCGATGACTTTACGTTGATCTAAACCTCGATAAGGTTTTAGGTGAGTATAAGTTATTGATCATCACTGTGACTTGTTATGAGTGAGGGTTACATGAGATAACCCAATATTCTCCGTACCTTGGGTGGTGGCAATGCTTGTATGTATCTAGTCACCGTATCCGTTTAGGATGATGACGTCCTTTTAAGGAGCTCAAAAGGTTTATTGTACTAAACCATGCATGTTGAGTTAGCTCAAGTACAATAATAAAGGTCGAGTGATGTTACTTAAGGAATTAAAGAGATTAATTATTTTAAGCAGTCAGAGTGCTATAAATAATTAATGGACGTGCGATATCTTAAATATAGAGATTCGTAAGTCTAAGTGCAAGCCCGACTCAACTTCCGTAATAAAACAGTAAATCAACATTTGTTTTATAGTGGAATGAATAAATGTTTATGAATTAATTTATGTTCTGGGCTGAGTATAAGATAATTAATTCATTTTAGGCCCATCTTTATTCCTTGCATTTGATTCCTGGTTGGCCCATCAAGGCCTGTTACTGCCATAAATTTCCACCCCCCTATAGAGTCTCACTGGGACTCTGTTCGGATTTATGTATTATTTTAATACATCTCCAATATTTAGATAGATATTATCAAATATTATTAGATATAAAGAGATAATTATTCTAGATATAATTTATCTTCATGGATTGAAGATAATTATTGTATTTATTAGATATGCAATGATGCTATCTAAATACGATTCTTGGATTGCATTATAAATACAAGGTGAGTGAAAATCAGATTAACCTAAGTTTATTGTGATTTTTTAAAATCACATAGAAGAACATAGGAGGCGAAATTTTACAGTATTCTCCATAGATTACTCTCACTTAGTATTGGAGAATAGACATCTGGGATACAGTCCGGAATATCAAAGCTGGAGTCCACAATTGATCAGATATCCTAGAAATTTGCAGGTAAACACGAGTAAACACATATGTGTTGCATTTAATTATATATGTGTATTCTAGGAATATAATCAATGTATGTTGAATTAAATATCCAAGATCGATCTTCGAGAGTATGGATAAAATAAGATTTTCCTACAATTAGATGTGCCGGAATCCTATGACATGAGATTCTAAGGAGAACACTATAAATATATGATAGGAGAAAATCAGTAGTATCCTAATCTATACAGTGATTTTTGAAAATCACAGCTAGCGAAGAAAATTTAGCGTTCTCTGTAGATTACTCTCACTCAGCATTCGAGAACGAGATACAGTCCAAAAGATCAGAAATTGAGTCAGTTATTGATCATCTTTATTAGAAATTTGTAAGTAAACACGAAAAAACTCATACGTGTTGCTGTTAATTATATTGGAGCATGCTAAGAATATAATCAATTTATGATAAATAAAACATGTAAGATAAATTAACGAAAATATGAAAAAATCATATTTCCCTACATCAACTGCTCATCACTGTCAGCAAAACCAAAGATACACATGAATCGAGGAAATTTTCCAAACCACTCACCACTACCCGTATTTATAGGAGCATGTCTAACATGATCTAGCCCATGATCACTTGCTCCCATATTCTACAGATACCACATCATAAAATATCTATAAATACCTCATCCATGCAGGTCATCAGGTACGTTACTTCATACACACGAATACATATATGTTCACAAGTAATACTCTTTCTCTCTCACCACTAGCTCGCATACAAAACATTCTCTATATGTTATAACTTGAGCTTCAAAAACCTTTTCTGGAGAACCTCCTCCAAACTTGTTTGACAGGCCAAGCATTTCGTTGCATACATACCTCTTATGAAAACTTCTCGCCAACTGCTTTCTCATTCAATTAAAAATAATATTTGTTATGGATCTCAAACTTGAATCTATTCTATGGCCATGGTGATAGAGACGTCCACTATGGCGCCCATACCTTTGCTACTCCATGCCACTTGCGTATACTATCCTACATCAATATTATTCATATTTTATGTTAATTTGATAATACGAAATATGTGGTTCCAATTGAATTAATCAATACACACAAACACTTGCGTGAAACTGTGTGGACGGTCAATATAATAATTAAATATTATTTTTTTCGTCCGATTATTGTTGGCTCATTTTTTTTTGGATCGTCTTATTATTGTTGGTCCATTCTAAAAATTGAATCATTTTACATACAAAAGTACTTCGAATTCCGTGAATCACAATACTTTATACACAAAACACGACTCTACTTAATATATATGCCAAAAAAATTTGAAAGAATTTTGAGAGCGAGCGAATACTTAATTATTAATTAGGGTTAGTTACACTACAAAAAAAAATGTCTAGTAGTTACATATTTTTAGTGACATCAAGAGAAGTGTTACAAAATTTATGACATCTTTAGATTTAGCAAAATTTAATTACACCAATATATGCATCAATATATTTTTGTTACACATAAAAATATATGTAAATTTTGTTACACTTGAAAATATAGTAAATTTTTTACATCTATCCATGTAATTAAACCTTACTACATTTAAACATGTCACAATATTTTGTTTTGTTAAATATAGGAATATAACTAATTATGTTTATAATAAAATATTAAATAGAAATAATGAGAAACTTAATGGATGGAGGGAGCTCAAAATACAAAAAGAAAATTCACTTTTCATTTGTGCGCCCTTTACCAAAAATAATACCCTCCAAAAATTGAAATAAGAGAGTAAGGTGCGGCAGTTTTCTTCTTCTCTCTTCTAAGATGGCTTTCTTCTCTAATTCCCCTCTCTTGTTTTTGAACTCATTCTCCACTTCAACTACTACTTGTTGGTCCAACCTGCGCTTTCAAACTTATTCGAGCTTTTAAATTTTGACTGCATCAAGGTATTGGACCTCCGGATAGGTGACGATGGCGACAAAACTCTATCCTCCGGCAATACGGTATTCATTATCTAATTTTCATTTTTAAAATTCCAATTTCTCCGCAACTTAGTTTAGAACTGGACGGGTCTAATCAGTTTTCATTATGATTTGGAAAAGGTTGTGATTCATTATTATGGAAGGTTGGCGGCAAAGCAAGGACAACGATTCGATTCAACTTACAATAATAAAGATGAGAATTGAGATCCCGTTCCTTTTCAATTTCTTCTCGGTTCTGGAAAGGTTCGATTTCAGATATTGTTTTCGTCATTTTAGAAATTTGTTCTCGTATTAAATTAGAAGGTGAAGCTGATCAACTACTTGAATTAGAGAAGAAATACGTATATATTTTGATGTGGTTTATGTGAAAAAAGGTTAATTGTATATGCTTCAAGCATTTTCGTTTGTGATTTAGCTGCTCAGATTCTTGTACTACATATAGTATCTAATCACCTATTTATGTTAGTTGATGATGTAATTTCATATATTTCATTCAAAATCACGGCGTAAGCGAGAAATTTTGAGAAATATATAAGGCAAAATAGGAAAAATTTATATGTCTTCTTTCCAAATGATCATACTTACTTGGATCTTGAAGATAAATAAATGACTTTTTTTCCTCTTGTAATGCATCAACTTGAATGTAGACTAATCACAGATCGTTCTCTTTGGCCCATCCGAACTAATATAGGTCATATGTTGTATTGAATCAGCTGTGAGACCAATGAAAGTAGGTGGCATTTGTTTTTTTATTATCCCTCCATCACAAGGATATCAGAATACATATCAAAAACCCATCCCACCTAATGTAAGTAGTCTCTTTGATCACTTTGTGTTCATGTGTTTCTCATCTTCATTGTATACAACAAGGGTTCTAGATGTGAATTTTCTACATCACAGCTTTCTAAATTCGTTTTATCAATGGAACATGTTCTTCAGGAGAAATCTATTAGAGTGGAGGTTGTGGAACTTTGATTTACTATGTTTTGAGTCTAATGCTAATATATATAACATGTATTGATGAATATTTGATATGATGAAATGAGAAAGAAATTTAAATTGAGTTTGCATGAGAGCTTCTCTTTGTGCAGAGGACTAAGGTGTTGAGCTTTTGACATCAGAAATGTAGAATTGCATGACTGCTGCTGGTTTTACAGATAACGACTCGTCTAATGCTTTGGGAATCGCTGCCTCGCAATGCTATGGGAAAGGTGATCTACATTATCTATTATTCTTCACTTGGATTTCTGCTTCCCATCAACCACTATTAGTCGCTACTAAAATGGTTTAATCGAGATTTCAATTGCTAAAAATCAAGTGAACAAGAAGGAGCTCAAGAAAAAGCTTGCTGATCAGTGCTAAAAGTGAAGAAAATCCAGGTGAAAATTTAAATTATATCATAGCTTTCTGATTGTTACAGAGGGATTATCAGCTGTAATTTTTTTTAAACTTTTTAGATGCAGAAACAAATAATTTTGAATTGGATGAATATAATCTATCCAATGCAGGCTTCTGCTTGTTTAAAGGTTATCATTCCATCTGCTTTGTTTTCTGTGCCAAAACCCCTGTTTTATTCCACCGCTCAAATCTTTGCAGATTTTTAATTGTTGCCGACTTGATCATCCGGCCTTTTCTCTTCCCTCTCTTTGTGAACAGGTAAAATTGATGCTTAAACCCTTTTTGAGCTTATAATCTATAGTTCTTTTTACTGTGTTGCCTGAATTTGGACAGAGATTTCTGGTTCAACTTAGATGTTTTTGTTTGTAGAGGGAAATTTGGTACTTAAATCTCCTGTGCTGTTTCTATATTGCATTTGGAGATTTAAGTACCAAATCTCCAGTGCTGAACTATGAAATATAGTCATTCGTCAGAGCTCATTAAGTTTGGAGTTGAAAAATATATCAATTATTTAATAGTATTTTACCGGTTTTCTAATTTCAAGTGACATTTCATGTGACGACTCGACTTCCCAATGAAGTACGGATCCTATGGATCATCACCGGTATGATAAAGCAACGGATATAAACATAATTATTTAATGCAATTAACCATTTAACTACTCAACAACGCGTATCTAACAAGGAATTAAGCTATTCAATACCAACTCGAGTCAAAGAAGGACTCGTCAAAAAGGGTGCACGGTTCAAATATAAACCAGTCAGAGCATAATTCAAAGTACGAGGTACGACCTCAAATTCAAGACGGTATGAAGGCAATTATAATCAAAACATCAAAAGTTATCAGAGTTAGACTGCAATAAACGTGTGGACATGCATATGACGATGCATGCCCAAGGTTCTAGAATCCTTTCTAATTAAGCATAAAACAAGCGCTACTCGCACCACCCGCACCCATCATCGATCCTTGCTCAACCCGCACATCAAAAGCGAGATGCGCAGGCTAAGTACAAAAGTACTCAGTGGACTCATTACCAAAAATATTTTCTTTGTCAAAAGTTATTGACTGCCCACAATAGCGCATGAGGATTTTAGTTAAAAAACTCATGTCTATCAAATATTTTATCATTTTCCAAAAGTGTCCGGCCGGACTATTTCATCCACATTGTTCCATATCTGATCATTCATTCATTCGCGCACTAAGGAGGTGGCCACCTACACATAGTCGCCGCAACCGATCGAGGTAGCTAACCTTAGCACACAGTCACACGTGTACACAATCCGAGTTAGTCCTTAACTAAGTCGGATCCGATCGTTACCCTTTTTTAACGTTGGTGGACAACACATTCACATACCACATTGGATATACCAATCTCAGATAGGATAACAACAAAACATAAACATTTGGCAGTCAATAACATTTCATGTGATAATAGCTCATAAAGCTTTGTAAATCAAGCTTTGAGTTATGCATAACATTTTTGTTTCAAGAAAGCCCACCTGCTAATCCAAAGCTAGTAAGTCTAAATGAGCAGGGTATGGTTGTTCTTCCTCGCCGACTACGTATGATCAAACCCTTCATACGAAAATAGCATTTCTTAGATTCTTTCTATCGATCGAAGGTCGTTTATAAACTACGACTTAAAGTTTCCACTTAGGGTTTCTTTATGATTTCATGTGATTGTTTTAAGATAATTTCTATTATCTTACATTCCCAATTCCCATGCTATATCACTTCATCGTTCATGGGTGAACTTCAATTATGAATCGCATACTCCAAGTCTATCCTCGACTCTTAACATTAGTGTTATTCCAAACGTTATTACGTTATAGGTTGTCGGTAATCAAATTATGATTGGTAAATTAGGAAATTCTCAAGCCACTAACTAGACTTAGCAATTTTAGTTACGTCCTAGTAGGTTATGCTTGACGATTTGTCGTATTAGCACGATAATTAAACGAGGAGTATTGACTTATGATTCAAGTGAACACATGCTATCATGTAAGTAAGTACTTAAGAATAAATGAAGTGCTTCGGGAATATTAACTCGACTTTTGGGACATAAGGATCGACATCTTATGTTCGAATCTTTGCTTGCACATTACGACATTGTTCGTTTATCCTAACTTGTCGGAGATCTTGTCGGAGATTACATATGTCGTATAATCGTTATTCGTTATCGAGTTGTTTTAACGCTCAACTAATATCATATTGGGTTGTCGTTATTGAGTATTAACGGCGTAGCTCGGCTTTTGGTCTTTCTAACTTAGGAACTCACGTTTGAGTATCATTTTAATAGTAGCAAATCCTAATTTATGTCGAACTTCGATTCTCGTTGGTTCGTTCTTAAGTTATCGAAATTGGTCGATTTCTTTTGGATTCTCGTACGTATAGTATTATGTTGTTTACGTTTGGGGTTTTGGTTTGTCGGTACAACTTAAACATAAACATCCAACACCAAACAATACCATACACAACAACACTATACTAAAGCATTAGAAAACCCTAATTTCTAACATAATACACAATCATTGTGTATGTGTGCATAAGTGTTCCATTCATTCACCATAATCACAACCATTCATTCTAAGCTTATAATTTCACTATCATAGCATCATTTAACATTAGAATTAAACCCATACTTAGCCATTTTGTTACGTTTTTGATAATTAGCAACAATTATCATATGTATCCAATAAATTCCAATAAAATCATGTTATACTCCTATCATACTATATAATTTAATTACCATCATATAAAATTTCAAACCATAGTTTAAAATCCTCAAAGCTTTCGGCAATTTCAATTTAATAAGTTTTGGTGTTCAATAAATTGCACAAAAATTATATCATGCTTATACCATATACTAAACATGAAATATCACTTCATATCATGCATTAAAATTTTAAATCTATGCTTTTCATCCTTATTTATTTTCGGTAATCACATATATATATATATATAATATATATATATATACCTATTCAATAATTTCCAATCTTTCACCATATGGTTATATAATGCAATACCATGTAATATTAACATTAAACATCAACCAATATTTATAATATCACACATCCTATTATTCTCAACAACAAAAATCAAATAAATTACTATATATATATATATATATATATATAGCTCACGGTTTCTCTTGGAAAAATTGGAGAGGTGTTTGAATAAATTCAAGGTTAATATATGATGTTCATATCATACCTTAAACACCATATCTTAACTATTTTCAACAAACAAAAATTAAACAATACTCTAAAAGTATAAATATATAATCGGTCCAAATAAAATAAAATAGGAGATGTGTTTCAAAAATTCCAAGATTTTTATATGATGTTCCCATCATATTTTGAACACCATATCTCAACTATTTTTCAAAAAAGAAAAATCAAACCATGGCTTAAATCAAGCTCAACACTCACGGCTTTTTCAAAAAAAAATTCCAAAAAATTTTCTGAAAATTATGGTATTTATTCTACATGCTTCTAATACATTAGCAAGCAACAATATCAAATAATATTCCCAAAATCATGCTTTATCACATATAAAAAGAATTAAAGCATAAATAAAAAAAAAACAAACATGCTCCAAAAATTATGAAATTTTAACAGTAGCCTTAGAATATTATTCTAAGAATTTTTCATTCATGGCTTGAAAGCATTTGATGGATCCAAAGTCACGAAAAAAAATGAGGAGCAAACTAGGATTTTTAAACCAAAAAAATTAAAACAAAAATTCCACTCCATTAGGATGGAAGAGGATGATGAATAATACCTTTCTATGGTCTTAGAAAGATTATTTGAGTGTGGGAGAGGTTTGGAAAGGAGGATTTAGAGCTTAAGGTTTGAAAAGTAAAGAGAGAATTTGAAAATTGAGAGAGAAATTGGTTCTAGGATAATGGGGCTGCAAGGGACGACTCCCTTACTGTATTGGAAGACCTAAGGGCTGTCATTACCCATTTGGGGGTGGTCTTGGTGGTGGTTGGGAGGTGGATTGGTCAAATTATCCTATTTGGCGTGTTAATACCGACTCTTTAAGTTTTAGGGCGCTTTCGATTGATTTCTCAGAACCTTAAGGTTTTATTTTATTAAATAGCCTTTAAAAGACTTATTTCAATGTTTATAAAAATTTCATGAATTTCGGACGTCGTCCGATAAGTCAATTCCGAGTTTTCGCGGAAAAACATCGTTCGGCGATTAAATTATGCTCATTCAAAAATTCTATTGAACTCTTGAGCTTTCATAATTAATTTGAGTCTTATAAATCATATTTTATTGATTTAGACCCTTGGTTCGAGTTTCGGATCGTTCGGATCAATTTAAGGTTTTCCCGATATATTTTTCCCGACGTTTGGTTAAGTTCTTCAGGAATTTCTTTTCAGAAATTGGTTCTTATAATTTCTAAATTCATAAAAATATATTCCTTCATGATCTTAATTTTTATCATTAATTATCATGGTTAGCACGGACTGAAAGTTGATCCGGCTCGTAAGTAGTGCTTTTATGACTGACTGGGCAAGTATTCCCGAAAATTCTCATTCTTTGGCTTCTCACATGTTTTCGCGAGAGGATTCTAGAAATGAAATCCTTTTGTTAAGATTCATTCTCTATCTTTCATTCTATGTTCATGCTATTCAGAAAACCCTAATCCGGTAGGACTAGTCACTAGTTTTTGATTTCTCTAGTTTCGATCTCCGAATCGATTCTAATTCGTTGGTTACCTTAAACATAATTAAGGTCTAAGAACCACAATTAAGTGATTTAAACAACACATATAAAAGTTTTAAATTTTCGGGTTATTACATACCATCCACCTTAAAATAAATTTCGTCCCGAAATTTGCTAACCTCGGAAGAGATCTGGGTATTTCTCTTTCATAGCTGATTCTAGTTCCCAGGTTGCTTCTTCTTGTCCATGGTATCTCCATAGAACTTTCACTAACGGTATCTCTTTGTTCCTTAGCTTTTGGATACGTCGGTCTAAGATTTCCATAAGCAGTTCTACGTAACTCATATCGTCATCGGGGACAATATCTGTCGGCGGTATCACGTTGTTGGGGTCATGTATGTACTTCCTTAGTTGTGAAACATGGAACACATTGTGCACGTTTCCAAAACTTGGCGGCAATGCAAGTCAGTAAGCCGTTGGTCCTATTCTTTCCAAAATTTCATAGGGTCCTATGAAACGTGGTCGTAGTTTCCCTTTTATTCCAAATCTCACGATTCTTTTTTGACGGAGAAATCTTCAAGAAGACTTTGTCTCCTACGTCAAAATGCAGTTCTGTGCGACGTTTGTCGGCGTACGACTTTTGTCGGTCTTGGGCCTCCTTGATCCGTTGGTGGATCTGTCTCACAATCTCGATCATTTCGCCCACAAAGTCAGGTCCTAACACTCTCCTTTCTCCCACTTCATCCCAGTAGAGGGGTGATCGACATTTCTTTCCATAAAGAGCTTCGTACGGGGCCATTCCAATTGTTGCCTGGTAGCTGTTATTGTAGGCGAATTCCACAAGTGGCAACACTTGTTCCCAACTTTCTCCTCTATCGAGGACAATGGTTCTCAACATGTCTTCCCGCGTTTGAATGGTTCTCTCGGTTGTCCGTCATACGTGGGTGGAACGCAGATCTTGAAATGTAGTCGAGTCCCCAATTCCTTTTGTAAACTCATCCAGAATCTGGATGTAAATTTCGAATCTCTATCAAACGTAATAGTCTTCGGAACTCCATGTAGACGTATGACCTCTCGACATACAACTATGCTAGTCTGTCTGATCTACCTATTTTTTGAATGGGTAAAAAATGCGCGCTCTTGGTCAAACGATCGATGATGACCCAAATAGCGGTATTTCCTCTTTGTGATTTGGGTAGCCCGGTAACAAAGTCTACGGCTTTATCATCCCATTTCCATTCCGGTATGTCTGGCGGTTATAAGGTTCCATACGGTCGTTGGTGAAGTGCTTTCACTTATTGCACGTCAAACAACGTTCTACGAATGAACTACATCTCGCTTCATTCCATCCCACCAAAATTTCGCTCGAGGTCTTGGTACATTTGGTGCTTCGGGGTGTCTTGTGTAAGAAGTCTCATGGGCTTCCTTCAAGATCTCGCCCTAAGCCCTTAATGTACGGGACACACACCTCCCGTCATCTGACAAAACATTATCTGTTGCTTCTTTAAAATTCTTGTGGTTGTTGTCCTTGATCTTAGCTCGTATTCCTCTAGCTTCCGCTCTTCCTCGAGCTTCTAAGATTCGAACTCTTAAGTGCGGGATTGCAATCAGCGTTGCAATCTGCCCTCTATTGTCGAGACGGCCTATGACTTGATGTTCATCCTCCGAAATTCCTTTATAAGTATTTCCTCATGACCGAGGAGACATCCCAAACTAGGGTGGGATTTGCGACTCAAGGCATCGGCCACAACATTAGCCTTGCACGGTGGTAATTGATACCACGGTCGTAATCTTTCACTAGTTCTAACCATCTCGTTGCCTCATGTTAAGATCTTTACGCTCAAAGAAATATTTCGGGCTTTTATGGTGGGTGTAGATCTCACATCTAATTCCATAAAGGTGATGCCTCCAAATCTTTAAGGCATGTACGACCATTTGCTAATTCTAGGTCGTGCGTGGGATAGTTCAACTCGTGTGGCGAAGCGCCTTGAAGCATAAGCAATAACCTTACCTTCTTGCATCAGCACGCATCCTAGTCCATTCTTTGAAGCATCCGTGTAGATTGTGTATTCTTTATTTGCCTCGGGCACTGCTAGTACAGGTGCTGTCGTCAGCAACTCTTTCAGTCTCTGGAAACTAGCCTCACACTCGGCAGTCCAAGTGTACTTGATTCATTTCCTCAACAATTGGGTCATGGGTCGGGCTATCGTTGAAAATCCTTCGATAAATCTTCGATAGTAGCCGGCAAGTCCTAAGAAACTCCGAATTTCATTCGGGTTCTTTGGTGATTCCCATTCTCGAACTGTATCGATCTTTGAGGGGTCTACTTTGATTCCCTCGGCGGACACGATGTGACCTAAGAATGTCTTGCTTAACCGAACTTCGCACTTGCTAAACTTGGCGAAGAGTTGCTCTTGCCTTAATGTTTGCAGCACCGTTCTCAAGTGCTCTTTGTGTTCTTGGTTATTCTTGGAGTATATCAGGATATCGTCTATTAATACTAGGACAAATTTGTCTAAGTACGGGTGAAATACCCTATTCATGATATCCATAAACACTTCTGGGGCATTTGTAAGTCTAAAGGGCATAACGATGAATTCGAAATGATCATACCTTGTACGGAAAGCCATTTTAGGTACATCCTCTGGTCTAATCCTCAATTGGTGATATCCCGACTTTAGATCTATCTTTGAAAAGACTCCTGCTCCCTTAAGCTGATCAAACAGATCATCAATTCGGGGTAAGGGATACTTATTCTTAAGAGTTATCTTGTTTAACTCTCGATAGTCTATGCACATCCTCAGTGTACCATCCTTCTTTTTCACGAAAAGGACAGGTGCTCCCCATGGAGACACACTAGGTCTAATAAAACCTAACTCCAAGAGTTCTTGCAGTTGGATTTTCAACACTTCCAGTTCTTTTGGTGCCATCCGGTATGGGGCTTTTGACACGGGGGAAGAACTTGGTTCGAGGTCGATCGTGAACTCGCTCTGTTGGTTCGGTGGTAATCCCGGTAGTTCGTCTGGAAATACATCGGGGTACTCCTTCACGATCGGGATGTCTTCTATCCTCCTCTCATTTGGTCTTCCTCCTGAAGATAGACGAGGTAAGCGTGGTTCTCTGTCTTGTTCAGCAGCGTCCCTGCTTGTAGCGCGGATATGATTGGAACTCTTCTCCCCATGCTGATCCCGTGAAGGTCGGTAGGTTCCTCTTCGGGATGTTGGAAAGAAATTTTCCTTTCATTACACAAGATGGTCGCACTATGTTCGGTTAACCAATCCATTCCTAGGATTACGTCCACATCTGTCATAGGTATGACGTGAAGGTTATCTGTCAAGACCTTAAGTGAGCCTAGTCCAAGTTCTAGGTTCTAGCATATGTGGGTCACTGTTCTTATGCCTCCTACTGGAGAAGATATTCTCATAATTTGTTCAACGCGTTTAGGATCTAATCCTAAGTTATCTACGCATGCTTCAACAATAAAAGAATGCGAGGCGCCAGAATCAAACAGTAGGATAACAGGTAATTGTAGGAGTATTCCCATACCTGCCAAGTTTCCTTGGTTCCTTGGTGGCTCCTGCGGGAACTCCCTTTCCTGGTTGAGGGCATAGGCCCTTGCTTGCTGGGGCGGCTGTTGTTGCTGATAATGTTGTTGTGGTTGCTGCGGTTGCTGTTGTTGTTGTTGTTGTTGTTGTTGTTGTTGTTGGGGCTGGCGGTATTGCTGCTGCGGCTGTCGCCATTGTTGTCGTCGTTTCCGCCGTGGTTGATATGGTCTCTGATTTGGCTAGTAGTACTGAACCGGGGGCTGTTGTTGGATCGGTTGGGCTTGAATAGCCCAGACCGGTTGGACTTGGTTGGGCACATTGGGACGGACATTTCCTCCAGCGTATCGAGGCGGTCTACGGGTAGTGGCCGCCAGCCACACTTGAAGCATCCGTCATTTGTGAATGCGCATGCCCCCTTATGACTCCTATGGCACCTGGGGCACACGGGGAGTTTCACAAATTTTTGGTTTCCCCCGCCAGATGCGGGTACCATGGGGCGTCCATTCCTTTGCCCGTGCCTAGATGGCACGTTATTTCCTTGCCATAGCCTCCTGTCGGCCAGGCCAGTGTTGGATCCTTGTCCTTGGTGGGGTCCTTCCCACATCCTCTTCCCACGATCCCCTTGATGATTCGGGGGATGCACAGCGACAATCCTGTCTTCGGGCATAGCAGCCTCAATGTCCAATGCCCGACTGAGGGCCTCACGGTAAGTCAGGTTTTCGTGGCCATCTAACGATACTCTGATTTCGTGACGGAGTCCCGCCCGAAACTTCTCAGTCCTCTTCTCGTCGGTGTCGACCAATTGAGGCGCATACCGCGACATCTTACAGAATGCACGGTCGTAATCTGTGACCGTCGTCTTTCCTTGGCGTAGGTTGTAGAACTCATGTTCTTTCTTTTTCCGGTAGCTCTTAGGAATGTACTTCTCGTACACTTCCTCCTTAAATTCCTCCCAGGAGTAATTTTCCAGCTCTTCCTCAGATAGAGTCTTCCTCTTCGCCTCCCAACCGAAGTCGGCGGCACCAGTCATCTGGAAGGCAACGCATGACAAGCGTTCCTGAGAGGTGCAATGGAGGAAGTTGAAGATTCGCTCCAGAGCGCGAATCCAAAGTTCAACATCCACGGGATTCCTAGTCCCGTTGAAGGTTGGTGGGTTCTGCTTGAGGAATAGTTCCTCAATTCGTCTCGCCGGTGGTGGTGGTGGGGGTGGAGTGTCTTCTCTCTCAGGTGTTACTTCACGATTTCTTCTTCTTGGCGGTATCCTATCCTTCATAAACACACGTAATTAGAAAATGTCTTATTCTATCCATCAGGATCCATTCATACATATCAGCACGGTATTCATATAATTACGAGCATAAATCTAGCACATCATCGAACACCACACATCGTAACATTAAAACAAAAGGCTCTCGAGGAGCTATCACCATATCATATCAATTGCCTCTACGAGGACTTTCATCAGCGTTTGAAGATTACAAAGACCAGTGCAGTATGATGCCCAAAACAAATATCAGCATCACTCCGTGTACCTAGTCAAGGTGCGTACAAAAATCTAAACGCTACCGTGGTCATCAAAATAGGGTTTATGTCTTAACGACTCATCGTTTTCGCATGCATCAAAAGATATACAAGGTATATAGACAAAAGATAATCTAGTCCTAAGAACTAGATCTATGATCGCCCGGAGTGTAGATAGGGCTCCATGTGTCAGAGTCAGGACTGGAAGCATGGAAACTCTCCACTCCTTCCATCTCATCGTCGGCTGATGGATCCTCCTTGGGGTTTTCCTCATCAGCGTTGTGTGCGGGAGCCACGACCTCTCGGTCTCTAGCAACCCTGGCTTCCTCCATAGCAGCTAGGTCTCGGCGGATCTCCGCCATGACCTCCTCATAAACATCATCCGGAAATGGGGCAATAGCAGGGCGGACATCGGTTCCCCTCATGGTACCTGTAGCTATGTCACGTGGGTCCTTAATCTTCACAACATCGTGGCCCAAAGACTCAGGCGGGGGTGGCGGCGGCTGGACTGAGGGAGGGCCGACAGATGGAGGTGGATACGGGCTTGGCATGACCGGCGGTGATGGTCTGGGCGGGCAGTGACGAGGATGGAATCCTACTGGTGGTAGGACCAGGAAGGTGAGCTGTCGGGGGACGGGAAGGTCCCACCTCGAACATGTTCCTGCCACTGCCAGGCAAGAACACCGGTCCATCAGCTGCTAGAAGGGGCACCTCTGGATGGAGCCACTCTGGAATATCGTCGCGCCAAGTGTATTCTCGTGCGGTGAGGTACGGCCCACGTGGTGCAGCTCCATACACCGTGAATACATAGCTCAAGTGGCTAGCAAAGCGAGGCAGGCCCGCCTCCAGGTCAAAGCTCTCTCGGCGTCGGTAAATGTAGTCCGCCGATATCTCACGGGCGTAACCACGCGGTCGGATGGTTGTCTCATGATCGGCGGAGTACACCGTCATAATGCGATGTACCCGGGCATGTGCAGACCCGGTGATGTGTGAAGTCGCGCCAAAACTTCGCCAAGGTCGTCTCGTGGCACATCGGTAGTAGTAATGCGAGCGTATAACCTCCGGGGATGGCCCTAGAGGACAGAGGGTGCTAGTCGTGAACACGGTCCGAGCCATACGAAAGGAAAGTATCACTATGGTGGACACGGTAAACATAAGCGGTGTATCTAGAAGAAGTGCGTACACAATAAACATCTATACAAAGAAGGTTATAGCAATCTACATTATTCTATGACCTACATACCCAAATCCTTATGGCATTACTTTCTTGCTTTGGTGTCCGGGAAGAGACGGTATGGTTTCTTAAGGTAGGATAACGATCGATGTCTAGCCTTCGGGTAAAGGCTTAAGAGGTCGCCCTATCTTATTGGGTTTTGGATTTCTTATTGTTACTCACGTTATCGCATCGCATCGCATCCTATCCGTTCTCATTATGTACTTACAAATCATTATTTCCTTTTATGCTTCCCTATAGTTATACTTGATTTATTTCATTATTGTTACGATAGAGGCGACATGCATGACGTTCGGGATTCCTTCGCGTAGAGCGGTTGGGACTCATAACAGTACGAACTTCCAGTTAAGCGGTCGCTTCGTCATCGTAGACTCATCGCGTTCTCATCCTCGAATCCGTTAGGATTGTGATTCTTAGATTTCTACGCTCGTTCTTCCTTAGTATTTCGTTCGATTGGGATACCTTATGTTTTCATACTAAGTTCGGTATAAAAGGGATCATGCGTCTTAAGAGTCTATGTTCTCATGGGAAACATACTCATTTACATCATGGTTCTATCATGCTTTGCATACTGTGATAAACACAAATAGCGACACGTTGTGAGATAATCAAGCATTCTCATTTACTCATTTACCAAGCTTCTAAAGCTTGTAACTTTCTTTCAAACTAATGACCAATCAATTGAAACAACTTTTCAATTTCAAAATTTCCATTTTCCAAAATATTTTCAACTTCCCAACAAGGCAATATTGAAATTCAATTCACATTTCATATACTTCCATCATTTCAAAACGACTTTTAGTTGAAATAGTTACCTTCTTCCTCGTTGGCGGACGACGATGGAGTGCGATGCGATGTGATCAAACATAAGCAATTTCTAAACTCAACTTTCAACTTAGGATTCAGAAAAGGGTTTCTAGGGTTCGGGCGAACAAGAGCTCGATACCAATTTGTGACGACCGACTTCCCAATGAAGTACGGATCCTATGGATCGTCACCGGTATGATAAAGCAACGGATATAAACATAATTATTCAATGCAATTAACCATTTAACTACTCAACAACGCGTATCTAACAAGGAATTAAGCTATTGATACCAACTTGAGTCACGAAGGACTCGTCAAAAAGGTGCGGTTCAAATATAAACCGGTCGGGCATAATTCAAAGTACAGTGCGACCTCAAATTCAATCGGTATGAAGGCAATTATAATCAAAACATCAAAAGTTATCGAGTTAGGCAGCAATAAACGTGTGGACATGCATATGACGATGCATGCCCAAGGTTCTAGAATCCTTTCTAATTAAGCATAAAACAACTGCTACTCTGCACCACCTCGCACCCATCATCGATCCTTGTTCACCTGCACATAAAAAATGAGATACAAGGCTAAGTACAAAAGTACTCAGTGGACTCATTGCCGAAAATATTTTCTTTCTCAAAAGTTATTAACTGCCCACAATAGCGCATGAGGATTTTAGTTAAAAGACTCATGTCTATCAAACATTTTATCGTTTTCCAAAAGTGTCGGCGGACTATTTCATCCACGTTGTTCCATATCGATCATTCATTCATTCATTCGTGCACTATGGGTGGCCACCTACACATAGTCGTCGTGACCGGTCGAGGTAGCTAACCTTAACACACGGTCACGTGTACACAATCCGAGTTAGTCCTTAACTAAGTCGGATCCGATCGATACCATTTTTAACGTTGGTGGACCAACACATTCACATACCACATTGGATATACCAATCTCAGATAGGATAACAACAAAACATAAACATTTGGCAGTCAATAACATTTCATGTGATAATAGTTCATAAAGCTTTGTAAATCATGCTTTGAGTTATGCATAACATTTTTGTTTCAAGAAAGCCCACCTGCTAATCCAAAGCTAGTAAGTCTAAATGAGCAGGGTGTGATTGTTCTTCCTCGCTGACTACGTACGATCAAACCCTTCATAAGAAAATAGCGTTTCTTAGATTCTTTCTATCGATCGAAGGTCGTTTATAAACTACAACTTAAAGTTCCCACTTAGGGTTTCTTTATGATTTCATGTGATTGTTTTAAGATAATTTCTATTATCTTACATTCCGAATTCCCATGCTATATCACTTCATCGTTCATAGGTGAACTTTAATTATGAATCACATACTCCGAGTCTATCCTCGACTCTTAACCTTAGTGTTATTCCAAACGTTATTACGTTATAGGTTGTCGGTAATCAAATTATGATTGGTAAATTAGGAAATTCTCAAGCCACTAACTAGACTTAGTGTAATACCCCAGATTTTCATAGCTCTGATTAAGCGCTAAGTACGTAATTAATTAGGAATTAATTACATGAGTGACTAGGGACAATGCATCCTCAGATAAGATTTTATAAAGTTTTAACTTAAAGATTTATTTTAAGAGTTCTAAAGTTGATCGATTTAACAATAAATTTATATTTATTGTTTAGTTCAAAGTTTAATTTTGAAAGAGTGATTTATAAAGATTTCAACTCACTAGTAATTTCTATATTCCAAATTGAGTTATCTTGATTTAATGAATTAATAAGGATGGATTATATCCTTATAATTTTTCGAATATATATATATATATATATATATATATATATATGTTCAGTTGAAGACATAACGTCCTTAACGAATTGGGCCTAGCATTAAAATGTATTAATAAGCCCAAATGTTTGATTAAGCTTATTAAAGAAGCTAAGAATTCTCTAGAAACTTATAGCTTATTTAGGAAGCTAATTGAAAGCTTCTCTTGGAAGCCATGAATAGTGAGAAGAGAACTTTATATAAATATGAAAACTTAGCCTCCAAGGATTCACTTTTCACCATTTTTCCTCCCATTTTCCTCTCAATTTCGAGACACACACACACACTACCGAAAATTTTCTTCTTCAAGCTTAAGATCCGGACTTCCAATCCTTTTCAAATCGGTAGATCGACGTCTTAAGAAGGTAAACCACTAACCTATTTCAAGTTTTGAAGAGAAAATCATGAAAAACCCACCCCCATGAACTCCCAAACTTTCGCCCATTTAGGCCTTTGTTCTTACGGGTTTTGTTCTTCGATTTTTAGTTGATGTATGCATAGATCTACCTATATTGAGTGATATTATGTTGAGAAAACAAAGAAAAATCCCCTCTTCAACTCCCATATGTTTCGGCCATGATGGCCTTGTTCCAAAAAGTTTTCGTTCTTCGATCTTTAGTTTATATATGCTTAGATCTATCCTTTTAGAAGTGATTTATGTTTGATCTATGGTTTGATTTGTTATTTTCAAGAAAAACCCAAACTTTAGTCAAGAACTCTAATTCTTACTTTGAGGAATTGTTGATGATTTCTTAAATTGAGCTTGTATTTATGTAATTAAAGATGTTTGAGCATGATTAGAGTTGATTACGGAAACAAAAATCGAAATCCCCAATTTTCCTATGATGACCGAAAATGAAGGCTTGATTTTTAAGATGATTTGGCTTTGATTTGTTTAGAATAAGTTAGTATATATGTGATTATATATATATGCTTGTGTTTGGTGAAAGAAATTGGAATTAAATCCAACATATGTGAAAACCATAATTTAGTATGCTTATGGAATATCAAGAACTATTTATTTTGATTTTATTTGATTAGTTTGATTTCAAAAGTATGATCTAGTATATGAAATTAGCTTATTTTGATTTATTGAGATTTTCTATGCTTATATGAAAAATTTAGATTTAGATTAGTTGCGTTTTCAAAGGACTTTGAGATTATAGTTTGATATTTGGAATTTGATTTCAAAGTATAGATTTTTGTGATTATGTAACTTGATCAAGACTTACTTGATTGAAGTTTCCAAATGAAAAGTTTCGAAAGTTAAAGATTTTCTTATAGATCGTTATGGTATCCTATATATATATATATATATGGAGTTGAAAAGATTTAAGTTCTTATAAAATACATTCTTAATAAGTTGAATAGTTTAGTTTTGGATGCAATGACCTAGTAGCTTAGCTTAACCATAGAGTATCGAGAGAGTTTTAGTAGAGGCTCAAGAGTTAGAAACTCTTAGTTCCTCTTTCCCGTATTTATTCCTCTTATCTCTTTTTAAGGAGCAAGTGGAAGCGAGATAGAGATCAAGAAAGGAAAAGCAGAAAGTCTTGAGTAAGCCAGATTTCCAGGTGGGCTTTCTAAACTAAAATATGTGTTTGCACAAGTTTATGATAATGAGCATATGCCTATTTTGCAAAAGTTAATTGACTTGCCTGTTTTGAGCATATTGCATATTACCTATCTACGAGTGAATGGCGATATCGGCCCTATGCTAGGCAGCTGCTAATAAGGGTATGTGTACGGTGGCATTTGGCGAGGTGTTTGAGAAGGAGGCCTCTTCTCAACACGTTTGTCGTAGATATGGTGTTTATTGATGATTGTCTGCGGACATGTTATGATTAAATTGTTAGCACGTGCATTGATCATGAAGTAAGTGATTTCTTAAAGCATGATTCATAGGATATTTCTTAAAACCCTGTGAATCTGAGAAGTGACAAGTCGATTATATAGCTCTAAGAGCATGTTGCAGTTGTTTTTAGCAATTGCCCACTGAGTGCATCAAGTACTCACGCCCTGCATGTATTTCTAAATATGCAGGTTGTGTAAGAGATGACGACGGAGATTGAATGCTGAGCGAAGATCTATTTTATCATGTCATGTGTTTTGCCCCGGGTTTATGTCTTCACACATAAACTCAGCTACTCTTTTGCTGCCAACTCACTTACAATTTGTAAATTATTGCATGATCCGAATCTTGATGGGTTAGGAATTTGATAAATAAGTAAAATCTTGAGTCGAAAATTATTGCATCAACTTGTTAAATAGTGATTTATAAATCTTCGACTTTTGACCATTATTTAGTTACAAGTTCAAAGACTCGTCTTTCTCTAGAATGGTAAATGTTTATTCTTGCGAGTCTTTAAAGATAGTCAGTTTGTGAAACAGTGATTGATTAATATTAAACTTTGACCATTTGGTCAATCACAGGTCTAATGACTCTTCTTTCGTTAAAATGATGACTGTTTATATCTACGAGTCTCTTGAAATAGTTAGTCAGTTCCTTTTTCCTTCCGCCGTCGCACTCCGGTTAGTTAGTTAATCCGAGTTTAGATAAGCCGGGGTGTGACACTTAGCAATTTTAGTTACGTCCTAGTAGGTTATGCTTGACGACTTGTCGTATTAGCACGATAATTAAAAGAGGAGTATTGACTTATGATTCAAGTGAACACATGCTATCATGTAAGTAAGTATTTAAGAATAAATGAAGTGTTTCGGGAATATTAACTCGACTTTTGGGGCATAAGGATCGACATCTTATGCTCGAATCTTTGCTTGCACATTACGACATTGTTCGTTTATCCTAACTCGTCGGAGATTACATATGTCGTAAAATCGTTATTCGTTATCGAGTTGTTTTAACGCTCAACTAATATAATATTGGGTTGTCGTTATTGAGTATTAACGGCGTAGCTCGGCTTTTGATCTTTCTAACTTAGGAACTCACGTTTGAGTATCATTTTAATAGTAGCAAACCCTAATTTATGTCGAACTTCGATTCTCGTTGGTTCGTTCTTAAGTTATCGAAATTGGTCGATTTCTTTCGGATTCTCGTACGTATAGTATTATGTTGTTTACGTTTGGGGTTTTGGTTTGTCGGTACAACAAACATAAACATCGACACCAAACAATACCATACACAACATAAACTATACTAAAGCATTAGAAAACCCTAATTTCTAACATAATACACAATCATTGTGTATGTGTGCATAAGTGTTCCATTCATTCACCATAATCACAACCATTCATTCTAAGCTTATAATTTCACTATCATAGCATCATTTAACATTAGAATTAAACCCATACTTAGCCATTTTGTTACGTTTTCGATAATTAGCAACAATTAGCATATGTATCCAATAAATTCCAATAAAATCATGTTATACTCCTATCATACTATAGAATTTAATTACCAACCCAATATCATCATATAAAATTTCAAACCATAGTTTAAAATCCTCAAAGCTTTCGGCAATTTCAATTTAATAAGTTTTGGTGTTCAATAAATTGCACAAAAATTATATCATGCTTATACCATATACTAAACATGAAATATCACTTCATATCATGCATTAAAATTTTAAATCTATGCTTTTCATCCTTATTTATTTTCGGTAATCACACACACACATATATATATATATACCTATTCAATAATTTCCAATCTTTCACCATATGGTTATATAATGCAATACAATGTAATATTAACATTAAACATCAACCAATATTTATAATATCACACATCCTATTATTCTCAATAACAAAAATCAAATAAATCACTATATATATATATATAGCTCACGGTTTCTCTTGGAAAAATAGGAGAGGTGTTTGAATAAATTCAAGGTTAATATATGATGTTCATATCATACCTTAAACACCATATCTCAACTATTTTCAACAAACAAAAATCAAACAATACTCTAAAAGTATATATATATAATCGGTCCAAATAAAATAAAATAGGAGATGTGTTTCAAAATTTCCAAGATTTTTATATGATGTTCCCATCATATTTTAAACACCATATCTCAACTATTTTTCAAAAAAGAAAAATCAAACCATGGCTTAAATCAAGCTCAACACTCACGGCTTTTTCAAAAAAAAATTCCAAAAATTTTTCTGAAAATTATGGTATTATTCTACATGCTTCTAATACATTAGCAAGCAACAATATCAAATAATATTCCCAAAATCATGCTTTATCACATATAAAAAGAATTAAAGCATAAATCGAAAAAAAAACAAACATGCTCCAAAAATTATGAAATTTTAACAGTAGCCTTAGAACATTATTCTAAGAATTTTTCATCATTCATGGCTTGAGGGCATTTGATGGATCCAAAGTCACGAAAAAAAATGAGCAGCAAACTAAGGTTTTTAAACCAAAAAAATTAAAACAAAAATTCCACTCCATAAGGATGGAAGAGGATGATGAATAATACCTTTCTATGGTCTTAGAAAGATTATTTGAGTGTGGGAGAGGTTTGGAAAGGAGGATTTAGAGCTTAAGGTTTGAAAAGTAAAGAGAGAATTTGAAAATTTAGAGAGAAATTGGTTCTAGGTTAATGGGGCTGCAAGGGACGTCTCCCTTACTGTATTGGAAGACCTAAGGGCTGTCATTACCCATTTGGGGGTGGTCTTGGTGGTGGTTGGGAGGTGGATTGGTCAAATTACCCGTTTTGGCGTGTTAATACCGACTCTTTAAGTTTTAACGCGCTTTCGATTGATTTCTCGGAACCTTAAGGTTTTATTTTATTAAATAGCCTTTAAAAGAATTATTTCAATTTTTATAAAAATTTCATGAAGTTCGGACGTCGTCCGATAAGTCAATTCCGAGTTTTCGCGGAAAAACATCGTTCGGCGATTAAATTATGCTCATTCAAAAATTCTATTGAAATCTTGAGCTTTAATAATTAATTTGAGACTTATAAATCATATTTTATTGATTTAGACCCTTGGTTCGAGTTTCGGATCGTTCGGATCAATTTAGAGTTTTCCCGATATATTTTTCCCGACGTTTGGTTAAGTTCTTCAGGAATTTCTTTTCAGAAATTGATTCTTATAATTTTATAAATTCATAAAAATATATTCCTTCATGATCTTAATTGTTATCATTAATTATCATGGTTAGCACGGACTGGAAGTTGATCCGGCTCGTAAATAGTGCTTTTAAGACTGACCGGGCAAGTATTCCCGAAAATTCTCATTCTTTGGCTTCTCACATGTTTTCGCGAGAGGATTCTAGAAATGAAATCCTTTTTTCAAGATTTATTCTCGATCTTTCATTCTATGTTCAGACTATTCAGAAAACCCTAATCCGGTAGGACTATTCACTAGTTTTTGATTTCTCTAGTTTTCGATCTCCGAATCGATTCTAATTCATTTCGTTGGTTACCTTAAACATAATTAAGGTCTAAGAACCACAATTAAGCGATTTAAACATCACAAATAAAATTTTTAAATTTTCGGGTTATTACATTTCATTCTCAAGTATTGAATAACAATTGTTTTAGAATAAAGTTCTTCTGTTCATCAATATTGAATATTTTTGTTATTTTTATAGGAGACGAAGGTGCAAATACAGAGCTTCTCGAATTGAAGTATTCTTTGTGGGGCTCAGAGAAGATTTTCTTTGTCATGAGTTTTTCTTTTGTTATGTTTTTTTTGTAATACTTATATAACTTGCATTAACTTTTACTCCTTTCTTGTTGGAACATCAAATATTAAATATAATTGTTACTGTAATGGGTTTAATAAAATTGATACTTTAGTTTATGCGTAGCATTGTTTCTAGTAGAGTTTTGGTTGAATTCGATTAACGTCTTGAAAAATTGGCTGAATAAATTTACATTAAAAAATAATTATTGTTTTACAATTCAAAAATTTAGTTACATTTTGATGTTAGTTACACTTTCAAATGCCACAAAAAATAGTTACACCTTCACATTTCACAAAAATAGTTACACATTTATATGTCACAAAAATAATTACACTTATAAATCTCACTAAATTTTGTGACATATTTTTTTTTTTTGACATGCATAATAGATACTCATCCACAAGATGTCACAAATTTATTTAGTGACATCCATAGGTGTCACAATTCTTCAAAAATTATGTAACTATTGGAACATTTTGTTGTAGTGTAATTGTAATATCCCTAAGATTTAAAGCCTAATTACGATAATTAAAACTCGTAAATTAGGGTTTCGCCTTGATAATTGAATTAGTAATTTATCGAATGTTGATTTCGACTATTTATGATTTAATGAATTCTTATATCATATTCACTAATGATTGTGAATTAAGGGATATAGTTTATATAATTCTTTCGGCAGTAATATTTTAACGTCGATTGAATATCGATGGTTAATATTACGTAAATTTTTCTAAGGGGAGAAGTTTAGAATTAAATTCCCTTATTAATGAAATGAATTAATAAAGTGATTACGACTTTATTACGAACTTTTTGAGATGGTTCGATTATTAACGTTTTGAGACGTTTCGAACGTCAACGTTTAGAGACGATTAGAAAACTAAGTCTAACGATTGAGGAATTATAATATTTAAATTCCGATGATTATTTTATTTAATAAGAGCATTAATTATTATTAAAACAATGCTAGAAGACTAAGGAATAATTATTGAATAAATGTGCAATTTTCGAAAACCCTAATTTCAAAAATTAGGGTTTTGACACATGAATCTTTTTAATTATTTTTCCTATGATTTAATTTATCATCTAAGACATATATTATGTTATATAACTATAAATTGCAAGAAAATAAAATGTTTAGCAGTTAGAAAATGAAAGTGTCGTGGGTTTAGTATTGTAGGACTTAATGAATTAAAATTTTGCTATCTTTCCATCATGTATAGTAGTAAATATTGTAGTAAGATATTATTGCACATAAAACAAGAAATTAATTGGAGGATCAAGTGGGATGTGCAATTGAGGTAGGAAGAAATTGTGGGACTCTTGTGATGAATTGGCTTTCAAGTAGTAAATGCTTAGATATTATATATTGGTATGGGACAAAAGAAATTTAAAGCTCCTCCTTTGTGCAATGAGAGTGACCGACGTGCATAGTGAAAAGGTGTAGGATTTTATTTTGTTTCATTCAATAATGTGTAAGATGCATTTACTAGGGGAATATTGTGACATATTATAGTGATGAGTCACAACTAAAGGTCTTGCTTTGTATGTGAGTGAGAGAACCGAGAGGACTAGTCAAAGATTGTAAGTGTATTGTTTGATTTATTCCTTTAGCTTTGATATATTAAGTGATATTTAAACCAAAACAAAATATCACTTCATTTCAAACACCAAGTACCGTGAGCATTGAGAGGAAAAAAGAAAAGAGTGTTCTTCATTTTAATATCCAAAACCTTGATACAAAAACCTTTGCACTACAATGTCACGACCCATTTCGGACCAACCGGTTGGAGGCGACTAAGTACTAGGAGTAGTACTTTATGTTGGGGTTACATGAATAAAATGGAGAAGCGTAAAAATAAGCTAACATGCTTGAGCAGAATATGAGATGATGTTATATTGTTTTGAAAAGGTTTAGCCATCGGACCCCAAAACTTGGCACGATCCGATGGGCCTCAATAGTTTAAAAACATAAAGCGTAAATAAGGGAGTTGAGTGTAGCGGCGGAAAGTGTGTGAATACATATATGACGATATGCATTGAGTATAAACCACAAATTGAGTAAATCGGTCGAGGACCTTTGGACTCCTCAACACTTTCCCATCATCACCATCGAGCTCGACTGCGCATTTAAAACAAATATGCGGGGCTAAGTACAAGAAATTGCACTTAGTGGACTCATGCGAAAACATTTGATAAATTTTGGATTCTGTTGCCGATATCGAGTAAGTCGCGAGGGTTTTAGTTAAAATGCCTTGTCTTACCAAATCATTCGGTTAAGTAAACATAGCTCGGCGAGCATTTTCTTGGTGTGTATGGTCCGTATCTCATAGTCACAATACATAATAATAATAAATAATAAGCGTCGAGAGGAGGCCTCCCGTCTACGACGCCGTGACCGGCCGTAATCCGTCTGACCTGCGTCGCTCTCTGCAAGCATATGTTAACACGGTATAGTTCCACCTTCACGCCAATCTAGCGGGCATTTATCATCCGCACGGGACCCGACATTAAAAGGTTGGGTGCTACCACAACAATTGATATAATAGTTCAACCATCTCCACACCTACCGGGCATACGAGATAGGATCCATACACAAAGCGAAATATTTTGGCGGTGTAATGCGGTAAAACATTTGATAAGCGGTTGTAGTATAAGTCTTTGTAAATGAATTCATTTGGTATGTGATAAAGTCATATTTTTGAAGATAAAGCCCATTTTGAGATAAGAAAGGAAGCCCACGGACTATGGTTCGTTGTAAAGTCTAGGTTCGTTCGTTCGTCGAAATCCGTCATTGCGTTTGCGTCCACGCTTTCTGGCGAGGCTTTAGTGCGTCGCTCAAGTCTTCGAGACTTTCGAAAACTAAGATAAACTTGATATTTCATATCGATGTAGTGAATTCTTAGTGAATTGATCGTCTCTAACTGCGTATCGATTGACTTGTTCTCGTTCTTGAGATATCTTTCAGCGTATAAGTGCGTTTTCGATATATGGTTTCATTTGTGAAATCTTTTCTTACTAATAATTATCATACTCAATTAGTATATCTTACAGCGTCTTGACGTATTTATAAGCGTATAATCGTTCGTTTGGCTTGAAAAGTCGGCGAAGTCGACGATGATCGACAAAGTCGGCGATTTTGACTTTTAAAAGTAGTAACTTCTTACTATTTTGTTTTATAAATCGAATTTGATCGATTTGAAAGCGTAAAGTCCTATTTCTTGATTTATACGTAAATCGAGGACTTATAATAATTTTCGCATTAATTAAAACCCTTTTATAAATAAAAAGCGTATTTTGGTATTTAAAGCGTTATAAAATGAGCGTTAAGTCTCAAACATAGCAATCTATGTTTATAAAATTTTGTAACATTTAAAACTGTCCAGAATATTATTTTAGTAAATTTTCATTAATAAAGCTGTTTTAAAAGGATTTTAAAACCCTTTTAAATTATCGAAATTTTCGATAATTAGTTTAAAAATACTAAGTGACCTTTGAAAATTTTCTAAATTAATATAGTGCACTATTATACACTATGGTCCAGAATATGAATTCATCAAATTCATATAATCTTGTTGCTATTTATTTATATATATATATATATATATTTTACGGTAATTCAAAATAATAGGAATAATCATCAAAATTCCCAAAATTGATATATACTTATTATAACATCCCAACATCAGTATATAATATTTATATAACCCATAGTTCATCATAACTATTTATTTCACAATATGTAACAATATTCACGGTAATAATAAGATAATTACCAAATAAATAGCAAACAATTTCTAAAATTCTAAATAAATTCCAACATCAATAAACATTATATTATAACATTGTAACATCATAACATCAACCAAAATAATTTAAATCGTCACCATATGAGCTTGTAAGCTCTCGGCTTTTCGATTTAATTTAGTATTTGGTTTTCAAAATTCAATAATTATATACTATGTCTATATACTATAGTATAGTAATATAACATCATAATATTTATCAAAACTAATTAAATCATCACCTTCAAAGCAACAAGCTCACGGTTTATTTGATTTAAAATAGTATTTGATTTCAAAAATTCTAATTAATTCACACAATGCATAAATAATATACTAAAGCATTAAAACACCATTACATGTTCAAAAATAAAATCATACATCAACATATACATATAGCATGCTCACGGTATTTTTCAAAAATCATGCATTTGATTTTCAAAAATTCTAATTAAATCATATAACATATAATCGATACATTAAAGCATTAATATGTCATTATATGATTAAAACAAAATTATACACCAAGGTCTTTATTTAAATAGCTCACGGTATTTTTAAAATAAATAGCTAGGGTTTTCCAAAATTTTAATTAACCTACCATAGCCTTAAATCATAACATACATCAATATTTCATCATTAAAATGTTCAAGAAATAATCGGTCATCACATATGCATTTTTAATATCTTGAAAAATTATTTTGAACATGTTCTATGGTTCGAAAATTATATAACATGCTAGATCCATTCAAAAATTAAATAAACAATACCATATGCTTATTCTAACATTTATTCACATACTTGGAAATATAAATCATCAAGAACAATATATCTCGTGCTCTAGAACATTAAAACATACATATACATACATATAGCATTGAACACCACACATATATATAAGCATGCTCTCGATTTTCATAGCAAAATGGAGAATAAATCGGTACTATGGTGCCTTGGTTTACCTTTGAAATAGTATAGGATTCACAAGAACAATATAGTATCAAAGTTTGGAAAATAGAGAGAGAAGAAGAAGAAAATTTTTGAAAATGGGGATGAAGCTCTCGGTTCTTCTTGAAGAAGGAGAGAGTGGAGAGAAAAATTGGAGTTGAAATGGGAGTGATGGTGTATAATGATAGTGAGGTGTTGAAGTGGAAGAGTCCCCTAGTATCTCTCTCTCTCTCTCGATTTTGCCTCAAGAATGGGGTAAAATCTGCAGCAAAATGATGTGATATAGTGATCATTGAGCTAGGTAGAAAGTGTCTTCATGGGTTGGGTAAAAAAAGGTGATCCATGCTTTGGTTTAAAGAGGGGTGAGGGCGGCGGTATAGGGGTTTAGGGTGGGATTTAATTTTTTTTGTACCATAATACAATGTATTAATCATACATGATCATAGATATATAATACATGCCATTAAAATAATTAAATCAACATATAGCTTAATATCGATTTCTGAGATAATAAATGGAAAAATAGGAATAAAATACAATTTACACCTATTATTGATACTCATGCTATTTTCGATCCAAATATACACATATATATCATAATATATGATTTAGATATTGAATAATATCATAGGATAAAATTATAGCATTAATTAAATGCATATAAAACCTAATTTCTATAATTATGTTTCGAAAATTATAATTGTGCAGAATCGAGTTTTAATGCTCCAAAAACTGATTTCATAGCTTAATAACACTCATATATATCATATTATAAAGTTTAGATACCATATGATAATTTAATAGTGTCATTTCATGTGAAAAACCAAAGTTTATAAACTTAGGGTTTTTGAAAATTTCAATATCAAATTATCGAATTTTAATAACTGAAAATTCGATTTTAATAATTAATAATACTGAAATTATATAAAATATTAATAGGAAATTAATTATTATAATTTCTGAGCATTAAACTCATTTTCAAATCGTCTCTAGGCGTTGGCGTTAACGTCTCAAAGCGTTCAAAATCGACTCATCTCAAAATGGTGTGATAAGTTCACACTTACTAAATAAATATATTCCTTTTAATATAGGAAGTAAGATGGAAATTAATTCCAAGCTTCTTTGCTCGAGAAAATTTCATGAAAAGGCGGCGTTCGATCGTGTCGGCGTTAAAATATATTGACGAATCATTTCGTAATATTTCATTCCTTTAATTCACAATCCTTAGTGAATTTTGAAAGAATTCGTTATAACGATATCGTATCGAAATCACAAGATTCGATGTCGTAAAAAGATAATATCTGTGCAAAACCACAATTACGGGTTTAGAAAACCGTGTCGTATATTCGTTTCTTTGGAATATTACATTCCACCCCTTCTGAAAAATTTAGTCCGAAATTTGTATACCTTTAGAAAAATAGATCGGGTATTTTCTCTCATTGCTTCTTCAAGCTCCCGTGGCTTCTTCGCGTCAGTGGTGTCTCCATGACACTTTGACTAACGGGATCGACTTGCTCGTAGTTCTTTGGACTTTGTGGTCAAGTATGGCTGCGGGTTCTTCCTTATAGCTCATGTGCGGCTCGAGGATCACGTCGTCTTGGCGAATCACGTGCTTTGGGTCGTGAGCGTATTTTCGTAATTGCGAGGCGTGAAAAACATTATGGACATTCCCTAGGTTTGGCGGAAGAGCCGACCTATAAAGCTCTTGGACCTATCCTTTCTAGGATCTCATAAGGTCTATGAAGCGGGTCTAAGCTTTCCTTTCGGGCCAAACGACAATCCCTTTTGATGGAGAGACCTTAAGAAATACTTTGTCTCCATTCTCAAATTGTAGCTCGGATCTCAGCGTATCGGTAAGATTTACATGTCATCTGAGCCTCTTTTATCCTCGTCTAATTTGTCGAGCGATTTCGATCATTTCGTTCACCGCATCGAGGCCTATGACTTTTCTCTCGCGACTTCATCCCGATAAAGTGGTGATCTACACTTCTTGCCATCTGAGGCCTCGTGTGGGGCCATGCCGATCGTCGCTTGATAGCTGTTGTTGTAAGCAAATTGATCGGTAAAATATCTTCCCATTTTGCACCTCGATCCAAAATTACGATTCTAAGCATATCTTCTAGGGTTTGGATCGTTCTCTCCATTGTCCATCGGTTTGTGGGTGGAATCTTTGTCTTGAAGTTTAATCTCGTACCAGTTCTCTTTGTAAGCTAATCCGAATCGGATGTGAACTTGGAGTCTCGATCGGAGGTAATAGATTTTGGCACTCCATGTAGTCGTACAATTTCCTTAACGTCTGGTGGGCGACTTATCGGATCCATAAGTGCTTTGAATAGGTAGAAAGTGAGCACTTTTGGTAAGTCTATCCACAATTACCCATATGGGTGTGTTTCCTCTTCTCGATTTGGGTAAGCTTGTGTGAAATCCATCGTTATATCGTCCCACTTCCATTCGAGGATTCCAGCGGTTGTAACTTCCGTAGGAACGTTGGTGTAGGGCCTTCACTTGTTGACAAACAAGGCGGCGTTCTCTGAAAGAAGCTATGTCTCGTTTCATGCCTTCCACCAAAATTTTTCCTTGGTCTGGTACGTCTTAGTCTTTGCTGGGTGGGCGGTGTAGGGCGTATCGTGAGCCTCGCTCATGATTTCGTTACGAAGCTCTGCGTCGTCGAGAGCATATCCTACCTTGAACAATAAGGCGTTATCCGGCGCCTCTTGGAAATTCTTGAATCCTTGGACCTTAGTCTTTCTCGGATCTTTTCAACTTTTCCTCAATCCTTTGTCTCTCGACAATTCTTTTCTTAGATCGGATGTCGGTGTGAGTGTAGCGATCTGACTCACTGGTGTTCGGTGGTTCCACCAATTCAATCTTCATTCTACCAAACTCTTGACGAGTTTTCCTCTTGTACAAAGAGACATCCTAACTTGGTATGGCTCTTACGACTCAAGGCGTCAGCTACTACATTCGCCTTGCCCGGGTGATAGTTAATACCACAGTCGTAATCTTTTACCAGTTCAAGCCATCTTCTTTGTCTCATATTCAGATCTCTTTGTTCGAAGAAATACTTCAAACTCTTATGATCCGTGAAGATCTCACATCTCACACCGTAGAGATGGTGTCTCCAAATTTTTAGGGCATGAACTACAGCTGCTAGTTCCAAATCGTGGGTTGGGTAGTTCAGCTCGTGGGGTCTGAGTTGTCGGGATGCGTAAGCTATCACTTTTCCTTCTTGCATCAAAACACAACCCAGTCCAGTCTTAGATCGTCGGTATAGACCACATACCCTTGTAAACACGGGATTGCTAGAGGCTGGTGCCTTTGGTCGATTTTTCCTTGAGTATTTGAAAACTTCGTCTCGCACTCATCGGTCAATTGAACTTGATTCCCTTAGGAGTAGGCGGGTTATTGGCCTTGCAATTTTGGAGAATCCTTGATGAATCTCCTATAGTAACCAGCTAATCTAGGAAACTTCGATTTCGTCTTTGTGTTCTTGGTGATTTCCATTCTTGCGGCCTCTACTTTGGTGGATCTACTTTTATGCCTTATTGAGACACGATGTGTCGAGGAACATAACTTCCTTGACCAAAACTCACATTTGCTAAACTTAGCAAAGAGTCTTTCATTTCTCAAGGTTTGCAAAACCGTCCGTAGATGTTCTTATGATCCTCTTCGTTCTTTGAGTAGATAAGGATATCATCTATGAAGACCAAAGCAATTTATCAAAATGGATGAAATACTACATTCATGAGGTCCATGAATACGGTGGTGCATTGGTTAATCCGAATGGCATAACTATGAATTCATAGTGGCCATATCGGTTGAATGCGATCTTAGGTACATCCTCGGACCGTATTTTCAGGTGATGGTATCGACTTAAGATCAATTTTAGAGAATACACCCGCTCCATCGCAATTGATCAAGCGGTCATCAGTGCGGGTAAAGGGTATTTGTTCTTTAGTGTCATCTTATTTAGCTCCTATAATCGATGCACGTCCTCAAAGAACCATCCTTTTCTTAACAAACAAAGCAGCGCTCCCCAGGTGAAACACTCGGCTAATAAATCCTAGATCCAAAAGCTCTTGGATTTGGATTTTCACTCTTCTAGCTCCTTGGGGCCATCCTATAGGCGGCGCCGACCTTTGGGGCTGATCACGGCTCCAAGTCGATGGTAAACTCTAGTTGTCTATCGGGAGGTAGTCTGGTAGATTCTCGAAATCGTCAGAAAATTCTTGGGCGACTTGATGTCTTCTACCGCGCTTGGGTTTATCCTCATCGTTTAAATAAACAAGGAATGCATGGCATCCTTACGGTTCATCATCCTCCTAGCTTGTAGTCTTGATACTATCGGAATCCTCCTTCCCATGCGATTAGTGAAAATCGTAACTTCTTGTCGAGGAAAGTGAAGCGAAATTTTCCTTTCCTTCGAGAGAATCGTGGGTGATTCTTAGCTAACGATCCATTCAGGATTATGTCTACATCGTCCATGGGTATTATGTTTAGGTGGTTAGCGAACCTTAAGTGATCTAATGTCGACTCTAGGTTCGAGCAAAAGTGGGTATGATCATAATTCCTCCTATAGGCGATGAGATTCTCATATCACGGCTTGATTTTTCAGACCTAAGGCCCGACATTTCTCGCATGATTTTGCAATAAAGAATCGAAGCACCGTGTCGAACAATACTATAACGGTGGGTTGAGGAGAACTCCCATACACGCCAAGTTCCTTGGTTTTGTTAGATTCTGCCTCTATCGGGCGTAGGCTCTAACTGAGCCGGTGAGGTGACGGGGTAGTCTGGCTGATTTGGCGGTTGTTACTGGCTTTATTCTTTGCATTCTTTGGCGTTAGTAGTGGTGGTTATCGCCTCTCTTTGTTGTTGGTTCTTTGCCCTTTGTTGTTGCGGATGGTTCTTTTGTTCTTTGCCATGGTTATTTGTTGTTGGAGTTGTTGTTGAGGTTGAAATTGTTGCCATTGAAGTTGAGGTTTGGGGCTGAAAGTTGAGGGTTGGTGGGGTTGAAGTGTATAGCCCATAATGGTGAGCATTGCCGGTTGGTTGGTCTTACATCGAGCGTGATCTTGAGCAATTGTTGGCGTAATGCCCGTTGCCCGCATTTATAACGACTTACCACATTTGCCGTGCACACACCCTTGTGTGTCCTATGGCATCGAGGGCATTGAGGTGTCTCATTGTTCATATGGTCCCTTCTTTGGTGGAGCATAATTGCTCTCTTCGGCCTTGTCCACTGTGGCGCGCGTCTCCTTGCCACAGGCGCTTGTGACTCGTGTCCCCAAAGTTCCCACGGTTGTTATTCCGCGGTTGGGTTCCCATTTCCCTTTCCTCTATCCGATTGCATTGTGTATGCGAGATGACACCGACTTATTTTCGGTCATGGCGCCTCTCATATCTAAAGCTCGTGCGAGAGCTTCGATGTAGAGACAGTCTCCATGGTGGCAAGAGACATCGTATCTCCATTCTTAGCCACCTTACGAACTTTTCCGACATTTTCAAGTCGGTGTCCACGATTACGGTGCATATCTCGACATCTCGCGAAGGTGCGATCATAGTCGGTCACGATCGTCCTTTCTTGTTTTAGCGGGAAAAATTCACTGCTCCTTCTTCCTCTTATAGCTTTTAGGGATGTACTTTTCATCTGACTCCTCTTGAAATCCTCCACGAGAATTCCTCATTTGCTTTCGGTGTGAAAGTTTTCTTCGGCCTCCACTGAAGTCGGTGGTCTGTCGGTGAAAGGTAACACTACGACAACCTTTCTGTGCCGTGCATCTTAAAAGGTAAAATCCGTTCAATGGCCTAACCCGTTGTTCGAACTTCTTCAGAACTACCTTTCCCGTTAAAGGCAGGAGGTTACATCTTAGAAACATTTCTTCGATTCGGCGATCGGGTTGTGGTGGAGGTGGTGGTTGGGGAATTTCTTACGGCTCTTGCTCGGGGATCTACCCTTCCTCTTGGCCTTCCCGACCTCGACCTCGGGTTCTTGCTCGGATTCCTTCTCGGAGGCATCTTTGCTATAAAGCAGGTAATCATTAGGCACTTATTCTTTTCACGACTCAACATACACCAATGCTATTATGGCTTTCTTGTAAAGCGATTCCAAGCAGAATATCATTCTTAACAAACATAACTTGCATAAAAGCCTATTAGGGTCATGTGTATATATATCAAAATTTACGCCATAGGCGGGATGTTCAAAACCAGCGGTTATACAAAAAAGAAATAAAACATAAGTCCGGCCCACGGCCTTCCAAAAGCTAAGGTTCTAAGTCGACACTAAAGATTAAACATAGGAAAAGGAAAACAACAGAAGCTTAAGCACAAAAAAAATCTCTTTAAGCTTCGTCAGGGTCTACATCATGCGTCCTCCCACTGTCCGTCCTCCTCGGGATCTTCCTCCTCCTCGGAGTCGTCCTCGCTGTCTGAAATGTCCATGCGGGGCAGTCCCCTGGATGGACCGGCTCCATCGCTTTCCACCATCGGTATGTCTCGCAAGGGGTTAAGAACATTCGTGGCATTCACCCGATGCTCGTAGTCATGGCGGATCGGGCTGTAGCCACCTGCGACATCTGTTACTCTCATCCGTCTTTGTCAGATGAAAGTGCTCGGTGGTGGTATGGGTGGGACCATAGGTGGTGGAGGTGGTCTTGGTGGACGTCTGGGGTGTCCGGCAGTGAGGGTGGAAATACCGGCTCTCCCAGGCTGCAGGGGCGTCTTGCCTCTCTAAGCGGCAGGCCTTCCCTCGTCAAAAGGAAAGGAGGCCTGGTGGGTCAATCTGCCTCGGAACCTCTGTGTAAAGCCACTCTGGCGACTCATCCCGCCAGGTATACTCTCGGGGAGGGAGGTAGGGTCCTCTCGGTGCTGCCCGTAAATCTTTGTATCGTAAGTCGGTGACTCACGAACACAGGCGGATCTCCCACCAAGTCGTGGCGCCCATCGCCCGGTAGATGTAATCCCCGATATCTCTCGAGCATATCCATCCAGTGCGGGGAGTATCGCTAGAAAGCGCTGGATGCCGTCATAATCGATCACGCCGTGAGCTCGGGCGTCTCTCAAAGGCGGAGGTAATATGCGAGAACTACCCAAGTCTTCCCAGCGCACATCAGCTGGGCGATATATACTCACCTCCTCCTGCGGGGTGGGGTGTGGTCAATCCTCCTCCTCGCGAGATATCTCAACCCCTCCATCATCACGAATAAAACTAACATAAGTCGACTATCGTCATCGCATAAGCGGCGAGGATATCTTAAGCGTAGCGTGAAGCAACTAGATAAGGTCAAGCAAGTCTATAAGGTAGGCAACATCATACTGCACAATACTCACCACAACTTACCTTCTTAGTCTTACCCAAGCGTATACATAAGCCAACAACATCTTAATATAAGCTATGAGATCCTTATTCTATACCAAACACTCGAACTAGAGTTCAACGGACTCTATCGTATTCTGGAGGCAGAATTAAGGTTCTGTTCTTCATAACAAATGAAGATCAGTGCGTTAGGAGTACGCAGGTGAAAACCATGCGTAAATCGGAGTCTAACGAGAGATCTAGCTAAAACAAATCTACTGCGCAGTGCAGGAAATTTGCGCGATCGTGCCAAATTGCAAATTGAGGCGTATGTCGGCGTATTCGTCTACCATCTTCAGGTTTTTAAGTTGAGGCTGAACATTCTGAAGCCGTAAGTGGCATCCATTTTGTGTTGATGCTCACTCATGTCGAAGTAGTGATGGAGTGCCGGCGTCGTTCGACTTAAAGGTTGAGGTTGTCCTCGTCCGTCCTTCTCGCTCGTCTTCCGTCGTTCGTGCCCAAGGGTATCGTTACTTTCATTCTTCCTATCGTTCTTTCGTTCGCATATGGAAAAAGTTCGTACTTCTATGTTCTTTCACGATCGTGAACATGCTCATAGAGTCTAAGTTAGTCTTATGATAACATATCGTTCATCATAAATAAAATTTTGAAAGTCGAGAGGTTTGATTGAAAATTTTTGGAAATCGATTTCAACATAGCAATCATAATCAACTTATATGCATATCAAAATGGATTCATTCATCCCATGTTGATCATTCAACTAGTACCACCGTGTACTTTCATATCAATACTTGAGTATTGCATTAGTTCGACTAAAAGTATTTTGGAAAAAATTTTCTTGCTCAACTTTCATTTTCATCATAAAAATTTTCATAATAATCAAATCCTTCAAAGTCCATCAATTGTTCAATCATGTAAAATTTCCATTTCATGAGTTTGAGAAAGGAATCGATTACCTTTTTCCGGTTGAGCTCGATGTGATGGAGTGTTGAGGAGTCGATTGGTTTCTAGAAGTCGGTGACTCGATCTAGACTTAGAATAAAAAGAATTTGGGTTTCAAAGAGCAAAAGTGCTCGATACCATACATCACGACCCATTCGGACCAACCCGGTTGGAGGCGACTAGTACTAGGAGTAGTACTTTAGGGGTTACATGAATAAAATGGAGAAGCGTAACAATAAGCTAACATGCTTGAGCAGAATATGAGATGATGTTATATTGTTTTGAAAAGGTTTGAGCCATCGGACCCCAAAACTTGGCACGATCCGATGGGCCTCAATAGTTTAAAACATAAAGCGTAAATAAGGGAGTTGAGTGTAGCGGGAAGTGTGTGAATACATATATGACGATATGCATTGGTATAAACCACAAATTGAGTAAATCGGTCGAGGACCTTTGGACTCCTCAACACTTTCCCATCATCACCATCGAGCTCAACTGCACATTTAAAACAAATATGCGGGGCTAAGTACAAGAAATTGCACTTAGTGGACTCATGCGAAAACATTTGATAAATTTTGGATTCTGTTGCCAATATCGAGTAAGTCGCGAGGGTTTTAGTTAAAATGCCTTGTCTTACCAAATCATTCGGTTAAGTAAACATAGCTCGGCCGAGCATTTTCTTGGTGTGTATGGTCCGTATCTCATAGTCACTGATACATAATAATAATAAATAATAAGCGTCGAGAGGAGGCCTCCCGTCTGACGCCGTGACGGCCGTAATCCGTCTGAGACACGGTCGCTCTCTGCAAGCATATGTTAACACGGTATAGTTCAACCTTCACGCCAAATCTAGCGGGCATTTATCATCCGGCACGGGACCCGACATTAAAAGGTTGGGTGCTACCACAACAATTGATATAATAGTTCAACCATCTCCACAGCCTACCGGGCATATGAGATAGGATCCATACACAAAGCGAAATATTTTTGGCGGTAATGCGGTAAAACATTTGATAAGCGGTTGTAGTATAAGTCTTTGTAAATGAATTCATTTGGTATGTGATAAAGTCGTATTTTGAAGATAAAGCCCATTTTGAGATAAGAAAGGAAGCCCACGGACTATGGTTCGTTGTAAAAGTCTAGGTTCGTTCGTTCGTCGAAATCCGTCATTGCGTTTGCGTCCACGCTTCTGGCGAGGCTTTAGTGCGTCGCTCAAGTCTTCGAGACTTTCGAAAACTAAGATAAACTTGATATTTCATATCGATGTGGTGAATTCCTTAGTGAATTGATACGTCTCTAACTGCGTATCGATTGACTTGTTCTCGTTCTTGAGATCTTTCAGCGTATAAGTCGTTTTCGATATATGGATTTCATTTGTGAAATCTTTTCTTACTAATGAGGTATCATACTCAATTAGTATATCTTACAGCGTCTTGACGTATTTATAAGCGTATAATCGTTCGTTTGGCTTGAAAAGTCGGCGAAGTCGACGATGATCGACAAAGTCGGCGATTTTGACTTTTAAAAGTAGTAACTTCTTACTATTTTGTTTTATAAATCGAATTTGATCGATTTGAAAGCGTAAAGTCCTATTTCTTGATTTGTACGTAAATCGAGGACTTATAAATATTTCGCATATTAATTAAACCCTTTTTATAAATAAAAAGCGTATTTTGGTTTTAAAGCGTTATAAAATGAGCGTTAAGTCTCAAACATAGCAATCTATGTTTATAAAATTTTGTAACATTTAAAACTGTCCAGAATATTATTTTAGTAAATTTTCATTAATAAAGCTGTTTTAAAAGGATTTTAAAACCCTTTTAAATTATCGAAATTTTCGATAATTAGTTTAAAAATACTAAGTGACCTTTGAAAATTTTCTAAATTAATATAGTGCACTATTATACACTATGGTCCAGAATATGAATTCATCAAATTCATATAATCTTGTTGCTATTTATTTTATATATATATATATATATATTTACGGTAATTCAAAATAATAGGAATAATCATCCAAAATTCCCAAAATTGATATATACTTATTATAACATCCCAACATCAGTATATAATATTTATATAACCCATAGTTCATCATAACTATTTATTTCACAATATGTAACAATATTCACGGTAATAATAAGATAATTACCAAATAAATAGCAAACAATTTCTAAAATTCTAAATAAATTCCAACATCAATAAACATTATATTATAACATTGTAACATCATAACATCAACCAAAATAATTTAAATCGTCACCATATGAGCTTGTAAAGCTCTCGGCTTTTCGATTTTATTTAGTATTTGGTTTTCAAAATTCAACAATTATATACTATGTCTATACACTATAGTATAGTAATATAACATCATAATATTTATCAAAACTAATTAAATCATCACCTTCAAGAGCAACAAGCTCACGGTTTATTTGATTTAAAATAGTATTTGATTTCAAAAATTCTAATTAATTCACACAATGCATAAATAATATACTAAAGCATTAAAACACCATTACATGTTCAAAAATAAAATCATACATCAACATATACATATAGCATGCTCACGGTATTTTCAAAAATCATGCATTTGATTTTCAAAATTCTAATTAAATCATATAACATATAATCAATACATTAAAGCATTAATATGTCATTATATGATTAAAACAAAATTATACACCAAGGTCTTTATTTAAATAGCTCACGGTATTTTTAAAATAAATAGCTAGGGTTTTCCAAAATTTTAATTAACCTACCATAGCCTTAAATCATAACATACATCAATATTTCATCATTAAAATGTTCGAGAAATAATCGGTCATCACATATGCATTTTAATATCTTGAAAAATTATTTTGAACATGTTCTATGGTTGAAAATTATATAACATGCTAGATCCATTCAAAAATTAAATAAACAATACCATATGCTTATTCTAACATTTATTCACATACTTGGAAATATAAATCATCAAGAACAATATATCTCATGCTCTAGAACATTAAAACATACATATACATACATATAGCATTCGACACACCCACACATATATATAAGCATGCTCTCGATTTTCATAGCAAAAATGGAGATGGAATCGGTACTATGGTGCCTTGGTTTACCTTGAAATAGTATAGGATCACAAGAACAATATAGTATCAAAGTTTTGAAATAGAGATGGAAGAAGAAGAAAATTTTTGAGGGGGGGGATGAAGCTCTCGGTTCTTGGTGAAGAGAGAGAGAGTGGAGAGAAAATGGGAGTTCAAAATGGGAGTGATGGTGTATAATGATAGTGAGGTGTTGAAGTGGAAGATCCCCTAGTATCTACCTCTCTCTCTCGATTTTGCCTCAAGAATGGGGTAAAATCTGCAGCAAAATGATTGTGAGGTGTGGTGATCATGAGCTAGGCTAGAAAGGCTCTTCATGGGTTGGTAAAAAAAGGTGATCCATGCTTTGGTTTAAGAGGGTGCAGCCGGCGCATATAGGGGGTTTAGGGTGGGATTTAATTTATTTTGTACCATAATACAATGTATTAATCACACATGATCATAGATATATAATACATGCCATTAAAATAATTAAATCAACATATAGCTTAATATCGATTTCTAGATAATAAATGGAAAAATAGGAATAAAATACAATTTACACCTATTATTGATACTCATGCTATTTTCGATCAAATATACACATATATATCATAATATATGATTTAGATATTGAATAATATCATAGGATAAAATTATAGCATTAATTCATGCATATAAAACCTAATTTCTATAATTATGTTTGAAAATTATAATTGTGCGAATCGAGTTTTAATGCTCCAAAACTGATTTCATAGCTTAATAACACTCATATATATCATATTATAAAGTTTAGATACCATATGATAATTTAATAGTGTCATTTCATGTGAAAAACCAAAGTTTATAAACTTAGGGTTTTGAAAATTTCAATATCAAATTATCAATTTTAATAACTGAAAATTCGATTTTAATAATTAATAATACTGAAATTATATAAAATATTAATAGGAAATTAATTATTATAATTTCACGAGCATTAAACTCATTTTCAAATCGTCTCAGGCGTTGGCGTTAACGTCTCAAAGCGTTCAAAATCGACTCATCTCAAAATGGTGCATGATAAGTTCACACTTACTAAATAAATATATTCCTTTTAATATAGGAAGTAAGATGGAAATTAATTCCAAGCTTCTTTGCTCGAGAAAATTTCATGAAAAGGCGGCGTTCGATCGTGTCGGCGTTAAAATATATTGATGAATCATTTCGTAATATTTCATTCCTTTAATTCACAATCCTTAGTGAATTTTGAAAAAGTTATAAATTCGTTATAACGATATCGTATCGAAATCACAAGATTCGATGTCGTGAAATAAAAAGATAATATCTGATGTCCAAAACCACAATTACGGGTTTAGAAAAACCGTGTCGTATATTCGTTTCTTTGGAATATTACATTTGATCAATGTTGTTGTATCGTTGAATAAATACACTAATACGTGTAAAGCGTATTAAATTTATAAGAATATCTCTTTTTGAGAAAGCGATTTCATAATTGAAATCATTTTATCAAAAGACGTTAGTATAAGTTCGACGTTTAACCTAAATGGTTAAAATGAGGACGTAGATTATATTTCGTCTCTATCAAAGTACGATGAGTTATTAGTTAAGATATGCGATGAAACGACGTATTAATCTAGTTAAGGGATGCGAAATATTATATTAGGAAGTTATCAAAGTTTATTAAACTTTGACATTCTCGAAAAACATGACCGACGTACTAAATTAGTTTTTACGTAAAGGTGGGACGCGGACGTGACAAATTGGAGAAGAAAGAAACCAAATTAAGAAATTCTACAGTCCAGGTGGGTTTACTATACATTTAAAATGATACAATGCTTATCAATTGATTTATTTATGAGGCTTTATTTGCAAGAAATGATGATGAAATGATTTACTTAATTACCTGCCCAAATGTTTATGTTTTTATGTATGTATCCTATCCATGAGATGTTATTAATGTTGTTGGTTCGCTACCAACTTATGAATGAAATCAATTCGGATCCTATCTTGGGAGGGTAAATTTCACAGCTAGGGTTAACGATATATCTGATAATGGTATTTGTGAGCTAAAGGATAATTCTCGGCGGTCGCGTGACGTAGAAGGAGGCTACTTCTCGGCGTTAATGGAAATATTCTAAGGAAATGAAAGGATATGAATCATACATACAAGAAAAATATATGCGGCGGACTAATGTTTATGAAATGATGAAAATATTTCGTAAGTACAAGGCATTTTCAAATAAAACCCTGTATCTTCTTGTGTTGGGCGATGTAGTTTAAATATGATAAAATGTTTTGGCATGAGTTCATTGAGTGCATTCTTGTACTCGACCGCATGTTGTTTTAAATGTGCAGATTGAGCAGATGATGGATGGAGGTGTGTTGAGCAGTCGGAATACTTTTTGTTGTTGATATGTATGTTAGAACCTTGTTTACACATCGTCATATGTGTATTCACATGCTTTTCCGCTGCAATAGAGCACTAAGTTATGTTTTGAAGTTGACAGTTGAATACCTTCAGATTAGTTGAATTCTTTTGGATCTGTTGGCCTAGTCACACCTGTATATTATGTGTGTATTGTATATAATGGTTGAAGCCTCTTAGTTTACTTGATGTATGTCTTTCATGTCTCTTAATTACTGTCTCAAGTGATAGTCCCTAATAATCCGTCATTAGTAGTAGTGGGCCGTTATAAAGTGGTATCAGAGCAGTTTGCTCTTTGAATCCAAAACCTCCTTTAAGTTCGCTCTTTGAATCCAAAACCACCTTTCAAAGTCAAGTCTAGATTGAGTCACTAGACTTCTAGAAATCAGCTGACTATGCTCAACACTCCATCACATCAAGCTCAACCGGAATGAGGTAAATGATTTCTTCTCGAGTTTTGAAGTGAAAAGTTCAATGATGAAAAAGATTGAAATCATGTTTTGAAAGTAAAAGTGAAGAAATGTTATGAAGTTTGATTAAAACGAAAGTTATGAAAAAGGATTGAAAAGAAATTTCAAAATTCTATTTTGAAATCATGCTTTCAATCAATGAAAGTTATGCAAATGATTGGAAAGGGAAGTTATGAATAATGTTGGGAATGGAAGCTATGCAAAGTAATTAAAGTTAGAAATGAATGCCTATGATTGATAATGGGTATAATGTGCCAAGTATGGAATGTTGAAATTGTGAAATTCAAAGTAAGGCATGCTTACAATAAGATATGTTATGAAACTTGAATAAAACTTTCAAGTTTCCATAACCAAATCCATTCAAGTTCAAGTTATGTATAATGATGGATATGTTATCCCAAAAGAACATAGACGATATAAGAAGCATGATCACTTATTTCGAAAGAACATAGAAGTATGTGTCACAGCCCGATTTTGACTACACCTTACCGGACCGTGACTCGGGTTCGGGTTAAGTGAATATGGAAAGAATAAGGTTTTCAAATCATTTCAACAATGAAGAAATATGAAATTCAAAGTGTGAACGAGATCAAGGGTAGAGCAAAATAACTTTATATAAAGAGTTGATACGAAGGTTTGGACAAAACAGTAACTCTTACAATGTTTTCAACAAGAACTTTAACGTAGTAACAAACTATAACAGAGATCAAGAGTTTGGCGTGGAATGAGCGTGTGAGACATGCATATGAAGATGCGTTCTCAAAGCGAACCAAAATACTTCGTACTACTTGACAAAGAACTCCGCTCAACTCCGCTATGTTCCATCACCATTTCAACTGCACATTTAAAACAAACATGCGGTGAGTACAAAATTGCACTCGGTGGACACATTGCGAAAACATTTTACTTTACGAATATTGTCGCCTCGTCACGATGAAGACACCTGAGGGTTTTGTTTGAAAAGGCCTTGTTCTTACAAAATACATTTTCTCATTTCTCAAAATTATGCGGCGGACGTTTTCTCATCACAACCACAATGTATATTCCAGTCGGCTATGGATAACGCGCGGGAGGAGGCCTCCCTACACAGGACGCAACTAACCGCCCAATGTTGAGCATGACCGCCCGTGTTCGAGAGGCCCAACACGTGTACCTGACCCTAGCTGGAATTTCTACTTACACCTCCGGCTGGGATCCGAATTCGTAACTTCTGTTGCCCAGGCAACCCGAATGGACATATCTGAAACATAAAACATTTTCGGCGAGACAATATCGTATCTCAAAATTTTTCAAGAAAGCGATGCAGTAATAATGAAGAAACATTTTAAAAAAGCTCATAAAAGTTTTTGGTAAGAAAGCCCACCTCGAGGACTTAAGGTTTCTTAAGTCACTAAAGTCTATTCTCTGTTCCGTTCTCCTTCGAGTCGAACCTTATCAGCGTAAGAAGCGAGTTTTAGCATATCATTATGCTGCGGGAATCATCGATCCGAACCAGCGATTGTACTTATATCGACTCTATCACGTTGACTCGTATTCGTTTCGTTTCACAAAGAGACAATACTTTCTCGTATATTCTTTCCTTACATTCACATCACTTGGCGTAGATACATATCTTACTTTCATCACTAACGTTATCATGAATTAACGTATCGACATATTCGTATTTTATACTCTAATCAACTTATTCTCAACGTCATTTCATGTATTCCTTATGCAGCTATCATTTTACACATGTATACCCTTTTTCATTGATTTTCAACCATATCCTTAAAATCCTCGATTTTTCACACAAACAACTATACGTACTCAATATATTCACATATATGAATCAAATTACTTGTTTTCATAATCTTCGTCACGTATTCAATTTTTCAAAGTAAACATACTTTTCTTCATCTAAAAATTTTCACATAAAATCATAGCACACCTTAAACATATTTTGGTTTCAAATATGTGGTTATATGTAATAAAATAATTTTCATTCTTTTTCTTTATTTTCTTTTATTTTCGGTATTTATAGTATAATTACTATATAATTTCCAAAAATTCCAATTAATTCACATAACATATTATTATCAACATATATCAATAATATGACATAATTTCCATAAGTCATGAATTATTCCTTCATATGTTCTAAGTCCACTATTTTCGAAAATAGACTTAGGTACAAATAATTTTTAGAAATTCCAATAAATTCATATAACACTCTATTATTAATCTACATCATCAATATGTTATTCTAACATTCAAACATGAATTATATCTCATCATATAATTACTTTATAATTTTCGAAATTAATAGGATATATATACTTATGTTTTTCCAAAAATTCCACATAAAATCATACAATCTTATTTGTTAATAACTATCATTATTTCATGCTCAAAACAACATTTAAAATTTATGTTTATCTACGTAAGATTCTTGCCCAATTTTCGGTCATAACATAATATTTTTAATTCATGTTATATTAAATTTATAATTCATGCATATAAACATCATATAAACATATTTAACACATAAATTAAACATATAGCATATATTTATCATATATCACATAGTTTTCAAGCATAACATATCATATATGAATTTCTAACCTTTTGATCGGATTCGATCGACGTCGGCGACGTATTTCTCTCTACGATCGAAGAGTACTTCGGAGAACACTCTCTATTTTTCTTCCTATTTCTCACTATTTTCGGTCATATGGTTTAATGGGGGGGTCTCCTATTTATAGATGTTATAAAGTGATTTTAATCATTACTTTATAAAATATCTTAATATAAAGTCAAAAATTACAACTCATACTTATCTTATAAAAATTTGAACCTATGAGTTGTCAATGACTCACTTTTGATCTTATCTTATAGTTTAATTACTTACCTTATCTTATCTTTTGGAATTATAACAATTCTAGTTGTAAAATCAAAATTTACAACTCGTTCCTTAATTTTATTATTTTCGCCACCCTATTTATTAGAGATAAATATTTTATTTTATTCTATAGTTTATTATGTTATTTAATTATTTAATTAATGTATCTTATAATTATTATAGAATAAAGAATTTATCCCTTTATATGGTGTGTGTGTGTAAATTTCGCCTACTATCATATGCTTAGAATAAGTTTTTATTTTTTTCTATACCTTATACTATAATATTATCTTATAATAATATCATATTAGAAAAGTCAACAATTTCAACTATAGGATAAGATATTATATTCAAGAGTTTAAAAATTATTTCCAACCTTATATTAAAAGTCAAAAATTTCGGCTATATTAAATAAAAAGCATAGGTTACTTGTTTTAATTGTTAACTATCTCTACTTTACAACTAATATCCTTATCATAATAATCATAGCCTTGCATTTAATTAAAGTATGATATTTATCTCATAAAATACCAATTTATCACAATTTTGGTCATCACCTATAATATATGCCAAATATTTTATTTTCTCCAATTAATAGCTATATGATATAATAATAATCTTAGATAATAAATTATATCATAGGAAAATTATTGAGATTATTTCTATGTACTATAGCAAAGTAATCGGCAATTAATTATAAATTGAGAATAAATTATCAAATATTTATTTCCTTCATAAATAATATTATTTTCATGAAGAATTATATAAATATAATGATCTTATGTCATAAAATAAATTTTGGAACATTTCTTATCATTTTCCCAAGATTTTGAAACTTAGGGTTTTATAGGTTTAATTTTCACAAAATTCCTATTTTACCTTAATTCATCAATTTCGAAATTTATATAGTTCCTAAGTGATAAGATTGATCTAGAAATCATGATAATTACCCAACACTAAAGCTTGGATTAATTAAATAAATTATTGCTAAACTTTATCACATAAAATCACAATTTTGAAAACTATATAATTTCTAGAAACAAATCTTATCCTTCATGATGCTTATCTCTTTGCTACACATTTTATGAGATAAACATTATCTGAGCTTAGTCATAACCTAGTCATAACCTTATCTTATCATATTATAAAATATCATAACATATCTTATCCTAAAATGTCATATTCAACCCTTATCTCTTGCACATCATTTTGAAAATATGCTAAGGTATACAAGATATTTATCTTATCATATAATACAAGATAAACATGACAACTCAACACATAAAATCAAGTGATCACAAATTAAGCCACAATTTAATCTTTTATTCTCAAAATTTTAGAAATTTCAATTAAATAAGGAAAATATTTTCTTTTCCTTCCTTAGTGTAATAATAGCCCAAATATAATTAAAACATATTAAAATTTATTTCGTTTCAAATTTTCAAGAGAAATTTGATTTATCCAAAATCGACAATTACCGGCGTCCACTTTCATACTTGTTTCTATCGTACTGTTCCTTCTTTATTTTCGAAATTTTTAGGCCCAGAAATCCGGGGTATTACAGTATGAATGTAAGAATTTCCTCCCATTATGAGAACAAAAGTAAAGATGGACTTGAGAACTTCATTCCATCTTGAGATCGAAAGCAAAAGATTGATACGAGAACGAACGCAAGGATTAAACGAAAACAATGAGAGTTCGGCACGTACGACTTCGACTTCGACTTCATCATCTACGACTTCGACTTCATCATCTACGACTTCGAATTTGTAATCTACAACTTCGACTTCGACTTCGGCGTCGTCTTCTACGACTTCGGATTCGGTGTCGTCTTCTACAACTTCGGCTTCGGTGTCGTCTTCTACGACTTCGGCTTCAGCATCGTCTTCTACGACTTCGGATTCGGTGTCGTCTTCTACGACTTCGGCTTCGGCGTCGTCTTCTACGACTTCGGCGTCGGTATCTTCGACTTCGGCATCGGCGACCTCGACCTCGGCACCAGGCGAAAACTGCATTGCGCAATGCTTTTGTTTTGGCTCGTTCTACTTTGTTTGAACTCCGATTTATGCACGGTTTTCGCCTACGTACTCCTATCGCAACGTAATTTATTTCTTATGAAGGACCAAATCCCTGATTCCTTCTACAGAATTTACGAGAATTAGTTGAAATTAGTTCTATGATTTATATAGAATGAGAACCTTATAGTATGATAAGAATCTTAGAATGCTACTAGATAGTAAGCTTCCCAGAAATGTAAAGAAATTTATGACGTGTGTTGTATATTAGAACCGTTCCTGATAACATTTATCTGCTTATCAGATGTGTTTGGATTGTTTTATCTGCATAATAGATATGTCCAGTTTATCCTATTTGCTTAACAGATGTGTTTAAGTTTATCTTATCTTTTTATCAGATATATCTAGATTGACTTATGATAGTTTTGTCTGTGGCAGATGGCGAGGACTCATCGCACGGCAAAGAGAAGATTAGGGCCGAGAGCTACACCAGAGGAAGTGATTCTAGCATACCGTACCTATGGAATGTGCTGGGGCGACAGTTTAGGGGAATTTCTGACACATTACCTCCGTCACTGGGTGGATGCACATGAGCACGGCGTGACAGATTTTGACGGCATCAAGCATCTTCTGACCTTATTGCCTTGTGACTGGGAGGGATATGCTACAGAGGTATCGGGTGATTATATATACCGTGCCGATGGTAGCTTTGATTTGATTGCAGATCTCCAGAGGTTCGTATGTCATTTGAGCTACGTCTACAGTGTCTACCGGGATACGCCCAGAGGACCCTATCTTCCACCTCGAGGGTACACATGGCGCGATGTCTTCCCAGAGTGGCTGTATCTGGAGGTCTCGAGAGAGGTCGATCCGGTGGTGCCCAAGTATTTGGAGGATGAGGGTAGACTTGAACATGTGGAGAGGCAAGACGACCAGGAAACCTTTGGAACGCCAGTTTTTCCTCCACTGTCAGTTGGACATCCATCACGACCACCACTTCCAGTGCTACCACCGATGATGGCGTCGCCGCCTCCAGCAGAACTCTATCCGCTGTAATATCCCGAAGAATTAAAGGCCTAATTACGATATTTAAAATTCAGTAAATTAGGGTTTCGCCGAAATAATTGAATTATAAATATATCGAATAATGATTTCGATTATTTTTGAGATAATGAATTCCTATTTTATATTCACTAAGGATTGTGAATTAAGGAATAGAATTTTATAAAGTGTTTCGGCAGTATTATTTTAACATCGATTGGGTATCGATAGTTAAAATTTCGTAGAATTTTCTAAGTGACGAAGCTTAGAATTAAATTCCATTATTAATGGAATGATTTAATAAAGTGATTACGACTTTATTACGACCATTTTGAGATGAGTCGATAATGAATGTTTTGAGACGTTTCAAACGTCAACGTTTAGAGACGATTAGAAAAATGAGTTTAATGGTCAAGGAATTATAATATTTATATTCCTATGATTATTTTATGTAATTAGAGTATTAATTAGCATTAAAACAATGCTAGAGAATTAAGGAATGATTATTGAATAGAATTAGCAATTTCGAAAACCCTAATTTTCGAAATTAGGGTTTTGACACATGAATAATTCTAATAATTTTTTTTCTATGATATAATTTATCATCTAAGACATATATTATGTCATATAGCTATTAAATGCAATAAAATAAAATATTTAACACTTGGAATCCAAAAGTGCCGTATGCTTTAGCTTTAATTGAAGGAATTGAAAAACAAATTTGATGATCACATACCATGTCACGTTGATAATGTGTAGTGGTGTGTTTAATAGTGAGATATATTTTGCACACAAAATAAGGTAATGGATTAAAGAAATCAAGTGGGATGTTTGTTGGTTTTGATATTGCCGTGAATGATTAAAGGGAAAGGAAAGAAGGATTTTAGGAACTCTTGGATTGTGATGTGCATTAACTCATGGAATAAAGTGATGTAATAAAGTAGAATGTTTCACCAAAATAAAATCTTGCAATGTTATGTGTGTGGATCGAGAGGTGTAGGATAAATTAGGGTGTTAATTGTTTTTTTTATTCCTTTAAGTTTTCACACAAGTGGAGTAATATCTTAATTGGGTAATAAAATCAAATTTCATCCCCTTGTGAATCAAAGTGCCAGCGTATATGTGAAGGAAAAGAAAGGAAATAATTGTTCATTTGTTAGTGTTGGCTTGTAATTGACGTAAGCTAACAAAAGAAAAAGGAAAGAAGAAGTTTTAGGACTCTTTGATGGATTGATTGCATATGGTATTGTGTATGATATTTATATGGTGTATAAGACAAAAGGAATTAAAAAAAAAAAAAAACTTCTCCCTTGGACAATTGAGGTGGTTGGCGTGAGAAATGAAGGTAGAAGTGAAGAAAATTGTTCCATTTATTAATTTGTGTCATAGACGTGTTTTGAATAAATGGAAGTGAGAAGAAATGGTGGGACTCTTGTGATGACTTGCCTTCATGTAGTTAATGCTTGGATACTATATGTGGAATAAAACAAAAACAATAAAACTCATCCTTGTGTAGTTGTCATAGCCGACGCATACATTGATACAAAGTGAGGATTTTGTTTCATGAATTTAGTTGAGTGTGATGTGTATTACTAGACCATAGGATGATGTAATTTGAATAGTGTTGAGTCACCAAGTAAAATGGTCTTGCTTTGTATTGTGTGAGCCGTGAGGAATGAAGAGAAATTAAGTGTAATAAGTGCTTTTATTCCTTTAACTTCTAACAAAGTATTAAAACAAAACAATCACCTCTTTTACAAATCATGCTACGCCGTAAGCTTTGAGAGGAAAGAAGAGGTGTTCTTCAATTTTAATAGCCCTAAACCTTGATACAAAATCTTTGCATCAAAAATCGGCCGATAAAAGGTTAGGAATCGAGCGATCTTTAATTATCGTTAAAGTTTTAATTTTCAACCGTTAGATTTATATGTATATGCTTAGGTCCATAATGTTACAAATGTGAAGGATTATGCTATCATGTTAGTGGCTTGCAAATATTGTTGATTGTGTTAAGTATAAGCATATATTATGATTTAAATTGCAAGCAAAGCATGTTATGATTTTTCTATGATGATCGAAAATTACTAGAGTTGAATTGATGATGGATTAATGATATATTATAGCAAAGGAACTTATAGAGATTATTTGGAAATTTTTGGGGAATCATATGCATAAATTAAGTAAGTACCGATTTGGGTTGAGGACAATAGTTAATGTACAACTCATTATCTATGTGATATTATAGTATATTCAAGTTGTATGGCCTTAATTAGACATTGTGGGATTTTATTATATTTAAAAAAAAAATGAGTTCATAGATTGAGAATGGCCGAGAGGTACTAAGATTGGAATATTGATGTATCAATTAATAATGTTGGATATTATGTGGTATTATTGTTATATGTTAATGTTTAGACATTGTGGAATTTAATTGAAATTTTAGAAAAATGTTTGGTATAATTGTGGAAAAATTTCGAGAGCTATAAGCTATAGGAAATTGATGTTCAATTTTCCTATAGCTAATGTTAATACATATTATTGATACTATGATAATATGGAACATTATGTGAATTTAGAAGGATTTTTGGAAGAACTTTGAGAATTTAAAGTATGATGGCCAAGAGCTAGGTTTGAGAGATTAAGAGGTTTAATTTCTTTATATCAAGAAAAATAATACATTATATGTCTAGAAATTATTTTAGACATATTAAGAAATTATAAAATTTTATAAACATAGAATACTATGTTTATGGCGAAACGTTATATTAAATAACGTTAGAAATGAAAAATAATGTTTAATGAATAAGTTAATTAATATTTAAGAAAAATATTAATAAAGTTTATCGATTTGCGTGAAAAATCGAAATTAGGGCTTTATGAAAGAAATCGATTGAAAATCGATTTATATTAATTAGATATTAAAATATGAATTATTAAAGAAATTAATAAAGAAAAGTCAAAATTGTTGACTTTTGAAATTAACGTATGAAATCGTTCGATAAATCTGTAATACGTGTAAAGCGTATTAATTATTTAAAGAAATCTCGTTGGTGAGAAAAGATTTCATAATTGAAATCTTTGTATCGAAAAACGTGAGAATGCGTTAAACGTTTAACCTAAAAGGTTAAAATGAAATTGTTAAACATATCTCGTTTCTATCAAAGTACGAGAAATGCTTAGTTTAAGATACGCGATTGAACATCGTATTGAATTCGTTAAGGAATTCAAATTATATTAGTATAAGTTATCAAAGTTTATTTTAAACTTTGAAAATCTCGAAATACGTGACCAACGTACTAAATTAGTTTTTACATAAAGGTGGGACGCGGACGTGATCGTTGGCGTAGAACGAAATCGAATTAAGAAAGTCTACAATCCAGGTGGGCTTCTTTTCTTATCCTCAAGGATAAAATGCTCTATTTATGATGCTTTCTTCGAAATGAAAAGTAATTATTTATGATGCTCTCTTTTGAGAAATGATTATGAAATGATGATGAAATTACACCCCAAAATGTTTATGTGTTATGTATGTATCCTATCCATGAATAAATGAATGATGAATGTTGTTGGGTCGCTCCCAACTTATGAATGAAATCGATATCGGATCTATCTTGGGAAGGCTTATACAGCTAGGATTAACGTGTACACCTAATGGTATTTGTGTCTTTGTAAGGACAATTCACGGCGGTCGCGTGACGTAGAGGAGGCCTCCTTCTACGGCGTAAATGTTAATGTTATGATGAGATAAAGGGATATGGATCATACATACAAGGAAAATGTCTGCATAAGCGAATGTTTATGAAAATGGTGAAAAGTTTAGTAAGCTCATGGCCTTTTAATCAAAACCCGTATGTCTTACCATGATGGGCGAGTAATTAAAGATGATAAAATGTTTTGGCATAAGTCCACTTGAGTGCATTATTTGTACTCACCGCATATTGTTTTTAAATGTGCGATTGAGTGAGTGATGCGATGGTGCGGTGTTGAGCAATAAGAAGGTTGTCATTGAAAGTTATACCTTGATAGTACATCGTCATATGTACATATCACATGTTTTCATTGCAAGAACATAAGTTATGTAGTAAAGTCCAAAACATGCTTGATTTATGTATTACAATTTAATGTTAAATGGTCTCCTGTTTATTCATCCTGTTAGAGTAATAATCCTGTTAAATCGCACTTAGGATTTAGGGGAACATTACGTCCAGACGAGACGCATGAGGGTGTCTTATCCTCGAGATGATTATAGTCCGATACGTGATGTATATGCCATAGGAGACAATGGAGCAAGCCCTTTCCGTACGCGTGCCAGGGAAGATAGCTCGGATGGAGACTCAGAGGAAGAAGAGGATCCGGAGGAGGATCCCGAAGAAGAAGACCCGAATGAAGATGAGTGGTAGAAGGCTTCAGATGACAATAGATGTAAATTTGTGTAGATATATATAGTATAGTATGTGTGTAGCGTGTTTAGTAACGTTAAGATGGTGGAAAGAACCATAGTATTTTTGTAACGCTATGTAATCTAGTATGTTAGTTGACGATGGTTAAGCTAGAAGAAGTGCCATAGTATGTACGTGACTTCCTTTTGTGTTGATGATTTGTACATAACAGTCCTCTTTGAGTTAAATTTTCTTATATATGCATGATGACCCTAGATGGGCTTTTGCGGCAAAAATAAGTATGACAAGGATGGATGGTTTTATTAAAGCTGTTTTATGATAAGATTACATGATGATGTTATATATGTGTAAATTGTGAAAATGATATGCGATGTTAATTATATGTTTTAAATAACGAGAATGTCGCTGAGGCGAGATCTGACGAGGGAATTGGGGAAGAGGAAGAGGAAGAGGTAGCGGAAGGGCGTAATTCGATCTGGGAAAATGAGGATATACCACTACCACCCCACCTTTGATCGTAAGATAGAAGAACTTTTCCTTGGCGCGAATCCACCTTCTTTTAATGGAAAGGGTAGTCGATGATCTTTGAGCAGTGGGTTAGAGCAATGGAGAATTTTCGATTTTCTCCATCAGATGCAAGACAAGAAACGTCTGTCTTGTGTTACTTTTCAACTCTTAGGACCTGCGGACTTTTGGTGGGAAGCCAGAAGGAAGACTTTGACACCGGAACAGATGGACTATTTCTCTTGGGAAGATTTTATGACAGAGATGTATGAGAAGTACATCCTTAAGAGTTATAGGAAGAAAAAGGAGAATGAGTTTTACAGTTTGAAACAAGAACGAATGTCCGTAACGGAATATGATCGCACCTTTTGCGATATGTCAAGATATGCACCTGACCAAGTGAATACTGATATGAAGATGTCCGAGAAATTCAGATCCGGCTTAAGGCATGAGATAAGAATGTCTCTTGCAAGTCACGGCGACCTGACTTATACCGAAGCTCTCAGCCGTGCACTAGACATTGAGGCAGCAATGCCTGAGGATAAGCCGACACATGCTCAGACACAAAGTGCTGGTGATAAGGGAAAGAGGAAATGGGAAGGAAACTTCAATAATTTCAATCGGGGAAATTTTGGGAGTCAGAACAATAAGAGGCCATGGCAAGGGAACGTAGCGCCACAATGGCAAGATTGGAAGAAGCCGGTATTTCCTACACAAATGAGGGGTCCACAAGAGCCAATGAAGATCCTTCCTTGCCCGAAATGTCAAAGATTGCACAAAGGCATGTGCTTAGCAGGCAGCGGCAGTTGTTTCAAATGTGGTGTGAAGGGCCACTATGCTAATGATTGCCCAGGAATACGCCCGGGAGTAGCGGGAAGGCCAAATCAGCCAGGCCATGCCCAACCGCTAACGGCTATTCAATATAAGCCCCAGCCTCAACCTCATCAGCAGCCACAACAACAACGACGGCAACAGCCACAGCCGCAACGTTAGCAACAACAGCAACGTCAGCAGCAGCAGCCACGGCAACAACAGCAGAACCAGCAATGGCAAGCACCCCGTCAGCCTCAACCGGCACAGGCTAGAGCTTATGCTCTACACCGGAGGCAGAATGAACAGAACCAGGGAAACTTGGCAGGTATGGGAAAACTTCTCAACATACCTGTCATACTTTTATTCGATACGGGTGCTTCACATTCTTTCATAGCAAAAGCATGTGTTGATATGCTAGAGCTTAAATCAGAACAAGCAGATCAGGAAATGAGAATATCTTCACCCATAGGAGGGATTATGATTGTTACGCATGTTTGCTCGAACTTAGAGTTGAACCTAGGATCACTTAAGGTTCTAGCAAACAACTTGAACATAATACCTATGGGAGATGTAGATATAATCCTAGGGATGGATTGGATAGCCAAGAATCATTCCACGATTCTGTGCAAGGAGAGGAAAATTTCGTTCCATTTTCCTAGACAAGAAGCTACGAGCTTTCATGGAATCAACATGGGGAAGAAAATTCTGATTATATCCGCGCTGAAGGCAAGGAGAATGATAAACAAGAAAAGATGTCGCGCATTTCTTGTTTACCTGAATGGAGAAGATAAAACGGAGATAAAAGTTGAAGATGTGGAGATTGTTCGAGAATTTCCAGATGTTTTTTCCCGAAAATTTACCGGGATTACCCCCTGATAGACAGTTAGAATTCACCATCGAATTGGAACCAGGATCAGCTCCAGTGTCGAAAGCACCTTATCGAATGGCTCCAAAGGAACTAAAAGAATTGAAAATCCAAATCCAAGAACTATTGGATCTAGGTTTTATCAGACCTAGTGTATCGCCTTGGGGAGCACCGGTCTTATTTGTCAAGAAGAAAGATGGTTCCTTGAGAATGTGCATAGATTACCGAGAACTGAATAAGCTGACACTCAAGAACAAATATCCACTACCAAGGATAGATGACTTGTTTGATCAGTTAAGAGGAGCAAGTGTGTTCTCGAAGATTGACCTCAAGTCATGTTATCATCAACTTAAGGTACGACCTGAAGATGTGTCTAAAACTGCATTCCGAACAAGATATGGCCACTATGAATTTATAGTTGTGCCATTCAGATTAACAAATGCACTAGCCGTATTCATGGATCTCATGAATAGAGTATTCCATCCATACTTAGACAAATTTGTCTGAGTCTTCATAGATGATATTCTTATCTATTCAAAGAATGAAAAAGAACATAAAGAACACTTGAGAACGGTTTTGAAAATCTTAAGGTCCGAACGACTTTTTGCTAAATTCAGCAAATGCGAATTTTGGCTCAAGGGAGTAATGTTCCTTGGACATATTATGTCGGCAGAAGGAATTAAAGTGGATCCAGCAAAGGTGGAAGATGTACAAGGATGGAAATCGCCAAGAACCCAAAACGAAATTAGGAGTTTCTTAGGATTAGCTAGTTACTATCGGAGATTCATTGAAGGATTCTCTAACATAGCAAGGCCAATAACACAGCTACTCCAAAAGGGAATAAAATTTACTTAGACTGAGAAATGTGAGGCGAGTTGCCAAAAGCTCAAAGAAAGGTTAACGAGTCCACCAATACTAGCAGTTCCAGAAGCAGACAAAGAGTATGTAGTCTATACTGATGCTTCTAAGAACGGTTTAGGTTGTGTGTTAATGTAAGAAGGAAAAGTGATAGCTTATGCATCATGACAACTTAGACCAAATGAATTGAATTATTCAACTCATGACTTGGAACTAGCAGCAGTAGTACATGCACTGAAGATATAGAGACATCATCTCTATGGAGTGAGGTGTGAGATCTTCACAGATCATAAGAGTTTGAAATACTTCTTGGAGAAAAGAGATTTAAACATGAGGCAAAGAATATGGCTAGAATTAGTAAAAGACTACGACTGTGGTATAAATTATCACCCAGGAAAGGCAAATGTGGTAGCTGATGCCATGAGTCGTAAAAATCAATACAAGTTAGGATGTCTGTTTATAAAGGAAGAAAAACTCATTGAAGAGTTTGAGAAGATGAAAATAGAAATGGTTGAACAACGAGAGACGATCATGAGTTGTATTGCTACACTCACATTGATGTCTGATTTGAGAAAGAAGATAATAAACGAACAGATGAAGGATGAAAAGTTGGAAATGACAAGAGTCAAGGTAAGAACTGAAGGGCTGAAGGATTTTAGAGAAGCGCCTGACAATGCCTTATTGTTTGAGGAAAGGTTGTGCATTCCAAACAATGACGAGCTTCGAAATGAAATCATGAGTGAGGCTCATGATACTCCATATACCGCCCACCCAGGAAGCACTAAGATGTACCAAGATCTACGAAAAAAGTTTTGGTAGGAAGGCATGAAACGAGAGATAGCTTCTTTTGTAGAACGTTGTCTTGTTTGTCAACAAGTAAAGGCATTGCATCAACGACCCTATGGGAAGTTACAGCCTTTGGAGATACCCAAATGGAAATGGGATGATATAGCAATGGATTTTGTGACAAGTTTACCAAAGTCAAAGAGAGATAACACTGCTATATGGGTAATAGTGGATCGATTTACAAAGTGCGCACATTTTCTGCCAATTCAGATTACGTATGGATCTGATAAGCTAGCTCAGCTATACATAAGGGAAATTGTACACCTACAGGGGGTACCAAAATCTATCACATCTGATAGAGATTCCAAGTTTACTTCGAGATTTTGGGTTAGCTTACAAAAAGAATTGGGCACGAAGTTGAATTTTAGTACAGCTTTTCATCCACAAACCGATGGACAATCGGAAAGGACGATTCAAGCACTTGAAGATATGCTGAGAACAGTAGTGTTGGATCGAGGTGCAAGTTGGGATTATGTCTTACCACTTATTGAGTTTGCCTACAATAATAGTTATCAAGCGACGATTGATATGGCCCCATAAGAAGCCTTATATGGAAAGAAATATCGATCACCGCTTTATTGGGATGAAGTAGGTGAGAGAAGAGTTTTAGGGCCTGACACAGTAGGTGAGATGATTGAGATTGTAAGTCAAATCAGGCAAAGAATAAAAGAAGCTCAAGATAGACAGAGGTCTTACGCTGATACGCGTAGATCTGAGCTACATTTTGAATGTGGAGATAAAGTCTTTCTTAATGTCTCTCCATCGAAAGGAATTATAAGGTTTGGAGTAAAAGGCAAATTGAGACAACGTTTTATAGGACCTTATGAGATTCTAGAGAGAATAGGCCCAGTTGCCTATAGATTGGCTCTTCCGCCAAGTTTGGGAAATGTACACAATGTTTTTCACGTGTCACAACTAAGAAAGTACGTATATGATCCGAAACACGTGATCCATCATGACGACGTGATCCTCAACCCAGATATGAGTTATGAAGAAGAACTTATGGCTATTCTAGATCGTAAGGTTCAACAGTTAAGAAACAAGTCCATTTCTCTAGTAAAAGTGCTGTGGAGACATCATGGACAAGAGGAGGCCACGTGGGAGCTTGAGAATGCCATGAAGGAACGATACCCCAAATTTTTCTAAGGTATGCAAATTCCGGGATGAAATTTCTTTTAAGGGGGGTAGAATATAATATCCCGAAGATTTAAAGCCTAATTACGATAATTAAAACTCGTAAATTAGGGTTTCACCTTGATAATTGAATTAGTAATTTATCGAATGTTGATTTTGACTATTTATGATATAATGAATTCTTATATCATATTCACTAATGATTGTGAATTAAGGGATATAGTTTATATAATTCTTTCGGCAGTAATATTTTAACGTCGATTGAATATCGATGGTTAATATTACGTAAATTTTTTTAAGGGGCGAAACTTAGAATTAAATTCCCTTATTAATGAAATGAATTAATAAAGTGATTACGACTTTATTACAATCTTTTTGAGATGGTTCGATTCTTAACGTTTTGAGATGTTTCGAACGTCAACGTTTAGAGACTATTAGAAAACTAAGTCTAACGATTGAGGAATTATAATATTTAAATTCCTATGATTATTTTATGAAATAAGAGCATTATTTATCATTAAAAAAATGCTAGAAGACTAAGGAATAATTATTGAATAAATGTGCAATTTTCGAAAACCCTAATTTCGAAAATTAGGGTTTTGACACATGAATCTTTTTAGTTATTTTTCCTATGATTTAATTTATCATCTAAGACATATATTATATTATATAACTATAAATTGTAAAAAAATAAAATGTTTAGCACTTAGAAAATGAAAGTGCCATGGGTTTAGTATTGTAGGACTTAATGAATTGAAATTTTGCTATCTTTCCATCATGTATAGTAGTAAATGTTGTAGTAAGATATTATTGCACATAAAACAAGAAATTAATTGGAGGATCAAGTGGGATGTGCAATGGTTGTGAAGTAGCCGTGTGTAATGTGAAGCAATTGAGGTAGGAAGAAATTGTGGGACTCTTGTGATGAATTGGCTTTCAAGTATTAAATGCTTAGATATTATATATTGGTATGGGACAAAAGAAATTTAAAGCTCCTCCTTTGTGCAATGAGAGTGACCGACGTGCATAGTGAAAAGGTGTAGGATTTTATTTTGTTTCATTCGATAATGTGTGAATCGTTTACTAGGGAATATTGTGACATATTATAGTGATGGGTCACAACTAAAGGTCTTGCTTTGTATGTGAGTGAGAGAACCGAGAGGAGTAGTCAAAGATTGTAAGTGTATTGTTTGATTTATTCCTTTAGCTTTGATATATTAAGTGATAGTTAAATCAAAACAAAATATCACTTCATTTCAAACACCAAGTACCGTGAGCATTGAGAGGAAAAAAGGAAAGAGTGTTCTTCATTTTTAATATCCAAAACCTTTGCACTACAAATCGACGCCGGTTAAAAGGTTAGGAATCGAACAAGCTTTATATATACGTTAAAATTTTTGATTTCCAACCGTTGGATTTTTAATATATATGCTTATGTATTAATGCTACAAATATGAGAAATTATGTTATTATGTTAGTTGTTTATTAATTATGTTTAGTATGTTAAGTTGATCATATGTATTGTTTTAAATTAAAAGCTAAGCATGTTATAATTTTAATAGTAGTGATCGAAAATTTTAGTGTTTAAATTGTTGATGGATTAATGATATATAATAGTAAAGGAACTCATTGTGATTTATTAGAAATTTTTAGAAATCATATGCAATATTTATAGTATTACCGAAAATTTATTAAAATTTATATGTTAATGTACAAATTATGTTTAAGTGATATTATAGCATATTATTGACCTAGAGCCTTAATTAAGTGCTATGTGAATTTATTAGATTTTAAAAAAAATATATGTTCATATGTTGAGAAAAATCGAGAGGTATTAGAGTTAGAATGTTGATATATGAATTTAAATTGTTGGATATTATGATGTATTAGTGATATATGATAATGATTAGGTATTGTGTGAGTTTATAAAAAATTTAGAAAAATGTTTGGTTATTGTTGAAATAAAATCGAGAGCTTTAGTGTATGAATAATGATGTCCAATTTTTCTATAGCTAATGTTATTACATATTAATGATCCTATGATAATATAGTGTATTATGTGATTTTATAAGAATATTTGGAAGAAGTTTGAGAATTTATTTGTAAGAGGGCCGAGAGCTAGGTTTGAAAATTTAGGGTTTTGAATTCTTTTTATCAAGAAAAATCACATATTATGTACTTAGAATATATTTTAGACCTATTAAGAATTTATGGGATTTTAGAAACATAGTACACTATGTTTATGGCGAAACGTTATGTTAAATAACGTTAGATATGAAAAATAATATGTAATGTACAAGTTAGATCACACTTTAGTAAAATATTGATCATGTTTGTTGATTAACGTGAAAAATCGAGAATTATGGTTATTTGATAAGAAATCGATTGGAAAATCGATTTATATGGAAATTAGTTATCAAATATGTGAATAATTCGAAAAATATGTTAAGAAAAGTCAAAAACGTTGACTTAAGACTAAACGTATGAAATACGTTAGTAAGTGATCAATGTTGTTATATACGTTGAATAAATACACCAATACATGTAAAACGTATTAAATTTATAAGAATATCTCTTTTGTGAGAAACGATTTCATAATTGAAATCATTTTATCAAAAGACGTTATTATAAGTTCGACGTTTAACCTAAATGGTTAAAATGAGGCCGTAGATTATATTTCGTCTCTATCAAAGTACGATGAGTTATTAGTTAAGATATGCGATGAAACGACATATTAATTTAGTTAAGGGATGCGAAATATTATATTAGGAAGTTATCAAAATTTATTAAACTTTGACATTCTCGAAAAACGTGACCGACGTATTAAATTAGTTTTTACGTAAAGGTGGGACGCGGACGTTGATCGAGCCAAAAACACACTCAAATTCACTCGCAATCGTACGAGGTAATTGTAGCGTGATAAGTTAACCCAAGTCGTCTCTCAAGGAAAACTTAACAGGGCTTATTGTTCGTGTTAAACACATAAAGCGATTAAATCCTAAACATTCTAATACCAACGAAGGTTTGAAACATACGGGAATTGAAATACTGAAAATAAACAGCAATCCTAAGCTAGGGGTTGTCAATCCCGAGCTAAACTAATAAAGCAATAAATCTAAACCAGGGGTTGTCAATCCCTAGTTGAACTATGAAAGCATGATAAATCAAAGAAATAAACAAAAGCAATAGCAATCACATTCTTAGAGTTTGTCAAGCCCTAATCTGAATCTAATTGCAAATAAACCATAATCATCAATCATCCAACAAGAACATGAATTAATCGAAAGCAGGAAATCATTAAGCAATGTAAATCGAAGGAACATGAAAATCCAATCCACTGTCACTATGGAATTGAATCCAATAAAAATCATCAAACAATAACATTAAGAAATTGATTCCGATAAAACTGATAAATCCAAAAGCATAAACTGATATACTAAATAATTCGATGAAACTGAAAGCATGAATTAAAACTAATATTTATCTGTCTGTGTCGATCTGTTGTAGCTCCCAGAAAATGGTTGAAAACAAGGCCGTGTGTGCTTGTGAAAAGAAAACTGAGAACTCCCTCTATTTTTAACCTAGCGCATATTTTTATATAAAGTGAAAGTTAGCGCCGGTTTGGACTGAGCACCGGCTTAAGAAACAATCTGCATTGGAAATGAACGTTGGATGAAGGTGAGCGCCGACTGGGAAAACAAACTGTACTGAGATTGAACGCTGGCTGAAGTTGAGCACGCGAGGGAAAATGGAGAACGCGCGCGTGTGTGAAATTTGAAGGGGTGAACGCCGGTTCGTTCTGCTATGGCGAGGCGAGATAGCTCGGCGTGGGTGGTTGAGCGACGTTGAGGCGCTGGCATTGGGCTAAGCCAGTGGCGCTGGGAGAATCGCCGGGTGGCGGACGGCAGCGAGGAAGCGGCGCCAGCAGCGCTCGGGTGGCGCTGGAGGGCCAACCAGCGAGGAGGTCGCGCATCTGGCGTTGGAGTGGGCGCTGGGTTCCCAGCGCCGGACGGAGGGCTCGCGAGATGGAGCAGGCGCTAGGTTGGTGAGTGGCATTGGGATCCAGCAGGCAGGCGAGGCGGCGTTGGCGGCAGAGCGCAGGCGAGGCGGGCCTCGGCGAAGCAGCGGACGACGCGGCAACAGCGGGCGCTCAGCGTGAACGCGGGAGATGCATGGCGCACGCTGGGTCTCGGCGAGCACTGGCGATGGCTGGGTACGACTGTCCGGGCACGCGGCGGGCGCGGGTGAGAGCTGTGCGGCCGATGCGCGGTACACGGGCGACGGGTTGGCGCGCACGCACGTGCGCGACTTCGTTGTTTTGGCCCGTTCTCCTTCGTCTGAACTCCGATTTACGCACGGTTTTTGCCTATGAACTCCTGTCGAGATGATCTTCATTATACTTGATCCTTGGAAGATTCATTTCATCCTATTTAATGCCGATTTTCTGCAAAACATTGAAACGAACCAAGTAAGTCCGAATCGATAAATAATAATCGAACCAACGGCATAAATAGGATAAACTATTTAAAATGACATGTAAAACAATACCAAGAATAAGCACAAATTCATACCAAACAACTCCCCCACACTTATCCATTTGCTTGTCCTCAAGCAAACTCTATACCAATAAGAATATGGAAGATAATTCATGCAACTTCACTCTTAGTCTAATCAATCAAACCTTATTGCTTTTCCCCCATATTTGGTGTTTACGAATTCAAAGATAATGTGAAAAAAAATCTAGTACAGCAATTGATTTCCAATAAATAAAAGGGTAAACTCTGCTTAGACCCAACACTCTGTTAGGGGTGAACTAACTAATGTGGTCACCTTTAGCAACAAGTTTCTTTGATAACATAGAAAGCATTAACAGATTTTGGAACAATGTTCGAAAGGTGAATTCTCGATAAACTCGAGTCGTCTATCGTGGTTTCCCATGCCCATTTCTCAATTTACGAGAAAGAGGGGCATAATCCCATCCTCCATTCATACAATCTCAACAAAAAACTGGAGTTTCATTCTCCTTCTTTTCTCTTCTTTTTCACACCCTTTTATTTATTTATTTATTTATTTTAAGAAACAAGTATATAGATGGCCACAATGTTAAAACTACCCCTAACATTGTCAGACAAATCACATCAATTTCCCCCTATTCATTTTCTATCAATCACAATCTCGTCAAATCACATTACACTCAAATCATTTATCACCAAAAGTCTCAGAAATTCAAAATCAATTTGACCAATACCACAGAGTTCAGTTGCAGAAATAAAAATCCTAACTCACTCGCATAGACAAAGCTTAAGTCCAAACAATCAAAATAAGCACAATGGCACATCATTAAGCATACAAAAATATATATATCACGCCCACAAAACCAAATACTCTCTCCCCCACACTAAATTCGAGCACTGTCCCCAGTTCTCAAAACATTAATAACATAAAAATAGCCAATAGAGGAGGAGACTTCCCTGATAATAGATGGCAGTGGCAGGGTTGGAATGTGAGCGTGCACGGCAGAGTTGGAGTGTCACGGCTTCACCACACCGCTACAACGCGTCCATTCGAGCAAAACAAACTCAACGACAACAGACAGATCAACGACAACAACGAAACAAAACAAAAAAGAAAGAAAGAAAAAGAAAATAAAAATCCATGGGTAAACTCCCACGTAGTACTCAGTTTAACGTCGTGAGCCCGACGTATTCCGGTCTACAGCGGACTATCCATAGTCCTTTACCTGTAGGAATACCATCTCAGCCAGAGCATCAGTAGTAACCATATAAGAACAGAGGACAGTAAAGAAAGCAAATAATGCATCATTTAAGCTCAAATCAAACATCCTATTCTCCAAAGAAAAATAGATAATTTTAATTCCCAAAGCACAATACTTTGGTGAATTAGGATGTTGACAAATTATTGATGTTACGTCAACCTTTGTCCTCACTTTGTCCTCCTCTGGGAGCACGTACTTCAATTGTGGAGGCAGTTCTTTCACTTCCAGAGTGGGCTTTGGCATGCTAGAAACTTCACGTGCCCATTCTTGCTTCATCATCTCTTCATCCTCCTCCAAGTGTTTGGGTAGTTCTTTCACCTCTAGAGTGGGTTTTAGCGTGTTATCAATTTCATGTGCCCACTCTTCCTCATCAGTCGTCCTTGTAACAACTTCCTCGTGGCTCGATCCCGCTCTCATCCTCACGTGCCCATTCTTTCTCATTTTCCACCTTCTGCGGCTGCAACGACTCGTCGGTGTCTCTCCCACCCATTCTCAATAATTGGGTCACTTTCTAGAATAGTGACCGCTTTGGACCGATTGGATTGATTTGGAAGTTCCTCCATTGCCGCACCACTCATCAAGCGTGCTATTAACATGTCCCACTTGCGTCTCCAAGCGTTGAAGTGAGCGTCATAAGCATCAAACTTTTGACGAACTTATCATCCCAAGTGGCATTTGAGGTGGAAGTGGCTCTGCGGGTATGAATCTTGAGGTGGAGGTGGTTGTTGTGAGTACGGATCTTCTTGAGGTGGTTGATCCCAGTATGGATTGTAAGATTGATCCTCATAGTGCGGCGGAGGTGGTTGATCCCAGGAATGATTGTAGGCTTGATCCTCGTACTACGGTGGAGGTGGTTGGTCCCAGTAGGGATCATAGGCTTGTTGCTCAGGGTAGGGATCGTAGGCTTGATACTCATGGTTGGCGGGTAACCTCGGAATAGTCGAGCGGGCTTCGTCTTCGTGAAGAATTTGCCCAATCGACGAACTTTCCTCCCCCACTGTTTGACCACATTCGTGCACAATGCGGTGATACCCCGCATTAATGAGACACCAACAACAAAAACAAGATCACACGCACGTGGGAGAAAATAACCAAGCAGGCGAAAGAAACACGAGAAAACAAACAACACAAACAATACGCCTAAAGTTTTCCCGACAGCGGCGCCAAAATTGATCGAGCTAAAACACACTCAAATTCACCGCAATAAATGCGAGGTAATTGTAGCGTGATAAGTTAACCCAAGTCGTCTCTCAAGGAAAACTTAACAGGGCTTATTGTTCGAGTTAAACACATAAAACGATTAAATCCTAAACATTCTAATACCAACGAGGGTTAGAAACATACGTGAATTGAAATACTGAAAATAAACAGTAATCCTAAGCTAGGGGTTGTCAATCCCGAGATAAACTAATAAAGCAATAAATCTAAACCAGGGGTTATTAATCCCTAGTTGAACTATGAAAGCATGATAAATCAAAGCAATAAACAAAAACAATAGCAATCATATTCTTACAGTTTGTCAAGCCCTAATCTGAATCTAATTGCAAATAAACCATAATCATCAATCATCCAACAAGAACATGAATTAATCGAAAGCAGGAAATCATTAAGCAATGTAAATCGAAGGAACATGAAAATCGATCCATCGTCACTATGGAATTGAATCGATAAAAATCACCAAATAATAACATTAAGAAATTGATTCGATAAACCGATAAATCCAAAAGCATAAACTGATAAACTAAATAATTCGATGAAACTGAAAGCAGGAATTAAAACTAATATTTATCTGTCTGTGTCGATCTGTTGTAGCTCCCGGAAAATGGTTGAAGAACAGTGGCCAAAGGTCATGGTGGTGAAAAGCGAGAACTCCTCTATTTTTAACCTAGCGCATATATTTATATAAAGTGAAAGTTAGCGCCGGTTTGGACTAAGCGGCTCCAGAAACAATCTGCATTGGAAATGAACACAGGATGAAGGTGGCGCGGTGGGAAAACAAAGCTCATCTTGAGATTGGACGGCTAAAGTTTAGCGAGGAAAATGGAGAACGCGCGCGCGGTGTGGGGGCTGAAGGGGTGAACGTCGGTTCGTTGCGCGCGCTGGCTGGGCGAGATGGCACTGGGTGTAGGTGGTTGAGCGCGTGTTGAGACGCTGGGCGCTGGGGGGAATCGCCGGGTGAGCGGACGAAGCGCGCGAGGAAGGGCACCCAGCAGGCGCTCGGGTGGCGTTGGAGGGCCAACGCGCGGGAGGTCGCGCATGCACGCTGGAGTGGGCGCTGGGTTCCCAGCGTCGGACGGAGGGCTCGCGAGGCAGAACGGGCGCTGGGTCACCCAGCGCCGGACTTGTGAGGCATTGCGTGTGTTGGTGAGCGGCATTGGGATCCAGCCAGTGGCGAGGTAGCCCAGGCGGGCAGAACGCTACGGAGGCGGGCGCTCGGCGAGCGCCGCGACGACGCGGTCAACGATCGGGCGCCAGCGTGAGCGCACGCTGGTCTCGGCGAGCGCTGGTGATGGCTGGGTACGAGTGCGCATGCGCGCGGGCGCGGGTGAGAGCTGGGCGGACGATGCGCTGTGCACGGGCGACGGGGCTGGCGCGCACGCACGTGCGCGACTTCGTTGTTTTGGCCCGTTCTCCTTCATCTGAACTCCGATTTATGCACAGTTTTCGCCTACGAACTCCTGTCGAGATGCTCTTCATTATACTTGATCCTTGGCAGATTCATTTCATCCTATTTAATGCTGATTTTCTGCAAAACATTGAAATGAACCAATTAAGTCTGAATCGATAAATAATAATTGAACCAACGGCATAAATAGGATAAACTATTGCAAATGACATGTAAAACAATACCAAGAATAAGCACAAATTCATACCAAACAGACGTGACAAATTGGAGAAGAAAGAAACCAAATTAAGAAAGTCTACAGTCCAGGTGGGCTTTACTATACTTTTAAAATGATACAATGCTTATCAAATGATTTATTTACGAGGCTTTATTTGCAAGAAATGATGATGAAATGATTTACTTAATTACCTGCCCAAATGTTTATGTTTTTATGTATGTATCATATCCATGAGATGTTATGAATGTTGTTGGTTCGCTACCAACTTATGAATGAAATCGAATTCGGATCCTATGCCGGAGGGTAAATTTCCTGGCTAGGGTTAACGTATATACAATAATGGTGACTGTGAGCTGAAAGGACAATTCTCGGCGGTCACAAATGACGAGAAGGAGGCCTACTTCTACGGCGTTAATGAAAATGTTCTAAGGAAATGAAAGGATATGGATCATACATAAGGAAAATATGTGCGGCGGACTAATGTTTATGAAATGATGAAAATATTTCGTAAGTACAAGGCCTTTTCAAATAAAACCCTCAGATTCTTGTGATGGGCGATGTAGTTTAAATATGATAAAATGTTTTGGCATGAGTTCACCGAGTGCATTCTTGTACTCACCGCATGTTTGTTTTAAATGTGCGCAGTTGAGCGAGATGATGGATGGAGGTGTGTTGAGCAGTCGGAATACTTTTTGTTGTTGATATGTGTAATATCCTGCAGTTTTAAAACTAAATTACGATAAGAAATGTCGTAATTAGGGTTTTGGATTCGATAATTGAAATCTTAATTATTCAAGGCTCGATTTTAACTAAGCATAACATGAGGATTTTTATATGATATTCACTAATGATTAGTGAATTAAGGAATATAGTTTATAATATTCCTTTGAATGTATAATTCTAACGTCGATTAAATTTCGATAGTTAGTCTTATGTTATTTCTAAGCAATGAAGCTTAGAAATTTAATTCCTTATTAAAGAAGAACGAATAATTTGCCTACAACATTAGTACGAGCATTTTAGAGATGAATCAATTAGCTATATTTTGAGACGTTTAGAACGTCGGCATTTGGAGATAAGTTGAAAACTTAGTCAAATGATCATGGAATTATAATATTTAAATTCCTATGATTATTTTATGATATAAGAGCATTATTTATCATTGAAATAATGCTAGGGAATTAAGGAATAAAAATGTACTAAATGTGCCAATTTCGAAAACCCTAATTTTCGAAATTAGGGTTTTGTGATCTAGAATTGTTATAAATACTTTTCTATGATTTAATTCATCATCTAGGACTTATCATATGTCACATAACTATGTATTAGCTATTTGACACAAGAAAATAAAATGTTTAGCAATGTAGCCCTAATTCTCGAAAATTAGGACTTATAACATTAATTAAATTTAAATGCTATCCAATTGATAATATATGATAATTATTATATTAATATGATATTATTAATGATAAAATGAGGTATATTATCAACTTGCACAAGTAGGGTGCCAATTTTGTGATAAGTGGCGAAAATGTTGACATTTTATGTGACAAAAATGATAATTATCATACTTCAATTAATGAGAGGATATGATTATGATATTAGCATGATATTAGGTGTAAAGTATAGATAGTTATCAATTTGATCAAGTAACCTACACCTTTGTCACCTAGGGGCCGAAAATGTGGACTAATATAAGGTTGGAAGATTTAATTTCTAACTTTGATAATGACATCTTATCTTAGTTGAAATTGTTGACTTTTCAAATATGACTTTATTATATAGTTATAATAAAGTATATGATGTAGAAAAAATTAAAAATCAATCCTAAGATCTAGAACATGGCCGACACACACACATATACACTAAAAAGTGTTAATTTCATTATTTTATGATAATTATTGTAGTACCCCGAGAAATTTTCTTAAAGAAGTATGATATATATATATTTAAATATATAGGTATTTTTTTAGAGTGAATTTTTTTCTTTAAATTGTGAACTAATAAAAAAAATTGAGTTTTGAACTTTTTACAGGTTGTTCGGCTTCGAGCGAGGATACGCCCTAGCCAAATATGTAAGGTTTAATGTTATAAGTTCTAATGTTTTAGTAAATTATAATCTAAGCTTATGAGATAAGCTATGAATAAGCTTATTAGATAAGCTATTAACAAGCTTATGGAATAAGCGAGAAATTTCTAGAAAAAAAAAAAACTAAAGCTTCCTAAGCAAGCTTTAAATAGTGAAAGGATATATATATATATGTTTAAGCTTCTAAAACACACATTTTCCACCATTCTTCTCCAAAATTCTCGAAAACACACACAAACACACACTGCAATATGAAAAGTTTTCCAACTCATTTCTACGAAGATCTAACCGTCGAATTCAAGATCCGTCTTCACACCAAGGTAGATCTACATCTCTAGAACATATTTATGGTTTAAAAATCTGAAAAATATGAACTTTTGATGCTCCAAACTTTCGGTCCTTTTGAGTTTGTTTGAAGGAGCATGTTTTGTTCGATTATCTCTTAATATTATGATAGATCTACCACCTAGGAGTTGTTCAATGTTGAATTTTCGAGCATGAGTTCTTTCACTTGAGACTTTGAAATTTTTGAAAAAAATAGAGGCTTAGATCTTGAACTTATGTTGTTGATTTGCTTGATATGCCTTCATATATGTGTTGTTGGGTAAAAATAAATATGTTTTGTGCAAGAAAAACGATTAAAATCGAACCCATGTAAAAACCCTACTATGACCGAAACCTATGTCTCACATAAGGTGGGATTTTTGATTTTATTTGATCATTTTGATTTCATATTTGGATTCTATGATATGAATAGAGCTTAAAATGATTTATTCGGATTTTTCGGCCGACGTTTTCAAAATCTGGAAAATTTTAGTTTGACGTCGAATTGGGGCTTTCAATGCTAAAGCTTTGATATTAGAGTTTTGATGATTGATTTGTGATCTTTGATGATAATTAAGCATATATAATGGTTCGTCTAAGATAGACGACGTCATATGCGATTTTTCACGTTGAGCATGCGTTATGTTAAGAAGGCTAATGTTGATTTTGGTTAAGACTAGATCAGTTGTACTTGTTGATGAGTCCTTTATAATTTTTGGACATATGAAACTTAGTTAAAAGTAATTTTATAAGTGCTAGGTGGCGTAACATCCGAAGCTCAAGGACGAACAACCAAGCAAACAAGAGCTTTATTTCGAAACGACTACACGAGGTGGGGTTTACTCTATCTGTAAGTATTTTGTATGGTTATAATCATTGTTGTGTTTTGTTCATGCATGTGAGCTAGAATGTTAAAGAAGTACCCTCGAGGAGGCCGAGCCTAGTGTAGCGATCTACACTCGAAGAGGCCGGACCTAGTGTAGCGATCTACACTCGAGGAGGCCCACCAGGGCTCAATGTTAAAGATTTACCCTCGAGGAGGCCCACAAGGGGCTACCCAACGCGATAAATAATGAGTACCGCAAGGGTGGCTGCTAAAGAAGAGTTCATTATGTTGTGTGCATTCTGTGATTGGTTATAAGCGCTTATGTGTATTCCCATCGAGTATGTTAACATGCTCACATCCCCTATTTTCATATATGTTTCTTGTTTGAGAAGTTGACGGTTGATCTTGACGGAATGAGCTCCACACATACATTCTCTCGGGATCATGTTTTATGTAAATATGTTTCAACCTATGCTAGTACTTGAGTGTGTTCTGAACAACTTAAATGGTTTTGGTTAAAACTATGTTTGAAGCATAAAGATGTTTAATGAATATATATATATTTTGATGAAATTTGTGTCACAGTTATTATTCGTTGTTGGTATTGTTTTCATTTTAGGTTGGTATATACTTATTTACAGGGTATATGCTGTCTGTTTGTCGAATTTCCTCCGCTGCTTATAAATAATATTTACAATATTATTATTATTATTGATATTATTTTATAATAGTTAAAGATAGAAAGTTTTTAGTAATGTCTACATTGCAAGAACGGGTCGTTACAATTATGGTACAATGTATTAATTAAGTGATAAGATGACATATTAAAGTTATATAGGATAAGATAAAATTTTGTCCATTTGTTCCATGTGGGGGCCGAAATATATGACTAAATAAGCAAGTGTATTCATTGATATTTTATGTAATAATTAGCTACAAGTGGATTAATTCTATAAATAAGGCTTGGGATCAAACATTTCTCCCATTTTAGCAACCTTAAGCACCGAAAATAGAGGGCAAAAATTTAGAGAGTTCATCACTTGTTCATCTCCAATCCTAGATCAAATAAACACTACCGTTAGAAATCGACGCCGATTAAAAGGTTAGAAATCTTACAAGCTTCGTATACATGTTAGAATTTTCAATTTTCATCCATTAAATTTTATGTTATGAGCTTAATTTATTTATGATGAAATTTTTGAAAATTATGTTCATATGCTAAGTTGTTTAGAAATTGTGTTTATATGATGTTCCTAAGCTTATATTATGATTTTAATACAAAGTTAAGCATGATTATGAAAATTATATGTTTACCGAAAGCATGTGAGTACCATATGTTGATGAACATGATTTTTAATTGTTGATTTGAACATAATTAATCATAGTTGGAAGTATTAAAGCTTGTATGATTTTTTGTAGAATTTTTGAAAAACTATAGGACATGTTCTTGTTAATTTCAAAATCTCGGTCATGAAAATGGGCCACAAACCCCGGATAATGGTGTAGATTTTACTCGGTTTCTACAAAGCGCTGCAAGGGTTTATGCAGCAATAAGCAAATCGAGGTGTGGGTGTGAACAACCAACCGAGAATTTATGAAATTATAGATAAGTTTAGAAGGACGGATCCACCAAAGTTTAAAGGGTATGAAAGACCAGAAATTGTGGAAGAGTGGATCCGAGTTCTCGAGCGGATTTTTGAGTTGATGGGTTGCTCTGAGAAGCAAAAAGTTTCATGTGCTATATACCAGTTAGTTGAGGAAGCAAGTTATTGCCTTATTGGTGGGAGTCGCATGCCAGAACAATGACCGCTGAACAACGTCAAGCTTTGACGTGGAATGATTTCAAGGATTTGATTAGGGATCGTTATTTCCCTCAATCATATCGACTGGAGAAAGAGACTGAATTCCTTAACTTAAAGCCGGGTAATATGACGGTGGTTGAATATGAGAGAAATTTTAATAGATTGTCTCGATTTGCACCGTATTTGGTTGATACGGATGAGAAGAAAGCACGTTGTTTTGAGCAAGGGCTGCGACCAGAAATTCGAGGAATATTAGCTGGCTTGAAATTTGCAACTTACAGGGAAATAATTGAACGAGCACAAGCTATTTCTAGTGGTCTGCAACTAGAAGCCCGAGATGAGAAACATGAGTCTTATGGAAAGAAAAGGAGAATTCGAGAAAAGTGGAAGTGAGCGGATTGGCGAGATGGCAACCAATATCACGTTCTTGATAGGTTCGCAAATCGCAACAAGCAGCGATAAGCCTCTGTGCCCAAAATGCAAGAAAATCATAAAGGTGAATGTTGGCTAGGAAAGAATGTATGCTACTCTTGTAGGGAAACGGGCATGTGTCATATAACCGCCAAGTAAAATGAGAGAGCACGAAAAGAGAATGCAAGCACGAAAAGAAAGTGAAGCCAGAGTCTTTGCTATGACACAAGGAAAGATAACTCTAAGGATGGAGCGGACACGATGTCGGGTATTCTTCAGTGTCCAATACTCCAAACTTTAGTTTTATTTGATTCTGGGCTACGATTCATTTATCTCTACAAAATTTAGTTCCAATCTTGAAATGCTTTGTTATGTTGATTGTGATGCACTAGAAGTTAGTGTTCCTTGGGAAGAACTATTATAACTTCTAGGATGATATGAGTATAGTAATAGACTTAGAAGGAAGGAACTAGAAGTCGACCTTCATATTATAGACATGCGAGATTTTGATATAATCCTAGGAATGGATTGGATGGGTAAGAATCATGTAACACTCAGATGTCGTGAGAGGAAGTGGAGATTCAATGTCTGGAGAGCCAAAATTTTGTTTTCATGGTGCAAGAACAAAGGCTCCATCCAAGATTATCGGTCTGAAAGCGACGAAAATGTTAAGAAAAGAAATTGCTATGGGTATTTAGTTACCATGACCGAAAAACAATCTGACAAAAGTAAGATCATGGAAGTGCCGGTAGTAAGGGAATATGTAGATGTGTTTCCTGAGGAATTACCAGGGGTTCCACCAGACCGTCAAGTTGAATTTACACTAGATTTAGTACCTGGGGCAGCACCGATCTCAAAAGCACCATACCGAATGGCACCGAGAGAATTGCAAGAACTCAAAGTTCAGTTGCAAGATCTGCTTATCATAGAATTTATTAGACCAAGTTATCTCCTTGGGGCGCTCCGGTATTATTTGTGAAAAAGAAAGATGGAACCCTAAGAATGTGCGTTGATTACCGAGAATTGAATAGATTGACGATTAAGAATAAGTATCCATTGCCCAGGATCGAAGATTTATTTGATCAGCTTAAAGGTGCTAGTGTGTTCTCGAAGATTGACTTGAGATCAGGTTATCACCAACTCAAAATCAAATAGAGTGATATACCCAAAACAGCTTTTAGAACAAAATATGGTCATTTTGAATTCACCGTCGTACCTTTTGGACTCTCGAATGCACCAGGCATTTTCATGGACTTGATGAACCGAGTTTTCTACTCATATCTTGATCGATTTGTTATTGTGTTCATTGATGATATTTTAGTGTATTCAAGGGATAAAGAGCAACATGTTGAACATCTCAGGATAGTATTATAAACATTAAGGAAAGAAAAGTTGTATGCAAAATATCAGAAATGTGAGTTTTGGTTGGAACAAGTTGCTTTTCTTGGACATGTGATTACATCGAGAGGAGTTGAAGTAGATCCGTCAAAAGTTGAAGCGATAAGCAATTGGAAAAGACCAACCAATGTGAATGAGGTCAGAAGTTTTCTAGGAATGGCAGTGTATTATCGAAGATTTATAGAAGGTTTCTCAAAGATTTCTAGTCCATTGACAAAGTTGACTCGTAAAAATGAAAAGTATCTATGGAGTGAATAGTGTGAGCAAAGTTTTCAAGAGCTAAAGCAACGTCTCATGTCAGCTCCTATTCTAACTGTGCCTGATGGTACCGATGGTTTTGTTATCTATAGTGATGCTTCAAAACAAGGACTTGGATGCGTGCTAATGCAACATGGAAATGTGGTAGCCTATGCTTCAAGACAATTGAAACCACACCAGCAGAATTATCCAACACATGATCTTGAGCTTGCAGCTGTGGTGCATGCGTTGAAGATATGGCGACACTATCTTTATGGGAGTAAGTGTGACATCTACACTGACCATAAAAGTTTGAAGTATTTCTTCACGCGGAAAGAGTTAAATCTTCGGCAAAGAAGATGGTTAGAGTTAGTTAAAGACTATGATTGCACTATTCACTATCATCCTGGAAAAGCAAACGTAGTTGCTGATGCATTGAGCCGAAAGAGTTACATGGCAGCATTACCTACCAAACAAGAAGACCTAGTAAGAGAATTTCAGAAATTAAATTTGGAAGTGGTGACACCACCAAACACCACGACGGGAATCATTTCTGCACTTGTGGTTCGTCCGGTAATTCAAGATCGAATTAGAGAGGCACAGAAGAATGATCCATTTTTGTGCAAAATGAAGACACGAGCAGAAGAGGGTACAATTCAAGGATTTGCTATTATGACCGATGGTACTCTTGTCTTTAACGGGAGATTGTGTGTGCCGAATAATGAGGATTTAAGACAAGAACTACTTGAAGAAGCTCATAACACTCTATATTCTGTGCATCCCGGAGGAACCAAGATGTATAAGGATTTGAAATCAGTTTATTGGTGGCAGAATATGAAGAGGTCCATTGGAGAATTTGTAGGAAAATGTATTACATGTCAGCAGGTGAAATTTGAACATCAACGACCGTGCGGATTGCTAAATCCACTTGAGATTCCAGTGGAAATGGGAACACATTTCTATGGACTTTGTGGTTGGACTACCTCGCACAGTTAGAGGTAATCATGCTATCTGGGTTATTATTGATAGATTGACAAAATCAGCTCACTTTCTTCCTATGAAGATGACTTTCAGCATGGATCAGTTAGCTCAACTCTATATTAATGAGATTGTAAGACTACATGGGGTGCCAGTGTCCATTGTGTCTGATCGAGACACGAGATTTACTTCCAATTTTTGGAAAAGTCTCCAGTCAACTTTAGGCACCAGGTTAAATTTCAGTACAGCTTACCATCCTCAATCAGATGGACAGCCAGAGCGAACTATCCAAATTCTGGAAGATATGCTTCGTGCTTGTGTGTTAGACATGGGCGGAAGTTGGGAGAAGTATTTACCATTGGTGGAATTCGCCTACAATAATAGCTATCAAGCTACTATTGGGATGGCTCCATTTGAAGCACTGTATGGAAGGAAATGTAGATCGCCAATTCATTGGGATGAGGTTGGAGAGAGACGGATTTTAGGGCCTGAATTAATAGAAGAAACAGTTGGAGTTATCACAAAAATCCGAGAAAGAATCAAGGTAGCTCAAGATCGTCAAAATCATATCTTGATCAAAAGCGAAAGGACATACACTTGAGGTTGGTGACAAGGTATTTTTAAAGATAGTGCCGATAAAATGAGTGATCGATTTGGTAAGAAAGGAAAGTTCTGACCTCGGTATGTAGGACCTTTCGAGATACTTGAAAAGATAGGAAATGTGGCATATCGCCTAGCTTTACCTCCAGTTGGTGGCGTTCATGATTTGTTTCATGTGTCGATGCTCGGAAAATATATCTCGGATCCAGTCATGTTATATCTCATGAGAATTTCTGTGTTTCACGAATTTAACATATGAAGAGGTACCGATTGCTATTCTAGACAGAAAAGTGCATACTTTAAGAAATCGAGAAGTACCTTTGGTGAAAATACAGTGGAGTAGGCATGGACCTGAGGAATCTACATGGGAAAGAGAAGATGAACTTTAAGTTCGATATCCCAACCTTAGAGACTTACCAGGTTAATTTCGAGGACGAAATTATTTTTAAGAGGGGTAGAATGTAGTACCCCGAGAAATTTTCTTAAAGAAGTATGATATATATATATATATTTAAATATATAGGTATTTTTTTTAGAGTGAATTTTTTCTTTAAATTGTGAACTAATAAAAAAATTTGAGTTTTGAACTTTTTACAGGTTGTTCGGCTTCGAGCGAGGATGCGCCCTAGCCAAATATGTAAGGTTTAATGTTATAAGTTCTAATGTTTTAGTAAATTATAATCTAAGCTTATGAGATAAGCTATGAATAAGCTTATTAGATAAGCTATTAACAAGCTTATGGAATAAACTAGAAATTTCTAGAAAAAAAAAAACTAAAGCTTCCTAAGCAAGCTTTAAATAGTGAAAGGATATATATATATGTTTAAGCTTCTAAAACAAACCTTTTCCACCATTCTTCTCCAAAATTTTCGAAAACACACACAAACATACACTGCAATGTGAAAATTTTTCCAACTCATTTCTACGAAGATCTAACCGTCGAATTCAAGATCCCTCTTAACACCAAGGTAGATCTACATCTCTAGAAAATATTTATGGTTTAAAAATCTGAAAAATATGAACTTTTGATGCTCCAAACTTTCGGTCCTTTTGAGTTTGTTTGAAGGAGCATGTTTTGTTCGATTATCTCTTAATATTATGATAGATCTACCACCTAGGAGTTGTTTAATGTTGAATTTTCGAGCATGAGTTCTTTCCCTTGAGTCTTTGAAATTTTTGAAAAAAATAGAGGCTTAGATCTTGAACTTATGTTGTTGATTTGCTTGATATGCCTTCATATATGTGTTGTTGGGTAAATATAAACATGTTTTGTGCAAGAAAAAAAATTAAAATCGAACCCATGTAAAATCCCTACTATGACCGAAACCTATGTCTCACATAAGGTGGGATTTTTGATTTTATTTGATCATTTCGATTTCATATTTGGATTCTATGATATGAATAGAGCTTAAAATGATTTATTCGGATTTTTCGGCCGACATATTCAAAATCTGGAAAATTTTAGTTTGACGTCGAATTGGGGCTTTCAATGCTAAAGCTTTGATATTCGAGTTTTGATGATTGATTTGTGATCTTTGATGATAATTAAGCATATATAATGGTTCGTCTAAGATAGACGACGTCATATGCGATTTTTCACGTTGAGCATGCGTTATGTTAAGAAGGCTAATGTTGATTTTGGTTAAGACTAGATCAGTTGTACTTGTTTATGAGTCCTTTATAATTTTTGGACTTATGAAACTTAGTTAAAAGTTATTTTATAAGTGCTAGGTGGCGTAACATCCGAAGCTCAAGGACGAACAACCAAGCAAACAAGAGCTTTATTTCGAAACGACTACACGAGGTGGGGTTTACTCTATCTGTAAATATGTTGTATGGTTATAATCATTGTTGTGTTTTGTTCATGCATGTGAGCTAGAATGTTAAAGAAGTACCCTCGAGGAGGTCGAGCCTAGTGTAGCGATCTACCCTCGAGGAGGCCCACAAGGGGTCTAGTGTAGCGATCTACACTCGAGGAGGCCGGACCTAGTGTAGCGATCTACACTCGAGGAGGCCCACCAGGGCTCAATGTTAAAGATTTACCCTCGAGGAGGCCCACAAGGGGCTACCCAACGCGATAAATAATGAGTACCCGCAAGGGTAACTGCTAAAGAAGAGTTCATTATGTTGTGTGCATTACGCAATTGGTTATAACTGCTTGCGGTGTATTCCCCACTGGGTATGTTTACATGCTCACATCCCCTATTTTCATATATGTTTTGCAGGCTTAGAAGTTGACGGTTGATGCTGACGGGAATGAGCTTCACACATACATTCTCTCAGGATCATGTTTTATGTAAATATGTTTCAACCTATGCTAGTATTTGAGTGTGTTTACGAACAACTGAAATGGTTTTTGGTTAAAAACTATGTTTGAAACGCAAAGACGATTAATGAATATATATATATTTTGATGAGGGCTGTGTCCCTGGTTATTGTTGCGTTGTTGGTATTGTTTTCATTTTAGGTTGGTATATACATATTCTGTGGTATATCTTTGTCTGTTTGTCGAATTTCCTCCGCTGCTTATAAATAATATTTACAATATTATTATTATTATTGATATTATTTTATAATAGTTAAAGATAGAAAGTTTTTAGTAATGTCTCTGTTGCAAGAATGGGGTCGTTACAATTATGGTACAATGTATTAATTAAGTGATAAGATGACATATTAAAGTGATATAGGATAAGATAAAATTTTGTCCATTTGTTCCATGTGGGGGCCGAAATATATGACTAAATAAGCAAGTGTATTCATTGATATTTTATGTAATAATTAGCTACAAGTGGATTAATTCTATAAATAAGGCTTGGGATCAAACATTTCTCCCATTTTAGCAACCTCAAGCAATCGAAAATAGAGGCAAAATTTAGAGAGTTCATCACTTGTTCATCTCCAATCCTAGATCAAATAAACACTACCGTTAGAAATCGACGCCGATTAAAAGGTTAGAAATCTTACAAGCTTCGTATACATGTTAGAATTTTCAATTTTCATCCATTAAATTTTATGTTATGAGCTTAATTTATTTATGATGAAATTTTTGAAAATTATGTTCATATGCTAAGTTGTTTAGAAATTGTGTTTATATGATGTTCCTAAGCTTATATTATGATTTTAATACAAAGTTAAGCATGATTATGAAAATTATATGTTTACCGAAAGCATGTGAGTACCATATGTTGATGAACATGATTTTTAATTGTTGATTTGAACATAATTAATCATAGTTGGAAGTATTAAAGCTTGTATGATTTTATGTAGAATTTTTGAAAAACTATAGGACATGTTCTTGTTAATTTCGAAAATCCTGGTCATGAAAATGGGCCACAAACCCCAGATAATGGTGTAGATTTTACTCAGTTTCTACAAACGCTGTAAGGGTTTATGCAGCAATAAGCAAATCGAGGTGTGGGTGTGAACAACCAACCGAGAATTTATGAAATTATAGATCAGTTTAGAAGGACGGATCCACCAAAGTTTAAAGGGTATGAAAGACCAGAAATTGTGGAAGAGTGGATCCGAGTTCTCGAGCGGATTTTTGAGTTGATGGGTTGCTCTGAGAAGCAAAAAGTTTCATGTGCTATATACCAGTTAGTTGAGGAAGCAAGTTATTGGTAGGGGTGAGCAAAAAAACCGAAAACCGAATAACCGAACCGAACCAAACCGAAAAATCAAATTTGGTTTGGTTAATTTGGTTATTTCGGTTAATTCGGTTAAAACCATTTTAAAATTCGGCAATTCGGTTTTCGGTCGGTTCAGATTTTTTTTAACCGAATAACCGAAAACCGAATTATATATATATATATATATATATATATATAATATTATTGTTTAAAATTATAATTTTAATATATGAATACCTATTCATTTCTCTCTCCCTCCCTTTTATATCAATATATAATATTTATAAAATATAATATTACTTATTTATTATATAACATAATTAATTATTTTTTTGCAAAATACTTTGTATATATAACATATAAACATATTTTTTTATAGATTATATCAATATATAATATTATTTATTTATTTTTGAAAAATATAAAAATTTTATTTAAAAAATCGGTTTAACAAAATAACCGAAATATATTTCGGTTATTTCGATTCGGTTTCCGAATTAAATTCGGTTTGGTTCGGTTATTTTTTTGAAAAATTCGGTTAATTCGTTTCGGTTATTTTTTCGTCCGAAACCGACCGAATAACCGAATACTCACCCCTAGTTATTGGTGGGAGTCGATGCCGTAACAATGATCACGAACAACGTCGAGCTTTGACGTGGAATGATTTCAAGGATTTGATTAGGGATCGTTATTCCTCAATCATATCATTGGAGAAAGAGACCGAATTCCTTAACTTAAAGCGGGGTAATATGACGGTGGTTGAATATGAGAGAAATTTTAATAGATTGTCTCGATTTGCACCGTATTTGGTTGATCTGGATGAGAAGAAAGCACGTCGTTTTGAGCGCGGTCGACCGTAAATTTGAGGAATATTGGCGGCTTGAAATTGGCAACTTACAGGAAATAATTGAGCGAGCAAAAGCTATTTCTAGTCGTGCGCAACTAGAAACCGAGATGAGAAACGTGAGTCTTATGGAAAAGAAAAGGAGAATTCGAGAAAAGTGGAAGTGAGCGGTTGGCGAGATGGCAACCAATATCACGTTCTTGATAGGTTGGCAAATCGCAACAAGCAGCGATAAGCCTCGTGCCCAAAATGCAAGAAAAATCATAAAGGTGAATGTTGGCTAGGAAAGAATGTATGCTACTCTTGTGGGAAACCGTGGCATGTGTCATATAACCGCCCAAGTAAAATGAGAGAGCACGAAAAGAGAATCTGGCGCACGAAAAGAAAGTGAAGCCCGAGTCTTTGCTATGACACAAGGAAAGATAACTCTAAGGATGGAGCAGACACGATGTCGTATTCTTCAAGTGTCGATACTCGACTTTAGTTTTATTTGATTACAGGGCTACGATTCATTTATCTCTACAAAATTTTGTTTCAATCTTGAAATGCCTTGTTATGTTGATTGTGATGCACTAGAAGTTAGTGTTCCTTCGGGAAGAACTATTATAACTTCTAGGATGATATGACGTAGTAATAGACTTAGAAGGAAGGAACTAGAAGGCGACCTTCATATTATGTATATGCGAGATTTTGATATAATCCTAGGAATGGATTGGATGGGTAAGAATCATGTAACACTCGGATGTCGTGAGAGGAAGTGGAGATTCAATGTCTGGAGAGCCAAAATTTTGTTTTCATGGTGCAAGAACAAAGGCTCCATCCAAGATTATCGGTCTGATGAAAGCGACGAAAATGTTAAGAAAAAGAAATTGCTATGGGTCTTTAGTTACCATGACCGAAAAACAATCTGACAAAAGTAAGATCATGGAAGTTCCGGTAGTAAGGGAATATGTAGATGTGTTTCCTGAGGAATTACCAGGGGTTCCACCAGACCGTCAAGTTGAATTTACAATAGATTTAGTACCTGGGGCAACACCGATCTCAAAAGCACCATACCGAATGGCACCGAGAGAATTGCAAGAACTCAAAGTTCAGTTGCAAGATCTGCTTATCAAAGAATTTATTAGACCAAGTTATCTCCTTGGGGCGCTCCGGTATTATTTGTGAAAAAGAAAGATGGAACCCTAAGAATGTGCGTTGATTACAGAGAATTGAATAGATTGACGATTAAGAATAAGTATCCATTGCCCAGGATCGAAGATTTATTTGATCAGCTTAAAGGTGCTAGTGTGTTCTCGAAGATTGACTTGAGATCAGGTTATCACCAACTCAAAATCAAATAGAGTGATATACCCAAAACAACTTTTAGAACAAAATATGGTCATTTTCAATTCACCGTCGTACCTTTTGGACTCTCGAATGCACCAGGCATTTTCATGGACTTGATGAACCGAGTTTTCTGTTGGATTTGTATACTGAAAGCAGTTTGGTTGAGCTTGTATACAATGTTTCCTGTTACCACTATTACAATCTCCTATCCGAATTGAATACTTGATTGCATATATCGTGTCCCTTATCTCATATATAAGTTAGATCATACGATGTGTAGAAGATCACGTAAGTCCGTATGATTGGTCAAGCTTAATGAGATATAAAAGTTTCTGGTGAGACAACTTAAGGACGAGTTGTCGGTTTAGGCTGCGAGATAGATAAGAAGTGACTTGACTTAGTTGCTTGTCTATGCTAGTACGTCTCGACGTATTGAAGGATCACGGTGAGATGTGTTCTTCTTTCGACCGTCGTGAAGAACCAAGATCTCGGTGACTTACGATGATCTAAACCTCGATAAGGTATTAGGTGAATATGAGTTCTTGTCCATCACTTTGACTTGTTATGGGTGGCGTTATATGTTCTAACCCAAGATTCTCCGCATCTTGGGTGAGGCGGTCTTGTATGTCACGCTAGTTATCTCAGATCGAGTCACCGTATCCGTTTAGGATGATGGCGTCCCTTAAGGAGCTCAAAGGTTTATTGTACTAAACCTGCGCAGTTGAGTTAGCTCAAGTACAATAATAAGGTTGAGTGGTACTACTTAAGGAAATGAAGTTATTAATCGTTTTAAGCGATGATTGCTATAAATAATTAATGGGCGTTCGATATCTTAAATCGGGATTCGTAATGTCTAAGTGCAAGCCCGACTCAACCGGTAATAAAGGGTAAGTCGACATTTATTCTCTAGTGGCATGAATAAATGTTTATAAATTAATTTATGTTCGGGTTGAACATAAGATAATTAATTTATTTGAGGCCCATCTTTATTCCTTTCATTTGATCCTCGGGCTGGCCCATCCAGGCCGTAGCAAGAGGAAAATCGCGCCCATGATGCTCCATTGGCAAGATTTTATTCTCTTTATCCCACAAGGATATTATTATATTTATGGTATATGCATAGATCCTTTCCATATAAGATTATGGTAATAATCCTGAGAGTATGGAAATAATCCTGAGAGTATGGAAATAATCCTGAGATTTTGGTATTTTTCCATATAGGATTATGGTAATTTCCATATGGGATTAAGGTAGTGCATTATAAATATAAGGTATGAGATAAAGTCTAGGTTAATGCTCATTAATCCAACACAAAATTTCGGCCATCTCATAGTGTTTGAGAGAGAATTTTCGTGAGTTTTGTGAGAGAGCATTGGGTGATTTTCCGAAGCATTCTCCATAGATCGTCCTCACTCGGCGTTGGAGATTGGGCAATCGGGATACAGTCCAGAAGGTCAAAGCACGAGTCCGTTCCATTCGATCCGCTCGTGCCGTTCCATCGACCTCTTCAGATCCAAAGGTAAACACGAGAAAACCCCTACGTGTTGCAATTAATTATATAGACGCATGCTAGGAATATAATCAATGTATGGTGAATTAAATATCCAAGATAGATCATCGGGGCGAGGGCTAAACATATGTTTTCCCTACAATTGGTATCAGAGCCTGGGATCAGAATCTTGGCTCTGTTGGATTAATTCACGTTTGATTATTACGTGCTTTATTAATTGTGGATCATCTGTTCATCGTGGCTCGTTTATTTTTTGTCGGTTTTGTTGTTACACCACGAGAAAATCCGTGGTTAGATTAGATTTTATTACGTAAATCTTATACGTAAAAGAAGAACGAAGACAAAAGAACGAAGAACGAAACGACGGAAAAACAGTCTCGGCGGTCCCTCGGCGGTTTCGCGGCGAGCCTCGCGTCGCCGAGGCGATCGCGAGGCGCGGGCGTTCACAAGACGAGATCCTCGGCGCCACGCGCGGCGGCGGTGGTCGCGAGATTCGGCGCGAGGCAACGGGCGTCGCGAGCAAGCGGCGGCGACGGGCGCGCGCGCGCGCGAAACCCGCGCTTAGCGAGCGGACTTCATGGTCGCGAGATTCGCCACCGGGCGACGACATCTCGGTAGATGTTCGGCGCTCGGGCGTGGCAGCGCAGCGTGCTCGACGGGTCACGGTCGCATTAGCGATCGCGAGGTAGCCCGCGAGGACACGCGGCAAAGCGCAAGCGCGGCGGCCGGCTTGGGCTTTGCGCTCAGCGCCCAAAGACAGATTGGGCCGACCCGACCCAGACCCATTTTTCCAACCCAACCCAGATTTTCCGGTCCGTGCCCGTGCACGCGAGGCCCATTTGTTGAATCCGGTCCGTGCGGGCACGCGAGGCCCGTCAAGTTTTAATTACATACTTTGTAAATCTATGTAATAGATTAGATATAAATGTGCAGGTTTCACGATTGGGCCGCGATGAACGTTTTATTTTATTTTTATCGTTCATATGCATGTCGTGGATGTTTAAATTATGCAGTTGTATGCTATGTATGTTTATATTACGTTGACAAACCTTTAAGTGTTTTACGTAATTGGACGCGCATAGTAAGCATGCTAGGTTTATCGCGTTTATCAAGCATATTTTAGAATTTCTGCGAGCATGTTTTACATGTTGAGTTCTATAGAAAAGCATGCTAGGATTACGTGATCTGCATGGACAAACCTTTTGAATAAAAAGACTAAGCAAGCAACCCGGCTAATTAATTTTTCAAATTAAAATGTCAAGACCTCCACTTTTTATCTCTAAACAAAGTGAGGACTTGCGTGAGTGGCGCCCACCCGCGTGGCTTGCTTGCCTTGTTTATCATAAGTTTGTTAGATGAGATTTCTAAATAAAACTTATAAATCTATTGAGAAGTGGGAGTTTCATGTAAACGGCCACACGCGCGTGGCTTGCATGTGCGATTTTCATAAGTTCTCTAGAGATAGATATAAAAGAGATAACAAAAGAATTTGAATTGGAAGCGGTATGGTCCAAGTGAATATGCCAATTCTAAGAATTCATTTCTATTTGTTAAAATTGTGGTCGACATGCTCAGTAGACATCACCTCTTGCGATAGTGATGTGGTCTAGTAAGGTCAATCATTAATTTCATTTGTCGTAAGGATAAGTTGACATGGATTGAAATTAAGCGACTAAAAGGTATATTTTAGTGCAGTCGGGGTTCATGTGTGGCGCCCACACGCGTGGCTTGCATGTGGGATTCCTTGGGCGATTGGAGGTTTCAATTAATATTGTTTTATCAAAGGTTACAATATTATTGTTACGAATTATATGCGATCGTATGCTTATGTGTTTACATTATCGTTTCGAGATATGTCTCTTACGCCGATTATCAATATGCTCGCACAAAATCCGTTATCGGTCCAAATTTTATCGAGTGGAAGCGAAACATGGAATATGTTCTTATCATTGAAGAACACATGTTTGTTCTCACTACTCCTAAACCCGATGCCCTCATCGACGATCGACTAATGAGCGGAGAGTCAAGCGGACTTTGGAATAAGTCGAACAATATGGCTAAATGCTATATGATGACTACTATGTCCAAAGGCTTGCGGTGCAGACATCGATCGATGGTAGACGCGACGATATTTGGTCAAGTCTCGAGAGTAAGTTTGAGCAGTCGGATCGGACAGTCCGCTTCCACACAATGAGAGAAATCTTGGCGTGTAAGATGGAAGAAGGAAGTTCGGTCCGTGAACATGTCTCCCACATGACTCATCTCATGGATAGTCTTGATCAGTTGGGAGGAGGTATTGACGGCGAAGCCAAGGTCGATATCATCCTCAATACACTGCCCAAGTCTTTTGAGAACTTTCGGCGAATGCGATCATGAGCAAGACCGAGTTCACACTTAGTCAGTTGCTTAATGATCTCGTGGCTGCGGAAGGAGTTATGGGAAAAGGAGCACATGCTCTTGCTAGCACATCTAAGGGCCCAAAATTTTCGTTGCAAAATGGAAATAGAAAAAGGGGTACCAAAGGTGGAAGAGGTAAGGCAAATAGTGGGAGTAATGGGAACAAGAACATGGTTGCCACGGAGGCTGAAGAAGCAAAAGGAGAAGGCAAGTGCTTCAGTCTTGTAAGGGCGGGCATTGGAAGGCCAAGTGCCCTATGCTCGAGGCTCAAGTCGCCGTTTGCTTTAATGTGAAACATGTTTAGCGACTTGTTCTACCCATTCTTGGGTAGTAGATCTGAATCGATCATGTTTGTTACACCTTGCAGGGGTTCCTGCAGACAAGGGAGCTGTTTGATGGCGAGATAACGATCTCCATGGGCAACGTGGCGAAAGTCGAGGCCGTTGCAGTTGGAGATGTTACTTTATGTTTTGAGAAAATAGTTTTAGTTTTGAAAGACGTTTTATATGTGCCGAATTTTCGGCGGAACCTTGTTTCTGTTTCGAAATTATTTACTCATGGATATTCTGTTATTTTTGATAGTGGTGTTTCTATCATAAGAAATGACGAAGTTATACGTGTTGCACGTTATATAATTAAGCTTTATACTATTTACGCCAAACATAATACCTATAACTATGTTGCATCTTCATCAAACCCTAAAAAAGAAAGTTTTCTTTGAAGATGACTCTACTTTTCTCGGCATCTTAGATTAGGTCACATCAATCTAAATAGGATCCAAAGCGGCTAAGAATGGGCGTTGGGTAATCTCACGGTTACTGGTTCCCGATCTACGAATCTGTATAGAAGGTAAGATGTCGACTGGACCTTCAAAGCGAAGGGTTATAGATCCAAAGAAATGTTGGAGTTAGTCCATTTCGACTGTGGACCGATGTCCACACAAGCTCGTGGAGGTGCAGTATTTTGTCACTTTCATTGACGATTACTAAGGTGCGGATCGTATACCGCTTCACCGCAAGTCCGAATGCTTTGAGAAATTCAAAGAGTTTAAGGCGGAAGTGGAGAAGCTAGGTAAAGTATCAAGTCGCTGCGTTCGATCGCGGTGGCGAATACCTCAAGAACGAAGTTTATGGACTATCTAGTGAAGTGTGGGATTACATCCCAACAAGACTTCACCGGGCACACCACACAAAATGGTGTGTCGGGCGAAGAAATAGGACTCAGAATGTCTAAGTGCAAGCCCGACTCAACTTGGTAATAAAGGACTCGTAATAACTTCATTTCCTTGAGTGGTACTACTTAAGGAAATAAAGTTATTAATCGTTTAAGCGATCGTAATGCTATAAATAATTAATGGACGTTCGATATCTTAAATACGGGATTCAGTAATGTCTAAGTGCAAGCCCGACTCAACTTCGGTAATAAAGGGTAAGTCGGCATTTATTCTCTAGTGGCATGAATAAATGTTTATAAATTAATTTATGTTCGGGTGAACATAAGATAATTAATTTATTTGAGGCCCATCTTTATTCCTTGCATTTGATCCACTGGTGGCCCATCCAGCCCGTTGGCTCAAGAAAATCGGCGCCCATAGGTCTCTAAGGATAGATTTTATTCTCTTTATCCTATAAGGATATTATTATATTTATGGGATATGCATGGATCCTTTCCTTATGGGATTATGGTAATGCATTATAAATATAAGGTAAGAGATAAAGTTTAGGTTAATCCTCATAATTACACAAGCAAATTTTAGGCCATCTCATTCTCAAGAGAGTAGATCTCGAAAATTGTGTGGAGAGCATTGGGTGATTTTCCGAAGCATTCTCCATAGATCGTCCTCACTCGACGTTGGAGATTGGGCAACCGGATCTGACCCGGAAGGTCAAAGCACGAGTCCGATCCGTTCCATCCATTCATCTCGTTCCATCGACCTCTTCAGATCCAAAGGTAAACACGAGAAAACCCCTACATGTTGCAATTAATTAAATAGACGCATGCTAGGATTATAATCAATGTATGGTGAATTAAATATCCAAGATAGATCCTCGGGGCGAGGGCTAGACATATGTCATCCCTACAATATTTACCATTGGTGGATTCGCCTACAATAATAGCTATCAAACTACTATTGGGATGGCTCCATTTGAAGCACTATATGGAAGGAAATGTAGATCGCCAATTCATTGGGATGAGGTTGGAGAGAGACGGATTTTAGGGCCTGAATTAATAGAAGAAACAGTTGGAGTTATCACAAAAATCAGAGAAAGAATCAAGGTAGCTCAAGATCGTCAAAAATCATATGCTGATCAAAGGCGAAAGGACATACACTTCGAGGTTGGTGACAAGGTATTTTTAAAGATAGTGCCGATAAAAGGAGTGATCAGATTTGGTAAGAAAGGAAAGTTACAGCCTCGGTATGTAGGACCTTTCGAGATACTTGAAAAGATAGGAAATGTGGCATATCGCCTAGCTTTACCTCCAGATTTGGCTGGCGTTCATGATTTGTTTCATGTGTCAATGCTCAGAAAATATATCTCAGATCTAGGTCATGTTATATCTCATGAGAATTTACAGGTTTCACCGAATTTAACATATGAAGAGGTACCGATTGCTATTCTAGACAGAAAAGTGCATACTTTAAGAAATCGAGAAGTACCTTTGGTGAAAATACAGTGGAGTAGGCATGGACCTGAGGAATCTACATGGGAAAGAGAAGATGAACTTTAAGTTCGATATCCCAACCTTAGAGACTTACCAGGTTAATTTCGAGGACGAAATTATTTTTAAGAGGGGTAGAATGTAGTACCCCGAGAAATTTTCTTAAACAAGTATGATATATATATATATTTAAATATATAGGTATTTTTTTTAGAGTGAATTTTTTTCTTTAAATTGTGAACTAATAAAAAAATTTAAGTTTTGAACTTTTTACAGGTTGTTCGGCTTCGAGCGAGGATGCGCCCTAACCAAATATGTAAGGTTTAATGTTATAAGTTCTAATGTTTTAGTAAATTATAATCTAAGCTTATGAGATAAGCTAAGACAAGCTTATGAGATAAGCTATGAATAAGCTTATTAGATAAGCTATTAACAAGCTTATGGAATAAGCTAGAAATTTCTAGAAAAAAAAAAACTAAAGCTTCCTAAGCAAGCTTTAAATAGTGAAAGGATATATATATATGTTTAAGCTTCTAAAACACACCTTTTCCACCATTCTTCTCCAAAATTTTTGAAAACACACACAAACATACACTGCAATGTGAAAATTTTTCCAACTCATTTCTACGAAGATCTAACCGTCGAATTCAAGATCCCTCTTCACACCAAGGTAGATCTACATCTCTAGAACATATTTATGGTTTAAAAATCTGAAAAATATGAACTTTTGATGCTCCAAACTTTCGGTCCTTTTGAGTTTGTTTGAAGGAGCATGTTTTGTTCGATTATCTCTTAATATTATGATAGATCTACCACCTAGGAGTTGTTTAATGTTGAATTTTCGAGCATGAGTTCTTTCCCTTGAGTCTTTGAAATTTTTGAAAAAAATAGAGGCTTAGATCTTGAACTTATGTTGTTTATTTGCTTGATATGCCTACATATATGTGTTGTTGGGTAAAAATAAACATGTTTTGTGCAAGAAAAAAAATTAAAATCGAACCCATGTAAAAACCCTACTATGACCGAAACCTATGTCTCACATAAGGTGGGATTTTTTATTTTATTTGATCATTTCGATTTCATATTTGGATTCTATGATATGAATAGAGCTTAAAATGATTTATTCGGATTTTTCGGCCGACGTATTCAAAATCTGGAAAATTTTAGTTTGACGTCGAATTGGGGCTTTCAATGCTAAAGCTTTGATATTCGAGTTTTGATGATTGATTTGTGATCTTTGATGATAATTAAGCATATATAATGGTTCGTCTAAGATAGACGATGTCATATGCGATTTTTCACGTTGAGCATGCGTTATGTTAAGAAGGCTAATGTTGATTTTGGTTAAGACTAGATCAGTTGTACTTGTTTATGAGTCCTTTATAATTTTTGGACTTATGAAACTTAGTTAAAAGTAATTTTATAAGTGCTAGGTGGCGTAACATCCGAAGCTCAAGGACGAACAACCAAGCAAACAAGAGCTTTATTTCGAAACGACTACACGAGGTGGGGTTTACTCTATCTGTAAGTATGTTGTATGGTTATAATCATTGTTGTGTTTTGTTCATGCATGTGAGCTAGAATGTTAAAGAAGTACCCTCGAGGAGGTCGAGCCCAGTGTAGCGATCTACCTCGGGAGGCCCACAGGGTCTAGTGTGGCGATCTACACTCGAGGAGGCCGGACCTAGTGTAGCGATCTACACTCGAGGAGGCCCACCAGGGCTCAATGTTAAAGATTTACCCTCGAGGAGGCCCACAAGGGGCTACCCAACGCGATAAATAATGAGTACCCGCAAGGGTAACTGCTAAAGAAGAGTTCATTATGTTGTGTGCATTACGCAATTGATTATAACTGCTTGCGGTGTATTCCCCACTGGGTATGTTTACATGCTCACATCCCCTATTTTCATATATGTTTTGCAAGCTGAGAAGTTCACGGTTGATGCTGACGGGAATGAGCTCCACACATACATTCTCTCAGGATCATGTTTTATGTAAATATGTTTCAACCTATGCTAGTACTTGAGTATGTTTACGAACAACTTAAATGGTTTTTGGTTAAAAACTATGTTTGAAACGCAAAGACGTTTAATGAATATATATATATATTTTGATGAGGGCTGTGTCCCTGGTTATTGTTGCGTTGTTGGTATTGTTTTCATTTTAGGTTGGTATATACATATTTCTGTGGTATATCTTTGTCTGTTTGTTAATTTCCTCGCCGCTTATAAATAATATTTACAATATTATTATTATTATTGATATTATTTTATAATAGTTAAAGATAGAAAGTTTTTAGTAATGTCTCTGTTGCAAGAATGTGGTCGTTACAATTATGGTACAATGTATTAATTAAGTGATAAGATGACATATTAAAGTGATATAGGATAAGATAAAATTTTATCCATTTGTTCCATGGGGGCGAAATATATGACTAAATAAGCAAGTGTATTCATTGATATTTTATGTAATAATTAGCTACAAGTGGATTAATTCTATAAATAAGGCTTGGGATCAAACATTTCTCCCATTTTAGCAACCTTAAGCACCGAAAATAGAGGGCAAAAATTTAGAGAGTTCATCACTTGTTCATCTCCAATCCTAGATCAAATAAACACTACCGTTAGAAATCGACGCTGATTAAAAGGTTAGAAATCTCAAGCTTCGTATACATGTAGAATTTTCAATTTTCATCCATTAAATTTTATGTTATGAGCTTAATTTATTTATGATGAAATTTTTGAAAATTATGTTCATATGCTAAGTTGTTTAGAAATTGTGTTTATATGATGTTCCTAAGCTTATATTATGATTTTAATACAAAGTTAAGCATGATTATGAAAATTATATGTTGACCGAAAGCATGTGAGTACCATATGTTGATGAACATGATTTTTAATTGTTGATTTGAACATGAATTAATCATAGTTGGAAGTATTAAAGCTTGTATGATTTTATGTAGAATTTTTGAAAAACTATGGGACATGTTCTTGTTGATTTCGAAAATTATGATATGATCATATGATGTGATATAATTCATGTTTGAGTGTTATTATAGCATATTAATAGTGTAGATTCATAATATAGTGTTGTATGAATATATTGGAGTTGTTAAAAATTAATTTGACCTAAGTCATAATTTCGAAAATATGACCCTAGGGTACTTTGATGAATAATTCATAATTGATGAAAATTATGTTATAATAAGGATACTTGATGATGATTATGTGTTGTGTAAATTAATTGGAATTTTTTGAAAAATGTTTACTTAGTTAATTAAAAATTTCGAAAACTATATAGTAAAATAATATGATGTATAATTTTTCTATGACCAATATGATTACATATTATTGATCCCATGTTAAAATAGTGTGATGTGTGAATTTATGAGAATTTATGTACAAGTATAGAATAATAATCCATGATGACCGAAAACTATAGGTTTTAATGTTATAAATTTATTTTATCAAGTATAATTGCATAATACGTTTTAAAATAATGTTTTAAACATACTATGATTTTCATGTTTGTTTTTAAATGTGCAGGTTGAGCTGTTGATGGGATGGCAAAGTGTTGAGCAGTCGGAATCTTTTGTCGCTGATATGTAGAACCTTGAATGCACATCGTCATATGTGTATTTCACATGCTTTTCCGCTGTTCAGAACACTAAGTTATATTTTGAGTATTGCCCTATGTTACTTTCAGATCGGTTGAACCCTTTTGTTAAAGATCTGATGGTCTAGTTTATATGTAAACGTTGTGTGTTTATCTTTAATAGTTTGAAGTCTTAAGAGTTTGGTTGTCATATGCTTTATAATCCCATATTCATTTACCTTTATGTCCTTAATGTCCGTTTTATAGTAACAGTCTCTGCTAATCCTTCTTTTGGATTGGCGGGCTGTTACAGAGTGGTATCAGAGCAAGGTCGTTTCTTTCAAACCAAAACCTTTGTTCAAAAGTTAAGTCTAGATTGAGTCACTAAACTTCTCGAGATCAGCTGACTATGCTCAACACTCCATCACATCAAGCTCAACCGGAATGAGGTAAATTATATTCTCAGTTTTTAAATTGAAAGTTGAAAGTGGAAAAGAGTTGAACTTGAAAGTTTTGAGAATGAGATTGAATTCATATTTTGAAAGCTGTGAAAGTTATGAAAATTGAGAATGAAAGATATTAAAAGCATTTCAAAAAGAATTTTACAGTTTCATGAGTAAAAGTTGACAATTATATGTCAAAAGTGATATGAGAACAAGTTATCAGTGATACGAGACAGAGTTTACAGTGAATGAGAAGCAGTTGACATTGAAATGTCAAAAGTGATTGTTGAATTATTGAAATTCAAAGAAAGCATGAATACAAATGAGTTATGTTATGATTTTGAAATTTTTATTCAAAAATTTCACAGTTTATTATGACAATGGATATGCTATCCCAAAAGAACTTAGATGCTATAAGGAACATAATCACTTCTTGCGAAAAGAACATAGAAGTATGAATTAGAGGAACTATATCCCACTACGAGAACGATAGCAAGTAGTAAGATAGGAACGAACGTAAGAGTCAAAAGAAAACAATTCAAGTTTTCAACAGAAGAATGATGAAAGCAAATGAAGGAATCAAAGGAGCAAGACGCACGGGTGCAGTATGGAACATAGAGGGCTGAACAAGTATTAGAACGAAGTACATACGAGGCGGAGCATGTGTTCATGCTCGGCTGACACGGAGCATCCACGGCTCACGGACGCACAGGCAAAAACTGCATTGCGCAGTGTTTTTGTTTTGACTCGTTCTCATTCGTTTAAACTCCGTTGTGCAAGAGGTTTTCGCCTACATGCTCCTATCGAAACGAACTTTACTTTGTATGAAGGATGAAATCCTTGAATCCTCCTCCAAAATTCGTAAGAAACAGTTGAAATTAGACTTAGAATTTGCTTAGAACAAAGAACCTTATAGAAGGAAAAGAATTTAGAAAGTTGTTTGAAAGTAAGACTTCCCTAGTAACATAAGTAGAACTATGATGTGTATTGAACATAGAACCTTGCTGTAAATATTTATCTGCTTATCAGATGTGTTTAAGTCTGTTTTATCTGCTTAAAGGATATGTTCAGTTTTCTTATCTGCTTATCAGATACGATTAGATTGACTCATGATAGTATTGTTGTGTTAGATGGCAAGGACACGATATACGGCAAAGAGGAGATTAGGGCCGCGTGCTACACCCGAGGAAGTTATCCGAGCGTATCGTACTTATAAGATGTGCTGGGGCGATAGTCTGGGAGAGTTTCTGATGCACTATCTCCGTCATTGGGTGGATGCACACGAGTATGGCATGACCAACTTTGATGGAATTTAGCGCCTGTTGACTCGATTGCCTTGTGACTGGGAGGATTATGCAAAGGAGATATTAGGCGACTACATCTATCGAGCAGATGGTAGCTATAACTTTATTGCAGATCTACCCAGATTTATCAGCAATTTGAGCTATGTCTACAGTGTATATAGAGTTGCACCCAGAGGACCGTACCTTCCACCACGAGAGTATACATGGTGTGATGTGTCACCAGAATGGTTGTATACGGAGGTGCCAAGGGAAGTCGATCCTGTGGTGCCAAGATATTTAGAAGATGAAGGACGACCAGTACATGTGGAAAGGGCAGCACGACCAAGAGCATTGGGAACGCCGGTCTTTCCTCCATTATCCATAGGGCATCCGACGCGAACAACACTTCCAGTTTTGCCACCAATGATGGCGCCGCCACCTCCAGTGGAGCCCTATCCTCAAACAGCACGCATGAGGGTTTATGATCCACGAGAGGATTATGTTCCAGTACGAGATGTATTCATGGTTGGAGACGATGGCGCAGGACCTTCTCGTGTACGTGCACGTGAGGAAGACTCTAACGAAGATCCAGAGGACGAAGAGGATCCTGAGAAGGATCCGGAAGAAGAGAAAGACCCTGAAGAGGAAGAAGATCCTGATGAGGACCAGAACGAGGGCTAAAATGCAGATGAGAACTAGGAGAACAACGGGAACATGGATGAGAATATGGAGAATGGTGACGACGACAGATATGACGAATGGTAGAAAGCATGAAACAAACAACAGTGATAAATGACGAATCGTGTAGTAGTATACAAGTAGTGTGTAGTATGTAGTAATGATATTAACATAGATGTAGAAGCATAGTATCCTTGTAATGCTTTGTAATCAAGTATGCTAGTTGAGAATGGTTTATGTATCATAGTATGTACTTAGCTTCCTTTTGAGTCTGATGACTTGTACAGAACAGTCCTCTTTGAGGCATTTTCCTCATATATGTATGATGACCCTAGATGGGCTTTGCGGCAATTTGAGTACGAAACAGATGAATGGTTTTACTAAAACTGTTTTATGATTCGATTGCATGAAGATGTTATATGTATATAAATTGCAATAAACGTTAGTTGAATGCTAACTACATTTTCATATAATAGAATGCCGCCGAGACGTGCACCTGAGCAGGAAGTAAGAGGCGGAGGTAGAGGAAGAGGAAGGGGAAGAGGCAGAATCCCACGAGCTGAAAGTGAGGAAATACCAGTGCCACCCCCACCTCCACCCGATCGTAGAATTGAGGAGTTATTCCTCAGGCAAAATCCGCCCTCCTTTAATGGAAAAGGAAGTCCTGAGGATGCTGAACAGTGGGTAAGGGCCATAGAAAGGATTTTCGATTTTCTTCGCTGCACCACACAAGAACGACTATCTTGTGTCACCTTTCAACTCACCGGACCGGCTGACTTCTGGTGGGAAGCTAGGAGGAAGACAATAACACTAGAACAGATGGAATACTTCACTTGGGAAGACTTCAAGACGGAAATGTATGAAAAATACATTCCCAAGAGTTATAGAAAGAAGAAGGAAATCGAATTCTTCAATCTAAAGCAAGAAAGGATGTCAGTAACTGAATATGATAGTCTCTTCTGTGATATGTCAAGGTATGCCCCGATCAAGTAAGTACTGACATGAAAATGTCGGAGCAATTCAGATCAGGACTAAGACACGAGATAAAGATGTCTCTTGCTAGTCATGGAGGCTTGACATATACGGAAGCTCTTAGTCGAGCTTTAGATATTGAGGCCGCAATGCCAGAGGACAAGCCTGCACCGACTCAGTCCCAAAATGTCGGTGACAAAGGCAAAAGAAAATGGGAAGGCAATTTCAATAGCAACCTCAACAGAGGAAGTTTCAACAACAACAACAAAAGGCCATGGCAATGAAACATGGCTCCCCAAGGGCAAGGATGGAGAAGGCCGATATTTTCCCCACCAGTGAGTGGTCCACCGGAGCAAATGAGGATTCCTCCCGGCCCAAAGTGTAACAAAAGGCACACGGGTGTGTGTTTAGCTGGCAATTTTGGATGTTATAAGTGTGGCGTGAAGGGCCACTATGCAAATGAATGCCCCGGATTCTGCCCGGGAGGAACTGGGAAGCCAAATCAACCAGGCCACACCCAACCATTGAGGGCTATACAATACCAGCCCCAATACCAACCACAACAACAGCAGCAGCAGCAGCAGCAGCAGCGACAGCAGCAACAAAACCAACAATGGCAAGCACCCCGTCAACCACGCCCAGCCCAGGCTAGAGCTTACGCGCTACACAGGAGGCAGAACGAACAAAACCAGGGAAACCTGGCAGGTATGGGAAAACTTCTCAACATACCTATTATACTTTTGTTTGATACGGGTGCTTCGCATTCTTTCATTTCAAAAGCATGCGTTGATATGTTAGAACTCAAACTTGAACAAGCGAATCAGGAAATGAGAATCTCATCACCCATAGGAGGCATTATGACTGTTACACATGTTTGCTCGAACTTAGAGTTGAACCTAGGATCACTTAAGGTTCTAGCAAATAACGAACATAATACCCATGGGGATGTAGATATAATCATAGGAATGAATTGGTTGGCGAAAACCATTCCACGATCCTATGCAAGGAAAGAAGGATTTCGTTCCGACCTCCGGGAAAAGAAGCTACGAGCTTCCATGGAATCAATATGGGAAAGAAAATTTCAATGATATCTGCGCTACAAGCAAGAAGGATGATAAACAAGAAGGGATGTCAAGCATTTCTTGTTTATCTAAATGGAGAAGAGAAAGTGGAAATAAAGGTCGAAGATGTGGAAATTGTTCGGGAATTCCCAGACGTTTTTCTCGACACTTTACCAGGATTACCCCCTGACAGACAGCTAGAATTTACAATCGACCTGGAACCAGGATCAGCTCCAGTGTCAAAAGCTCCTTATAGGATGGCTCCAAAGGAACTTGAAGAATTGAAGATTCAAATTCAAGAGCTATTAGACCTAGGTTTTATTAGACCTAGTGTCTCACCATGGGGAGCACCTGTCTTGTTTGTCAAGAAGAAGGATGGTTCATTAAGAATGTGTATCGATTATCGAGAACTCGACAAACTAACACTTAAGAACAAATATCCACTGCCAAGGATAGATGATTTGTTCGATCAGTTGAAAGGAGCAAGTGTATTCTCGAAAATTGATCTCAAATCAGGTTACCATCAACTAAAGGTGCGACCCAAAGATATATCCAAGACGGCATTCCGAACGAGATATGGCCACTATGAGTTTGTAGTTGTGCCATTCGGACTAACCAATGCACCAGCCGTATTCATGGATCTCATGAATAGAGCGTTCCATCCATACTTAGACAAATTTGTCTTAGTCTTCATAGATGATATTCTCATCTATTCGAAGAATGAGGAAGAACATAAGGAACACTTGAGAACGGTATTACAAACATTACGAGCTGAGCAACTTTTTGCTAAATTCAGCAAATGTGAATTTTGGCTTAAAGAAGTTATATTCCTTGGACACATTGTGTCAGCGGAAGGAATTAAGGTAGACCCATCAAAGGTTGAGGCTGTGCAAGGATGGAAATCACCAACGACTCAAAATGAAATTCGAAGTTTCTTAGGATTAGCTGGTTACTATCGGAGATTCATTGAATGATTCTCCAAGATAGCAAGGCCAATGACACAGCTACTCCGAAAGGGAATTAAATTTACCTGGACGGATGAATGCGAGCCAAGTTTCCAAGAGCTTAAAGAAAAGTTGACTAGTGCACCAGTATTAGCAGTTCCTGAGGCAAACAAAGAATATGTAATATATACTGATGCCTCTAAAAATGGACTTGGTTGTGTATTAATGCAAGAAGGAAAGGTAATAGCTTATGCATCACGACAACTTAGACCACATGAATTAAATTACCCAACTTATGATTTGGAACTAGCAGCTGTGGTACACGCACTGAAGATTTGGAGACATCATCTCTATGGAGTGAGGTGTGAAATCTTCACTGATCACAAAAGTTTAAAATACTTCTTCGAGCAAAGAGATTTAAACATGAGGCAAAGGAGATGGCTCGAATTGGTAAAAGACTATGACTGTGGCATAAACTATCACCCAGGGAAAGCTAATGTAGTAGCTGATGCCCTAAGTCGTAAAGGTCAATCCAAATTGGGATGTCTTTTGACAAAGGAAGAAAAGCTCATTGAAGAGTTTAAAAAGATGGCGATTGAGATAGTTGAACAACCGGAGACAGTCACGAGTAACGTTGCTACACTCACTATGATGTCTGATTTGAGGAAAAAGATCATAGATGAGCAAAGAAAGGATGAGGAATTGGAGAGGATAAGAAGCAAAGTAAGGACAGAAGGACGAAAAGGTTTTAAGGAGGCACCTGATAACATCATATTGTTTGAGGAAAGGTTATGTATTCCAAACAATAAGGAGCTTAGAAATGAAATCATGAGTGAAGCTGTAACACCCTAAATTCATAATTTAAAAATGCTATATTTTCTTAAATAGCTAAAGCGGAAATATGTCAAGTAGTGAATCCAACAAACTCAAGTCTAAACTTTGCAAAAGAACTGACGTCAACCAACGATCCAAAACAAACTACACAAGACTTAGTAGCAAGAGATAAGTTGGAGTTCTAGTAACTCAAATCCAACAATGATAATAAAGGAAAAGAATTTAAACAAAAAAATAACACAAGTCTTGGAAGGAATTAAAAGTGACATAACACCAATAGGCACACCCACACCGCCACGCCTGCTCCATGATCATCGACCTGAAAATATTTTAGATAAAAGGGGTGAGCACAAAAACGTACTCGCATGGTGGGAACAAGGAATATCATTATTTTATTTGTCAAAACGTGTATACATCGCAAGAAAGTAATAGTCAATCATATTCAACCTCACCGGTTTAAAAATCCTGCCACACAGGCAAAAGTTATGCCACACAGGCTATGATACGCCACACAGGCTATGATTCACCTCGCCACACAGGCTATGGTTCGCCACACAGGCTATGGTTCGCCACACTGGCTACGCCACATAGTACGCCACACAGGCCATGGTTCGCCACACAGGCTACGCCACATAGTACGCCACACAGGCTACGCCACATAGTACGCCACACAGGCTATGGTTCGCCACACAGGCTATAATACAGGTAATAATACGCCACACAGGCTTTCACCATGGATGTAACAAAACACAACAATGATTATCACCATGAACTTACAGATAGAGTAAATCTCATAATAAATATGTTTATTCCAAATCACATGTTTGCAATTTAAAGAGAATTTTACCCACAATAGATATGTTTATTCCAAATCACATATTTGCAAGTTAAGAAGATTTCACCCACCTTATTTTGTCGAGCACCACAAAACAAAATCAATCAATTCTGGGACGAGGGTCCTAGTTGCGCCGCACCTAGCCAAATAAATATATTAATTTTTGTTTATAGAAGCCTACACAATTACTTATAATTAACTCTTTAAACTAAACTAATTATTTTACAAGTATTTGCCATTAACAGAAGATAAAAAAAAATATAATAATAAAAAAAATGATTCAACAACCGAATGATAGCTTCTATAAGCCATATGAGTTTAATCCCCTTAACTTATTTTAAGGCAATAATTTCATAATACACAAAGGAAAAGAAAAATATTATTAATAATAAATAAAAGAAATCATCAAAACAAAGTTGTACAGACAATCTAATCACACGTCCACTTACATATGCCAAAATTTACAAATTTTTGTTAAGAGTTAAATACACGTGCCTGTATATATAAATCTTCTTTATTTAGTCAACTAAATAATTTAAAGAAAAGAAAAAACAAATATAACAATCCAGTAGCACAACCCAGAAATAGCACTTGAGATCTAGTACATAGTTTGGGATGTAGTAATGTAAAGATAATCACTCGTAGATATAATTTTCTTACTGCTCTACCGCCATATACTCATCATGTAACCAAAGTTTGCTCAAACTAATAGGCTTTTCTCAATATAAATTATTTAACTCATTCGGCCACCTAAATAATTTACCAATATAGATATAAAATAAAATAAAAAAAAATTAAATAAAAGAAGAACAACAAAACATTACAAAATACATCAACCATTTTCGAAACTGTAAAAGATAGCTCATGTATGTCCTTAATTCATAATAGTCATGCTTTGGAAAAATAAATAACATGACAATAAAAAATTTATAAAAATAAGACAAAACTTACTGGAAGAGCCGATGCTTTTAACAAAATTTTGTGTGTGCAGCTATGTGCGTGTGTGTGTTTGTGTGAGTGTGTGGATTGTGTGTGTGTTGAGTTGTGTGCGTGCGTGTGTATATATATATATATATATATATAAAGTAAAACCCTAATTAAGTTATAATCCTACTTGAACTCTTATTAATTAAATCTCAATCCTAGATAAATATAAGATAGAATTTGGGCTCAACAAAATAATATTCTACAAAGCCCAATTTGAGAATAAATAATATAATTTGACAATTATATAAGCCCAAAACTTAATAATATAATTTGATAATTTCATAAACCCAAAATTTATTTTATTACTTAGTCCATATTTGTAACATAATATTTGAAGGCCCTAAAATAAATTATGAAGTTCGTTTTCTAGCTAAGGGCGCAACTACTGACTCCCTCAAGTCCAACGTAAAAATCGAGCATATCAAATATCCACAAATCCAACACAAAAGATTCAAATTTAAAGCAAATTAATGCAAGCAAAAAGTGGGGTGTTACAACCCTACCCACTTAATAAAAATTTCGTCCTCGAAATTTGTCTTACCATGTGCTATTAGGGACGGTACTTAGCTAGAATTTCATCCTCACGCCCCAAGTCGCCTCTGTCCATGGCAACTCCATCGCACTTTAATTAAAGTCGCGTCGATTCTTTAACTCGTGGAATTTTCGATCTAAAATTGCGATGGGTTCTTCCTCGAGGTTAAATCCTTATTAGCGATATACCACCATAAGAAACCACATGACTCGGGTCATGCATATACTTCCTCAACATCGAAACATGAAAAACATTATGCACGGATGACACCAAAGCGATAACGCCAAACGATAAGCAACATCTCCAATCTTTTCCAAAATCTCAAACGGTCCAATGAAGCGAGGTCTTAACTTTCCTTTCTTACCAAATCTCAAAACTCCCTTCATTGGCGCTACCTTCAAAAACACTTTATCACCAACTTCAAAATGCAAATCCTTTCTTCTTTATTAGCATAAGACTTTTGTCTATCTTGAGCAACTTTGATCCTATCTCAATTTTTCGACAACATCAACAGCTTCTTTCCACCATCTTGGGTCCCAAAATTTTTCTTTCACCAACCTCATCCCAAAAGACAAAGCGATCTACATTTTCTCCCTAGAGTGCCTCATAGGAGCCATACCAATACTGGAGTGGTAACTATTGTTATAAGCAAACTCTATCAACGGCAAGTGTGTCTCCCAACTTCCTCCAATATCCAAGACACAAGTTCTTAACATATCTTCCAAAGTTTGAATCGTTCTTTCGATCGCCGTCGTCTCGAGGATGATACGCTGTCGAAAACTTTAACTTTGTACCCAGAGCAAGGTGTAGACTGGCCCAAAATCTTGATGTAAAACGTGGGTCTCGATCAGATATAATGGATGTCGGTACCCCATGAAGTCGAACTATCTCCCGAACATATAACTGTGCAAACTTATCCATCGAGAACGTCATGTGCACTGGCACGAAATGCGCTGACTTAGTCAAACGATCAACAATCACCCAAATTGCATCATTACCTCTCAAAGTCTTAGGAAGTCGAACTACAAAATCCATAGTGATGTGTTCCCACTTCCACTTTGGTATCTCTAAGGGCTTTAACAATCCCGAGGGTCTTTGATGTTCAGCCTTAACTTGTTGACATGCCAAACATCACTCCACATACTTTGCAATTGACCTTTTCATGCCATACCACCAAAAACTCTTCTTTAAATCTTGGTACATCTTGGTGCTACCAGGGTGTGCTGTGTACACCGTTCGATGTGCCTCATCCATTATCTCTTTTCTCAACTCCTCATCCACTGGTACACAAATTCTCTTATTATAGGCAAGTGTCCCATCATGCAGATCTGAAAATCCTCTTGGATCATCAGACACCTCCTTAGCTAGCATCCTTTGTAGGAACTCATCATCCTTTTTAGCTTCTCGAATTCTATCTCGCAACGTCGGACGTACTACCAAAGCTAAGATAATAGCATCCGCTTCTTCAGGTGTGGTCGCTACTTCAAGACTCAATCTTTCAAAATCTTTCACTAACTCTTCTTGTTGAGTTAACCTTCTTACAAGATTTGCATCCATCCTTCTGCTAAGTGCATCTGCCACAACATTTGCCTTTCTAGGGTGGTACAAAATCTTACAATCATAGTCCTTAACCAACTCCAACCACCTTCGTTGTCTCATGTTTAGCTCTTTTTGAGTGAAAAAGTATTTCAAACTCTTGTGGTCAGTATAGATCTCACACTTACCCCCATAAAGGTAATGTATCCAAATCTTCAAAGCATGAACTACTGCTGCCAATTCCAAATCGTGTGTAGGATAATTTAGTTTTTCAACTGTCGAGATGCATAAGCCACCACTTTTCCTTCTTGCATTAGCACACATCCTAAACCCTGTTTCGACGTGTCACTATAGATTATGTATCCCTTAAAACTATCAGGGATAGTCAAGACTGGAGCAGTTACCAACTTCTCTTTTAATATTTGAAAGCTTCTTTCGCACTTCTCCGTCCACTCAAATGGTATTCCTTTCCGTGTCAACTGAGTGAGTGGTCCTGCAATCCTTGAAAAACCTTCGATAAATTTTCTATAATATCCTCGCCACCCAAGAAAACTTCAGATCTCGCGGCGCTTGTCGGCACTTTCCAATTACTTACCGCCTCAACCTTTGCCGGATCCACTTTAATTCCTTCTGAGGTCACCACGTGTCCAAGAAATCCTATCTGATTCAGCCAAAACTCACACTTTATAAACTTGGCATACAACTTTTCATTCCTTAGTGTCTCTAAGACTGTGCGCAGTTGCGACTCGTGTTCTTCTTGATTTTTAGAGTATATCAAGATGTCATCGATGAAGACGATCACGAACTTGTCCAAGTATGGATGAAATACCGATTCATCAAATCCATAAAAACTGCAGGGGCATTGGACAATCCAAAAGGCATTACCACAAACTCATAATGACCATATCTTGTCCTAAAAGCCGTCTTTGGAATATCATTTTCCTTCACCTTCAATTGATGGTATCCAGATCGTAGATCTATCTTTGAAAACTCTCGCACCTTGTAGTTGATCAAGAGGTCTTCAATTCTCGAGAGGATACTTGTTCTTTATTGTAAGTTGATTCGGTCTCGATAATCGATACACATCCTCATGCTACCATCTTTCTTCTTTACGAACAAAACCGGTGCTCCCATGGTGAAACACTCGGTCGAATATATCCTTTATCCAATAATTCTTGTAACTGTGCCTTCAACTCTTCTAACTCCTTTGGTGCCATTCGGTATGGAGCCTTAGAAACTGGTGCTGCTCTGGGCACAAGGTCAATGGTAAACTCCACTTGTCGACTCGGTGGTAAACTTGGTATTTCTTCAGGAAACACATCGACAAAATCTCGAACCACTTCCACATCCTCTATTGTTGCCTCCGTCGGCGTTGACCCCAATACATTCACCAAGAATCCTTCGCACTTTCTTTTTCTTAACATCTTCAATGTTTCCATTGCAGATATTATCTTCAGTGGTTTTCCAATTCTTGCTCCGTAGAACGTAAACTCATTCTCTTCCGGTCTTTGAAAAATCACTTCTCTCTCATGACACCTTATAGTGGCATAATTGCTACTTAACCAATCCATCCCCAAGATCAAATCAAAATCACGCATCTCTAAAGCATAAAGATCCGCCACTAATAATTTTCCTCCAAAAATAATATTCACATTTCGCGCCATCATATTAGTTCTTAGAGTTTCTCCTGAGGGAATCCTAACATCAAGGGCTAGGTTCTCTACCCCTACAGCCATTCTTGTTTTCTCACATAGCCCAACAAATATAAAAGAATGTGATGCTCCAGAATCAAATAAGGCTAAAACAGGTAATCCAGAAACGATAACCATACCTGACATAGTACCACCCTTCACCACCTCCCACCGAGTGAATGCATATAGTCGAGCATTACCTCCTTGCTTCGCTCAACTCTTCCTTCTTCGACAGTTGTTGGCGTAATGTCCCGGCTCGTGGCGAGATATAACATACTCCGACTTGTCCATGACATCTTCCAAAGTGTGACCGCTTGCTGCCGACACATGGGCCTCTGCGTCGACGTACAGGAGCATGCCGAGTGTTAATCATTCTCCCTTCTTATAGGGAACATTGTTGTTTCCCGATTTGGTTGTCCCACTTCCTCTTTACCGAAGATCTACATTTCTTGTATTCTTATCCACTTCGAGTCCGCCCACTTCATGCGCTCTTCGACAAAGAACCCCATAACTTACAATCTCGTGAAGCTGCAAGGATGCCCGTATCTCGTGTTTAAGCCCACGAAGAAAACGATCAGCCTTTTGGTCATCAAGATCGACCGTCGTGTAGCGAACGAACAAGTTTATTGAACTTCCTCTCGATTCAACACATCATACTACCGCTTCAAGTCAAGGAACTCCGCTTGTTTCGATTACGGTAGGAACGTGGAAAGTATTTCTCCATAACCACTTTTTGAACCTTTCCCATGTTAGGTTCGATGCTCGCCTACCAAACCACTTTTATAAGACTTCCACCGATGGCTGCATCTTGATGAATTGGAAGACCGCGCACGACACCTTGTGGGCATCAAGACACTCTATGTGCTCAAAATTCTCTCGAGATCCATTATCCATTCCTCTAAAATCGAGGTCCACCTACCATTGAACCTCGGTGGTGCGATCGTAAATTGCTCAATCACTTTGCTAGTAGTCGGCGGTGGTGCATTATTTTGCAGAGCAGGCGCTGTGTGAGTTCTTGCAGTGCAGCAACCAGTGTTTCCATCAAATTCGTAGTCTGTTGGTCATTATTGGGGTTGCGTTGGGGTCCACGGGCCATCTCCTATAAAATTAAATTTCACTTTACAACGTTGGCAGAAACGGACTACGGTAAGAGCATGTTCATAAACTAGAGGTATATTATTGTTATTCTCCATCTAACCTACACAAGGGAGGCCTAATAATCAAGCAGCTAAGTCCCTTCTAATTTCGAGGACACAAATAAGTAAAAATTTCAATCAACTCATGCTCAAGTTCAACAATAATTTCACCAAAGGATGCATAACTCTCATATAATGCCACATACAAAACTCCACCACATCTCATAATATTTGAGATAGAATCTTCACTAATAAGTGCTCACCAAAATATTTTATCATATCAAATCAACGTAAATTACCTCGATCAGGAGCGCGTGCCGGGAATGGGTGGTGCCCTTTGTCATAACAACATCATATAACAAATTATTCAAAATTTTTAAAGTCTGCAGAAACGTAGACCCGCTCTGATACCACTAAATGTAACACCCTAAATTCATAATTTAAAAATACTATATTTTTTTAAATAGCTAAAGCGGAAACATGTCAAGTAATGAATCCAACAAACTCAAGTCTAAACTTTGCAAAAGAACTGACGTCAATCAACGATCCAAAACAAACTACACAAGACTTAGTAGCATGAGATAAGTTGGAGTTCTAGTAACTCAAATCCAACAATGATAATAAAGGAAAAGAATTTAAACAAAAAAATAACACAAGTCTTGGAAGGAATTAAAAGTGACATAACACCACTAGGCACACCCACACCGCCACGCCGCTCCATGATCACTGACCTGAAAATATTTTAGATAAAAAGGGGGTGAGCACAAAAACGTACTCAGTGGTGGGGAACAAGGAATATCATTATTTTATTTGTCAAAACGTGTATACATAGTAAGAAAGTAATAGTCAATCATATTCAACCTCACCGGTTTAAAAATCCTGCCACACAGGCAAAAGTTATGCCACACAGGCTATGATACGCCACACAGGCTATGATTCGCCTCGCCACACAGGCTATGGTTCGCAGGCTATGGTTCGCCACACAGGCTATGCCACATAGTACGCCACACATGCTATGGTTCGCCACACAGGCTACGCCACATAGTACGCCACACAGGCTATAATACAGGTAATAATACGACACACAGGCTTTCACCATGGATGTAACAAAACACAACAATGATTATCACCATGAACTTACAGATAAAGTAAATCTCATAATAAATATGTTTATTCCAAATCACATGTTTGCAATTTAAAGAGAATTTTACCCACAATAGATATGTTTATTCCAAATCACATATTTCCAAATCACGTCATATTGTTTGAGGAAAGGTTATGTATTCCAAACAATAAGGAGCTTAGAAATGAAATCATGAGTGAAGCTGTAACACCCTAAATTCATAATTTAAAAATGCTATATTTTCTTAAATAGCTAAAGCGGAAATATGTCAAGTAGTGAATCCAACAAACTCAAGTCTAAACTTTGCAAAAGAACTGACATCAACCAACGATCCAAAACAAACTACACAAGACTTAGTAGCAAGAGATAAGTTGGAGTTCTAGTAACTCAAATCCAACAATGATAATAAAGGAAAAGAATTTAAACAAAAAAATAACACAAGTCTTGGAAGGAATTAAAAGTGACATAACACCACTAGGCACACCCACACCGCCACGCCGCTCCATGATCACTGACCTGAAAATATTTTAGATAAAAAGGGGGTGAGCACAAAAACGTACTCAGTGGTGGGGAACAAGGAATATCATTATTTTATTTGTCAAAACGTGTATACATCGCAAGAAAGTAATAGTCAATCATATTCAACCTCACCGGTTTAAAAATCCTGCCACACAGGCAAAAGTTATGCCACACAGGCTATGATTCGCTATGGTTCACAAAGCTATGGTTCTATGGTTCGCCACACGTGCTATACCACATAGTACGCCACACAAGGCTACGCCACATAGTACGCCACACGGGCTATAATAGGTAATAATACGCCAAACCAGGCTTTCACCATGGATGTAACAAAACACAACAATGATTATCACCATGAACTTACAGATAGAGTAAATCTCATAATAAATATGTTTATTCCAAATCACATGTTTGCAATTTAAAGAGAATTTTACCCACAATAGATATGTTTATTCCAAATCACATATTTGCAAGTTAAGAAGATTTCACCCACCTTATTTTGTCGAGCACCACAAAAAAAAATCAATCAATTTCGAACGAGGGTCCTAGTTGCGCCAAGACCTAGCCAAATAAATATATTAATTTTTGTTTATAGGAGCCTACACAATTACTTATAATTAACTCTTTAAACTAAGCTAATTATTTTACAAGTATTTGCCATTAATGTAAGATAAAAAATATAATAATAAAAAATGATTCAACAACCGAATGATAGCTTCTATAAGCCATATGAGTTTAATCCCTTAACTTATTTTAAGGCAATAATTTCATAATACAAAAGGAAAAGAAAATATTATTAATAATAAATAAAAGAAATCATCAAAACAAAGTTGTACAGACAATCTAATCACACGTCTACTTACATATGCCAAAATTTACAAATTTTTGTTAAGAGTTAAATACACGTGCCTGTATATATAAATCTTCTTTATTTAGTCAACTAAATAATTTAAAGAAAAGAAAAAAAAAATATAACAATCCAGTAGCACAACCTAGAAATAGCACTTGAGATCTAGTACATAGTTTGGGATGTAGTAATGTAAAGATAATCACTCATAGATATAATTTTCTTACTGCTCTACCGCCATATACTCATCATGTAACCAAAGTTTGCTCAAACTAATAGGCTTTTCTCAATATAAATTATTTAACTCATTCGGCCACCCAAATAATTTACCAATATAGATATAAAATAAAATAAAAAAAATTTAAATAAAAGAAGAACAGCAAAAAATTACAAAATACATCAACCATTTTCGAAACTGTAAAAGATAGCTCATGTATGTCCTTAATTCATAATAGTCATGCTTTGGAAAAATAAATAACATGACAATAAAAAATTTATAAAAATAAGACAAAACTTACTGGAAGAACCGATGCTTTTAACAAAATTTTGTGTGTGCGGCTATGTGCGTGTGTGTGTTTGTGTGAGTGTGTGGATTGTGTGTGTGTTGAGTTGTGTGCGTGCGTGTGTGTATATATATATATATATATATATATATATATATATATATATAAGTAAAACCCTAATTAAGTTATAATCCTACTTGAATTCTTATTAATTAAATCTCAATCGTAGATAAATATAAGATAGAATTTGGGCTCAACAAAATAATATTCTACAAAGTCCAATTTGAGAATAAATAATATAATTTGACAATTATATAAGCCCAAAACTTAATAATATAATTTGATAATTTCATAAACCCAAAATTTATTTTATTACTTAGTCTATATTTGTAACATAATATTTGAAGGCCCTAAAATAAATTATGAAGTTCGTTTTCTAGCTAAGGGCGCAACTACTGACTCCCTCAAGTCCAACGTAAAAATCGAGCATATCAAATATCCACAAATCCAACACAAAAGATTCAAATTTAAAGCAAATTAATGCAAGCAAAAAGTGAGGTGTTACAGAAGCTCATGATACTCCTTATACCGCCCACCCAGGCAGCACCAAGATGCATCAAGATTTACGAGGAAAGTTCTGGTGGGACAAAATGAAAAGATTTATAGCCTCTTTTGTCGAACGTTGTCTCACTTGTCAACAAGTGAAGGCGTTACACCAACGACCATATGGAAAGTTACAACCTTTGAAAATATCCGAGTGGAAATGAGATGATATAGCAATGGATTTTGTAACGGGTTTACCAAAGTCAAAACGGGGTAACACTGCTATATGGGTAGTAGTGGATCGCCTTACCAAATGTGCTCACTTTCTACCAATTCAGATTACGCATGGATCCGATAAGTTAGCCCAGTTATATGTAAAGGAAATCGTACGACTACATAGAGTACCAAAATCTATCACATCTGATAGAGATTCGAAATTCACTTCGAGATTTTGGGTTAGCTTACAAAAAGAACTGGGAACGAAGCTGAACTTTAGCACAACTTTTCATCCACAAACCGATGGACAATCGGAAAGGATGATCCAAACACTTGAGGATATGTTGAGAACAGTAGTGTTGGATCGAGGCGTAACTTGGGAACATGTTTTACCACTTATTAAGTTCGCCTACAATAATAGTTATCAAGCAACAATCAACATGGCCCCATATGAAGCATTGTATGGAAAGAAATGTCGATCACCACTTTATTGGGATGAAGTGGTGAAAGGAAAATTTTAGGGCCTGATACAGTAGAAGAGATGATTGAGATTGTTCACCAAATCAGGCAAAGAATAAAAGAAGCTCAGGATAGACAAAAATCATATGACGATACACGTAGATCCGATCTACAATTTGAATGTGGAGACAAAGTTTTTCTCAAAGTCTCTCCATCAAAGGGAATTATAAGATTTGGAGTTAAAGGAAAGTTGAGACCGCGATTTATCGGACCTTACGAGATCCTTGAGAGAATAGGCCCCGTAGCCTATAGATTGGCACTTCCGCCAAGTTTGGGTAATGTCCATAATGTGTTCCACGTGTTGTAAATGAGAAAGTACGTATATGATCCAAAACACGTAATCCATCATGATGACGTGCTCCTCAACCCAGACATGAGCTATGAAGAAGAACCTATGGCTATTTTAGATCATAAGGTTCAACAGTTGAGAAACAAATCTATACCATTAGTAAAAGTCCTATGGAGACACCATGGACAAGAGGAGGCCACGTGGGAACTCGAGGACGCCATGAAAGAACGATATCCCGAACTTTTCTAAGGTATGCAAATTTCGGGATCAAATTTCTTTTAAGGGGGGTAGAATGTAATATCCCGCAGTTTTAAAACTAAATTACGATAAAAAATGTCGTAATTAGGGTTTTGGATTCGATAATTGAAATCTTAATTAGTCAAGGCTCGATTTTTACTAAGCATAACATGAGGATTTTTATATGATATTCACTAATGATTAGTGAATTAAGGAATATAGTTTATAATATTCCTTTGAATGTATAATTCTAACGTCGATTAAATTTCGATAGTTAGTCTTATGTTATTTCTAAGCAATGAAGCTTAGAAATTTAATTCCTTATTAAAGAAGAACGAATAATGTGCCTACAACATTAGTACGAGCATTTTAGAGATGAATCAATTAGCTATATTTTGAGACGTTTAGAACGTCGGCATTTGGAGACGAGTTAAAAACTTAGTCAAATGATCATGAAATTATAATATTTAAATTCCTATTATTATTTTATGATATAAGAGCATTATTTATCATTGAAATAATTCTAGGGAATTAAGGAATAAAAATGTACTAAATGTGTTAATTTCGAAAACCCTAATTTTCGAAATTAGGGTTTTGTGATCTAGAATTGTTCTAAATACTTTTCTATGATTTAATTCATCATCTAGGACTTATCATATGTCACATAACTATGTATTAGCTATTTGACACAAGATAATAAAATGTTTAGCAATGTAGCCCTAATTCTCGAAAATTAGGACTTATAACATTAATTAAATTTAAATGCTATCCAATTGATAATATATGATAATTATTATATTAATATGATATTATTAATGATAAAATGAGGTATATTATCAACTTGCACAAGTAGGGTGCCAATTGTGTGATAAGTGGCGAAAATGTTGACATTTTATGTGACAAAAATGATAAATATCATACTTCAATTAATGAGAGGATATGATTATGATATTAGCATGATATTAGGTGTAAAGTAGAGATAGTTATCAATTTGATCAAGTAACCTACACCTTTGTCACCTAGGGGCCGAAAATGTGGACTAATATAAGGTTGGAAGATTTAATTTTTAACTTTGATAATGACATCTTATCTTAGTTGAAATTGTTGACTTTTCAAATATGACTTTATTATATAGTTATAATAAAGTATATGATGTAGAAAAAATTAAAAATCAATCCTAAGATCTAGAACATGGCCGACACACACACATATACACTATAAAGTGTTAATTTCATTATTTTATGATAATTATGGTACAATGTATTAATTAAGTGATAAGATGACATATTAAAGTGATATAGGATAATATAAAATTTTGTCCATTTGTTCCATGTGGGTGCCGAAATATATGACTAAATAAGCAAGTGTATTCATTGATATTTTATCTAATAATTAGCTACAAGTGGATTAATTCTATAAATAAGGCTTGGGATCAAACATTTCTCCCATTTTAGCAACCTTAAGCACCGAAAATAGAGGGCAAAAATTTAGAGAGTTCATCACTTGTTTATCTCCAATCCTAGATCAAATAAACACTACCGTTAGAAATCGACGCCGATTAAAAGGTTAGAAATCTTACAAGCTTCGTATACATGTTAGAATTTTCAATTTTCATCCATTAAATTTTATGTTATGAGCTTAATTTATTTATGATGAAATTTTCAAAAATTATGTTCATATGCTAAGTTGTTTAGAAATTGTGTTTATCTGATGTTCCTAAGCTTATATTATGATTTTAATACAAAGTTAAGCATGATTATGAAAATTATATGTTGACCGAAAGCATGTGAGTGCCATATGTTGATGAACATGATTTTTAATTGTTGATTTGAACATGAATTAATCATAGTTGGAAGTATTAAAGCTTGTATGATTTTATGTAGAATTTTTGAAAAACTATAGGACATGTTCTTGTTAATTTCAAAAATTATGATATGATCATATGATGTGAAATAATTCATGTTTGAGTGTTATTATAGCATATTAATAATGTAGATTCATAATATAGTATTGTATGAATTTATTGGAGTTGTTAAAAATTAATTTGACCTAAGTCATAATTTCGAAAATATGACCCTAGGGTACTTTGATGAATAATCATAATTGATGAAAATTATGTTATAATAAGGATACTTGATGATGATTATGTGTTGTGTAAATTAATTGGAATTTTTGAAAAATGTTTACTTAGTTAATTAAAAATTTTGAAAACTATATAGTAAAATAATATGATGTATAATTTTTCTATGACCAATATGATTACATATTATTGATCCCATGTTAAAATAGTGTGATGTGTGAATTTATGTACAAGTATAGAATAATAATCCATGATGACCGAAAACTATAGGTTTTAATGTTATAAATTTATTTTATCAAGTATAATTGCATAATACGTTTTAAAATAATGTTATAAACATACTATGATTTTATGTGATTTTTAGAACAAGAAATATTATGTTTATGTCAAAATATGTTACAAAGTGACGTAACGTTGAAAAATAAAGTATTAAGTTGAAATTAAATCATCTTTACGTGTATTAATGTGCGTAATTGTTGATTAATGTGAAAAATTTGATGTTTATATGAATAAGATTAAAAAATCGACAAGAAATTAAGTGTATATATGTATATTAATGAATATACATATTTATGTGCAAATTATGTGATTTTGAAAGTCAAATAAGTTGACTTTGGGGTAGACGTATGAAATACGTCAATACGTGATCAATGTGACATGTATGTTTAGTAAAAATGTGACTTACGTTATGTAGGCACATTAAAACGTACATTATATGATAAAGAGATAGAATATCTCTTATGTTATAATCGATTTCATAAATGAAATCATTTTAATTAGGAATGTCAAATATAAGTTCGACGTTAGATCTAATTGATTCATAGGAAGTCATAAACAATAATTCGTCTCTACCGAAAAACGTGACCAATATACTAAAGTAGTTCTTACGTTAAGGTGGGACGTGGACTTGAGCGTGGACGTAGAAAGGATATTGTAGAGAAGCACATACGAGGTGGGCTTTACTCGAAAACCATTTTATTTATTATGCTTTCTTCGAAATGAAAAGTATTTATTTACAAAGCTTTCAGTTGAGAAATGATGATGAATTGTTATTCAATTGCTGGCCAAAGTGTTTATGTTTTATGTATGGATCCTATCAAGTTGTTGGGCAAGCCAACTATGAAAGTGAATCAGTTGTTGGGTCGCTCCCAACTTTACAGAAAATCGATATCGGATCCTATGCCGGATGCAGTAATACCTGGCTAGGATTAACGTGTACAGCAGTGGTGACTGTGTGCCTAAAGGAACATCTTCGGTCGGTCACGGTGTCTGTAGAAGGAGGCCTACTTCTACAGCGCGAGATCAGTTTATGAACAGTCATATGAAACAGGATACGGATCATACATACCAGAAAATGCTTGGCCAGACGATCTTTTGAAAAGTGATGAAATGGTTTAGTAAACACGAGTCATTTCAACAAAAACCTCGTGTGTTACTGATGGGGCAGTATAATTTAATGAAAATATTTTGGCATGAGTCCACTAAGTGCATTCTTGTACTTAGCCCTGCATGTTTGTTTTTAAATGTGCAGGTTGAGCTGTTGATGGGATGGCGAAGTGTTGAGCAGTCGGAATCTTTTGTCGCTGATAAGTAGAACCTTGAATGCATATCGTCATATGTGTATTTCACATGCTTTTCCGCTGTTCAGAACACTAAGTTATATTTTGAGTATTGCCCTATGTTACTTTCAGATCGGTTGAACCATTTTGTTAAAGATATGATGGTCTAGTTTATATGTAAACGTTGTGTATTTATCTTTAATAGTTTGAAGTCTTAAGAGTTTGGTTGTCATATGCTTTATAATCCCATATTCATTTACCTTTATGTCCTTAATGTCCGTTTTATAGTAACAGCTAATCCTTCTTTAGGATTGGCGGACTGTTACAATATGTATGTTAGAACCTTGTTTACACATCGTCATATGTGTATTCACATGCTTTTCCGCTGCAATAGAATACTAAGTTATGTTTTGAAGTTGACAGTTGAATACCTTCAGATCAGTTGAATTCTTTTGGATCTGTTGGTCTAGTCTCACCTGTATATTATGTGTGTATTGTATATAATGGTTGAGGCCTCTTAGTTTACTTGATGTATGTCTTTCATGTCTCTTAATTACTGTCTCAAGTGATAGTCCCTACTAATCCGTCATTAGTAGTAGTGGGCTGTTACAGTAATTAAGATTTATAATTTGTAATTTGACTCACCTTTACGCTAAGAAAAATGATAGCAACGATGCGAAATGATAAAATTAAAAGGAAAACTGGGGACAAGGAGACGATTGCAAGTCACTATACTCCACAAATGGGTGAAAAAATATGTATTATTCTTCTGGTTCTCAGTAGTGTGGGAACCCTACATTACCCCATTGGAGTAGCTCTTATAATAAATTTATAGTGGATTTTAAATATATATTTTTAATTGTAATTGCTTGCTAAACTAATACTAATACATAAAAACTTCTATATATCCGTTCGCACCGTACGGATATATAAAAATATTATTTGTTGTTAAGAAAAGTATCATTTACATTAAACAAAAGTATCATTTTTTTTTACCCTATAATTTAGAAAGTATCATTTATATTGAAAAAAAGTATCAAAGTTCACATATGTAGACGTATGTAAAAGACCACCTAATACTAATATACTGAGGTGCAAGACATGTTACAGGCTGTAAATTTGTGGTCTATCCACACGTACTCATAATTAAGCACATGCATTTCATCTTAATGCAGCAATTTATAATATACTATTACTCATAGTTTAATTTATACTTTGGAAAGAATTAACTTTCATCACCATGTAATTAAATGATGATTAATTACCTTAAACACACGGCCATGATTAACACCAAAGCTGGAACAATGCTAAGTATCGCCGTCTCAAATGTTGCGGAAATATACTCTAATCCAGCTAACTTGAGATTGTGTCAAGATAAAGTATAGAGCAGTAGAGAAAAGAGAATTATGAGAAGAAAACTGATTCCATTAGATCTACATTACACTCTTTACTTAGAGCATCTACATATTGATTAACTTACTAAGTATTGACAGTTTTAGCAATAGCTTAATTGTCTAACTAACATTGTTTAATAGCTTCTAACTAATATGCCACGTAGGCTGCATGTATGCAATTTAATAAAACTCCTACATAAAAGAGCCTACCCATTTTCAATTGAAAACTTTTAAAGAATATGTTACAAACGCACAACAGTAACTGGCTTTGTAAAGATATCGACAATTTGATCAGCAATGGAACATAACGAACGTCCAACTCCTTTTTAAGCACTTAATCTCGCACAAAGTGAGTTTATCACTTTTGATATATTTGGTACGAGCATGATGAATTGGATTTGAAGCAATAGCAGCTGCACTTTTATTATCACATCAAATATTTGGTTTATGAGAAAGAGTAATACCAATCTCGTGCAACAGAGATTTTATCCATACTAATTCAACTGCAGAGTCTGCCAACACACAATATTCAGACTCAGTGGAGCTACGGGAGACAACATTTTGCTTCTTTGAACTCCAAGAGAGTAAGTTGGAGTTGCATAACATGATTTTTTTTGTCTTTTTACTGGGATGAATGTCATGATTTAGTGGAACTTCTTAAAACTTTTCAAGCTGCAACTAAAGAATTATATTGTGTTTATTTTCTTACTTCTTCGCGTTTGTTATATCATTGTACATTGATTGCATATCAATTTAATATATGTTGTCAAAAACCAAATATAACTGTTAAAATATTATGGTTTTGAAATGGTTGAAATGTTGAAATATTTTAAACATATTCATGATATTTTTCTGATTGCAAAATGATTAGGAAATATGATAGTGTTTGTGGGCTATTAAATTGATATATATATATATATATATATATATATATATATATATAGGAGTTGGTTATAGAGAGAACCATCTCTTAGATAAGAACTAAGAACCAATAACCATTGTTAGATTAAATAAGATCAGTCGACTCATAATTATTTAATGATACAAATAGTCAAATCCCTAAATTTTGCTATTTAGATATTTCACATTCTATTCTTCTTTGTTCATATAATTCATGTTGTTTTTCATGTAATCGTAGTTATTGTGCATACTATTCATTCCAATTCATTGTTATGTTCATTTAATTCATGGTGTTGTGCATGCAATCGTAGTAATTATGCATATGAAAATAATTACGAAAATCAATATACAAAATCCCTTAATTTTAGGTCTAAACGGTTATCATTAAAATATGAGGATAATAAACTATTTATAATTAATCTTGACCGTTAGATTATAAAAATAAATTGATCAAATTAGTTCTTAGTTCTAAAAAAAAGTTGAAGTTCTCATTTGCTCCACTCCCAATAGGGGAGGGTTAACGTGAGAACCGTTTTTATTGTGAGAACATGAGAACCAAAAAATGATGAATTCGGTTTGAAACTTGATGAATCCGCGTGGAAAGTTACTGCTAAAAAAATAGAATTTTCGCCTCTCATGAGATTCGAACCCTAGGTGAAAATTCTTAATTTTTTGGATTCAGTAACTTTCCCAACGGATTCATTAACTTTCATAGCAAATTCATTTTATTCGTAAAGAATTTTCGTGGTTCTTAGTTCTCATGTTAAAATCGGTTCTTATTTGAACCTTACTATATATATATATATATATATATAATGTTGGATTCTCATAGTATCCGGTTCTCAGATAGTATGTAGTACCAAATCTAGACCACACATTTTGAACATGTGACCGGTGCAGCTGATATGTGGTGGTCTCTTTTTTATTCTTTATTTTTAAATTTTCGTAAGGGTAAATTGGGCAAAAATAAAAGTTAGCATTCTTCTTCTTCTACTCTCCTCTGATTTTCTTCATCTTTTCAAAAAAAATTACGGCAACAGCGACGATGGGCAGCTTCGGTTACGGCCCGACAACAACGAACAACAAATTTTGAAAGAAAAAGAAAAGAAAAATAAGATTTTGAGAAGAAATTTGAGGGATTTTGTAGAAAAAAAAAGATGTGGATTTTGAATGATCGAGAGACAAGATGGTTATAACGGTGGTTTATAGCGAAGTTCGTCGGTAATCGGAGAATAAAATGGTAAAACGACGGAGAATGATAATAAGAAGTTTTGCAGTCGAAAATGAAGCATGCATACTACAAAACGTAAAAATGCATACAACAAAACATCAACATGCATTCTATAAAATGTAAACATGCATACCAAAGAAATATAAACCTATATGTTTACTAACAAAAATATGCATATTACAAAACAACAACCTGCATACAACTAAACACAAACTTGCATGCTATGAAACACAAACCTGTATGCTTTAAAAAAGAAAACCATAGGTTTCTCATTCACGATATCTCTCTCCAATATACACAAACACTTATCTTGTTGATCATTTGCTTTCTTTATTGTTGATCATTTGTTTTCTTTTGAATTAAGAAGTTAAAAGTAATCGATCTAAACGTGACACTAAAGGAGAAATCAATCTCATATACATTTTGTATTCAATATTATGCAGTTTTATATTCAATCGTATGTAATTTTCTGTATAACAATATGCATGTAGTTTCTAGAGAAATAAATCCAATGCATTTTTTTTATTAAAACGTATACAGTTTTGTGTTCAAACTTATGCACTTTTCTATTTTAAAACATTCATGATTTATTTTTCTATATCACATAAAAAATCAAATTTCTAATATGCCCTTACTGTAGCGAAATTAGCACCAAATGACTTAAAAATCCAAAAAAAATCTTCACCATTGGATCTATAAGATGAGTGGATGAGATTGAGTACTACATACTACCTCAAGCTCGGATACTATTTGATCCCTCTCTCTCTCTCTCTCTATATATATATATATATATATATATATATAGAGAGAGAGAGATGTTATCGTATGAACACTCCTTATAATGTTAACATGGGGACAAATATCAACCATTGATAAATCAATATAGACTCTTTAGATTAAATGCACAATTATATATAAAAATGTGTATATAACTAATTCAGATGAACATTTAAAAATACCCATGTGATTTCAAATCTAATAGACATAATTTATTCTCATTTATGTATGTTAAAAATTATATATACATGAACCAATTTCTATATATATATATATATAAGAGTATATATATTTATACATTCTACTTCTTCCAAATTAACTACCAGTTTCATTTACATTAAGATGAAACCAGTGCATATACATTGATGAAAAGTGGGGTTCATCAGAAAAGTAAAAGAAACGAAGGGAGGGGGGGTGGGTGGTTAATAATAGTGTATAGTATATATAATAATGAAATTCATTAATGTCATCAACATCCACCACATGATATATATTACTGCACTACACCACCGTTTCCTCTTTCGCATCTAGTTTTTCTTGATTTTCTTTTATTTGGGTTTCTTTGTTCTTTCCCCATATGACGCAGTACAATCCTCCTATGAGTAATATGCCTCCAACAAAACTGCAATAAATAAAAATAAAATGTAAAAAATAGGCCACTAAAATTTATAATTCTTCAAATAGAAGAAATCCTACAAGAATATTATTTTATTTTGGTGTTGTAAACATTAAATATTGAAAAGAAAGCAGAAATAGGAACCTTCCAACATAAAGCGTCTCGTTCCAGAAAAAGAGAGAGAAGAGAGCAGTGAAGATGAGAATTAATGGAGTGAATGCTGCAGCATAAAAGGGCCCTTTCTTCTCTACCGCCCACAGTTGCAGCCAGAACGATATTCCAGTCACTACAACTCCCTGCAATTATTATTATTTTTTATATGTCAGGTCAAAAAAGAATTGGTAAAGTAAAATATGAAAATTGAGTTGGGTATTATTATACATAACACATGAAATTTTAGTACGTTTTGCACCTTATTGGAATTTTCTGGTTAAGCTACAGGGCCTGCATTTGTCTACATGAACATATGTAAATACATATATTTATAATGGTTATGTATGTATATATTATATTTCTACTGTAGTGCACATGTAGAGAGTGGACATGATACTGTGAATTGTGGCCTCTTTTTGAAACACCATTCTGTCCAGGAATAGAAAAATACCATAAATATTTAAACACGTGCATTGACTCTATATATAATTGGTATTGACCGGAGTTAACAAAACAAAATATAAATTATGTGCATGTGAGAGGAAATTCAAGCAATATTCATTCTCTTTAAGTAAAAAGGACTACTACATACAAATCCATGCATGTGAAATATGTGTCGTTATGTTGCAGTAAAATCCATCAAGTATTTTTTCGTGTAACAATTATAGCTCGTCAGATAATACTTTTCATCGTAAAATAAAGTTACATGCACTTGCTATAAATTTCCTAGTCTTGCCTTTTTTGGCACACTCGTAAAGGATCATCCTTACCTAAGGACGGATTCTTTCATGGGTCGATCCAGTCTAAACTTTCATAAATTATATATTTATTCAAAATAAATAAGTGGTTCATATATTCATAATAAATAATATAATAATCCATTTATTCATGAAAAGTGATACAAGGACACATTCACATCCTATCATTATATATATAATTTTTGTCGCTTCTTGTTGTTATAATATCTATGTTATTAGTACTTTAGTTGAAAAAAATAAAAAAAATAAAAATATCAGGCATTGCACGAGATCATATTTTCAAACATAAAAACTCATGTATATCCGTCTACACCGTGCGGAATGATAAAAGTACAATTTATTCTTAACAAAAGTATCATTTATACTGAAGAAAAATATCATTTATTTTGTACACTATAATTCGAAAGTATCGTTTATACTGAAGAAAAATATCATTATCCGTATATACGCACTTCCGTACATGAGACCACCTCAATTTCAAAAAGGTACACTGTTTGTAGGGGCCGATGATCCAATTTCAAAGAAATATAATTAAAATCAAAATAAGTGGGTTTACGAAGACATACACAATATGCGACAGAGAAAAGATTGAAATCCCACTTTATTCGCCACGATGATATGTCCCTCTCCATACTCATTGCCCAAATTGATGATTGCGTGCAGCTAAAAAGCACTGCAGCATTATCAGACGAAATTTCGCTGGATACTGCTTCACTAGAGGTGCCTAACAACAAAATAGATATTTTAGAAGGAGAAAAAGAAGAAGAAGCAGGCTACATTTATATTTTAAAATCACTAACATCTACACGAATATACTAATTAAATTAAACAAATGAAACAAGGGTCTCATAATGCTTTTGCATAAAATGTCATAATTAACAGAATATCATATTTGTTTCATCATGCATAACCCTAACTAAGATAGTAACTATCGACGTAAATGGAAAAGTCGGACCTATCTTGCATGGCGCTATGTGGGGACAGTTTATCGACAAAAAAAATTGAATAATAGAGGTGCAAATATGCGGTGGAATTAAACCTGCATGACAAACCATGATGCCCAAATAATGTTGGCTGCAAGCATAAGCATGCAACCCTGCATCCATTTCTCATTGGAATTCTTCGAATTCGTTGGCTCCGAGCCTTTCATCAACTTAACTAGAGGCCCTTTTACGAAGGCGAACACCATCGCTCCGGATAGGCTCAAAACCGAACCAACAAATTTGGCGATCCCATGAGAATTTCTGATGGAACATGTCTCAGTTCTGAAAGAAAAAAAAAGATAAAATTGAGTAAGTTAATTTGTTGTTAATCATAAGATACTGACTAATATTGTTATGATGGTAAGTATACCTAAATATAACAGCGACGAGAAAGGTGAGAGCCGGAATTGCGTTGATGCCGACAGAAGCAAAAGTTGCGGAGACGTAGTTCATTGCATATGAGTAAAGGTTCGAACTCAAAGTTATGCTGAATATTAGTTCATGTGATTTTACATTAATAATTAAATAGACGAAAAAGATAAATGAAATTCAATCATGTGTTTAATTACATTTGATTGAGGCTCATACCCGAATAAAGAACTAAAGAAAATCTTCAAGATTAGGGCGTACGTCAAAGGATGAACAGGATTTTTCCTTTAAGAGAAGAAGGAAAAATAAAACATTAAATCAAGAATCATTTGAGGTAATAAAACATTAAATCAAGAATCATTTGAGGTCCCAAAGTAGTGGGAAATTAAATTAGATTAAACCTGTCGAGGAAGAAGGCGAATGGAGCCAAAGTTATGGTGGCGAATGCCTGTCGATAAACAACGAAGATATAAGGGTTCATTCCTCTATCAATGGCTGCTTTTGAGAACATCGCCATGCCTGCGTATGCAAGCTGCACCATTATCATTGCTAAGCAAGCCTTATTGCTGTCTAATATATCCAAGAACGACTGCAATTTCCCCATTAATTTCTTTTCTTTGTCGTTTTGTGTGTGGGATTCAAAGCATTAGCTTTGAGGTATATATAGAGAGAAACCATTATCCAATTCAGTACACTCCACTCGGACTGGGTTCTTAGTTTTGTTGAAAATAGTGTACGAACAGTACAGACTTGCCGGGCGTGTTACAACTCGAAACAGAAATGTAGAAGATCAAAACTAACAATGAATTTGAAACAGAAGAAAACAGAATAAAAATTACAGATAACCGTAATCTAATGCCGAGTCGAGGAGTCCTCTTTCCAAGACGAGATACGCCCGGTAGTGCTCTCGGTTCGACGATCGCTCCAAAGGTAAACGGCAGCGTCTCGTGGGTGGCAGACCAAGAACCAACGAGCCCCGTGAATCGGACGGAGGCGGGGATGAGCTGACACGAGCTATGTATGCAGGAGTGCTTTGAGAGAATGCAGAATGCTTTTGCAGTGAGGTGGTTTATGCCTTTGGGAGACATGTCCTATTTATAGGCGTCGTCCCTCATGGGAGCATACCGGAGTCAACACCGCATTGATGTCGAGTGTTACGGAGTTATGTCCCCTATCGAGTGCGCAGCGGTTTCTCGGAGACAACATGGGCACGCTTCCGCAGAGCCATCATGTCGGGCGTTACCGACGGTTACGACGAATCTGGACAACGCGCAAGGCGTCTGTGTTCATTGGACGATCCGGACGTCTCTTCAACGCACCACACGAGTTGGGCCCGGACCAACTCCATCTTTGGGCTCGATCAAACGCTGATCCAAAACATAAGGGCAATGGGCACGAACCGTGCCCACAAGCAAGCCCACTAAGTGCCCAAAGAATGTTCCCAAAGACCACCCAAAGACCAATTGCCAAGATCCAAGATCCAAGATCCACGATCCACGATCCACGGACCACGGACCACGAACCGAACCGAATCGAACCGAACCGGAGCCGAGCCGAGCCGAGCCGAGCCGGCCGGGCACCGGCACGGCACGGGCACGGCGCGGCGCGGCGCGGGCGGCGGCGGCGGCGGCGGCGCCGGCACCGCACGGGCCGGGGCGGCGGCGGCGGCGGCGGCGGCGTGTGCGCGTGGGCTTTCCAAACCCATCACTTGTGCACATAATTATACTAAGTGTTCAATGACCCACTTATATAGACAATTAATGAAGGTTCATTAATCAATGTGGGATAAGGATTAATTAATCCATGCTTATCCCCTTAATCACATAACTCCATGTTTAAGTGACCAACTTTGATCCACTATTCTCACCACCGAAATCGGATTTGAGAATGTGAATACACCACGATCATCTACTCGAAACGTAGATTGATCCTATGCCATTTAATTTCACAAAATTAAATGTTACGTCACTCAAAATCTTGGTCAAAGTAGCTCGGCAACTCGACCACATATATAATATTATATATATATACGCTGATTTCCAACAATCCCCACATGAGTGGAAATAGCCATATGCATGTATGCGCACACATTTCGATCCTCAAGAGATGTTAAAATATTTGGACAGTGGTTTATGGCCTGAACCTTCCATAGTTAGTATCATCGAGTACACAGCGGATTAGTGGACAAGATGCCTGAACTATTCCCCACAACGCAATCGAGACAATGGTATTAACACTTTAACACCTCAACCTCATCCGCTCACGCTTGATTCCATTTTGGCCATGGACATCCACTTTGATTCATAAGTGTTTTATTTGAAGCGCCCCACTTCGCACTTACATAGGTGATTCTTTACCGAGTATCTTGCCATACTCAACCTCCTCGAGGTATCTTAGGAATCATTAAGAGTCAACGACTCAACCTCACCACTAGGCAAGTTTTTCAACACTCGCTTGCTTTCTAGGAATGACTAACTCGAGTGTTTATACACGAACTCATATAGCTTAGTTCTCCCATCAACCAAGTTCTTGGGATCTCCGGTCATCATGGTTGGGTTACCACTATGATTGTTCTTAAGATGTGGATTTTAGTCCCATTCCTCTAGCAACTTGATCATTTGATCTCGGTTCAACCCTTTGGTTAACGGATGCGCAGATTATCTATCGACTGACATAGTCAATCGATATAACCCCACTGAGATCAAATGCCTCACGGTATTATGTCGCCGACGATATGTCGAGACTTACCATTATACAAACCACTTTTCGCCCTTCCAATAGCTGTTGGCTATCACGGTGAATCATCACTTTGGTGGCACGGGTTTAGACCAACATGGAATATCTTCCAAAATTACGAGCCACTCGGCTTCCTCACCGCCTTTATCCAAAGCTATGAATTACGATTCCATGGTGGATCGGGCTATACACGCCTGCTTCGTGGATCTCCAAGAAACAAAGACCTCCCAATCGTGAACACGCATCCACTTGTAGAAAGTGAATCTTTCGTGTCGATATCCAATTGGCATCACAAGACCCTTCAAGCACCGGGATATCTCGTGAAATGCAGCCCATGATTTTGAGTATACTTCAAGTACCTCAAAACTCTCACTAAAGCCTTCCAATGCTCCTTGCTGGATTGCTCGTGTAACGACTCAATTTGTTCACGGCAGAAGCTATGTCGGGTCGGTGCAATTTGTAAGATACATCAAACACCCGATGACCTTAGCATAGTCTTCTTGCCCAACAAAGTTCACCCCGTTCTTACTCAGTGAACATTGAGCTCTAATGGGTCTTAGCAGCAAACTATCAAACGCGTTGAATTTCTTAAGCACTTTCTCAACGAGTGAGATTGTGTCAAGACAATTCCGTCGATCTTCTTAGAATCTTGATTCCAAGAATCACATCACTAAACCCATGTCCTTCATGTCAAAATTTCTATTTAACATGCGCTTTGTGTCATTAATGACTTGAGTATTGCTACCCATGATCAACATGTCATCTACATACGCACACACTATAACATAACCATTATCGGTGTTCTTAACGAGACACATTTGTCACACTCGTTGATTTTGAAATCATTTGCCAACATTACATTGTCAAATTTCATGCCATTGAACGCGCTTGTTTCAAACCATATAGAGACTTCACGAGTTTGCATACCTTGCCTCTCGACTGTGTACTACAAACCCTTCGGGTTGCTCTATATATACCTCATCCTCGAGGTCACCATTCAAAATGCGCCTTAACGTCCATTTGATGAATCTCAAGATTGTGCAAAGCAAAGAATTGCGAAGCACCCTAATAGACGTAATCCTCGTCACAGTGAATAGGTATCAAGAAATCGTATCCTCTCTTTGTTTAAACCCTTCGACAACCAAACGGGCCTTATACTTTTCAATTGATCCATCCATTTTGTACTTTCTTTTAAGGATCCATTTGCATCCTAAGGGCTTACAACCTTCGGCAAATCAACCAACACCCAAGTGTGGTTTTGCAGAACGGAATCAATTTCGCTGAGCGCCTCTCGCCGAGCATCCCGTCCGACCGAGCATAGGCTACTTTGATCGAAGTTGGTTCTTCGTCAACATGAACGCAATATAGTCGGGACCAAAATCCTTTGGCGCTCGACTTCATCGCCACGCCTTGTTCCGACCCTCCGATCGACCTCGATCGCTATGCGATATCGGTTCTTCCTCCAAAGGTTTAGAACTCAAGCTTCACCATCGCCTATTGCTAGAACTAGCTTCATTTTTATCCTTGTCTTTACAGGATAAACACTTTCAAAGAATATAGCATTCCTTGATTCAATCGTCGTCCCCACGTCATATCTCGTACCTCCGACCGTGGATCGAAACGATAAGCGCCGCTGCTCGGTGCATACCCAATAAAGATACAATCGATCGCTTTTAGGTCCAATTGTAACTTGTTTAGGAAGAGGCACCTCAACCTTCGCCAAACACCCCACACTTTGAGATATTTGACGATGGCTTTCTTCCTTTCCACAACTCGTAGAGAGTGACATCCTTACCCTCGAGTGGAATCTTGTTCAAGATGTAGTTGGTGTCAAACAACTTCCCCCACAAGTTCTGGGCAACCTCAACTAATCAACAAAGCATTCATCATCTCATTAATGTTCGATTTTACGCTCAACAGCGCCATTAGATCGAGGTGAATAAGGAGCTGTCGTTTGATGTATTATACCACTTTCGTTGCATAATGCCTCAAACGGAGCTACATATTCTCCCCTCTATCACTTCGAGCAGCCTTAATTCGACAAATTAGTTGATTCTCGGCTTCGTTCTTCAAGTTTTAAAAGCTTCAATAGCCCTCGCCTTTACTTCTTAGAAGGTAAAGATAACAATATCTTGTACAATCATCAATAAACGTGATGAAGTACTTTTACCACCTCTAGTTTGTACAAACTTTAAATCACATACATCAAGATGAATAAGTTCTAGAGGCTTAGTGCTTGTTTCTCACCGAATGAAACGGTAACTTAGCTTATTTTGGCTTCCACACAAACTTCACATTTCGTTTGTGTATTGACTTCATTTAACTTTAGTAAATCTAAATTTACTAATCTTTTATTGCATTTAGATTAACATGTCCTAATCTACAATGCCATAAATCGTAGCACTCTACCAAGTAAGAGGAAGTAGATGCTTTTTCATTCATCATAATTTTGGGTACACGCAAGACAAATTATTACATTTAGTTTGAAAAGACCCCGTGAGATAACCTCTACCAAGAAACTTTCCAAACTTAGTCAGATAAACTTGTCCGACTCAAAACTAGTCTAAAACCTTTATTAACTAGAATAGAGGCCCGACACTAAGTTCTTGCGAATGTCTCGACATGCAAAGACATCCTTCAATGTGATCTCAATGCCGGACGTCATCTTGAGCACCACATCACCAACTCCGCAACCTCGGATGCTTGGTTCCCATGTTGAGCTTCCTCCCTCAACAGCTTGTAGGTGGAGAAACGATCTTTTCGGCACGACGCGCGAAGCTGATTGCGCAAAGTGTCGATGAACCATCCACCTTGATTCTCGACGTGGTCGACTTCTTGGTCACCACAGCAGCCAAGTCATCCTTGTCCCATTTGTCAAGTCCTTCTCGACAACGCTGGTAACTTGCTTAGCCTTCTTCTTCTTCTACCGACGGCAGCCTCTACTGTGGCCATGCTTGCCACAATTGTAACAATCCCGTCAAACTTACGGCAACCACCTTCCTTCGCTTTATCTTTGACATGGGACGAACACGCTTGTTGGAGGGACCGCCTCCAAAGCAGGTGGCTCTAGCATCGATCGAGCCTTTCCTTTAGTTCTAGCTTTTTCACGCCGACTGATGCGGTTCGACGATCAAGTCTTCAAGTGTCATATCCTTTCGCTGTGCTTAAGGTAGACCTCAAGTCTCTCCCTGGGGTAGCTTCTCAATCAACCGTAGCGACGACAAAACCGTCTCGAAACGGTGTGTTCTTGACTTGAACCTCGTGCACAATGAGTTGAAACTCTTGCACTTGGTCCATGATCGGTCTGAATCGACCATCTTGTAGTCCAAATATTTGGCTACAATGAACTTCTTTGTACCGCATCATCACTACGGTGCTTTTCTAACGCATCCCACATACTTTTTGATGTCGTTACAACAAAGATAAACACTATACAAGCTATCTTCTAAACTACCAAGTATAAAATTTTACAAAGGTAGTCGCCAAGGCGCCAGTTGTCATATGTCGCTCGGACGTGAAAGTCCATTACCAAATTGACCGAACGGCGGGCTCATCTTCCACCAAGAAGTTGGCGGCCCAACGTCGAGGTAGAACAAGCATCTTTGTCGCCATCTCAAGTCGGATCCTCCAAACTTGGCGGCTTCTCGGGCGGCATCATCCTGCGGTATGAACAGCGCCGAGATCGATCCATGATCGATCCACCAAGCACCACTCAAGTGTGTCAAACATGGAACTCGAATGAGAACCACCGGTGTTAGATCCCATGGATCCAACAATCGACCCACCGAAAAGTGCAATGTCGAACCAAAGGAACCACTAAAAGTGGAACCAATTGTTGAACCACTAAAAGTGGAACCAACAGTCGACCCAAAGGGTCCCATGGTTGACCCCGAAGGCATCGAACCAAACATGACCGAAGCCATTGTGCCAGAATTGGCGGCAGCAGCAGAGGCAGCGGCGGCGGAAGCGGCAATAAGGCGTAAGTGAGTCGGTCGGAACAATGACATCTCCAAGCAAAGGTTTAGGTTTCGAAAGTTTTAGGTTTATTTAGAGTCTAACTCCTTCGTGGCAAGTATTATCTCGTCTTGCGATTGTTGAAAACAGTGTACGAACAGTACAGACTTGCCGGGCGTGTTACAACTCGAAACAGAAATGTAGAAGATCAAAACTAACAATGAATTTCAAAGTAAGAAAATGAATAAAATTACAGATCACCGTAATCTAATGCCGAGTCGAGGAGTCCTCTTCCGCAAGACGAGATACGCCCGATAGTGTTTCGGTTACGACGTATCGCTCCAAAGGTAAACGGCAATGCCTCGTGGGTGGCAAGACCAAGAACCAACGAGCTCCCGCGAACCGGACGGAGGCGAGGACATGAGCTTAGACACGAGTTATGTATGCAGGGAGTGCTTGAGAGAATGCAGAATGCTTTTTGCGAGGGTGGTTTATCTTTGGAGACATGTCCTATTTATAGGCGCCGCCCCTCACGGGAAACATCTTTGAGTCAACACCGCATTGATGTCGGGTGTTACGGAGTTATGTCCCCTATTGAGTGCGCAGCGGTTTCTCGAGACAACGTGGGCACGCTTCCGCAGAGCCATCATGTCGGGCGTTACATCGATTTGCCACGATTTAACGGACAACGCGCGGCGTCTGTGTTCATTGGACGATCCGGACGCCTCTTCAAATGCACAAGCAGCCCAACGGATTGGGCCACACGAGTTGGGCCCCTGAGCAACTCCATCTTTGGGCTCGATCAAACGTTGATCCAAAACATAAGGCAATGGGCCACCAACCGTGCCCACGAACGACCCCAAAGACCAATTGCAAGATCCAAGATCCAAGATCCAAGATCCAAGATCCAAGATCCACGATCCACGATCCACGGAACCGAACCGAACCGAGCCGGGCCGGCACGGCACGCGGCACGCAAGCGCGGGCGCCGGCGCCGGCAGACGGCACCGGCCCGGGCAAGCATGGCGGCGGCGGCGGCGTGGGCTTTCCACCCATCACTTGTGCACATAATTATACTAAGTGTTCAATGACCCACTTATATAGACAATTAATGAAGGTTCATTAATCAATGTGGGATAAGGATTAATTAATCCATGCTTATCCCCTTAATCACATAACTCCATGTTTAAGTGACCAACTTTGATCCACTATTTTCACTCACCGAAATCGGATTTGAGAATGTGAATACACCACCATCATCTACTCGAAACGTAGATTGATCCTATGCCATTTAATTTCACAAAATTAAATGTTCGTCACTCAAAATCTTGGTCAAAGTAGCTTCGGCAACTTGACCACATATATAATATTATATATATATACGCTTGATTTCCAACAAGTTTGTCAGTCTCAGACTCGTGTTTTCTTTCACCAGACAGGTGCCGTGTCTGTTGTCGTGTGCGCGACCACGATGTATTGATATCATCAAATTAATGGAAAATCCTGTATGCCCGTTTGAAACGAGTTTTTGTGTTGATTGAGCCTCTAGCTAACTTTTAGTAATGTCCATGACCATGCGGGGTCAATTTTTTTACTACTTTAGTATATGTTGGCATCTCATGGGGTAGTTAGCATTACTGGAGCCAAACACATTAAAAGACAAACCAAACGATAACAATATATATCTTGTTCCAAAAGGGGAATCACATCTCAACCTCATGAGAATGTAAGGGGAAAAATCTCGGTGACTCAACGATTAAAAAGCTATGAGGACTTTGCCTAGTGCCCACAAGGAGTCACCTTAAAGAGGATGAAACTCTCACATTGCGGCTGCTAGGATTCGAACTTTGGTCCTTGTTTCAAATCTTAACCAACTGAGCTAAACCCAGATGAAATAAATATATATATCTGCTTATTTTATTTCATTTTTGTGACTATACCAAATTGAAATAGAAATGAAGTTTCATTAAGAGACAGCAGTACTGCTCATCTTCTGATCATATAGGTATCACATCATTCAGTCTGCAATATGTGTAATTCAATGTTTTGTTAGCTCCAATTATTGATATGTATATCTTTCCCTTTTTCTAGAGATATATATCCAACAACAAAATTTGGTTTCAGAGACCTGGATGAATCGATATGCACTACTGCGTGCACTGATTGGTACAAGAATCAATTTACATTTGATTCATCGTATCCAAGCTAGCTATTTTATTCATGTATCGGAAAATAATCACTACAATTAGGGATGTCAATGGGTGGATTTTATCCGGACTGATTCGGAACCGCTCATAGTCCATTAAATTTTAAAACAACGGTTCCGGTTCCAGACTCGCTTTACACCCGGACCATTTAGATTCATAGTTTGATGGTTCGGTCCGTTTCGATTCCGATTCTGATTTCAGAAGAACCGATACATATTTATTGGTTTTGGTTCGAGTAAAACTCGTCTATTGACAAGTATAAGCTTAAGTGGGCTTATCAGTGAGTCAGTTTTATCCATACCGATCCGGAATCACTCATAACCTATAAAATTATAAAACAACGGTTTCGGTTCCAGTTCTGATTCTGGTTCCAGTTCTGATTCTGGTTCCAGATCCGGACCATTTCAGGCCCATAGTTGATGGTGCAGGTCCATTCTGGGTCTGGTATCTAATGGATCGGGTGTAGAACCAGAACCGATACTTATTTATTGGTTTTTGTCCATGTAAAACCTGCTCATTGAGATCACTAACTACAATCTATTTATACATAACTAAACTAATACTTATAGAATATTGGTAAAAATGGGGGTTAATTGTGATGACCAAGCAGGGATCATGGGGTTGTTATTTATCAGTGGGATTTCACTGTGCAAACAATTGAAAACGTGGTTAATTATATATCAGGAATAGTAGGTCAATTTAGAAGCCATGAAAAGAAAAAAGAAATTAGAATGCATGGTGTACTATCGTCCAAATCCAATGATGCAATCCAAATTGCGTAGAGCTTATCTTTCATATGAGGAAAAACCTCTATTTAAATTTGGTATAGGTAGAATAATTGTAGAAGATGAGGGTTGTAGTGGCGACAAGCAGCACTCTACTTGCCACTTTGAGAGTTTGCTTGTGTAAGGGGGCCTGCTTCATTCACGCAAATAATATGACTTGCTCGGTTGCTTGACCAAGATTTGATATGTTTGATCGGGAGAATGCCTCGTCTCTTATAAAATATATCAATATTATATTTAGTTATATGTATTGAATATTTTCGGTTATACAAAATGGTTAGAGGGTAAAATTATGATAGTTTAGTTTATTATGTGTCACACCTACAAGGTGGTATATATACAATATCCCATAAATTTAAATTTATACAATAAATAATAGATCAGTGCTTTATAAAAGGCCATATGTTTTGAAGAATATAAAATAATATGATGTTATAGGTATATTATATACTTTCACTTATAGCTAATAGCCACGTATGCAGAGGTAGCTAACGAGCCACGTATATATATATAGATATATATATATATATATATATATATATATATATAGGGGTGAATTATGGTAAGAAAACTCATTAGTATAGGAAATATGAATAGATATATAAGTCTCAACACATCTTTCATATTTGTGAAGACAATCGTAATTACTATGTTGCATATGTTAGTTTAGACATATTTCATCCATTCGTAGACATACGCTAAATATATTAGTTTAGATATCTTTCATTACAACGTAGACAAGAAGGTTCTAGTCTACACAAGAATCCGCAGAAGACACAAAACACAAAACTCAAGACAACCGAAATTAAATCTCAACCATTTATCCAACAAATCAAAGGTCCAGATTCATTCTCATTTCCTATCAAGTTATCATTTCATACCTGAACTATCTTATATATATATATATATATATATATATATAATTTTTTATTTTTTTTATTGTAATTTTAAAAACAAAACTTGATGTGTCGAGGGAGAAGGAGAACAACGTGCTATAATTTGCACGATTCTCGCTTCAAAGTGGTCATCATTTTCTCTCTCTCTTTTTCTTTATATATAAATTAATAAATAATTCTTATAACTTATAAATTTCAAATATGTTGCCTGTTGTTATTCATTTTTAAATTTATATTTCTTTTCCCATCCTATAATTGAATTTAGATTTAGGATTCATTATAAATTTGTTGTGGGTAAAAAAAATCTAGATTTGAGTTTTTATTAGTAATATTCCTTATACTAACACTTATAATTTACTTATTGTGTTGAAAATTGATTTTTGTAGCTATTATTGTTTGTTAGTTTAATTATATTAGTAAATTAAATTATGTTACTTTTGCAAAACATATGAATAATGATGCATTATAAGAGATTAATTAGGTTATGAACAATTACAT